>CAWUFW010010143.1:0-722805 GCA_963921515.1 Calotriton arnoldi
TTTGCTGCTAATCCCTAACCTTGGTCCCAGGCACCGGCACTTTACCAACAGCCCCTGGAGGGGCTGCAACCTGATAAAGGCGCGCCGCGGTCCCGGTAAGCGGGAGACCGCGTTCAACTCTTCAACTTTGCTGCTAATCCCTAACCTTGGTCCCAGGCACCGGCACTTTACCAACAGCCCCTGGAGGGGCTGCAACCTGATAAAAGGCGCGTCGCGGTCCCGCGGCGGGACGCGCCCGGGCGAAGACCGGGCCAAGATGGGCCCGTCTTAGCCCGTCATAGGCTGGCAGAGGCTTGGCTGGGCCATAGCTCTTTCATCTACTCATCTACTCTTTTCAAGGTACTGTGCTATTGTGTTTGATGGCCTTGTTAATTTCTCTCTGATATCGCGGGCTAAGAGCTGATCGGACAAGCAACATTGTAACGAACTCGAACTTGAATCTGTATGCTCTCTTTTTTTTTTTTTTCACCAAAATTGTGAACAATCTGAGCTATGGAAAAACTGTAATTTGTTACAATTGGCGATTGGCGACCTGTTGTGTTGAAAACACTGGTGGTTCTCACTTATTTGTATGTTTGTTTAATTGTTACCTTGCAACTTTTTTTGTATTTATCTTTTAAATATGGGGAAGAGGAAAATGGCGAGTGCCCAGATTAAAAAGTCGCAGAGACCCGGGGAACATCCCCGTCAATCATTATTAAATTATTTAACAGGAGCCGTGGGCGCTGTCGAACGCCAGATCATAACGGTCGAAGAGGCACTAAATCCAGGTACAGATATAGCAACCATAGCTGGAACAACCCCTACCATCTCGGGGTCTGTTGACATAAGTATTAATGGCACCAATGGTTGTGCGGTAAACATCTCTGATCATATATCGGGCAATGATTCTGAGCCCGACACTCAACCGCCAACTAAGCGTGCCAGGAATCTAGATAGCTGTTCTCCGAACCTTGAGATTTTAAGCCCTAGTCCATGCTAGAAGCCTGGTAAAAATCCACCTAAAGCACGTAAGAAGGCTCAAAAAAAGAATAACACTCTAGAGACCCATAGTACTGAAAATTGGGAGAAAGCAATAGCTAGCACTTATATGTGTACACAAAATGAGCTCGGAAAATTGAAAGTTAAGATGGACACTGGATGTTTATATTAGAGAGACTTTAAGTAGCTTGACATCCAGAATAGGTGAAATGGAGGTGAGTCTAGTTAAATGCTTGGACAAATTAGAATGCCCATAAGTGGAATATAAATTACAACATGGGAACAGGCAGGAAAGCGACACTAATAACTCGAGTACTAGGCAAACTAGGCATGTGTTAGCAAAAGATAGTAGACACGGTCTACGTGAAACACTCCCACAAAACGTAATGGGGAATACAGGGCCTCCTCGATCTGCTGGTTCCACTGTCGCAATCACCCATCTGTCCTCCGCTCCGCGCCCCTCCTTGCCTATTGGCAATAGTTACCCGATAGAGCCAGTGAATAAGAAAGGACAACATACTACTTATTTGGACCTTCCGCCTGCAACCACCCCGTATATAGTGGTGCTGGCAAATGTCCCGAAAATAGAATCCGGGTCACAGGAATCATTTGAGATCTTAAGGAACAAATCACTACATTGGCTTAGCACAAGGACGGGTCTTACATGGGAATTATTTGATGATTTTAAGATGGTAAGGCGAGTGGCCTGGGTGGGAAGAGGTCGCAAGTCCCTTTTAGGTGACTATGTTGTATTGACATTTAAATCCCCTCAGCTAGTAAATTTGATTTTAAATAGAACAGGCTGTCATAGAATGTTAGGCCAAGGTGTTAATGTAGTCCCTTTGGGATATTTTTTATCGACCAATACATAATGACAACCTTAGTGTGAATTTGGAATCTAACAACTTATTGTATAGGAGGCCGTCCAACCTTAGAACATACAATCGTTTTGAATTATTCAACAACCTTGATGGAGTTGATGGACTGGAAATAGAAGATCTTATTCAGGATACAACCTCTAGTGGTACAGCCGATTTAAACAACGTGGGCTTGTCACCACAAAGAAATACGGAAGGTTTAGATTATACCCATGAGGAAGAATTAGGGGAAAAGGCTATAGATGTAAGAAATGTAGTCCCAAATAATCCGGTTGTCATTATACAAACCCACGCATTACAACCTGAATTAACTATAGCTAGGACAGACAAGGGAAGTGCGGGGAATCAAAAGAAAAATAGTTGCCAGCTCCTGTTCTGGAATGTGGCGGGCCTAAAATCAAAAATTACTAATAATGTATGGGTTGATTTTGTGAGTAATTTCGAGATAATCAGCCTGCAAGAAACATGGGTGGAGGAACCAATCCACCTTAATGGGTTCAGAACTTTCAATACGCCTGCAATAAGATCGTCACATGGCAGAGCCAAAGGGGGTCTTTGTACCTATGTCTCGAATTATTTAAATATGAGGAAAGTGGAACTTCTGGCGGATAATCGATATTATCAGATTATAAATTTACATGTGGATCAGGGATTTTGTATGGTCTTAGTAAATTTTTATAACAATGCCCCTTTGAACGTGTTTGAGCAGTTATTACGGAATATAAACAACGATCTTAATAATTTATACTCACACTCAAGGGCAGAAAATATCATTGTTTGGGGCGGTGATTTTAACTTGCGGACTTGTCAAATGGGCGAAAAGGGGGTTTGTGGTCTAATGGATACAGATGATTTTAGCTTCTCTCATTTCCCCCATACAACACATGGTGAGCTACTTAATGAAATCATGTTCTCCCATGGCATGGGTTTTGCTAATTGTCTTTGTACACCTGTGGTTCCCTTTTGTCCAACGTTCAATGGTCGTGGAATTTTTTCCACCATTGACTTTATTATGATTACATCCAGGCATTTCTCACGTATTAGGGACTTCATTACCCACGACATTGCTTTAAGTGACCATTTCCCTTTAAGCATTGTAGTGGAGACGCATAAGACCAACCTTATTACGAAAGGATGCCCAGGTGCGTCTTTGAAAAACATAACCCTTTGTAGACAAAACGGTTATGCATTAAGTTGGGGGAAACTGGATTCAGTGGATTTTACTACAAAATTAGTATCGCAAAATATGGATATGTTTTATTCTTGTCTTGACCCTGTGTCAACTGACCATGTAATCCTTTACAATTTTCTAGCTATTTCTAATCAAATTAAAGCAATGCTGTGGGTTAAAGCTAACAAGAATAAGACGAAAAGTAATGGGTGGTTTGACTCCCAGTGCACTATGGCACAGAATAAGCTTAAACACGCCTTAAAGGGAAAACCGAAAGATCAGACTTATATCAGGGAGGCTAGAAAATACTACCAGCAAGTGTTAAAAGACAGAAAGAAAACGCTGAGAAATGAAGCATGGTGTGCGTTACATGAGGCCTCGACTAATCGAGATCCTATAGCCTTTTGGAGAGCGGTTAATGCACCCTTCCTGGCAGGGAATGATAAATCAACAATAGAAATAGCTATACCTGAGTCAGAATGGATACTTCATTATTCAAAGCTGTATACAAGCTCTCAGGTAGAAGAACAGGGGCCAATGCAGTATGATCTCGAGCCTGAGCATTCTCCCATCTTTCATCAGTTGGAAATGAACTTTACTTTGACCGAAGTAAATGCAGCCATAAATGCTAGTTCAGGAGGTAAAGCTCCGGGGCCGGACGGCATACCTGTCGACCTATTTAAATTCAACCTTGAATTGTGGGGTCCACTTCTAACACAGGTTTTAAATGCATGTTGTGCGGCTGGATTTTTAAAGACATGGTATGAATCTATAATTGTACCTATTTTTAAAAAAGGAGATAGGGCGAACCCAGCGTGTTACCGCCCTATCTCTTTGTTGGACTCCACGGTGAAGATCGTAGGGAGAGTGGTACTAGAAAGATTGCAGGCTTGGGCGGATGACCAGGCAATTTTAAGTGATTTGCAATATGGTTTTCGCAAGGGCCTGGGTACTATTGATCAGGGACTTAATCTGTATATTTTACTAGATAAATATATTAGAGCGAAGAAGGAAAGGCTGTTTTTAACCTTTGTAGACCTTACGGCAGCATTTGACTGCGTTTCACATGCTAAATTATGGTCAATTTTAGAGGGGCTGGGGGTGGATGTTTTATTAATTTCTTTTTTAAGACAACTTTACTCTGGGGCAAAGGCGAAGGTGCGCTTTGGGTTGGGCGGGGACTGTACTAAAAATTTTAAAGTAGGCAAGGGAGTAAGGCAAGGTTGTGTTTTAGCCACTTTTTTATTCACGTTATATATTAACGATCTGGAATCTGTTTTGGTTAAAGAGTGCAGGGATACACCAATGGCAATAGGGCGTTCTATCCCTGCACTCCTATATGCAGATGATGCGGTCCTTATAGCTCGCACCCCGCTCGGCCTACAGAGAGTAGTTGACTCTTTTACTACCTTTATGAATAATCTGGGCCTCACAATTGCTCAAAAACGTTTGTTATGAATTGCGGGAACGGAGGTAAAAAAAGTGTAAGCCCATTTTTATTAATTCTAAGGTTTTAGAGTACACTAGTACCTTCTCGTATTTAGGAATCTTATATGATTATACAGGATCCTGGACTCGGGCAGTCCAGGCAAGAAGGCTTTTGTTAAAAAAATCATTGATAGCACTGTCCAATTTTAGTAGGAAGTTGGGGAAACGCCCACCGGGTGACCTGTTGCCAATCTATAAAGCTAAATGTGTTAGTATCGCCACTTACGGAGCTGGAATTTGGGGCGTTGCTAATGTTAAATCACTCCAGCTGGCAGAAAATGTGTTTTTTAGGTATCTCTTGGCAGTACCTGATAGCACGTCAAATTTTATCTGTCACACTGAATTGGGTATGCCTTACTTGGAGGATGTGATTAAAATGCAGCCTGTGCTTTTGTGGCACAGAGTTTGGAGTACGGAGGAATCAGCTTTTAACAGACACATAATGAAGGATGCTATGGGGTTGGAAGGGGCCAGCTGCATAAGATGGCTTGAATACGTTAATTTTTTTTAATCTCAATTAGGCCATCAAGAATACTATAACAATCCCCATACCCTGTCAAATGTGTCAAGAAAGGATCTAAAGAGTGTATGTTTGCAGTTTTTGAGTGACATCAGAAATATGGCTGAAATGAAAAAAACGACAGTCCAAATGCATTACCAAACTCTGGCCACTATAACTGCACAACCATATCTCCTGCTAGTAACTGGTGATTACGATCGATTTTTGCTAACCCGGTTTAGATTAAATATCTTACATAGGTCTTTGAGTTTCCCGAACAAAATGATTGGTCCAAAATTCTCTGTAAGTGTCCGTGTGACGACATTTCTGTGCAATCGACGATTCATATTTTGTTTTTCTGTACTTTTTATTCTGCTGCTAGGATAAGATGGATTAAACCAGTTTTGATGAAGCTGGGATTGAGGCAGTGCCGCCCCGCATTCTTGGCCCTACAATTTTTAGATAATGAACTTATTATTTCCTCAGTCAATGCTTTTTTAAGAAATGTTTTTAAATCACGTAAATCAATTGTAATATAATATTTCTTTTTAGTGGTCTCCTGTATAAACTGTCCCAGTGTTCTTAAAATTGTTCCTATATTATCCTATGTGTTTGATATGAAATGTGCTTTTATGGTTTACATTGTCTGTAACCGAATAAAGTTCTTTTGAATTGAATTGATGTAATATGTGACGTCATCAGAAGTGCATAGCGGGTGCGCGAGTTATAGTTAGCAGAACTAACTATAATGGGCCAATTTCTATGGTTTTGTACGAGAGAAAGGTCCAACTAACTATAACGTCCCTGAAACCTATGGTTTTTTCAGTGATATATATATATATGTATATATCGCAAACTCGACCCAAAGGTATCAGAGCGCTTTACCTGAGCACCAGTTTCCTTACATTTTATTAGGCAGAGGGAGATTACGTTATTTGCCCAGAATCACAGGATGTTGAGCGTCCCTGCCGAGACTCGAACCCGGTTCGTAGCTCCGAGGTCGACCTCTCTAGCCGTTAGGCCACATCCTTTGTGGGTATATTCTTTCCTTTATCTCTATTCTTGACTCCCCCCCTCACCCCCTGCTATCTGTTCAGTGTTTGTATATAAGGGGTGCTGCTGCCTGTGATGCACCTGTCATTTGTGAGGGAATCAAGTCTGCTGCCTCAATCGTGCCGGTTTTGTGCTTCAGAGCACATTGTGTGCCTATTCTGTGCCTGAGAGTGAAGTTTGCTCTGATATCAGTGGCACTGATCTTGGTGTTAGTGAGTGAAGAGTTATTCTAGTTCTTTGTCTCTAAAGAAGAACACTTACTGCCTATTCTGTACCTTCTGAATGACCCACAAAATGATACTCTTTAGACTGTAGCTGCTTTGTATGTGAGTGAAGTTTGTCACCTGCTTCTACCCGTACTCTACCAGCTCCACGTGTGATTTAGTGTTGGACTGCTATTTCGTGTGTATGTGTTTCCTCTAGTTCTTCCTTAACTCCCCATTCCTCGTTGCTGCCCACCCTGTCCCCCATCTCACGTCTCATACTGCATTCATTTCATTTTTTAACTATGGCTCAGTGGCTGAAAAGTTCTGGTGGGCCACTTCCTTGCGTTTTTGCACTTTTGAAGGAAAGGTTTTATCTTTTTTACTTTTATATACTTGCCATCCAAAATACTTTATTCGGTCATTACCACCATAAAAGTGCAAGTGCAAACAATACAAAAGGTTCAATTGTTACCAGTGTAGCAAAAGTACAGTTTTGAACATTATATGGGTATCATATTAAAAACAACATCTTGGTGTAAGTGTTTTAAAACAGTAGTTTGGAAAAAAAGGCAAATCAAAAGGATAAACGTACCAGGTAATATTAGGTTGAAAACCCACACAGGATTACAAAGAAAGTGCAAATGCAAAATAGTGCAAGAGTACAATATAGCAAGTATAGCAATACTTCATTCATAGCTTAGCTGCAAATAGACCAACAAATTGCTCCAACTCTATCTAAACAATTAAAAACAATTAAAACGAGAGATTTAAAGGGTAAAACGTTGTTAAAAACAAAATAAAAATAGTCTCAGATAGTTGTAGGGAGCAATCTTTATCTCTTCTTTAACGCATGACACCTGATGATCCACACTTTCCCTAGAAATGTTGCCACTACGCAGACTATTAATGGCCTGGAGTCTGTTTTTAAAATACGAAATGCTTTTTGATGGCACCCGAGTTCCCACCATCCTACAGACAGGTGTTAACCAATTAGATCTCGGGATAATGTATAAAGGGCACACAAACAGGATGTATTTAACAGTCTCAGATATCCCGGGACAACTTGGACAATGCTGTGCAACCTTAGAAGATCGCTGCCAAACCACAGTGAAAGAATTCACAGGGAGGCAGCCGAATCTAAATTGCATGTAGAGCTTCCTATCTTGTGGTGTTGAAATTACCTCCATATACTGTTCGAATACACCTAGCCACTTAAACTCCATGAACTCTAATGATAGACGGCCAGCATAGGATTGAGAAGCAGTTGTCTGCACCACCCAATTCCAATAGTGGGTCTTTATAACTTCTCTGCTAGGCAGGAGGCTAAAATCGGAAACATCCCACAAGGTTCCCAGGCCTACAGCAGAAAGCAAAGCCTGGGCTTTGGTAAACCAACCTATTTTTCGAAGCGATCAAGTTTGTAAAGATCTTCGAAGGCTACAGCATAGTCACTAAGCTCTGGTGTTTGTTTGAGTCATAACCAGAAAAGAAGGGGGCGAAGCCTTGCTTTGTCCACTATAGTTGTTCTACCCATATCCAATATTAGAGGAATGAGCGGGGTACTCTGGGGAAGAAAGCATAAAGATCTTAAGAACTTGTTTTCTGTGTGTAAAAGGCCCTCAAGATTGTCAAAACCCCAGATTTCCGCCCCATACAAGGCTGAGGCTACTACCTTCTGATCATAAATCTGAAGCGGGCCTGCTATTGGTCTGGGTTGGGAGGCCCTGTGCTTTTTAATCAGTGCCCCAGATGTTTTCTTCTGCTGTAAATTCCTCTTGGTAATGTGGTGCCTCCATGCCATTGTCTCCGAGATGGTCACCCCTAAGTAATCAAACGTGGCCACTTTCTCCAAAGGAATCCCACCCAACATCAGTTTACCTTTAAACGATTTGTGGGGGTTCATCGTCAGGAGCTTAGTTTTCGAGGTATTAATCTCCAGGCCTCTCTGTTTACAGAAGGCCACAAAACGATCCAGAAGGAGTTGAAGACCACTGGGGGTCTTGGAGACTAATAAAGTGTCGTCCGCAAATAATAGAGTTGTTACTTTTCCACCCCCCAAAGTAGGGGCATCAGTGGGGACTTCCTCCAGATGCTTCACCACCCCGTTGATGAAAAGACACATCCTTGGCGGACCCTCCAAACGACTTTGATTGGTTCAGTCAATTGTCCTTGGTCCCCCCAACGAACCCTTGCGTAGGTAGTAGCAAATATCTGTATTCAATTTTACATTAAAACCATAAAAGCACATCATGTGCAATTCATAAAAAGGAAACAAAAATGTTTTTAAATGAGAGGGGTTAATTGAGGAAAACAAGACAGTCTCTCTTTGGGATCTCAGTTGAGTTACTGCTATACATGTGGTGTCAAGCACCTCGATCCTAAACATAAATCATGGAAAGCATCCCCGAGCTGCAATGTTTAGTGTAACCAGGGACCATATTATATCATTCCAGTAACAACCATACATATGTTAGAGTGTGATAAAGTGCGTAGTGCTGATACCATTTAACAACTAAGATAAAATGATACTAAAATTCAAATATTTACAAGTATAACATTTCATTTATAATATAATACAGTGCGTAGGTATCCTCGTGCAGCCGAACAACCAACGCAAGAAGCTCCATGGTAGCCCCAATTCCTGCAGTACCTGCCATAGTTTGGACCTTGGAATAAGGTCGAAGGCCGACTTTAAATCAATAAAAGCAATATAAAGACTGGCTTGTTCGATGTTCACTGTTTTCCAGGCCAATAAAGCAAATCTGAAAACTTGATCAATGGTGTTGACTTTCCTACTAAACCCAGCTTGGAATGGGGATAAGATGTTATTTTCCTCCATCCAATCTGTGATCTTAGACAGAAGAGCACGGGAGAAGACCTTCTGAGCTCCATCGATTAAACTAATCGGCCTGTAATTAGAGGGCAGTGCACGGTCACCCTTTTTGAAGACCGGGATTACTTCTGCTCCCTTCCAAGACAGGGGTATTGGTGCCCCGGAAGCAATTCCGTTGGCAATTGCCCAGATGTAATTGGTCCAGTTGGCGATATCGTTGAGAAAAACGTCACTAGGTACACCATCGGGACCAGAGGCTTTGTTTCTGGCTGTGGAAGTTACGCTTTGGTTAGTTTTAGTTATAGAAAATAACTCACTGGAGCGAGTGCCAGTATATTCATTTGAAAGAACCTTCAGTGGCCGGCTCTGCTAGTCTAGTATATACAGCTGTGAAGTGGTAAACCCAGGTGGGTACAAAAATGTTGCTAGTAGGTGGCCTAGGTCTATTGGCCTCTCCCCTCGTGACCAACAACCAGAATTGTTGTGAATCTTTCCTCTGGCAAGCATCACAGATTTGTACCCAGCGATTTTCAGCCCAATCCCTTTTCGCTATCACCTGGGCTGTCTTGTAGGTCTTCCTAGCCTCTCTTATTTCTGGGACATTATTAGATCTAACCGCGGCAGCCAAGACTGCCCGTAGTTTCTTACAGTCTTCATTAAACCAAGAAGATTGTGGGCGGGCAAACGGCCCCTTGTGTTGGAGCCGACTTGGCAATATAAATAAGGAGACTAGCTGCTCGAAGAGAGATGTATGTATATCTGTTACCTTTAGGAGCTCCTCCCGTTCCTCACGCAGATTATGGAGATTTTCAATATTATCAAGTAATAATCGCTTCATTTGATCACACTTAGAGGTGTCTGTTGCTACACGTGCCCATTTCAGTCACCTATTATTGTTTGTGGGACAGATCATGTTGGTTGCTAATTTGCTGCTGGAGGGGCTACTATATCTGGACCAGGGTGATGACATGGCAAACTCAAGCGGGTTGTGGTCACTATCAGTGGTCTTACATCTATCAATATGTAGTCAATTCGACTCATGTTCACGGTTCTATTGAATGTGTTTGCCCCTGTCCTATTGGATTTAGTGCATCCATTCGCTGCCCTTAGCCTGTGCTCGAGAGTTATAGCTTGGAGCTGGAGAACTGGTCGCGCCCATTTTTTGATTGGCGGTAGGTCAAGCAAGGGAACAGACCACAACTCATCTATCCGGTCAGTGCTGGTTAGGTCTTCGGAATCGAGTGGTTCGAAGGTGACATTAAAGTCTCCAGCTATTATTAGTGGAGAAGGAAACTCTCTTTTATCGAGGCAATCTTCCAACGCTTGAAGTGTTGGAGAACTACAACCAATCTTAGTGCCACGTGCATAGACATTGAATAGGGCCACAGACATACCATTCCTGCCCTTAAGGTGTACCACAAGAATATCTGGACTGTTGGTCTTGATTTCTTTCATAGTAGAATGTAGATCAATTCTGATCCATATCCGAAGCCCTCCAGCCGGACGACCTGGTCTGTTGTTGACTGCTGGGCAACAAAAGGTGATGTAACCAGGAATAAAAACAGGTGCTGAGGCCCAGGTTTCCTGTAACATACAGATATCAAAGTGTTCGATGTATTGTAGCCAATGAGGGAGCGCTACCTTAGATCTTATCCCAGCCACATTCGAAGATAGTATACGTAGTTCGGTGGTCGAACCTCCTAAGTCAAAGCTAGCAGGGTGATGTCCATCAACTGCCCATCTCGTCTGTAGGCTTGTGGCTATAGCTTGCTGGCTAGGGCTTGCCCAGAGACTGTTGTTCAATGGCTGGGGACTAACAAAGACCTCAGAGCTAGAAGACTGAGGTATGACGTCTAGCGTTGGATTTTCATGTGGCCTATCAGTAGGGGTTGAATGAACAGTTAAGTCTGTATGATAGAGTGTCGTATGACTTGACAGTGCTGGAGATGCCAGTCAATCAATATTAGCTAAAGCTGAGTCTGAATCCAACAAGGTGCCATGCCTTTTGCGGGCTTGGAGCAACAGTGTACCAGTGGGATTGTATTTCATCTGGATTCTGGTGGAAGAGGGTGGACATGTCCTTGCCTCAAGAGCTATTAGGTTGTGTGCCAGGTTCTCATCCCTCAGGTGCAATTCGATACAATCCGTTTGGGAGGAGCGATGGGTTATCCTTTTTGCCCACAGAATGTCATCTCTGATAACAGATCTACACCCCCTAACTTTTCGGATCCAGTGAATCGATTTGTTTATTAAGGAGTTGCTATCTTCGTATTTGATATATGACTGGATTTTGGGTGCATTTGTCATAAAAATGCTCTTGGTGGGACCATGAGCCAACTCACACTTGTTACTAAGGTAACGTTTGTTATCAACTACAAATGATTCATTTCTACCCACAATGCTACCCACTAGTGTCTGAGTCTTCAAGATGGTGGGTTTTGTAGGGAAGCGTGTAGGGATGAACATTAGGGGGACTATGTTGTTCGTGGGCTTAGAGGAAACTATGCCTCCCAGATGTATGGTACGGTTTGTTATGGAGCCCTCAGAATGATCAGGGATGCATATTTGTATTGAATCTCTATCCAGGAGTAGTTTGACCTGGTCTGTAAGCACGAGAATTAGTGATTTGAGGGTGATGACTTCGGCCCTAAGCTCATTTATTGTTGTTATTGTGTCCAACTCCGCTAAAGTGGACTTTACTAGATCACCCTCTTGGCTAGATTTGACAGAGGGGATCCCGTCTCTGCTCCTTCCACCCTTCCCAGGAAATTGTCTGGTAGATCCTGCAATGGTAGGAATCTATTGTCCAGGGAAATGCTAGTGTTGGACATGGCCCTTTTTGCAGGGTCATCCCTAAACTTTTTGCCTTCCTCCTAGCCTTTTTTCTGACATGGTGATGGTGGTTTTAGGACTCTGGGCACTTTAGCACTGCTGTCCAGTGTAAAGTGCGTGTACTCTCTGTGGTAAACATGGTAAGATTGGTCTACACCTGTTTGGCATATTTAATTTACCTGTCAGTCCCTTGTAAAGTGGTATCTCAGGTACCCAGGGCCAGTAAATTAAATGCTACTGGTGGGCTTGCAGCGCTGATTGCGCCACCCACCAAAGTAGCCTTTCAAACCTGTCTCAGGCCTCTGCCATTGCAGGGACTGTGCGCGCAGTGTTACTGCCGCTGTGACATGGCACCTAAAGTGTGTGCCACGTCTGTGACCCCCCTTTTACTGCATGTCAGTCACCCCTAAGGTAGGCCCTAGCTAGCCCTATGGGCAGGGTGCATTGTAGGTAAAAGGTAGGACATGTACCTTAAGTGTATGACATGTCCTGGTAGTGACAAACAGCCATTTTGGTTTCTCACTGCTGTGAGGCTGCCCTGCCATAGGAATACATTGGGGATTCCCTGATAAGTGGTTCAGTGGTAATTCCTGATATGAGAGGAGCAGCGTGGTCAAGTTTGGTATGTTTGGAATAGTAATAATAAATGCTGCGCAATGGTGTGCGCAGATTTATTATCACTATTTTAGAAGTTGGCATTTCTGTGTGCTATGTGTCTGCCTGCATGTCTGGCTCTGGAGTGACAGGGGCTGGTGAGGTGTGTGTGGCTCCAGGAGGGGCAGGGTGAGTCAGCGCTAGGCTGAATAGGAGAACTGCATTTGGAGTAGTGGGAGGAGTAGTCCCCTGACCCTGAATAGGTCTGTGCCTGCCTAGGTGAATGCTGGCTCCGCCCCCCCTGTGGTGTGTCTGATGACTGAGCCCCCACCTGACAAAGGAGGGTGCGAGCACTGTACACAAAGTGCTCCACCACCCCCCAGAACCAGTTGAGTCTGGTTCCCCCAAGCCCTGTGCCACGGCAGAACAAAGAAGAAATGCTGTATAAATATTGGGGCTGTATGGTGTGCTTCCTTGTGACTTTGGGACTTGCTGCTGCTGGGCCCCAGGAGGAACCGCCACGAGGGACTGCCTCCCTGCTGGAGGGCCCTGTGAGCTGGCCTGCCTGGGCCCAGCCTTTGCCCTGAACCTTTGGGGGCTTAGCGCCTCGTGAGCGCTATATTCCTACTCCAGGAGGAGTCGTGGTGGCCTGCAGCGCTTGGCTGCGAAGTCGCATGAAAGGAATCCCGGCGTGGGGATTCCCCCGTGCTGCGGGAGGAAAGCGGGAGCCTACCCCGCATTGATGTCACTTTGAACGGGAGCCCACCCCGCATTTGCGAGCATTTAGAAGCGGGAGCCCACCTTGCATTTGCCAGCATTTAAGAAGCAGGAGTCCACCCTGCATTTGTCACGAGCCACCGCAAGGAACTGCCGCGGCCCGAGCCGGAAGTCAGGCGGACTGCCTGGTTGTGGGCGGGGCTCTGACGAAGAGCTAAATGGAGCCTCGTGGGCTTGCACCCCCAGTAAGCTGCCTGAGGGCGGCGGCATGCGGAGCGACGCCGGAAGTCAGGCAGGAGCGAAGCCTGACCGGGGGCGTGACGAGCTGAGGAGGAGACCTCACTCCGTGCAGGCCCGTCCCCGAGGGACCTGCGGAGAAAGCCTGCATGCGTCCGAAGTTGAGGGCTCCACCGGAACTCGCAGGGCACGACGAGGAGACCAGAGGAGTCTAGCGAGGCCCCGGTAAGTGGGAGTCTGTATGGGAGCATTGTCGGTGCCTAAATGTGCCCGCTGATCTACGTACAAGAGGAGCCCCGGTGAGGGGGGCTCCTAGAGCACCTTGGTGGCGCCGACTACTGGGCAGCATATCGGCCCCGGTGAGGGGGGCTAAGGAGGCACGGTGGGTGCCAGTATATGTTGCTCATCACAGCTGCACCGCAGAAGCGCGGGCAGCTGCATCGTGGGGGCAATTTTGTCTTTAGAGTCCCAGTGGGGGCCCAGGAGGCACTATAGTGCCAAGGATGATTCCCAGCTGCACCGCGAGAGCGCAGGAAGCTGCCATGTGGGGCCATTTCTTTTAGGTGAAGAGGAGGGGGTGAGGTGCACCCCCCGCCCCCAGTGCATTACGCACATTGTTCTTGCTGCCAAGGCAGCCAAAGGGCCAGCGGAAGGCCCTATCTTTACACCCTGACATTTGGGACAAAGGGCATTTGAGCCCCACAGAAGGCCAGTTGGCATGCGGTCATGGTTGGTACCTGAGTGTACTAGGAGGGCGCAAGGCCCTAAAGGATTGCATAATGTGTTGTTGCTAAATGTGATTTATGCACCATGTGTTTTATGCCTAATGTGATGCAGACATAATGCGTTTATGTTGCTAGTGATAATGCTGAGTTCATTATTGTACCAGTAGTTACTGGTTGTGTTAGTGCTTTGTGATGGTTCTGACAGTGGCCCGATTGGCCCTGTCATGTATATAATCCCCTGTAAATTATTACCTGGTGCCAGTTGGCACAGTGTATATGTGTGATTATGATTCTAATGTGTCTTGGATAATACAAAGGCTATCTTTTTATATAACCTTGTGTGGAGTTTCTTTTGTAGTGTGCCTAGTGTGTTGCTGCTGTGTGTGTGTGTTGCGCAAACGCTTTACACATTGCCTCTGGGATAAGCCTGACTGCTCATGCCAAGCTACCAAGGGGGTGAGCAGGGGTTATCTTCAGCGTGTAACTCCCTTGCCCTGACTAGAGTGGTGGTTTCTGCCTGGCTTAGGCGCATGCCCTAGCCAACCAGAAATCCCATTTATAACAGCTAGGATTAATAAAATCATTGGTGTAAGCAATGTCGGCAGTATCCACAACTATTGGATTTGACTCTTCCTCTGCAAGGGGGGGATGGAGATTCCCTACCTCGACAACATCGATAACAGCTACAGATTGCATAGTACTGCTATGGCTAAGGGACTTATTCTTTGTACTCCTTGTAGTGCGTTTAGTAAAAATAGAGGGAATTCGTTTGATGGTTATGGGGTTTGGGCTAGGGGGAGGAGGGGTATCGACTGGGGTGAGCAAATTGCCTAAGGTGGATATGTTAGAATAAGGAACTAGAATACCTTGGCATTCTGTCAGTAGATCATCAATGCGATCTAAAATGCAATTATTAGCTGCAGATCTACGGGCTACTTTGGTTTTGCTGGTTTTGGTGTCTTTCAAGTGAGGCCCACCTGTCTTCCCACCCTCCTCACTAGCATTGGTCTTACTTTTCCCCATTCCATTGTCAATGAAGAAAGATAAATGTTAAAATTCAGTGCAATTCACTTTAAAAACAATGATCAAATCATGTAGTAAGCACTTGCTATAAAAAACAAAAGAGGCACACCAGGCGCCAACTCAGGAAGAAGGTAGAAAGGAGGGGGTGAAGGGACAGTAACCAGCACTAACAATTTAAGTCTTGGCAGGCGAGGAGTCCATTGAGTCCAAGTGGCCTATCTCAAAGCCAAGGGGGTTGGCCCTGCCCTGTCTCTTCCTAGCAATGACGGGCAAGGACGGGCCCGCCTTTGGCCCGGGCCTTGCCCGGGCGAGACCCGCACTGCGGGGGCTTGCCGGTGATTATATGCACCTCCGGGCACTGAGTAATGACGAGGCGTTGTAGAGGAGCGAGGGCGCCTGGTAGCTGGATGTTATGTCGCAGCTGTGACGCAACAGCTGCAACGGTGAGGGCGCCCCCAAGTGCCTATCCCGACAGGGATATTTGTGATGCTCCCCTGTTGGGCCCGGGCAGGGTGGTTTGGTCCCGGGTCACGTGGTATAAATAAATAAATACGGCCACCGCGGACATGACGTCAGTGGACGCCTGTACGCGGTAGCCATCAATAGTAAATGACCTGGCTCCGTGTCATTATTAACGCCGGCCTTACCTTGTGGTCCTGTGGGTCACCTAGCGAGTGCATCCACCGGTGCACACAACACAACACTGGAGTCCTGCGGACCTGCTGTTGCTGGCTCTCACCCCCGGTGCGGCAAAGAGGAGCGTCCATGCTGAGGGGGCTTGCCGGTGATTATATGCGCCTCCGGGTGCTGAGTAATGACGAGGCGTGGTAGAGGAGCGAGGTAGCCTGGTAGATGGAGTCCTGTGGACCAAATGCTGCTGCTGGCTCTCACCCCCGGTCCGGCAAAGAGGAGTGTCCCGCGCTGCGGGGGCATGCCGGTGATTAAATGCGCCTCCGTGCGCTGAGTAATGACGAGGCGTTGTAGAGGAGCGAGGGAGCCTGGTAGATGGAGTCCTGCAGAACGGATGCTGCTGGCTCTCACCCCCGGTGCGGCAAATAGGAGTGTACCGCGATGCGGGGGCTTGCCGGTGATTATATGCGCCTCCGGGCGCTGAGTAATGACGAGGCATTGTAGAGGAGCGAGGGCGGCTGGTAGATGGAGTCCTGCGGACCCGATGCTGCTGGCTCTCACCCCCGGTGCGGCAAAGAGGAGCGTATATACTATTCTACAAGGCCCTGCCATGGTAGATTGGTAAATTAGTTGTGGATGAATTTTCTTTAATAAATAACCCATTCCAGGATAGCCAGCCATGCATGCACTGGTGTACTGAGACATAACATGCATGTAATTAGAAAACAAGCATTGGAAATTCTCACAGCTTGGCATTTTAAAGATGTGACCTATTGGCTTTGCCAACGATTGTTTATTATTTTGCCTAGATTATCACTTATATAGAATGAGATGGATTGTGCCAATTTTCCATAATATAGGAACTATCTGGCTACTTTTGGATGTGTAAATCATATACCTCGGGCCCTTTAGTAATAACTGTGTCCAGACCAGAGTCACACATTTGACTTGGGGGGCAAGACATAGATACTTATCCATTGCCCACCATCACATTCCTGACTGATGAATCAGAGGCATGGACGCACTGCAAAACATAAGACTTGTTTCTTAACTGAGATGCTGGTAAGCTGTACTTTACCAATAACTTTATGAACTGTGTTCATAGTTTGGACTGCCTATGTACATGACATTGAAGTATTCTTACTGCTGTTTTTTATAAACTGTACAATTTATGCAAAATATACATTTTTATATACAATCCTTGTACAGTATGTGTTATGGGCAATACTATCCAAAACAAACTAACCTATTGATTGATTGATAAAGGATTTTGCTTCAATAATGACAAATTATCCTGCCTTCATCTGTCCATATAATACAGAGAACAGCATGTGAGACAACGAACCGAGTACAATCATGAAATTGTCAAAATTAGTTGATACCCCAGACAGCTCCACTTGACTACTTTATTATCAAATGTTCTCCCGCAAAATATACATGTCCATCCCTGCTTCTCTCTTGTGTTGCTCCCCAGGCACTTGTTAAAGGCTCAATGTGCCCAACAAGGCACCTGATTTAATTCCGTGTGAGGGGCCTGAATGTCTTTCCTGTCCTCATATCTTCTTTTGTGAGCTCATTCTGAAAGTTGCATTTGCTGCAGTCTCTCTTTATACTGGGTTGTAGGTCAGCTCTGTGGAGGACGAACAGCTTCTCTTACACGATGTTAGTGACCCAAAGCAGAAACTTTTAAACTGTGGGCTGTTTTCCTTTCTTCCTGCTGTGTTTTAAGGCTTATCATGTAAGACCTTCACATTTCCTATCAGGACTTTGCTCTTCTATATCAGTAAGTAGTGGTGTCTCCTTAGTTCTCATTTTCCTCACTTGGACACCTTACTGTGAGTGTCCATGTGATATTGCTTTGCATGGAAGCCTCTGGCACACACACGCAGCCTTTTGTTGCACTATTCACTCTTGGTGTGGATCACTAGACCCACTTTATGGCTTAGCTATTATCTTTGCACCAGTCAGTGACTTACCATGGGGTCATCTCAATCCAGTAAATCTACATTTGGCCGGCTGTCGTGGGCCTGGGGTCTCACATGGAGTATGATCACTGCCACATGAATCTGTGTAAATCCTCCATCGCTTCAATTTAAGACCCTCTGCAGCCTGGTCTGCGGTTCTCTTTTGATCTAGCACTGAGGTAGACAAACACAGAGCACATTCCAGCCTTGCGGTAGATGACCTTCCTAATATCAGACGGCCAATGATTCCTGGGGCTGATCTCTATCTCTGCTTTGATATTGCCACTTACCTTTCACAATGTCCACTGTCCTTCAGTCATCATTTTGATACTTCGTGCTACATCCTCCCGCACCGGGGTGCGCATCTCTTCACCATAACTAGAGTTCGAATTCCTGTCCATTATCGCATCTCTTAAGAGCTACGGGGCATATTAGCAAGAACAGGCGAAAATTATCGCTAACCGCGCTTAGCGCGTATTTATTTAATGCCGCCTATCGCTGGATATTATCGGGGAGATAACATGCTATTAGCAAGGTTTATCTCCAATGCGATAAAATATCCAGCGATAGCGACGAAATGCGTGAATATCGCTGGAAATCCAGCGATATTCATGCATTAACGCCATGGTGGACTTAGGCTGACAATCCACCTCC
Source organism: Calotriton arnoldi (assembly GCA_963921515.1). NCBI lineage: Eukaryota > Metazoa > Chordata > Amphibia > Caudata > Salamandridae > Calotriton > Calotriton arnoldi. The sequence goes on from CAWUFW010010143.1 coordinate 18,486, forward strand.
TATTCTACAAACAGGTAAGTCATGTTTTTAGCAGGTGTTAAATTCTAGCGATATTCGCGCTTAGCACGAATTTTTTATCGCTCGCCTGCGTTGCTAATAGGGGAGAGTTATGTTAGCGACTGTTTTCAGTCGCTTTTAGTTGGGAACGCCTACCTTGCATGTCATTAGCGATAAATATCACTGGCATGCAAGGCGATGGGAAAACGGGCCGCTATCGCCAGAAAGCTGTCGCTAACGCCTGTTACCGACAGCTTGCTGATAGGGCGATAAAAAAATCGCCGCTTTGGCGGCAAAAAGTGCCGCTAAAGCGGCGATAAGGCCCTTGCTAATATGCCCCTACGTTTTTACTTGGTCTACAATCCTCCTCTGGCCGATACCATTATCGTGTTTATTAGAACTATCTTTAATAAGGATCTCTTTATTTCCTCCCTTTGCCACTCTGATTGAACCCATGCCTGTTTTGTGTTTTTTCCAGTTCATGCCTCTCTCCCAGAACCTCAGCTTCAACTGATGGTTCTTGCTTTCTCCTCCATCTCTGCTCTTCTACCTTACATCTCTTCTGTTATCTATTCTTTAGTTGCTTTTTTGGCATTCAGCATACAGACTGTATCCTTTGCCTACATGATGCCTAATATTTCTCCCACCTCCTTCCTACTTTCTTTACTCCTGCAAGTTGTTTAACTTCTTTTACTTCCTTTTTTCTGCCATCTTATAGTTGTTCTTCTGCTCTTGCTTACTTCTGCTTTAAGCCCATTTTAATTCTTTGTCCACAGCAATATTCATTGACTTTTTTGATTTCTTGATAAACTTAGTTCAGCTCTATTTTCTGTTGCTAATAGGTCCCACATTATCCACAAGACTGCTGGTAAGAATCATCCAGGCTCTGATGAGACCATGTACCTTAGGCGGGCAGAGAAACCAGGGAAGAGGAAAAACAGCCACTCATGTTCCGTTGGTCCTGTGCATTCGCGGTAAATGTGTAAGTGGCAGTAAAGAGTGTGTAATAATGCAAAATGGCATAATGGAGTCATTTTGGGAATTCCAATGCAACAGTAAATTCATAAAAGTACGTGAATTTTGCCAGCGTATGTTAAATTTTGCTCTGGCCTCACTGTTACAATGATGGGCCAACAGTTGCTGTGCTTCATAAACGCTAATAAAAAGCAGAACATGAACCAATCATCCAGTCATCACATCTTTTAATTAATCATTCAAGATAATTAACGTATTTCTGGTGCACCAACAACAATTCTTCCCAACAATGATTTCTAGTGCTGCCATGGGGCCATGGGCACTGTCGTGTTTTTAATGGAGCAGCATACATGCTTGGTTCTATCTGGTCTTATTTTGGCTACTGTTCCCATCAGTAGTCCCCCTGTAGGCATGCCAATGCAGCTTGGTGTGGATTTTGAGAAATTAACTGCTATACAGAAACCATCACTCAGCTACATTTGGCAAAAACCTCAAACTTTAAGAAGTCAGGTATAATATGTTGATCTGTGGAATGTCCTAACACATCAATATTTTGTGATATTAGAACTACATCTCCCTATTCAAATTGACTAGTAGGATATCAAGAGAGTTCTCTTGAGGAGAATCAAGTAGCCATATCCACGCTCTTCACATTAATTTCTGCGACTCGCATGTGATGTCATTCATAGCCATGTTTACTCCCCCAGCTTCGTCATCCTTATAGTTTTCTAGCTCCTAATCCCTACCTGGCTCTAATTTAATTGGAGTGAAGACAACCTTCTTGTGCCTGGTTCCCAGTGGAATTTGCTATTGACATCCTAGTTGCCATGTCACCGGCAGCCTTCCTTGCCTAACCAACGATAGTTGGAAAGCCTCACATTACGGAAACATACATTGCAACCTCCATCTGCAGCTGCAACCAGACAAGGTCCTGCTGCTACACAAAGTGCTTACTAAATCTAGTGAAAGATATCAAGACCAAATCAGATGACACTATTACCCTTAATTGCTGAATTGTATGGAGTAGCTTGAGTGTTCAGCCTCAAAAGAGGTACTGGATTTTTCACTTAGCTGGAAAATAGAAGTTAGTACAATTCATAGTGGATTACTGTATTACTCCCAGGTAGTTCACTCCCTGTTCTTTCTGCCTGTTTTCTTTTTTCAGATTGTTATGCCTGTATGGATTTTTCCCTTATTCATTTAACTTAGAGGTCAGAGGAGGCACCTGTAAGGCACTATTAGCTTTAGATGTCAATAGTCATGTCTTGTTGATACCGCTCTGTAGGGTATCATAATGATTTCCTTCGGTTCCACTCAGTTAAGTGCTTTTGTTGAGAAATAAGAGGCTATATTAAGGTGAGGGGGTTAATTATCACTATTAGAGTTATCGGAGATGGTATGAGAGCTCCCTTTATCCTTTTTCATCTTACCCCCTTTTCCTACTTTTGAAATTAGGCAAGTCAACAATAATAAAGGGATATACCTTAATCTTGAATTCCCAAATTAAGTATTTCTCTATAAATCTATAATATTCTCTATAAAACTCGAATTCTTGAGGATTTCTTCACCACCATGAAAGCATGTGGCTTATCCAGGTCACTAGCAGACGTGTCTGGCTGATGTATTCTATCAGATTCTCTTCCAAGCTCCTTTGCAGTTCATACCAAGGCATCATCAGTCACTCCTTAGTGACTGGAACATTGCCAAGCATAGTCAGAACTGCTGACATAAAAACATTTCTGTTGTGTTATTGATTAAACCAACCATTCTAACTACCGATCAATATTTAAGGACCATTTCTTGGCACACCCGCTGAAAGATCAGCTTTCAATTAAAAGCGATGCAAATAACTGCAAAATCTTTTTTTCCCAATTTACTTTCCAGTGCAAAACTTGCTTTGCGCTGTAAATTCACTTGAAAGTAGCGCAGCCTAGAGCTGCTTTGCATTACTTAGCACCGAGGGGGCATGCCATGGGTGCTGCATGGGTGTACCCATGGGTTTTGATGCAAATTTCTATCTACTAAGAAAAGACAAGGTTATGCATCAAATATAACACCCATTTGAAATAGGCACTATCAAGGAGAAATGCTTTTATGTCTCCTTTCCTTTCCAACTTTACAGCACATATACAAAGTAGGAAAAGGTTTAAAGTTAGTCTAAGCATAATATTTTGTAAGGGAAGGGCACCTTTTCAGAACAAAACCTATCCTAGATTCATGCATACACCCTTGCACTATGGCGCACAGCTGTGTGCGTAGTGCTTGGCAGCCTGATCGTGCACCGGCGCTGGAAGCATGATTGTGTGATGGTGCAAGGGAGAGAGTGGGATAGTGCCATATCTCTGTAGATATAGATTGTCCTGCTTATGCAATGCAGCACATCATTTTTGGCTGCTGTGCTCCGTTGCATAAGAATTTAGAAAATGGACCGCATGAAACTTCACATAAACAAGACAACTTTCATTACACATATTTACCTCCATTGGGCTATATGCACTCAATAGGACTTTCAATTTTAGGCTCAAGGTCACTAAAACAAACATGCTTTCTGTTTATTTTCAGACTGGGCATCTTCCAGACAGTTCTTGCCACGCTTGCCAATCAAATGTCAATGGTGGGCACATTGCCGCTAGGCAACATAACGAAATAATTTATATCCCTCAAAACACCAAAAGATTGAATATTATTCAGGCGGGTTAACAATAAAAAGTGATCGACTGGGCAGCCAGCCGAATCTCAATGTCAGGTAACTTCTCTGTTTTTAAGCCCCTGCACAGAGCCACTCAAAACATACATTCACTACGCTGCGAAAAGGGCACTTTTTAAATATAATTCTATATTGCAATAAAACATGTATTTTTTCATAGTTCCAAACTCTCTGACACACAGGTCCCTAAGTCCCTATATTGTGCGCTCCCCCAAGTCCTACATAGCCAGATACACCTGCCCGGTAAACTTCACGATGGATTGCTCCCTCAGACAGAGCAGGTTGTTCAGAAAGTCTGTGGGGGATGGATGGTGTGCGCCTGCCTATGGGTATGCTAATGTGGCAGTCATTTCATGGTGTTCCTACTGCTGTGGGTGAAGGGACTTGCACAGCTGCAGCCAGGTAGAGAGCCAACAATTCGGCTTTCTTGTGGGTCGTTACTACCTGCTTGGACTCTTGTTCAGAGCCAGGGGTGTAGCTTTAGGGTGGTGTTTGGGGTGTTACACACCCTAATAAATGTGTTATTTAAAAAATAGTTGGGTAGAGGAACTTTCAGTCAGGTATGGTAAGGAGTCTGTCGAATTTCACCTGGAAAGAAAACCAACACACACACACACACACACAGAGGCACGCAGGCACGCATGCACGCGCACACACACACACACACACACACTCACACTCTCTCTCTCTCCCCGAACTCTTTTCCCTTTCCACTGGCCCTTAAACCCCCCTCAACTGCTGCTTCTCATATAATGATTAACATGACATGATTGTCGGAAAATCTGAAGGTCACAGCCCCCTAGTCTTACTGACCAAGCTATGCCTCTGCTCTGAGCCCCGTCCTCATTAACATGTCAAGGAGACCACTTTTCCTGAAAACTGGAAATGGTTTAAATTCGTTTTTCTCCTGCATTACAGTTTGCACAGAAGCGGAAATCATTTTTAAGGTGGTGAATAAATCTCTTGCATCTGGTACTTCTTTCACTAGATTTTTAAGCTTGGTCAGTACTTTGCTGTCATGTTTAGTGATGTGTGAAGATGAAAACTCGCATATTTGCACATTTTATTAAATGTTAGATGCTTTAAAAAACGCTCAAATTGCAAAGTTTAAATTAAAGGCCAGCTTCAGTTGCTATTTGCTGCAGTCGAAGCTCTCCCCACTTTAGCAAAGGCCTGCCTGGGGCAACAGGTGCCTTTCTGCCACTTGACGGAAGTCCACTGTCATTGCTCCCCATTCAATTTTTGATGGGATCCATCCTCATACTTGCTTCCAGATGGTTGAAGGATGTTGTTCATTCTGGGAGATGAGTTGGTTTTCCCAGGAGCATATAGACGACTGGACAGAACCCTCGTTTTGTTTTATTCTCTGTCTTCTCAGTCAAGTAGGTCCTGTGAAGTAGGGTGTTGGAAAACTCAATCATATTTTCTTATTTGCATCCATCAAAGCTTGACATAATCTGTGCTATGAAGCCATTACCTCTTGGTGGAATTTGTAGCGTCCTCCACAGCCCGGGTACTCGCCAATGACTACGCCACACATGGAGCTTAGTATAACATGTCTTTATTCTTCTTTGTGTAACCACAAACTCAACATTCTAAACTTGCACTCACTTCATTACGCTCTAATGCTTACATCACGGATCTATAGACTCACAAGGGTTCCGTCATTACAAACTCAGTCAATGCTACATCTCCCTCTCTGTTAAATAAAAAATTGAATTTTTTACTGATATATACAATTATAGCTTTTCAATGAGTTTATGTGGTGCTTTGAACACATGTCCTGACAGCGTCTTCCAAAACTGGGGACAGGCAGTAGAAGTGTCCATGACAGGCGTTGGTGATGTAGAACAGAAGCAGTCGAGGGTCTTCACTTGTCCTTTCAGACCCAGTCTCTACATTGACATCAGTGCCTGGCGAGCGATGAGCCACATGTTGGAAATGCGAGGAACCTCGCATAAGGGGCTTCCCAGAACGTTTGACAGTCACCATGTGTCCATTGCTGATCACAACATGAAATGGTTCAACATCAAAAGGAGCATCAGACTTTTGTTTGCTATGTTGATAAACAAACACTCGATCCCCTCCAGTGAATGTAAAGTCATGTCGACGCTTGTCTACATAGGCCTTCATTTTCCTCTTATGATTCAAGTCTTTCATGCAGGTTTCTTCCTCAGTATTTGTTCTTCTGTTGGTCCATTGAGTTAATTTGGTCCTCATGGCTCTCCCGAACATCAAAGTTGCAGGGCTTTCACTTGTGGTCGAGTGAGGGCTCGAACGGTAAGCTCAAAGGGTCGAATTTAAGACATTTTAAGGTTGAGCTTTTCTAGTACAGCATGGTGGACTGTTGCAGAGATTCTGCATAGTCACAGAACTATGCTTGGGGTCATGAAACCTTAGTAGGCAGGGACTGAGTCATCCTGCCACCTGAGCACCCATGAGCCAGCGGACTGTCTAGCTATAGTGTCTCACTTGCCCTCCTACTCACTCACAGAGGACCAAGTTATTTGACACCCCAGAACACAACACTCCCGACCCTCTTAAAAATCGCGGTTGCAGGACACACCCTTTCACTCGCACTCTTGTATACGTCCACAATAAGATCTGACAGAGACACGAGAAAAGTTTAAAATTTTTATTTTAACTATCATGCTCTAATATGCAGTATACGTGCCACAACAAGTAGAAAAATGCCTAACACAAATACGGTCAGCATAGTAAGTAGTCCATAAATCATAAAAGGAGCTGTCATTATATACAACAGTGTAGCCTTACCTCCCTCCCCTTCTTTAGAAGCAAAATTATTATATATTGGAAGATCTCTGGGTGTTAGCAGCAGACCCCGAACCTCAGTCCATAGATGGAAGATCTACATCACAGGCGGTGTCACTCTCTCCTCCCTGGAAGGATCCCTCTCTAAGTGTGTATTACCTATCCATGTATACCTATATGACCAAAGAACATGTTCCCAAACAACAGCTGCGTCTGCATGTTTTGTCTAGGTGTTAGGGCCTGACTAGAACAGAATAACAAGAGGCATTGTTGTTTGACTTTGTCTGCAATGTTCAGACTAAATCCCAGGAAAGAACAGAACGCAAAAACAACAGCATGTTCTATATGAAAGTTGCAGCTTGGCTCAAAGCAAAATAAGTTTGTGTAGTACCGTTCGCAAACCAGAAGACAGTCTGCAACAGGCTCATGCTAACATAGGGAAAACGACAATAGCCGCATGGACCACATGACCGGACAGCTTTCTTAAGTGTACTCATGAAATGTTCGACAAGGCCATTGGCCTGTGGCCGAAGAGGTGTGCTCTTCTGATGCTTCACATTAAGATGACTGAGAAAGTCTGAATTCTCGACTGTTGAAAGGTGGACAGGTGTCAGACTTTAAGATTACAGGAACACCCCATGTCACGAAGAAGCTGTCTAATCTCTCAATGACTTTTGATGGATAAGAGATCTTCTATCATGGAAAGAAGTATTCATCAACCATCACCATCCGGTGATGTCCGTTGTAAAGAGAACGGAAGAAGTCAACGGCAATTACATGGGATAGAGTAGAAGTGGGTGGTGAACAGTGAGAATTACATGTTTAAGAAATTAACATTTGTTTATGATTCTTTTATTAATAGTGTGTATTTGGGCCTGTTAAACCATGACTGAAAAAGAAAATGGCGAAAGCTGTGCATGCTCAGTGAAACCATGTAATGACCCGGTGACCGAGAGAGAGCTGAAAGACTGCCAAGACCCAAGGACAGAAGGGATGGGAAAAGAAGAAGATGTATCGTTCATCTATGAAGACTGTATTAAATAAATTACTGCATTTGAAACAAAATATGCATATGAAAACGAAATATATGAATGAGTCGGAGGGGAAGGGTTAGCAAACAATAGGTTTTACTAATAAAAATGAATACGTCAGCCTGGTGTGATGAAGACTCCCCTAACCCAGTCCAATCATATTCCGTATTTTAGTGAAATTTGCAACTCTTGAGGGTGGGACATGAAGAAATAAAGACTATAACTAGAATGACTTGAGTTAAGAAAGCATTCGAGAGAGCTGCTGAGAATTTTTGATGGAGCTGTGAGAGAATTATTGCTGCTGGGAGCTGAGCACGAGAGAGCAGAGAGGGAGAGAGACGAGAGCAGACTCGGAAGATCCAGACTACTGCCTGATTAGATTTGAAGATTGCGGAAGAATATCGAGGAGGGAGAGAGTGTAAGAGAGGGAATCGCTCTGGTGCGTCGGGTTTGTAGAGAAGTCTAGTAAGTATCAGACCTGTCCTGATCCTATCCTATAATCTTTGCCTCCTGATCCTAAGTCAGGGGACCCCCACCAGTCCTTTGGGCAGAGGGGTGGTTTCCCAGTCATCTTTATTAGGTAAATGTCATTCTATCCAAAATTGCCTTTTGTCTCTACAATCTATCCACTCTTATGCGTTTGATTTTATTGAATGAGCGTCTAATTGAATGTATTGTGCTATATGATTGTTCTCTCTCTCACTTAAGAAAGATGGAATTTACACTGTGTATCTATAATTGATGAGCGTTCAATTTAATGACTCAAATTTTAGATAAACTTATTATTATTCAGAGTCTGTGGTTATTTCACTAAGAATATTAGTTAAGAAGTTGTTAATATCACCATCAACTAACAACTAATGGTCCATCGACCAGAGGAAGAGTGTTGATTCGTGAAGATTAGTTAGCCATTGAAATGATACTGTAATTGATTTGTGGTTACAGGGAAATAACTAATCAGAACTTAAGTGAATTATAAAGCTTGACCCCCAGCGGATTGGCCAGGAAATGCAAATGAACATATTTGGATAAAAGTATATGGGCCTATTAAAAAATTCAGTTTTTTGTGTAAAATGTCCAACCCTGGCCTCTTCGCGCTGGATCACATGCGTTGCCAACTTTCACATGTTTAAGGTGTGTTGAGTGGTTTTGGATGAAAGGCAGTTGCATAGATGACATGCCTTTAATTCTTTTTTAACTCTCTTGTTGAGATGTGGAAACCAGACTCGGTCTCAGAGATCTCGTTTGGTGGCAACAATTCCACAATGTCCTTCACGGACCACTTCAATTATCCCTTGTCGCAGACTCTCCAGAATGACAATTCTCGAACATCTTAGAATGATACCTTCCTAAGTGACGGACAGTTTATCTTTGATATTTTTAAACCTATGGTATTTACTGTCACTGTTAAGATGTTGAGAGTGTTGGTACCAAGAATGATGTGTAATAATGTCCTTGAGTTTTAGCATGTCACTATCTTGACTTGTGGAAGTGACAATTTGTTCCAATGAAATGGCAGCTGGTGTGCTTGATTTCATGATGAAGTTTATGTAGGCTCTAGCCATCTTAGAATGGGTGCCAGGGCACTGTAGAGGCACTCGTGAGAAGTAGTTGGCAGAGTTCTGAGCTTTCCCTGGATGATGCACAATCGTGTAGTTGTATTCTTGCAATCACAGGCTCCAACGTTCAATGCGAGAAGGCATTTTTGCCTTTGGATTGCCAAAGATAGTCAACAATGCTTGATGATCTGTCACAAGGGTGAAGGGCTTCCTATACAAGAATATGTTGAAATGTTCACAAACCCACACCACTGCTAAGCTTTCTTTATCAGGTTGTGTATAAGCACGTACAGTTTGGGACAAACTTCGACTTGTATATGCCACAATATGTCTTTAAACATTTGGGTGTCCGCTGTGCTGTGCAAGGATGGCGCCTAACCCGACAGGGTAGCGTTAACAACAACCTCAGTATGAAGCTTTGGATCAAAGTATGCCATTTCAGTAGCTTGTTTGATTTTCTGGAAGCTTTGCTCACATTCATGTGACCAAAGAGCAGAAATATAATTTTTGGTCTCCTAATGGTACACTGACAGTGGCAAAGTCTTGTATGTATCCAGAGCAATAGCTGGCAATGCCAAGGAATGAAAATAACATGGAAACATCTTGTGGGGAACTGGCCGTTGACAGCACTTGCACTTTAGCTGGATCGGGTGTCATGCCCCCATCAGAAAAGATATGGCCAAAGAATTTTAACTTTGTCATATGGAACTCACATTTCTCGGAATTCAAAGTTAAACCAGCAACAGCGAGCAAATGACACACTTGCATGCAAGCTTTGTCGTGCTCCTTATGTGTAGCTCCGAAAACCAATAAGTCATCACTATAATTGAAAGCATTCATGATAGGCTGCATGATACGTCGAATGACATCTTGAAGTAGCTCTGCAACTGATGACACACCAAAATGTAGTCTTTTGTAACAGAACAGACCAACATGTGTAGAAAATGTTGTAATGTATCTGCAATTCTCCTCGAGTTCCATCTTATGATATCCTTTATTCAGATCAAGGTGAGAGAATACCTTTGCACCTTTCAATTGCTTTATCATGTCGGCAATGTGGGGACCTGGATGTCATTTGCTTTCAATTGCCCTGTTCGCCTGATGCATGTCCACACAGATATGTACAGCTCCTTCACTGTCCTTTTTGGGTACTACCACTATGGGAGAAATCCATGGACCCAACTGCTTCCTATCCAGCAATCTATATCTAAGGTCCTCTCTTTGTGGAATATATATAGGGCGATATGTATGAACACATTTTTCCATAGACACAGAATGGGTAAAACACTTTGATACATTTGGCCCATAGATTTTTGCATGAGTAGGCCCAGGAGATTGTGCATGGCAAGTGGCATTACGGCACTAAACACAGTGTGCCATCATCAGATAGCACTCTGTCTTAACATGATCTGTGGAAATTAAAAGCTGGACATATAAACTGGTTCTTCTTCACACCAACTCACCTAAACAAATGTCTCTGAACCATGCTGCGGTGCCTCCAAAATGTGGAGCTGAGTGCTGGCTATTACAAATAAACTTGAAGACCCTGCTCAAGCTCCCTTCACCCAGTCTGCTGCCAAATTACCTGTGTGCAAGTCCACAATCAGCCCACGGAGTCAAAAGATGTGGATATGGTGCCTATAAGCCTTTCGTTTCAACAATAGAGGCTAAAGAAGGGTTGCACCATGAACCACCATCTACATGTGCAATTCAGCTGAGTGAGGATTGCTTAAAAACACACTCCGTCCGTGCATCACCTTTTATTACTTTTCTTACCCTTGCACCTAGACATTTTCTACACAGGTCCAGCACCTGGTTGGCCTGGGACTAGCCAGATGAAGAAGATACTAAGATGGGCATAAGTGGTTCCAGTGAAAGCCCTTATGTGTATGTGGACACACTAATCCTTTGTTTCTATGGGTCAACAAGAGGTCTTCTCTCCTTCATCAGCAAGGTTGCTGACCCCTCATTGCAGATGATGAGTGTCTATAGTGCTGTGCAATAATTGTATCTCTTCCTGGAGTATTCTAGTGTTTGCAATTATTTAGTGATCATGAACAGTTGTATACTGTACAAATGGATGGGATAATTTACCACTGTACTTTTGCTTAGGTAGCATTTCATAGTACATCTGATTTGCATGTTTGTTTCACTGTTTTGAGCTTTGATTTTACTTTACATAAATGATCAGTGGCAAAGCAAGCAGGGGCGGCTCCTCCGTAATGGATGGAGGAGTGTCGCCCCACAGCCCGCGCCAGCAGGTGATAAATAAAATGATAATAACACAATGTTATTAACATTTTATTTATGCTGTCTGTCTGAGCCCCGCAATAAGAATAGGGTGGGGAAGGCCCGGGCATGCCAGGGTGGAGTAGTGTGCATTAATAAGCACGCATGTGCCTTAGACCGGCCAAACACACATGCACACTTATGTTTCTTCAGCCCAGCTGTGTTACACAGCCAGCTTAGTGAAAAGCCACAGGCTCCAATTCACTGTCTGAGTGGAAAACGAGGTCGCTCAGACCAATCCTGGCACTGCTGTCATTCTATGAGAGCAGCGTCTGAATTGGGTATGGAACCTGTGCCCTGAGGGCCATCCTCTTCCGGCCCTACGAGAGAAGAAGCGAGGCGACCATCAGCAGATGGGAGTGGCAGGTAAGTATTATAGTTTTTTACTTTTATATTATTTCTTCCCCCACATATTACCCTCCCCCGTGGCCACCCTATCACTCTAGATAGGCGGCCCCAGCCACTGAAAGCAAGGCTGTTATGGTCCTAATACAAGGTTTAAATTTGCACCACAAGTAGTAGCACCAACAGTGCCATAGTTTTGCCCCTTGCACCAGTGAAGTGATCACAGCCTCCGACTGAGGCTGATGTTAAGGTGTGGTGCACAATATCAAGTAGGAAACTTTGCAGTATTTTAAAATCACAGATAGCATATTGAGGACAGAAATATCAATGGATGTGTGTAAAGATTTCAATACCTAACTCCACATATTCAAGGTACATAGATGTGTACTTAAGAATAGCAAATCTATAGTTCCCTATATGCACTTACCTTTCAGCGTTTTTTTCCTCAATATTTCGGCTACAATATTAAGGTATCACATTATTCCTTAGTCATTATTCCGTGGTACAACCTGATCTGCAGCCTGTGCCCTGGTATGCACAGCTGACGTGGTTCAAGCTATGTAAGCTTCAGGCCCTGGTATTAATCCAGGCACAATGAGGTCATTCAGTACCCTATTTCTCTTGCATCCACACATTGACCAGGGCCATCTTGTTGTTGACTTCTACTTTAAACTTGGCAAGAGGGCACTCCTTGTCATCTCCATTGACAACTAGGCCAATGCCACTAGAACAATGGAGAACCTCCTCATTTGTTAACATACTTCCTCACATAAATCTTTCTGAAGCACCGTATCGCTCAGGGTAGGAACATTCCTACCATTGGTATTTGGGTAAACGTGTTTTAGAGATTCTGGATCTCTCACCAATGTGACCTTTGATAATAGTTTGAGTTTTCCTGCTCCCAAAGAAAGTATACTATCATGGGTGCAGCTTGTAAGGATACTTAAGGATACTTAATAGGATAATCCTTATTATAATGTCCCTTTCTGTGACACCTAAAGCATCTCCTCACCTTTGGCTTCCTCCTTTCTGTTTTGGATTAAAAACCCAGTTCCCCTTAGTCTTCTGTCTTTGACTTAACCTTTGGGAATTGTTCTCACCCGTATTTTTTGGTTTTGGATCATTCTCTTGCAAGTTCTTTTCCCCATTAGATTTGAGATTTATGCTGCTCTAAACCCTTGTATACCCTGTTAACTAGTGAATTTTCACACAACACAGAGTTTTGTGGCTTCCTCGCTCTCAGATCAAGCAAGTATTAAGAGTATTTAAAGAAACAGCTCTTAGCAAGCACTATGCAAATTAGTTGGAGCTGGAATCTAGTAATCCCAACAGCTTGGCATCAATGGTTAGAAGTTGTTTGGGACCACAGGGCATTCATGAGTTATAAGGCCTCAATCAAGATAATTGAGTCCGGTTATGTCCTGCATTATATGACCCGCCACAAGTATCATGAAAAATGAGCACCAAGTACACATTTGTATACAAATACCCTAATGCTATAGGGCCTTCCTACTGGAGCTGGCTCACGAAATACCGCTGGCAGGACACCAGGGCCAAAACAAGACCTTTGCAAGCTGATCCAAGGCCACTTTTATTGGCCTTGGATCAAGACTTCTTCAGATGCATTCTGTAGGATTTGTGTGACCTGCCAGGCCAGTGGGAAGACAGGGCAGAAGCTGAAAGCCACCCTTTATCCCTTGCCTCTCCTTGGCACACCCTTTAAGAGGGTGGGAATAAACATTGTTAGACCTATTTATCCTCAGACTGCTTCAGGCAACATGTTTATCCTGGTTCTGGTGGATCATTCAACTAGATACTCAGAAACCATGACTGCACCTGCAGTGGCTATGACCCTAATGAGGATTTTTACTAAGGGTGGGCGGAACTCGCAGAGTTTTATTCAATGGAATTAAGTGGAGTTACCTAAAAAAAACCTGCAAGACTTCGACAGACTTCCATCATACACGTTAGTGACCTTCCAAAAAACACCGCCATCAGTTGGCGTTGACTTGACCTCCGTGTGGGTGCCGCCTGGTTATTTCTGATTCTATACATTGTTACCACTGATCTGTTGAGCAGCAGTCCTTGCGCAGGTTGACAGGGGGTAGAGCACATTCGACAGGCAGTTATTTTAGACCTGAATTATTTTGCATCTGAGACACATATGGTGTATCCTGCTCTGTGTTAAGGACATAGCCAATTGCCCTATGGCAAGGCTGCAGCAGAATAGAATTAACTCAGGTGACCAGGTGTGGCAAATTTCTCTCAAAAAAATATTTGAAAATCTAAGCCTGTCTGATGCCTTGAGGTGTAAGTGGGACGTTCTCTTGCCATGCCTTCTCTTTTCCTACACAGTGGTGCCACAGAATGGAGTGGGCTTTAGCCCCTTTGAGCTTCTATAGGGGCACATATGGGCCGTATGAGGTAGTTAGAGGGAAGGGGGAGGCCATCTACTTGGTGGACCTCAAGACCCATAGGCACCCCACAGGGTTCTCCATGTCAACTGCCTCAAACCCCATTTTGAGAGGTCTGACCTCACCATGCTGTTGGTGACAGATGGAGAGGAGGAAGAGGAGAGTGAACCTCTCCCTGACCTCTTAGCCTTCAAGGAGAAAGATGACTCAATGAAAAGAGTGATCCTTTCCCCCAGTCTGACTCCTGAACAGTAGAGGGACTGCCACCAAATGCTGGGGCAGTACTCCTCTATGTCTTTCCTCATTCCTGGGACTGCCCATGATGTGGACATAGGAGGCAGCCTTCCTATGAAGAACAAATCTTACAGACTGTCTGACAAGGTGAGGGCCAGCATTAAGGAAGAGGTTTCCAAAATGTTGGCATTGAGGGTGATAGAACTCTCCAGTAGCCCCTGGTCCAGTCCTATAGGCACCATATCTGAACTCAGGTGTTGTGTGGGCTACAGGGGGCCAATTCAGTCACCAGACTGATACTTATCCCATCCCCCAGGCCGATGAGCTGATTGACCGGTTAGAGGCTTCCCAGTACTTAAGTACCTTTGATCCTACATCAGGGTACTGTCAGATTGACCCAAGGGCACAATGCCCCTGCCAATTTCCAGAGGTGGTTGTTATGGAGTACTCCATGGCTGCATCCTTAGATGACATTGCAGTCTTCAGTAGCAGCTGGAAGGACCACTTTTTCCCCTCCATGAAGTGCTTCAGGCTCTGCAACAGGCAGGCCTGACTATCAAGGTCAGTAAGTGCCAGATAGGGCAGGGGTGTGTGGTGTACTTGGGACACCTGGTTGGCAGGGGTAAGGTGCAGCCCCTCCAGGTCAAGATAGAAACTATCATGGCCTGGGAGCCCCCCTAAAACCGAGACTGAGGTCAAAGCATTCTTGGGACTCACTGGGTACCCAAGGAGGTCTGTCAAGGGATATGACACCATTGTTGCCCCGTTGACATAGCCGACTCCTAAGAAGCAGTTCAGAAAGTGATTTGGACAGAGGCATGGCAAAAAGTATGTGACTCCATAAAGCAGGTCATGTGAATAGCCCCTATGCTCAGGGCCCCGGAGATTTCCAGGGAATGTGTTGTATAGAGAGATGCCACAGAGCATGGAATAGGGGTAGTACTTTCACAACACAATTTAGAGTGCTTAGACTATCCTTTAGCCTTCATCTCCAGGAGGTTACTTCAAGGGAACAAAAGTGGAGTGCTATTGAGAGAGCTTTTGCTGCGGTCTGGGCATTGAAGAAGTTGAGTCCATGCCTGTTTGGGACTCACTTACTGATTCAGGCTGACCACAGGCCCCTCAGTGGGCTCATGCAAATGAGGGGTGAGAATCGAAAACTGCTGCAGTGGTCCATTTCCCTACTGGATATGGACTTCAGGGTGGACACAGACCAGGTGTAGACCACACCAATGCTGATGGCCTATCAAGGGCTTTCCACCTTAGTGATGAGAGAACTCCCTGGAGGTTGGGTAGCTCTCCCCACTGTCAGCTGGGGAGGGCAGGGGGCACGTGTTAGACCTGGCATCCTTAAACTGGACTACCCCAAACTCTATGTCTGCTTACCACCTCTTTTTGCTGATTATTTTTGTTGGCCATAGGGCTCTGAGGACTTTACCACTGCTGACCAGTACTAAAGTGCATGTGCTTCTCCCCTAAACATGGTAGCATTAGTTTATACACAATTGGTATTTTTAATTTGCTTGTAAGTCCCTTGGAAAGTGGTATACCATATACCCAGTGCCTGTAAATGAAATGCTACTAGTGGGCCTGCAGCACTCATTGTGTCATCCACACAAGTAGCCCTATCAACATGTCTCAGGCCTGCCACTGCACAGCCTGTGTGTGCAGTTTTACTGCCCCTTCTACTTGGCATTTAAATCCCTTTGCTAAGCCTTAAACTCCCCTTTTATTACACATAAGTCACCCCTAAAGTAGGCCCTAGGTAGCCCACAGGGCAGGGTGCTGTGTAAGTAAAATGTAGGACCAGTTCTTTTAAGTTTTGCATGTCCTGGTGATGAAAAACACCTACATTCATTTTTCACTACTGTGAGGCTTACTCCTCTCATCAGTTAACATTGGGAATGTTTTATTCAACTTTTAAGCTGCAATTCCTGATTAGAAAGGAGTAGCTCTGTCATGTTTTATATCTTTGAAATGGTAATGATAAATCCTCTTTATTGGTAAAGTGGAACTAATATTACTATTTTAGAAATGCCTTTTTTAGAAAGTGGGCATTTCTCTGCTCTTACAGCTCCTTGTGCCAGCAGCCTGTCTCCAATACACATCTGGGGTGGGTTACATCTTGACTTTGTGCATTCCCTCTAGACAGCCAACACAAAGGGAGGGTAGGTGTGTCTGAGTGCCCATCTGCATCCTGATGGCTCATCTGGGCAGGATGGGAGGGATGAGTTGACACTTACACCTGAATATGCATGTGTCCTGTCCCCACACAAAGGGCTGGTTACCCCCTACTGATAGTCTGGAGCCAGGGCTGGGAAGAAAGGGTTTCTATGCACTTCGAAGACCCTTCTTTGAAGTCACCCCCACTTCAAAGGCACAACCGGGTATAAGTACTGAGTCTCTGATCCCACCAAATCAGAAACTTCTAAACCTATAAAGAACCTCTGTCAGAAGAACTGCTGTGCTGCTACAAGGACTGTCACTCTGCTGGACTGCTGATCTGGAAGGCCTGCTTTTCTGCTGTGCTGCACTGCTGTCTGCTGCTTTCTGACTCTGCTGAAGGAGAGCTGGACTCGGACTTGCAACCAAATTGATTTCCAATGGCTTGTTGACTTGCCTCCTGTTGCGTGAGACTCAGGGCTATGAAAGTCTCTACCCCTGCTCCTGTGCATGGTCCATTGGAAGTAGACCCAGATACTTGTACCAGAGCAAGCGGCTCATCTCCAGTCTGCATGTAGCAGAACCGGCACACCGACCTTGTTGCGGGAGTAGAATTGGTGCATCGCTCTCAGAACCAACGTATGTCCTCTAGAGCCCAATGTATCGGAACTAATCATTGCCGGCGCAGCGGTGTGGAGAGATCTTCGCATCCCCTCAACTGCGCAGAGAAACCCGGTGCATTGGACTTGGAACCAACGCATCTCGGCTTGGGCACCTCGTTTTTGGAACCAACGCATCACCATCACTGCATGGAGAAAATCGACATATCACCTCGACTGCAGGCTTCACAGCGATGCATCGATCGTCTGCACTCCGCATCCTCCTATTGCAAGCAGGATCAAGGAACTTTGTTCACCGGGCCTGCGTGGGTCCTGTAGATGACCTTTGCTCCATCACAGTTGGCCTGAACTGTGACTTTGCCCCGGTACAGCGTGACCAGATAACCCCAATAGGCGCTTTTTGCTTCGAAGCGCTGAGAACACTTCTATTCTTTCAAACATCTTATCTCAACTTGTACTTAATGGATTGTTTGTGGTTTTGGTCTTGATGTATTTATACAATTACTTTTTTTTTTGTCCTCATCCTGCCATCACTTTTTTGCTGGTACGGCTCACATCCCACAATGGGAGAGAATGAACCTGTCCACGCACAGATATTGCTGTTCCACAGTAGTCTCCCTCAACACCAAGAGAAAGATAGGGAGAAAAACAGGGACCTTCAACAAACATGGCTTAATCATTGGACCCACTTATTTGTTGCCAAATTAGGTAATATGCCCAGACCCTCTCCAAGCTTTGAGGGTCTCTAGATATATCGATCTGGCATATATACTTGATATTTTTAAGACAGTCAGTTATGAGTGGGACCTTTGCAGATTTCTGGAGCCTACATATCCCCGTCCCGCCAGCAAGACCACAAAAATTTTTTTTAGTTATGAGAGAGTTTGCCCGCATACCTGCAACCCGACTAAGGCCAAAAAATATAAGTTGAGGGCTTACCTCGATCTGGTATCCTGTAGCCTCGCTAATAAAGTTGCACACTGATGTCCAAAAGGGGGCAATCATCGGGCATAGCATAGACATATGTATGTCATCTGCCGCTGGGAGCTTACACTTTGGACATCCAATTTCTTTCCCTGTGACTTTTGAAAGCTTGCCTGGAGACCAGTATACCCTATGTGTGGTAAACAGATGAGTTCTCTTAAGTGAGGCAGGTTTCACCACTGCACATAATGTGGAAAAGTATACTTGCCATATTTGCCTTAGGTTTCCTTCCACAATTCCCCCATCCCACGTTGTAGTTATATCTGGCAAGTTCTTATCCTCGGCCTCCAAAAAGGCCTGATACCAAATCTAAACTTCCTTCTTAAAGGGGCCGTCCTTCATCACCTATTCCAACCATTGCTCTTCGTCCTCTTCAGCCCACTCTTGGGTGGCCCACCATGATCTCAGCTGATAATATTTAAATCGTGTTAGATGACCATCAGTGCAAGCCCTTAACGCTTCCCATTTCACCAAACCCGAACCTGCTCTGAGATCTACCCAATATCAAAGACCTGCTGCTTTTAAGGGTTGACTGAGCTGGTCTACTAAAAAGTCTGGGGTGCCCGTGCAGTCCCAAATTGATGCCGAAGCCGTGTAATAAGGGATACTGAACCTCTGGCGGAAGTACACCCATGTTCTTAATGCCATTTTCAACACCTTCAACCTGACCTTTTTGAAGTATTTAAACAGAAAGTGGCTCTGTCCCAATCCCAAAGCATTGTCCCATATAATCTACCCATTGGAGATCTGTCTAGTGTATTAGCTAGACCCCCCGTCCCAGGCTTTCTCCTCAATTTTGTCCAGGATATCCTAGGTCCCTTCGCAGCCCAAATAAAGCTCCCAATTTTCCCCTGCAATTTAGCCATGTCTTCTCTCAGGAAAGTAAGGGGTATGGAGGTAAAGAGAAAAGTGATTTTAGGGAGAATAATCATCTTAATGAGATTTACTCTACCATAGATGTTTAATGGGAGATTAGCCCATTTTACCAAGAGTCTCTCCACCTCTTGGCTGGCTTTTTTCCAGTTTACCCTTGGGACATCTTCCAATCTCTGTGTTATTAAAATTCCCAGATATCTCATTTGAGATTTTGCCCCCTGACTGATCTTTCCCTGGTACCAATCGATCACTTCAGTTTTGTCCCTAATAACCTTATATCCCGATATCTTGCCAAAACCCTCAGCCCTCGCCATCAGACTAGATATTCAAGATTGTGGATTTGTTGTATATACCACCATATTGTCTGCATATAGGGCTAGTTTAACCTCCAGACCAGCTGTCTTAAAGGGGATTATGGTGGTATTTGCGCTAATCTGATGCATCTGATATACAGGTTAAAAAGTAAGGGAGATAGGGGACATCCCTGTCTAGTGCCCCTACTAATGTGGAACCAGTCTGAGAGCTCTCCATTTACCAACACCCTCCCGATGGGGAGCCTATAAAGGACTTGTACTGCCCCTTATTACATTTTAGGGAGATCCAAAACATTTAAGGGCTTCCCAAAGGTATTCCCAGTGCACCCTGTCGAAGGCTTTAGCTGCATCTACCGCCACTACAGTTAATGGCAATTTCTGCGCTTCCGACATATCGATGACCCCCATCATCAGATGTGTAAGCTCGTTTAACTGCCACCCCGGGATAAAACCCCTCTGATCTAGGTGGATAATGCTCTTGATAACCCGCGCCATCCTTGAGGCCTGAAAACATCTTATAATCCTCATTCGGTAGGGATATTGGTCTGTAGGATTCTGATTTTGCAGGGTCTTTATCAGGTTTTAAAACTAGGACCACAGTTGCCTCTGACCAAGATGCCGGCACTTCCTCTCCCTTTATATAAATCGCATTAAACACTCCCTTTAAAAAGGGGGTTTGCTTTTCTATGATAGCCTTATATAGCTCTACTGGAAGACCATCTGGTCCAGCGGTTTTCCCACAACACATTTTGCTACATTGTGCCAATATCTCCTCCTCAGTAATCTCCGACCCTAATAGGTCCACTTGCACCCTTGCTATTCTTGAAAGATCTAACTCCTTTAACCAGGTCCATATTGGTTCCTTTCCAGGCTATTGATCCTTTTCATATATCTCCAAGCTTCTGCTCTAATATCTGCATTGGTGTTTAAGAGCACCCCGGTCTCGAAGTCTATCAGACTCGGTATCGAATTCCTGGCTCTATCTACCTTGGCCTTCCAAGCCAGAAGAGAGCTACACCTCTCGCCGTAGGTAAAATGCTGCAGCTTACTGATTTTCCATCTGTCCTGGGTTCTTTTTTCTAGCAGAGCCTCATATTCTGCCTGGGAATCTTCTAAGTTCTCTACGGATGGTTGATACCCTAGGCAATCCCTCTAATGAGGCTCTCTGGAGTTCAGTTTCTTTCATCTTAATTTTTGCTAAAACCCCCTCATCTGTCATCCGTGTAGCTCACCTCTTTCCTATCGTTATAGCACTTATTATTGCCCTTAGGTACGCTTTATACGAGTCCCATTCTACTTGTACCTTGGCAGAATATTTTTTTTTTTTTTAGAGAGAGACAATAAATAACATGCTCATACAAAATAGAATTTTTCAACATTAGAACAATTCATAATATAGAAAAGAAAATATATTAGGATTGTGTTCAGTCATCGTTACCTAAAATTCCTTATTTTTCTAATTCCTGAGAAATGCATACTTCTAATTAAATCCAACAAGGGCATAGATACATACATACATACATTGCACGAGAGAGTCGAAAGGGTGAGGCCCAAAAAAGAACACTATACCATGGAGAGTGCCATATGATCAACCATGGCACCCCATATCTTTATACCAAGTCTGCGTTTTTGCGACCCCTTAAGAGCATACAGACTATACTCTAAATTACATATGGCATATAGCCTTCATCTCCACATTTCGAAAGATGGTGGTTCGCTGCCACAGTGACGCTGTACATAATCGGGCCACAGCCACTGCTATGAAGATTAAATATCTGAATTTATATATCTCGTGATCAATCATTGAGTCCTCCAGAACTCCCAGTAACATAACCCTTGGAGTAATTGTGATCTGTGCCCCAGTAATTCCAGTCAAAAAGGCCTCCATCCCACTGATCAGTTGCCTCAACTCTGGGCATGTGAAAAACATATGCAGACTATCAGCCTGATCCATCCTGCATAGTGTACACTTGCCATTGTTTAACCCGCCCCATTGTGAGATTTTAGCAGAGGTGTAGTATAGGTTAAAAATGGTCTTGTAATGCTGTGTTTTAAGACTGGAGGATATCAGAATCTTCTCGCCCAAAGCGATGGAGTTTTGTAAGATGTCGCCTCCCTGAGACAATCTACTGTTCCATTTAAGATTTTGTGCCTCCAGATCATCTGGCTGTACTTCAATAAGAGCTAGATATAAGAAACTAATCTTCCTGTGCCCCCTAACTGCCTCTATCAGGTTATTGTTTTGGGCTAAACATTGTACATCTGTTTTCTTTTGTAAGTAATCCCGAATCTGTAAATATTTAAAGAAGTCCGTTTTGGGCAGATTAAATTCTGCGGCCAGAGAGGAATAAGACCGGACACCGCTATTATCCACTAGATCCCCCAAGGTGGCTATACCCTGTTGACTCCATCTAGCCATGGTGACATCCCAAAAAATGGATGTTAATAATGCTGAGCCAGAGGTGGGCATATAATGGCTGATCCTACCAATCTGCAGGCGCCTCCGAACCTGCTGCCATACCTTATACACAGCATGGACCACCTTGAAATGGGTTTTCTTATAATAACTAGGTTCTAGATTTTGTAAGAAGCCCCTCTCCGCCTCGGAGCCCAGCAGCATTTGAAAAATATGCGGAGTCTCAACTACCTCAGTTTCTCCATCACCCACCAATAAAATTCTCATATGCTGGAGTAGACATGCCCAGTAGTAAAACATAAAGTTAGGTACTGCCCAGCCCCGCGAGATCGTGGTATATTCATACATTTCATTGCTCGTCGGGGTTTACTTTGAGCCCAAATAAAGCTGCTGCAAATAGATTGTAGTTTCTGGAGTTGCTTCCTACTAAGTTCCAAGGGTACCGATCTAAAGTAGTACAAAACCTTGGGCAAAACATTAATCTTTAGAACATTGCATCTTCCAACCATTGAGAGATGCAAGCCTTCTATTCTATCCAGCTCTCTTTTAATTTTCCGCAGCATGGGATCCCAGTGAGCAAGTACCATTTTGTCCAGGCATGCACTAATTCAGACACACAAATATGTTGCCTCTGGGGGCGGAGCTTGCCTGACACCAAGATGGCCACGATCTAGGGAAGCTCTCCCGATCGCCACCACTAATCCTTCATAATCCTCGCATAAACTTCACCAGTATCGGCACTGAGTTGGGGATTATATTGCTGTTGTTGTGCGCTACTCAACGCAACCACCGCTTTTTAAATCGGTGCGGCCCGACAGAAGATTTCGGGGTGACGCACTCCGGATACTGCAGTGCATGGGGCCCTCCGACCACACGGACGACTAGCGTGCCCTAGCCGGATACTACAGCACCGGGCTAGCGACCCTGAGGCGAGGTGCGGTGGGCCCTGCGGAAGGCATCGGTGGGGAGATCGCAGCACTCTTGTGCCTGACCTGGAGGTTCACGTAGCGGCACCCGCGACTGCGATAAGCTGAGCCACAGAGCAGGGAGTGCCTATCTCACGGCGGGCGGCCCGCTTCTGTGTGGTGCGGGACCGCCGAGGGGGGCATTTTCTGGCAGCATTAAGTCAGCGTGTGTGCCCGGATTTGCGAGGAGACTGGCTCAGGTTGGCCTTGAGGAGCACGCACAGCTGTGTCCTGAGCTGACGCTGTCCCAAGTAAGAAAGAGAGCTAAAATCAAAACTACTGTGTGGGACCTCTGTGAGTGCAGGTACTGACGCTGGGCAGGGCTTGAGCCCAGGGGAGCCATAAGAACTTGCCCGGGAGGGACAGTGGTGTGGGGGCCGGTTAATGGTTGGTCAAAGAGAGATGTGGTGAGAGTCATACACCCCCACCACGGAAAAGCCTGGGAGACAGTTCGAGGGAGTGAACAAGAGCTTGCAGGGGAGAGAACTTGCGACCTCGCATAATCCTAATCTTCTGGCAACACAAGGCCCCTGGCACGTGCTGATTCATATTGGTGAGGCCCCCTGACTGCCGCCCTCACATTGCACACCTCCCAGCAACATGGGTAAAACGGACAAGCTCCAGCCCAGGCTGAACTTTGACCTGCGTAAAACCCCCAGGTTGAAAAAGTCTATACCTGCTGAGCGAGACGCCGTTTCAGATGATCCAGACGCTGGAGCAGAAATAGATATGAAACAGGCGTTCCGCACTATCCAACAAAGCCTCTCAAAGATAGACAGCAAAATCGACGCGCTATCGTTCTGCATGGACAGGATGTCAGAGAGACTGGACAAGCATGGGGGCAGACTCAGCGCGGCGGAACAGTGCATATCAGACATGGAGGACGTTATCCGAGCAGACGCGGAGACCGATAAAGAGAGAGACAAGATCTTGCAAACTCTGCAGGCCAAGGCTGAAGATCTCGAAGCGAGATCTAGGCGGAACAACGTCCACATTTTGGGAGTAGCTGAATCGTCAAATATTGGCAACATGGAGCAATATGTAGAGAAGTTACTCATCAGTCTATTGGGCCGGAACACCTTCTCTGAGATACTAGTAGTGGAACGAGCGCATCGCTCCCTGGCACCCAGGCCAATACCTGGAGCTCCCCCCCCGGCCTATAATAGCAAGACTTTTGAATTATAGGGATCGTGATGCTGCTTTGCGAAAAGCTCGTGAGCTGGGAACTCTTCACCATGAGGGTGCGGAAATATCTTTGTTTCCCGACTTCACCATCCAGGTGCAAGAAGCCCGTCGGCTCTCCATCCCGGCAAAAAAAGAAACTTCGGGACCTCAACCTGGAGTACAGCATGCTGTATCCTGCTAAATTAAGGGTCAAATTGGACGGTAAAATGCATTTCTTCACTGACCCTAAAGCTGTCTTACCATCACACATGGAGGGCTCTCCAAGTGTACGTGAAGAACAAGAGTCAGATGAGTGACTGCTGGAGCGGCCCCGAGATGGACAACACACGGTACAGACAAAGACACTGAGGGTAACGTGTGCACTGCAGCAGGGGGATGGGAGACGCTCGTTGACTCTGCCGCGTCTTGAATGCCCGGGCTAGGGGCGACTGGAGTGAGGGAGTGAATTCTCTGAAGGTAAAATGGCAGACTAATTGATATGCTCCATGGGTGCATAGAGTATAGCACGAAGCGCATCATGTTGGTATTCGCTTAAAGGTTTATGCGACCATATATGTAATCAGGGAGGTGTAGGGAGCCAGAATGGATGGCAACATCTGCCCCAAAGTGTATTACACTATTAGCATGGTTCTTTTTGGGGGGTTTGTTTGTTTTCAGGGATTGGGGGTGGGGGGGAGTTCAGTTAACCACGACTGTTGTGGGTTCTTGCGGCGTGGGAGGGAATGTTTGTTTTCTCAGCTGGGGCGAGTGCATTGATGTAAGCATGCAGCGACAGTTACATACAGTACATACCACAGGCAAGGGGGTTCGCACATTACTGAGGTTACTCTTCCCGAATGGCTGCGGAAGGTGGGACTTCAGCTTGTGACCTGGAATGTGCGTGGTCTAAATGATAACAGAAAAGTTAGGAGAGTCTGCGCCTACTTAAAAAGACATTCTGTTGCTATCGCAATTCTGCAGTAGACACATCTTACTCCAGAGCGCAGTGGTGAAGTGCATCGTAAATTGCAGGGGATATGTTACTCCGCAGACTACACTTCTCATGCCAGGGGGTCCTGATTTGGATAGATAAAAAGTCTGGGGTAGAAATGACAGGCTTGCTCAGAGATCCGCAGGGCAGGTTCGTGGTCACCCTCTGTAGACGTGGTGACTTGAAGTTCCTTTTAGTGGGTGTGTATGGCCCAAATTACGATGATCCCCAATTCTATACTTCATTGGTGACCAAATTAGTGCAGTGGAGGGGTATCTCGCAGGTGATTTCAATTGTATATTAGACCCAAATATAGACAGATCCCAAGGCTCGCCACGGCGTCCAGCGGCCGCTGCAGTCGCATTGCAAGACATAATGCATGCAGAAGGTCTCATAGATGTTTGGAGACATAGGTCCCCTGGGGATAGGGGTTACAAGCATTATTCCACGGTCTACGACACTCACACTTGAATAGATTTTTGGCTATTATCTGGGGGGTTGGATTCCAGAGTGGTGGCATGTACGCACCTTCCACGAACATATTCTGATCACTCCCCTGTCCGGCTTGTTTTACGATATAGTACACCACAAATTCCAACATTTACTTGGCATTTCCCAACTTATTCACTATTGGACACCGTATTTAAAGAGGGATTAGCAACAGCGATAGAAGATTTCTTCACTAACAATATAGGGTCAGTACAATCATTTGCCACAGTGTGGGAAACATTTAAAGTCTATGTCAGAGGGGTGGTGATCTCTACTCATGCAGGTGTGCTGCGCTCTATTCGAAGCAGATTGGAGACACTAGAACGGAAAATAGGTCACCTGGAGCGGGACTTACAAGGGGTGGGAACTGCCCAAACTACTGCAGACCTTAAACAGAAACTGGTAGAGTTTCTAGATATTGCCAATGATGAAATTAAACATATGGGGAACTATGCAACGGCACGCTGCTACGGGGAGCGGGAAAGACCAGGCGCTGCTTTAGCAGGAATACTGAGACCCAAGAGGGAATTAGATAACATGGTGGGCATGGTTGACGAGAACGGGAACCATTACGAGCCCCGGAGGAAATGGTTACTCACTTTCGCTCTTATTATCAAAAGTTGTATACCTCCCAAATTCCTACAGACGGAGAGGCGCTAGAGGAATATCTGTCATATATTAAGATGCCGTGGCTGGTGACTGAACACAGGGAGCATTTGATGGCGCCTCTAACGAGATACGAGAAGCGCTGCGTGGCATGGCAGCTGGTAAGGCCCCAGGATCGGATGGTCTCACGGTTGCCTTTTACAAAGAACTTCAAGATCTCCTTATTCCCTACCTTAAAATGCTTTATGAGGAGATGGCAGAGTCGGGCATCATGCCACCTTCTATGCACGAAGCTGTCATTGTGACTCTGTTGAAGCCGGGTAAGCCACTAAGTTGTTGCTCCTTGTACAGGCCCCTGTCCTTGCTTAATGTTGATTCCAAGCTTTACGCTAAAAACAGACTGGCTTTATTATTACCCGGCATTGTCAGACCCGAACAGGCAGGGTTTGTCCCTAGTCGTAACCTCTCTCAGAACCTGAGAACTTTGTTCGGTGTGGTACACAACTTAAATCCGGAAGTCAAGGCGGTGGCAGTCTTCCTCGATGCCGATGCCGAGAAAGCCTTCAATTCCGTTGAGTGGAGTTTTATGTTCGATGTACTCAGAAAGATAGGGGTCGGGGATATGTTTCTCCGTTTAGTGTCAGAACTATACACATCTCCCACAGCTAGAGTGAGGATTGGTGATGAGGTTTCCCAGTCATTCAACATCACTCGAGGTACAAGGCAGGGTTGTCCCCTCTATTATACGCAATAGTTGCCGAACCACTGGCCTGCGCCATCCGTGAGTATCACGCACATAGAGGGCTGAGGACCCTTGACCTTGCCAGGTAGGTCGCTCCCCCACCACACAGCTCCGCCTGTGCTGTCTGCCCGCTGCTCCTGTAGGTAAGATCGCCCTCCGCTTGTGGCCCCGGTGCCAGTTTTGTCTGCTTGTCTCCCCTTTTCCTTTCTGTGCCCCTCGCTGCCCCACTGTTGTTTACCCGTGATTTGCCTGCTCTCCCCCCGTTTTTTTCCTTTCTGTGCCCCTCGCTGCCCCACTGTTGTTGTGCCCGTGATTTGCCTGCTCTCCCCCCGTTTGTTCCTTTCTGTGCCAGTCGCTGCCCCACTGTTGTTGTGCCCGTGATTTGCCTGCTCTCCCCCCGTTTTTTCCTTCTGTGCCCCTCGCTGCCCCACTGTTGGTGTGCCCGTGATTTGCCTGCTCTCCCCCCGTTTTTCCTTCTGTGCCCCTCGCTGCCCCACTGTTGTTGTGCCCGTGATTTGCCTGCTCTCCCCCGTTTTTTCCTTTCTGTGCCCCTCGCTGCCCCACTGTTGTTGTGCCCGTGATTTGCCTGCTCTCCCCCCGTTTTTCCTTTCTGTGCCCCTCGCTGCCCCACTGTTGTTGTGCCCGTGATTTGCCTGCTCTCCCCCCGTTTTTTCCTTTCTGTGCCCCTCGCTGCCCCACTGTTGTTGTGCCCGTGATTTGCCTGCTCTCCCCCCGTTTTTCCTTCTGTGCCCCTCGCTGCCCCACTGTTGTTGTGCCCGTGATTTGCCTGCTCTCCCCCGTTTTTCCTTCTGTGCCCCTCGCTGCCCCACTGTTGTTGTGCCCGTGATTTGCCTGCTCTCCCCCCGTTTTTTTCCTTTCTGTGCCCCTCGCTGCCCCACTGTTGTTGTGCCCGTGATTTGCCTGCTCTCCCCCCGTTTTTTCCTTTCTGTGCCCCTCGCTGCCCCACTGTTGTTGTGCCCGTGATTTGCCTGCTCTCCCCCCGTTTTTCCTTCTGTGCCCCTCGCTGCCCCACTGTTGTTGTGCCCGTGATTTGCCTGCTCTCCCCCGTTTTTCCTTCTGTGCCCCTCGCTGCCCCACTGTTGTTGTGCCCGTGATTTGCCTGCTCTCCCCCGCTTTTTCCTTTCTGTGCCCCTCGCTGCCCCACTGTTGTTGTGCCCGTGATTTGCCTGCTCTCCCCCGTTTTTCCTTCTGTGCCCCTCGCTGCCCCACTGTTGTTGTGCCCGTGATTTGCCTGCTCTCCCCCCGTTTTTTCCTTTCTGTGCCCCTCGCTGCCCCACTGTTGTTGTGCCCGTGATTTGCCTGCTCTCCCCCGTTTTTCCTTCTGTGCCCCTCGCTGCCCCACTGTTGTTGTGCCCGTGATTTGCCTGCTCTCCCCCGTTTTTCCTTCTGTGCCCCTCGCTGCCCCACTGTTGTTGTGCCCGTGATTTGCCTGCTCTCCCCCCGTTTTTTCCTTTCTGTGCCCCTCGCTGCCCCACTGTTGTTGTGCCCGTGATTTGCCTGCTCTCCCCCGTTTTTCCTTCTGTGCCCCTCGCTGCCCCACTGTTGTTGTGCCCGTGATTTGCCTGCTCTCCCCCCGTTTTTTCCTTTCTGTGCCCCTCGCTGCCCCACTGTTGTTGTGCCCGTGATTTGCCTGCTCTCCCCCCGTTTTTTCCTTTCTGTGCCCCTCGCTGCCCCACTGTTGTTGTGCCCGTGATTTGCCTGCTCTCCCCCGTTTTTCCTTCTGTGCCCCTCGCTGCCCCACTGTTGTTTACCCGTGATTTGCCTGCTCTCCCCCCGTTTTTCCTTCTGTGCCCCTCGCTGCCTATCGCCATTCCCGCCGCTGCGTCCCTGCGGCCCCGCCCCCTGACTGCCCATTCGCTGCCCCTGCCTCCCGCCTCCCAGCTGCTCCTCCCTCCCACCTCCCCATAAATGGCGGCCGCTGCACGGTGAGGAGAGCGACCCTTGACCTTGCCAGGTAGGTCGCTCCCCCACCACACAGCTCCGCCTGTGCTGTCTGCCCGCTGCTCCTGTAGGTAAGATCGCCCTCCGCTTGTGGCCCCGGTGCCAGTTTTGTCTGCTTGTCTCCCTTTTCCTTTCTGTGCCCCTCGCTGCCCCACTGTTGTTTACCCGTGATTTGCCTGCTCTCCCCCCGTTTTTTTCCTTTCTGTGCCCCTCGCTGCCCCACTGTTGTTGTGCCCGTGATTTGCCTGCTCTCCCCCGTCTGTTCCTTTCTGTGCCCCTCGCTGCCCCACTGTTGTTGTGCCCGTGATTTGCCTGCTCTCCCCCCGTTTTTTCCTTCTGTGCCCCTCGCTGCCCCACTGTTGTTGTGCCCGTGATTTGCCTGCTCTCCCCCCGTTTTTCCTTCTGTGCCCCTCGCTGCCCCACTGTTGTTGTGCCCGTGATTTGCCTGCTCTCCCCCCGTTTTTTCCTTTCTGTGCCCCTCGCTGCCCCACTGTTGTTGTGCCCGTGATTTGCCTGCTCTCCCCCCGTTTTTTCCTTTCTGTGCCCCTCGCTGCCCCACTGTTGTTGTGCCCGTGATTTGCCTGCTCTCCCCCCGTTTTTTCCTTTCTGTGCCCCTCGCTGCCCCACTGTTGTTGTGCCCGTGATTTGCCTGCTCTCCCCCGTTTTTCCTTCTGTGCCCCTCGCTGCCCCACTGTTGTTGTGCCCGTGATTTGCCTGCTCTCCCCCGTTTTTCCTTCTGTGCCCCTCGCTGCCCCACTGTTGTTGTGCCCGTGATTTGCCTGCTCTCCCCCGTTTTTTTCCTTTCTGTGCCCCTCGCTGCCCCACTGTTGTTGTGCCCGTGATTTGCCTGCTCTCCCCCCGTTTTTTCCTTTCTGTGCCCCTCGCTGCCCCACTGTTGTTGTGCCCGTGATTTGCCTGCTCTCCCCCCGTTTTTCCTTCTGTGCCCCTCGCTGCCCCACTGTTGTTGTGCCCGTGATTTGCCTGCTCTCCCCCCGTTTTTCCTTCTGTGCCCCTCGCTGCCCCACTGTTGTTGTGCCCGTGATTTGCCTGCTCTCCCCCCGTTTTTTCCTTTCTGTGCCCCTCGCTGCCCCACTGTTGTTGTGCCCGTGATTTGCCTGCTCTCCCCCCGTTTTTCCTTCTGTGCCCCTCGCTGCCCCACTGTTGTTGTGCCCGTGATTTGCCTGCTCTCCCCCCGTTTTTTCCTTTCTGTGCCCCTCGCTGCCCCACTGTTGTTGTGCCCGTGATTTGCCTGCTCTCCCCCGTTTTTCCTTCTGTGCCCCTCGCTGCCCCACTGTTGTTGTGCCCGTGATTTGCCTGCTCTCCCCCGTTTTTCCTTCTGTGCCCCTCGCTGCCCCACTGTTGTTGTGCCCGTGATTTGCCTGCTCTCCCCCCGTTTTTTCCTTTCTGTGCCCCTCGCTGCCCCACTGTTGTTGTGCCCGTGATTTGCCTGCTCTCCCCCGTTTTTCCTTCTGTGCCCCTCGCTGCCCCACTGTTGTTGTGCCCGTGATTTGCCTGCTCTCCCCCCGTTTTTTCCTTTCTGTGCCCCTCGCTGCCCCACTGTTGTTGTGCCCGTGATTTGCCTGCTCTCCCCCCGTTTTTTCCTTTCTGTGCCCCTCGCTGCCCCACTGTTGTTGTGCCCGTGATTTGCCTGCTCTCCCCCGTTTTTCCTTCTGTGCCCCTCGCTGCCCCACTGTTGTTTACCCGTGATTTGCCTGCTCTCCCCCGTTTTTCCTTCTGTGCCCCTCGCTGCCTATCGCCATTCCCGCCGCTGCGTCCCCTGCGGCCCCGCCCCCTGACTGCCCATTCGCTGCCCCTGCCTCCCGCCTCCCAGCTGCTCCTCCCTCCCACCTCCCCATAAATGGCGGCCGCTGCACGCGCCGCGCAGCGGACGTGCGCAGCGGGCGCGCCGCTGGCGCGCCGAAGGCGCGCCTAAGGCAAGCCCGTCTGCGCCCGTCCGCGACTGGACCGCGCCCAGCGCCAGAACCCCTGGATCCCACCGATGCAACACCACTCGACGGACCTACGACGCCGCCACACTCACCGCACTCAATGCCGGCCGGAACCCTGCCTGCTACCGAGCCTCACCGAGACGCACCCACGGACCCTTCACCTGCCAAACCTGCCGATTCACCTGCCCCCTGACGTGCACCACCTCCGCCAAGTCGAGCAACAGCAGCAACCACCTGAAATGCATCCTGCTGAACACCCGCTCCGTCCACAGGCACGCCGTGGAACTCTGGGACCTGCTCGACGCAACAGCACCGGACATCGCCTTCCTCACCGAAACCTGGATGAACGCCTCCTCAGCGCCTGACATCGCCATAGCCATCCCGGATGGATACAAGATCACCCGGAGGGACCGCGTCAACCAGACGGGAGGAGGCATCGCCATCGTACACAAGAACACCATCCGCATCTCGACTAACTCCGACGAGACCTTCACCGCCGCCGAACACCTACACTTCCAGATACACACGGACCCCAAGACCACCCTCCGAGGCACCCTCATCTACAGACCCCCGGGACCACGCACACTATTCAGCGAAGACATCGCAGACTTCATCAGCCCGCACGCCATGCCCTCCGCCGACTACATCCTCCTAGGGGACCTCAACTTCCACCTGGAGAACAACAACGACAGAAACACCACCGCCCTGCTGGACAACCTCGCCAACCTCGGACTCAAGCAACTGGTGAACACGCCCACCCACTACGCCGGCCACACGCTTGACCCCGTCTTCTCGTCCAGCAAGCACATCTCCTTCAGCCACGCCACCGGACTCCACTGGACCGACCACAGCTGCGTCCACTTCAGCTTCAGAAAGACTGCGACCCACCACCACCCGCAACAGGCTCCCCGCCGGAGCTGGAGCAAGATCACCGCCGAGCAGCTCACCGCCTCCCTCAGCCAGAACACACCCACCGACACAACGGACCCAAACGAAGCAGCCAGCAACCTCGCCAAGTGGCTGACCGCCTGCGCCGACGACCTCGCACCACTAAAAAACCCTCCCAGCAGACCCGGAAGCAAGAAAACCCCTTGGTTCACCAACGAACTCAAGGAATCCAAGAAGAACTGCCGCACTCTCGAGAAAACCTGGCGACTCGTCCAGACCACAGACAACAGGACCGCCCTCAAGCACGCCACCCGCAAACACCACCAGCTGATCCGTGCCACCAAGAAGTCGGCACTCAAAGAACGACTGGACAACAACGCCCATGACAGCAAGGAACTTTTCAGCATCGTCAAAGAGTTCTCCAACCCCAGCGCCGGAAACAACGACATCACCCCTCGCAAGACCTCTGCAACTCACTCTCCGCGTTCTTCCACCGCAAGATCACCGACATACACAACAGCTTCGACGCACAAACAACGCACCCTACCGCCGAACCAATGCCCGCCACCACCACCCTCTGCAACTGGACCCCGATCAACACCGAAGACACCACCCGCACGATGAACTCCATCCACTCCGGATCACCAACCGACCCCTGCCCACACCACGTCTTCAACAAAGCCGACGCCACCATCGCACCCCATCTCCGGGACATCATCAACTCCTCCTTCCACACCGCCACCTTCCCGGAGAGCTGGAAGCACGCCGAGCTTACCGCCCTCCTGAAGAAACCAACGGCGGACCCCACCGACCTCAAGAACTACCGCCCCATCTCGCTCCTTCCGTTTCCGGCCAAAGTCATCGAGAAGACCGTCAACAGACAGCTTGCCGCCTTCCTCGAGACGAATGGATCCCTCGACCCCTCGCAGTCCGGGTTTCGGGCCAACCACAGCACCGAGACCGCCCTTATCGCAGCCACCGACGACATCAGAACCCTAACCGACAACGGGGAAACAGCTGCCCTCATCCTCCTGGACCTCTCCGCGGCGTTCGACACCGTCTGCCACCGCACCCTAGTGAAGCGCCTCAGCAACATCGGAATCCGAGAGAAAGCACTGGAATGGATCATCTCGTTCCTCGCCGGAAGAACCCAGAGAGTCCGCCTCTCCCCGTTCAGATCCGAAGCCACCGAAGTCATCTGCGGCGTTCCACAAGGATCCTCACTCAGCCCGACCCTCTTCAACGTCTACATGAGCCCCCTCGCAGCCACCGCACGCCGACACAACCTCAACATCATCTCCTACGCCGACGACACCCAGCTGATCCTCTCCCTCACCAACGACCCCACCACCGCCAGAGCCAACCTGCACGACGGGATGAGAGACGCCGCCGACTGGATGAGGAACAGCCGCCTTAAACTGAACTCAGACAAGACGGAAGTCCTCATCCTGGGCTCATCACCCTCCGCCTGGGACGACTCCTGGTGGCCCCCGGCCCTGGGCACCGCACCCAAGCCAACGGACCACGCACGCAACCTGGGCTTTATCCTGGACTCCTCCCTATCGATGACCAGACAAGTCAACGCCGTCTCATCTTCATGCTTCAACACCCTGCGCATGCTCCGCAAGATCTTCAGATGGATCCCCACTGAAACCAGGAAGACCGTCACCCAGGCACTCGTCACCAGCCGACTGGACTATGGGAACACCCTCTACGCCGGAACCACAGCCAAACTTCAAAAGAGACTCCAGCGCATCCAGAACGCCTCCGCACGACTCATCCTGGACATCCCCCGACACAGCCACATCACCGTACACCTGAAAGACCTGCACTGGCTCCCCGTCAGCAAGAGAATCACGTTCAGACTCCTCACCCACGCACACAAGGCCCTCCACGACCTGGGCCCAAAGTACCTCAACGACCGCATGTCCTTCTACACGCCCACACGCCAGCTACGATCAACCAGCCACGCCCTCGCCACCGTACCACGCATCCGCAGAACCACCGCCGGAGGAAGATCCTTCTCCTACCTGGCGGCCAAGACCTGGAACTCCCTCCCCACTCACCTTCGGCGAACCCAGGACCATCTCGCCTTCAGGAAGCAGCTCAAGACCTGGCTGTTCGAGCAGTAACTTACCCCCTCCCCCAGCGCCTTGAGACCCTCCCGGGTGAGTAGCGCGCTCTATAAATGCCGTGATTGATTGATTGATTGATTGATAGATTTCCTGAGTACACACTGAACATTTCTGCCTACGCAGATGATACTTTATTATACATTCATAATTCAGAGATAAATCCATCTCCGATACTGCAAGAGGTGGTCCAGTTTGGTGGTCACTCAGGACTGCGAATAAATTGGGATAAGTCCATCATATTTCCCCTCACTCCCAACACCACGGAACCGACTATGGAGTTTCCATTGCGTTGGACCATGGAGGCGGTGCGATACTTGGGAATACAATTTCACACAGACCCCGCAATAGTAATGCGGGAAAATTATGATAAGGCTACACAACGGCTAACAGATACAGACTCATCCACTTTAAATTCTTACACAGGGCTTACTGCACCGCCGAGCACCAGTTTCAATGCGGACTTGCAGAAAATTCCTGCTGCCGCAGATGTGGTGTGGAGGATGCGGGATTCTGGCATTTAGCTTGGCAATACCCGGGGATTTATGCTTACTGGGGTAAAGTGTTTCAGGAGTTGGGACCCATTATCAGTGCGGATTTAGAACCAGACCCTAAGATGGCACTTCTTGGGTGGGATCTCTCCGTAGATAAGAAAGTGCGACCGTTGCTGGCCATCACATTTTTACTAGCCAAGTGCCGGGTGGCATTACGCTGGATGGGAGGTCCGATTCCTCGAATCGAAGAGTGGCATGCGGACATGTTGTACTGCAATACGCAGGCCGACGTATATAGCGAATTGCTTCCTCCCAGAAGTTGTCCCAGGAATTACTGGGGACCATACCAAACATACCTCTTAAGTAGAACTGATGGTGCAGTATCAAATTCACAGACTGCTCCCGAGGTGGCATCGTCACAGGAGACCAGAACATAGTCAATTCAGGGGCTCTTAGGTGGAGGCTGGTCCGCATTAGCAGGGTCACTGAGTGGGAATCGGGCCGCACATGAGACACCGGCCAGTGGAGCGACATGATAACACTATGTGGGTTGCTACTCTAATTTAGGATGTCACTGTATAATTGGAAGTCCCTGAATGCCTGAATCAAATTTGCGAGAACTAGTGATCTTATGTACTGTTGTGATCTATTGTATTGATATGCCTGTCCATGCTACAATTGTGCGTTATGTTGTATGTATCTTGTTCCACAATGAAACCAACAAAAATAATTAAAAAAAAGAAAACAAATATGTTGCCTCTTCTGTAACCCTAGGATCGCTGAAAGATGCTTGGTTTGTACATATAATTTGAGTCTTAGCTATGTTTAATTTGTAGCCAGAAGTTTGCCCAAATAAAGTTGCTAACCGTTCAATCTCTGGCAGTGCTAGGGCTGGGTCCGGGGAGACAACAGCTATTTCGTCAGCATATGCTAAAACTTTGAACTGCTCCCATCCATACCGCACCGGTTGTATACTTAAACTGTTCTCACGTAAAAGCAAAAAAGGATTACTATAAAGAGAAAATAATAAAGGGGAGCATGGACAGCCTTGTCTAGTCCCTCTTGATATTGACACTAAATCAGATTCAAGCTCAAGTGCACATATTCGAGCCACGGGTGATTTATACATGGTATTAACTGCCCTGACAAAGCCAGGTCCAAAGCCTTGCCAGTGCATAGTTACCAACAAAAATTCCCAAGAGACACGGTCAAACGCCTTTTCAACGTCGAGTAGCACTACTCCACATGGAGCTTGCAGAACATTGGCCGAGTCTAGCAGGGTTACTACCCTGCTGATGTGGTTGACCGTGCCTCTTCCTGGAATAAAACCATGTTGACGGGCAGAGACTAAGGAAATAATCACTCTTGTGAGTCGCATAGCTAGAATTTTTGCGTATATTTTCCCATCACAGTTTAAAAGCGAAATAGGTCTATACGACCCGGGTAGTGTGGGGGGCTTATCTTTTTTTTTTTTAAATGATGATATTAGCTACATCCCAGGATGCAGGGCCATACCCTTTTTGTGCTTCCTGGAACGTAGTAAGCATATCTAATTTTAACTCCAGCAAGAAGGTTTTATAAAATTCTAGCAGGAGTTTATCTTTGCCAGCAGCCCTGCCTGCAGCTAGAGAGTTGACAGCCTCCACAAGCTCCTCTAGCGCTATGAGCTCCTCCAAATACTTCTGATCTTCTAAACTCAGAGTCCTTCTATGTGGATCCTTAAAGAAGGACTCACGTCTCTCATAGCCACTTTGGTCCTCAGTATATAATTCTTCATAGAAAGCCCTAAAAACTTCTAGGATCTTCACTGGTGTTTCGACTAATCTCCCAGCTGGATGTTCAACTGCAATAATTGCACTTTTAGCCTCCTTACATCTAATCTTCTTTGCCAAGCATCTGCCCGTTGCCTCCCCATATTCATAGCATTCCCTTCTAAAAAGATGATATTAGTTAGCATTATCCTTAGTCCATTGCGCATTTATCCTGGCCTTTCAGCGGGCCACCTCAGTTTGCACCTGAGTTATATCCAGCTATCCATGCAGAGCTTGCATAAGACTATACTCTGCCTTCTGAAGGTCCTCATATAAACCCTGTTTTAATTGCCTCTGCTGTTTTTGAACATATAGGCCAAAACTGAGAATTTCCCCCGAAACACTGCTTTTAGCGCATCCCAGACAATAATGTGGGTGGTGAAATTCCGAATAATAGAGAGAAATTGGTTCAGCCACTGCCGGATGTGACATATAAACTGTTCATTGAGCAGTAACTTCCTGCCAAATGAGAAGGACCCACAGGGTCGTACTAAGCCATGCATTGCACGTTTTAACGGCAAGGGATTATGATCCGATGTGACTCTGGGGAAAACCTGCATATACGCATCCACTATGTGTGTTTTGGTTACAAAAAAATAATCTAATCTAGCGAGCTTTTGGTGTGGACATGAGTAGTGTGTGTACCCAGGATCTGGAAGTTTTAATTTGGCCCAGACATCAGCTAAACAAGGATCATATAAAAGTTGCTGTGGGGCCTTGAAAACCTTAGGTTTTCGACCAGTATATATATCTCTGCTGGCATGTAGAGTAACATCTTCTAGCTGGATGTTGAAATCCCCACACAGTATCAATGGGGAGGGCCAGGAAGCCAGCTCTAAATTGAGATAGTCTAATGTCTGTGCTTCGTCAAGATTAGAACTGTACACAGAGCATATTACGTATTTCCTATTGCCAGCTAAGCATTCAAGTATCGCCCACCGGCCATATTTGTCAGCAAGAACTCTACCGGTGTATTGAATGTTGGATTTAGCGAGGATGGCCACACTTCTTGTAGTAGAACCTTGCATTGTACAAGCTAGAAGCGTATACCCTAACTCAGATATCACTTTGTGTTTCCCCAAAGGTATATGTGGCTCTTTGAGGCACACAACATCCGGACACATCCTTCTTATTTCCTGCGCCACTCTTTGCCGTTTAGCCCTGTTGTTGAGGCCACATACGTTAAAAGAACAGATAGACAGTCTATCCACCATCAGCCCACCTTAAATTGCTCTGACGGTAGACTCTCCCCCATCCAATTGAATATCACATATATGTAGACACAATCCTTAGCTTCTGTTTGATCTACTACATTTATTGGCTTATTTTCGATTTCACCCCCACACAACCCCACAGCAGTCCCACCCCTCCCAGAAAACCCACCCAACCCACCCCAGCGCTTCCTCTGCCAGCGGAAGCCCCCACTCCCACCCCAATAATAGTGGCGAATAGGCCCGTAGGCCTTGGGTGATGGAGAGCCTCGCGACACCAGCCAATCACACCCCCTTCCTCCCAAATTCACCCAACCCAGTATGTGTAATAGTAAAAGAAAGAGAGCACAGCGCAATGTGAAGAGAAATAAAGAAAAAGAAGGAAAACACCCCCAAAAACAAAAAGAGAAGAATACAAGCCCCAGACAGCAATACCACATCCAGCCTGATCTTGCACTACCTGTGCCCCTCCCGATCTTATTTAATATTACTCAGTTTCCTAAGACTTAATACCCTGTAAAAATTATTTGGCCTTGGCCTCCAAGGTGAAAAATTGGGTTTTATCTTTGTATATGATCTTAAGTTTGGCAGGGTTGAGAAGAAAAGCTTGAGCTCCCTTGGTCTGAAATGGAGTAATCAACTGCCACAGCTGCCATCTTTTTTGGACAGTGGTGCAGCAATAATCTAGCCGAACAAAGAACTCAAAGCCTTTCCCCCTTCTCTTTCTATCTGCTGGCGCCAGATCATACAGGGCCTGTCTAGATAGAAAATTGGATAAGCAGATCAAGAATGCTCTGGGTCTGGGGGCGGAGTGGCTAGATCCTGAGCGAGTGTTCTGCCTGAAAGGAAACCGGTGAGTCCGTTGCACCTCCGTGTCCCAGGTCCATTGCGTAAGTTCAGGAAAGGCTTCTGCAAAGAATTCCACGATGAATTTTTGGGGGTCAGAGCCTTTTGCGCCCTCCGGTAGGCCAAGGACTCTTAAATTGTTGCGGCGGAGGCGATTTTCCATGTCCTCAAGCTTCCATGCCATATTGTTCTTCTGGGGCGCCAAAGTATCAGTGGTGGCTTTCTGAACAATCATCTCATCCTCTAATGTGGAAATTCTGTTCTCTGCTTCGTTTATCCTTTCGGGAAATTCCGAGCAGGATTTAGTCACTCGGCGTAATGAGTGTTGCAGCTTGTGGCAGGCACCTTGTGTTTGTTGGCTTTCCACTCGGGTTTCATCTCTGTGTGTCATTATGGTCTCGTATATGACAGAGAGGGAGATATCTTCCGGGTGCGCTGATGGTTTACGCACAACTTGTCCTGTTGTATCCCCAGGGTCTGTTCCCATGTTGGAAGAAAAGGAGTAGTCCCATGAAAGTGCCACATCTGAATCCCCTTGCTCCCCGGGGTCAGATATTGGTATCTTTTTCCGTACAGTGCCAGAACCTGATGCCACAGTTGGATTTCCTGGCACTGCCTCATCCAATTGTGTGCTGCTAGTCTCACTCCATGGACTATTTGGTGACCCCCCCTGAGGATCGTACCGGCATTTGCAATGACTCATCTGCCGAAGAGTTGGAGGGGTCTGATAAGGAAAAAAAGTGCTCACCAGCATCGATCTCGACCTGATTCATAGGATTAATATCTTGCCTATCCATTGACTGATACTCCCGGGTAGGCGGGACCACACACCACTGTAATATATGTATATCCCACAGCATTTCTTGCTTTACCAAGGGGGGGTGAAGCGTTATCTTCTATCCATTGGAATTGACTGAGTCAGCAGCTCCGAAGCATTCCGCTGTGCTCAAATGGGTGGGGGAGGGAGATCAGTCGCGAGCGCTCATTCAGCCGACAGGGCGGCTGCCATCTTGCCACCGGTAGAATCTTTGTTAATAAGGAAAAAATCAGCAGTCTTATCCGCCAAGCCTACAACCACCTCCTCATCCAGCAGTATGGTTCTATCGAGGGTCCACCTTTTCTGCCCCAGCTGTTTACGGTCGTCTAAATATAAGACCACCGGGGAGTGATCCGAAAGTACCGCTGGGACATGGACAACTGACTCCACCTCATCGTTTAGAGCCTGGTCTACCAAAAAGTAGTCTACGTGCGAAGGATAATGTTAAAATCCCCTGCAAGGATGATGGGAATCGTAACCTCTAAAAGACTGGATTGCAACTTCTTGAGTGCGTCTGGCATATCACTTATTTGGGCCATAGTAGGTTGCACACACAACCAGCCTGTCCTGAATCCCCAAATTAGCCACCAACCATTTGCCAGAACTATCTGAATCATATTTCAGTAACTTTATTCCTGATTTATTTCTTATGACCAACGCCACCCCTCTGGTGCTTCCTCGCTGATCTGAGCACACTACATCCTGGACCCACTTTAATTTACTAAAGCAGGACCTGCACTCCATCCGCTCCAAATGAGTCTCCTAAAGCATTATAATGTGTGCCCCACTATTTCTAAGATACTCCACCACCATTGCTAGCTTCCGCCTAGATCTCAACCCGTTCACATTCCAGGTTGTAATTTGAACTTTTCCCACCTTATTCATTGTCTTGTGACCACATACTTCTTTCCCTGCAAGCTACCTTGCTTAACCTTATATAGCAGGCACTCCCTGGAACAAATTTATACAATTACTGTCTATTTTTCTATCCTGGTGTGGAGTCTTTTTGAGGTGTTTTCATTGTGTTACTGTGTGTTATGTTGCACAAATACTTTACACATTGCCTCTTTAGAAAAGCCTGACTGCTCTGTGCCAAGGTACCAGAGGGTGAGCTCAGGTTAACTTTTTGTGTGTCTGACCTTCCCTGACTAGGATTGTGGTTCCTGCTTGGACAGGGTGCATACCTCTGCCAACCAGAAACCCTGGGGCATATTTATGGGGATTTGGCTCAGGACAGCCCAGCAAGTCACCTTGTTGCGCTGCCCTAAGTCAAAGTGAAATGGCTGAAATGCACTGTATCTATGGCATACAACACATTCTAAACCTTGCCCCTGTGCTGGCACTGTTTCTGCAGCCCAGTGCCAATGCAGGCACCCTTGCACCATGGTTTGCATGCAGGATTGTTTTTTTGTGCAGGAAGGGGCCTGGGAGGCTTTTTCCTCCATCTATGTGTGCTGCACCATGCAGCCCACATAGAAAGCAAAAAAACAAGGGGAAATAAAGCTATTTCTCCTCGATGCACCTACCCTGGAGAGGCGTAAGGTTTTTGCGCATCCCCAGGTTGACATGGTCTTGTAAATCTGGGGATACGTCAAAATTCATGGATGCTGCATTGGAACACAGACCACAATGCTTATGGCACGCCTCCCTAATGCAGAGTAAGGCTACACAGTGATTTGCGCTGCTATGCCTCACTCCATATCTATGAGGTTATTTAAAGCCACACTCTGCATGGCCTCTTAAATATGATTTGGTGGTTTGCGCCAACAGCAGTGCAAGGGACTCGTAAATATGCCCCCCAATTTCTAACAATGTTACTCAATTCTACAAGAGCAATACTACTTGGGGAAACATAGAAAGTCTCACCTGCAGTGATCAGTTTCATTCTCTCTTGTACTGTATACTGGTCCTTTAAAAGAGGTCTCTGGCAATGTTTAGTCCTGAACCTCTGCTTTCACAGAAGCTGTGTTACCTTGAACCTGTGCTGTGATTTGCATCATGAGCCAGTGCCATCTGGAGCACCTGTCAGGTATCGCCTACTCCTGGAGTCATTTGGTAAAGTGAAGATGGTCGCAGGTGGGACAGTTAGCCACTGCAGGATTTACCCTCACAGGTCCAGCAAACATACTGTCCAAATGAACGGTCCAGCCCCCACTCATATGTTCTTTCAGCAGGTAACAGGAATCTTTTGTAAGATGAACTTGGGATCGAGTATCCCCAGCAAACACAACAGGGAGAGTCAGAAGTGACTGGTGCACTTGCAAGCACAAAGTGCAGTTCAGTCCCAGAATAGAACTGCAGG
Source organism: Calotriton arnoldi (assembly GCA_963921515.1). NCBI lineage: Eukaryota > Metazoa > Chordata > Amphibia > Caudata > Salamandridae > Calotriton > Calotriton arnoldi. The sequence goes on from CAWUFW010010143.1 coordinate 59,551, forward strand.
ATGTGGGTCAGTGTTTCTTGGTGCAGCAATCATTAGGGTTCAGATAGGACCCAAAACAGGTGATGGGCAAATCATGCATTCTAGGTCCACTGCAGTTCCCGCAAGCATATCTGCCAATCACTCCCATGTTTAGAAGGGGACAGAGGATCACCTATTGGCCCAGGGGAGATGACCAGGCATGCACACTCATATTCAGAGGCACAGATTTAAGCACAGAGTCCTGCTGCTCTGCTCCTCCGCAAGATGTCGCTGTGCAATCATAGCTGATAGGCTTACTTAGTCCATATCCTTCTGGGCATCAACTCCACAGGGCTAAAGCCAGACTCTCTGCTGGGCAGACTCCTCTGACAGGGACACCGTCAATGTGTCCCTTATCCTACAGGGTGACTCCCCATCCAAGTAGGTCCTCGGTTTTTCCAGAAGTGGATCTCAGGATGCCAACCTTACATGATGGGGAAGCTGGTTGTCAGGGTCACCAGCTGTGGTCATCAAGGATTCCTCTAGTGTTTTGTGGGGTAACGCTTCCACTTCTCAGCAAGAAGTCCTGGAATGCATGCTTCAGTTCTCTTCCTACACTCATACTCCAGATGGAGATTGTGCATTACTTATCAGTACTTTGGAACCGATCAGACCTGATGAATGTATGATGTTACAACGCGTGGTGTTACCACGCGGTAGGTAACAACGCGGTCGTTACAACGACCGCGTTGTTACCACGCGTGGCATTACATCACAAGTCGTTTCAACAACTTGCGCTAGATGGCGAGCCGGACTTAGGAATAGTATAAATTACTATTCCTACTCCAGTTAGCGCAACAGCAGGGAAGGTGTTGGATTTAAAATCCAACACATTCCCTGGTGTTGTACGCCACCTAGCGCAAGCCGTTGAAACGACGCCACACGTGGTAACAACGCGGTCGTTGTAACAACCGCGTTGTTATCAACCCGCGTGGTATTGCCAGCGTTGTAAACGCTGTCTCCCGACCTGATCAGCAAATTAGGGCATCTATCTTTGGTCGATCCAGACACTTTCTTTGTCTATGGGTTATAGCAGCCAAGAGGGGTGGCACTTGGCGCCATCTACCCCCAAACACCTAAGACACTGGCACAAATTCACAGCCAGCCTTCAGTTCTGCACATCTCAACTTTTTGGGAGTGACAACTCTAGGGGAAGAAAAGGAAAAGCCCTGATACAGGGCTGATCTTGTACTTCTAAAGAGACCACGGACCTATCCAAACTCTAGACACTTACCAGTGGAGGTGTTGTTTTAAAGAGCACAAAACAGGCCATGACCATGGCCTATCCCCGCATTTTTAAAGAGCAAACTGTCTCAATTCCCCACATAATGAATATATAAATGCAAGCAAAACAACTGCAGAGAAATCTGCACATAAAAAAGATCGGACAGTCTCTGCAGTTGTAAGGCTACTACATGTAAAACTGCACTCATAGTTTGTGAAAAAAAGAGTAAACTAACACAAAAAGTATTAGTTTACCTTTAGGAATTAGACCCATAGGGGCAGATTTACAAGGAACTGACGCATCTAAATAGATGCGTCAGTTTCCTTGCGTCAGCGCCGAATGTCCTTGCGCCACTATCGATCCGCTGTATTTACAATACAGTGCTCCATGGCGCAAAGATTAACAGATGCGTCAGAAATTCTGGCGCATCTGTTGGCACAAAAGTGACGCATTGCTGGAGTTGAACATGAAAATGACGCAACTCCAGCAATGCGCCACAATAGATGGGTGAGTCCCATTCACAAAGCCCTGCGTCATTCCTTACGCCTGGTCTGAGCAGGCGTAGGGATTTTGACGCAGTGAAGGCGTAGAGTGATGCAGTAAAATCTTGTAGATTTCACTGCGTCAGTTCTACATGGCTTTTTGCATTGGAACGCCCACCCTGCATACATTATACCTGACGCAGGTATAATGTGACGCAGGGCTTTACAACGAGACGCATCTCCCTAGATGCATCACGTTGTAAATGGGCCGCAACATTTACGCTGCAGCTGCGTCACAAAAGTGACGCAACGGCGGCGCAATAGTCACGCAAGGGGCTTGTAAATCTACCCCTTAGTGTTTCTCCCCCATGTTTAACCTTAAATTACCCACACCACTACCTACCCAAAAACCCTGAAATTACTTTCCACCCTTTACAACTATCCACTCGCCCTTTACCTCATATATATATATATATATATATATATATATATATATATATATATATATATATATATATATTTAGGGTAGGTAGTGGTGTGGGTAATTTAAGGTTAAACATGAGGGAGAAACACTAAGGGGTAGATTTACAAGCCCCTTGCGTGACTATTGCGCCGCCGTTGCGTCACTTTTGTGACGCGGCTGCAGTGTAAATGTTGCAGCCCATTTACAACGTGATGCCTCTAGGGACTGAAAAACACAGAAGTTACAGGGACATTATAGTTAGACTTAGATTTCACTCATACAAAACCAGTGAAATTCAACAGTTATAGTTATCTGAGTTACCTATAACTGACGACCCCGTAATGCACTGCTCATGACCTCACATATTATATCACTCATTTCCAGCTCACAGCCCGACGGACTCTTGCTTTAGGGGCTGGAACGTATGCGGGGACTCGAGGAAGCGCAGAGGACACTTACCTGACCGGACACCTTCCATCGAACACATCACGTTGAGTCCCCCACAGCACCAGTCCATTGCGACCAGTATTTCAACAGAGGTTCCCCGCGCAACATCTTCCCAAGGTGAATTCTGGGAGTAGTAGTCAGCAAAAGGCTACTTCTGATGGGCGATCACGTGATCTGTGGTGAACAGTGCTTGCACCAATTGGAGTGCGATGGGACTAATTTAAACGTGATGTGATAGTACCCGGACATGAGCGGCAATTGAGGAAGGCTATTTAAAGCCGAAATGCATTATGCCCAGTAAAAGGTCCAATAAAGTGCTTCCAGAGGAATTCCCCCGTGTGGCCTCTTCCCTCTTGCTCCAGGAGGGTTCCGTGTGATATTTTACACGCTGACCAGAGGCGTGTTAAAGAGGCCCGGTTCCGCAAAAGGCTGGAGTCTTTCTGGAATGTGCTTCTGCAGTCTCTTTTTTTCGCCAAGGTATTGGATGAGCTCCGGCCTGCCTCAACAAGCAAGCAAAGTAAGGGCTGCTGCCAGGTGCAGTTCGTCATTGCACGAAGAGTTGGATTTACTCATTTCCAGCTCACAGCCCGACGGACTCTTGCTTTAGGGGCTGGAACGTATGCGGGGACTCGAGGAAGCGCCGAGGACACTTACCTGACCGGACACCTTCCATCTAACACATCACGTTGAGTCCCCCACAGCACCAGTCCATTGCGACCAGTATTTCAACAGAGGTTCCCCGCACAACATCTTCCCAAGGTGAATTCTGGGAGTAGTAGTCAGCAAAAGGCTACTTCTGATGGGCGATCACGTGATCTGGGGTGAACAGTGCTTGCACCAATTGGAGTGCGATGGGACTAATTTAAACGTGATGTGATAGTACCCGGACATGAGCGGCATCTGAGGAAGGCTATTTAAAGCCGAAATCCATTATGCCCAGTAAAAGGTCCAATAAAGTGCTTCCAGAGGAATTCCCCCATGTGGCCTCTTCCCTCTTGCTCCAGGAGGGTTCCGTGTGATATATATATATATATATATATATATATATATATATATATATATATATATATATAGTCACTGAAAAAAACAAAAGCTACAGGGACATTATAGTTAGACTTAGATTTCACTCATACAAAACCAGTGAAATTCAACAGTTATAGTTATCTGAGTTACCTATAACTGACGACCCCGTAATGCACTGCTCATGACCTCTCATATTATATCACTCATGACATGGTCAGTGACATCACTGATGAGATCACTGATGACATCTCAAATGACATCAATGATGACATCACTTTTGACACCAACAAGTGAGTGTAAGTGTTTTTAAGTGTTTATAAGTGGTAAACATAAATACTAACCTACCACAAAAGTTAAATGTGTATGCTAGATGCACTATTGAGTAATGCTACTTCTAACATATTGTCATGAACAACCTACCTGGATCCCAGATGACTCTAATGGCGCTAGTCCCCGAATACTCCCGAGACTTGACCTCGGTTTACAGGAGGAGACACTGCTCAGGTGGCAAATCCCAGGGGGAAGGTGGTTGGGATGGAGAGAGCGTGTAGAGTCAAAGATGCTGTGGCTCATCTACTCAACAGCAACACTACAGCAGGTATTCACACCAGTCTGATAAATGGTACCAGCAGATATGGTACCTATAAATAAACAAATAATAAGGCTTTAGTCTAGTATTGGCTCTATCTCTTAAGGTATCACCTCATGAAATCTTTTCAAATCTCAACCAACCTTTAGTTTTGTTGTTGTTTTGTTTTCATTTAGATTGTCCGTAGAGGCTCCTTTATCAAATGTTTTGAAACGGCAGTGAGTATAATTTCAGCATCAAACCCACAAGCAAATTTGGACGGGGTTAGCTTCACCCAAGCCCTCTCTGGCAGAGCCCTGCCAACAGTATGTACAAGTTGCCCCTGCCTCTCCCTCTTCCCTTAACTCCAGCAGTAGTCTCCGTAGTAACACCCTTGTTCTGCCTGGCAAACACTCGGACTTCAACAACAGGGGGGGAGCCCGAGTTGGCACAATTGTATCAATAATAGCTGAAGACTGGACTGCCCTAGTACGCAAGGTATATCTGCACACATTGGGTAGTGAAATACCACCTTGCTGAACTTGGGCTTCACTTGTCTCCATGCAATAGAGAGACCCCCCTTGTACACTGACAGTCTCTAAAGGCTTCCCTTGCCGATATCGATTCACGCGGCAAACAGGAAAGACCGGGGAGTCACGAGAAAGCCAAAAAAGGCTCTTACCTCCTTTCCAGGGAAGTGCCTCAGCCTCAGCCTTATTGTATGCACCAGGGTCGAGGCGCCCTACCTTGAACGTGCACCCTACTGCACTCTCTCCTCTCCAAATACCGGTCTTTAGGCTCACATAGTCACAGGTGCTGACTCTTCCACCTGTGACCCGGACCTGGAGGCAAGCAATGCTGCTGCGCCGCCACTCACGAGCCGCGCCCTCCCACCGCGAGGCTCGGAGCGCCGGCGATCCACCGCTTGGTTCAGGAACCATTCGCCATGCCAAAACAAGGATATCATGGAGGCAGGAGGAAGTAAAGGTAAGGATGAGGTGGGGGGCAAAAGGGGGATTTAGACCCGAGGTAAATTCATCCGAGGGGTCCCCCTAGAGTAGACCAGGACACAAGCCCGATGGAGCTTCAGCCATGACCGCTAGCTTACGGCCGCCATGTTCCCCCGCCCCCTCAAATAAGGTCCTGAATACAAGATCTAATATCTGGCAAAGTGAGCCGTGTTTTTAATCTGTTGACAGAGTGCCTGTACGCCTCATTAGGCAAAACCACATCAGTTTGGCGCCAATCGCCGTAAACACACTGCTAGGCGAGTACGTCCTATCTGCTTCTCTGTGCTACCGGGACCTCATTGCACCGGAAACAACGCGGTCCCGGTTGCACAGAGAAGCAGATAGGACGTACTTTTGTTTTCATCTTTATCATCAATCACACTGTATTTTGTCTATCCACTCATTTGCGTGTGCACTGCTGGTATTTGGAAGGGGCGTTCCCTTCCAAATAGCGAGTCTCAAAACCATGTACTAATGTTTTGCGGTTGCAAAACACTCGCAATTACCTCCTACTTCAAGTAGGTGCTAATGCATTCGCAAATGGGAAGGGGTCTCCAGGGGACTCCTTCCCCTTTGCAAATGCATGCGAAAATATTTTTTAAGGGTAGGCAGTGGATCCAGTGGTCCCAGTGCCTGCCCTTAAAAATTAAACGAAAGTGTTACATTTTTTAATGCATCCCGTTTTCCTTTAAGGAAAACGGGCTGCATTTGGAAAATAAAACTGCTTTATTTAAAAGCAGTCCCAGACACGGTGGTCTGCTGAGCCCAGCAGGCCACCATCCCTGGGGGGGGGCCTGTCATTCCCAATGGGCTCGCAAATTGCGAGAGGCTCATTAATATTAATGAGCCTCGCAATTTGCGACCCCATTGGGAATCGCAAACAGTGTTAAACACACTGTTGTACATTTTATTTTGCGCCTCGCAATTTGCAAAATAAAATGGTCGCACATCTGACCCTAAATCCTTCTAAAATGCAGTACATGGCCAAGCAACAGAAGGAGGTTGTGGTGCAAGAATAGTCAGTATTAGAAGTTTGGGACACAAAGACAGAGACAACCTATTACCCTCATTACAAGCTGTGTGGACAAGTATTACCGCATGGTTTTGTGTGGTGATACCACTCAGCCTGATTTCAAAATAATACTGGGTTTGATTTCAAAGTCTCATTCAAAGTTGCCGATGAAACAGGCCAATTGGTATAAATAACACTGAAATGTGTCCCTTGCTCAGGGCTGGTGATAATATATAGTCTTACATTTAAGAAAAAACTCTCACCAACAACCCAAGAAACAAAACTAATAAATACAAGATCTATGCCCATGGCAGACTCAATCTACTTCATGCCCTAGCCCCAACTATTCTGTTTCAAGACAGCACCATTCTACCAAAACCTATGACCCAACCAATTCAAGGAAAGAAACGTGTACGTACACAATCTATAACCCAAGCTAGCTCATTTATAACTGCCACTCTAACCCCAATTACCTAACAACCCAAATGGAGAATGAAATGACTTTCTGGGCATTTTAGCTGGGGTCTGACTAGCTGCAGAAAGCTCTGTAGTAGCTGAAATCAGTAGGACCTGAGGACATTCCTTCAAAGTGTTCCTACTGATCAGAGCAGGTGGTAATCATCACAATTCACACCCCCAAACAGCGTCTAAACAAAACATAAAATAATTAATGTCAACATTTAAATTTGTGTGCCACACAACTTTCAATTTTGCACTTATTAAAAAAAGCACTGCATGAACACCATGCAACCACTGTACAGCCTAATCCCGAAACATGGGCCTCAGTCCTCAATGGCTAATTATTCATCTGTTATTGGACATCATCTTCCTTCCAGTCCCCCCCTTCCTCCATGATTACATAAGCTGCAGGATGTGGAATGAGAGCAGGTGAGGTGACGGCAACAGTAAGGGGCATATTCACAAGGAGCCATCGCCGAATTAATGGCACTTTATCACAGCCAAAGTCTTGATAAATTTACCCCTCCATTCACAAGCCGGTGTTAACAGCTCACACCAGTTTACCCGCGATAGCAGCCGCAAAAAACATCGCCACAGAGGACCCTCGCAAATATCGCTAATGAGATGCAGAGTAGGCGTTCCCGTGACAAAAGCAGAGACAACAGCACACCTCAACATTCACAACGACCAGCCACATCCGCGATAAAAACACAAAACCGGCGATAAGGCGCGTTAGCACCAGGAAATTAACACCTGCTCTGACCTGGTGTAAAGTCGGACGGCAGCCAGCACCACAAAAGGGAGCACAGCCCAGGGCCACATCCGAAGGGCAACAGATGCCATGGAGCAACTCATCATGCGGCCCGGACACCCAAGAGGGCCACAACACCCACCGCCACCACCCCAGGACCCCATCCCACACTCGGAACACGCCCCCCCGGGACCACCCCCAACCCCGGACTAAGAAATTGCACACCAACACCACGAATCCCAAAACAAACATCTTGCCTGATGTTGCACAAGAAGGAAAATAAACATACATGCGTGGCCAGAAAATGGAGAATCAGTCATACAGCAATGCAACCACCAACACAAAACACCAGACAAACAAAAGCAGCAACAACCCCTAGGATGAGTCCTAGCTGCTCCCACTGGACAATCCGTAGCACACAGCCCGGTAGACCAAATCCAAGAGAAGAAGGTGTGCCATGCGCGCAACAAAGGAAAGAGAGGGAGAGAGCGAGGGAGAGAGACGGAGTGAGATAGCACAAGCAGCGCAAGGCCGCACGGGCACCTGGCTCCACATGCCAACATGTGTGTGTGCATCGCCATCCGTACACCATGAGCCCAAGGCCGTGTCCCAATCTCAGCGCCAAAGCCACATCACATTCCCAAAATGAAAGTAGTAGTCAGACAAACATCAGGGATGAAAGCACTATTGTCCCAATGCAGAAGGCGGGAGGACACCTGCACCTCTGACCTTGGTCCCGAATGCGCCTGGAACACCCTGATAGAGATGCAATGGCAGATGGGGACGACTCCCACACGACGCATTCCGCAAATGAACCATCCGACTCATCCACAGCCCACACATAGAAGCCCCTGCCTGTTGTACCCCCGCATGGGATGTCCTTGACACCCACGGAAACAGCAACCCATGCCCCACAATGTTGCACACACATTCGAATCATTGCTCAGAGCTGTGGCATATCCTCCACACAACAGCCGCAGTCCAGAAGAGTGCCTGTTCATGAGACGCACCAACGCAATGGCAGGCCATACCGGGCACATGCACAACCCCCGTCACGTGGAACAGTACCGTGCACGTATGCTGCATTTACTGGGCGCATTCCACTGGCAGTGCTGTGGATCAGTTACAGGCGCAGCTTCCGCATTGCCCACATCACCTGCGTCCAGCCCTGGTTCCACTGCCGAACATGCACATTCGAGTGTCCCATGGATGTCTGCCTATCCAACACAACTGTTGATGAATTGGACTATGACTTGTGTCTGCGCCCCCTGTTGGATCACGAACAGGAGTGTAACCGAGACAGCCGTGCATGGGATGCCTTGACATACTGCGTATGTATTGGTAGCTGTGCATGGGAGATGGCACAATTTCTCGTGTGCAGTGACCACATCGAGGCACTCCCCTATTGGGCTGTGTTGCAGATCGGTGAGATGGCGTGGGCTGAGCACACCTGCCTGGACCACCTAATGGATTGGCTCACCCTGGTGTTCCTTGAACACGACAACGACGCACTATTGGAACACATTGCACATGAAGCTGCACGGGCATTCATGGATGAGTAACTACGTACCTGCAGCCACATCCTATTGCCACCCACAGCACATGGCCCAACAACTTGTTGCACAGTGGGGATTGCTCACATATCCCACCAAAACAGAGGACACATCTACCTTCGGTAGGGCTCTGGATGCATGTGTGTGGAATAACGCGTGTGCACACACACCTGTGCAAGGCGACGCAGGTCCATGGTCCGAGCAACACAGCGTCGTCTGGCAACGTTGCCAATTCGGACACACTGCTGGGTGAGAGCACACACATGGCAATGTAGCACGACATGTGAACCTGTCGGACCCTCACACCTGATCACTGTCGGCAGAGCAGACAATCGGCGCACCCCGGTGGCAGAGCACCATGCAGACCCCACGTGCAGTGAGTCGTGCCCCCTCACACGGGGCACTGTGCAGACGCCAAACAACACATGACTCATCCAGCAAGGCAAGGTGGGCTGTGAGTGTTGCCATCCGTGATGAATCTTGTCCATTTCAGCCCCAACATTATCTGCCCCTCGACATGTACCCATGCTGCGTGTAAGTGTCTTAAGCATGTCCCTGCCTGTTGTGGCCGTTGCCTCGTCCGTACTGACACGCACATGCCAATAAAGCCTATGCCACTCCACTGGTGTCTAACTGTGAGGTGTGTTGTTAAGATTGTCCACTCGTGTGCCACAATGAGCCTCGTCCCAACACAGGGAGGAACTGACTGTCGCATGTGCAATGGGGGTGTGTCCCTTTGGCAAGCTCCGACTCTGTGAGCCAGACATTGTTTTGGGATAGGTGCTGGACGACATGTGCACTTACATGACTCCAGCCATGTGTGTATGGTGTCCAACCTCTGCCCATGTGGAGCAATGTCATACATCACAACAGAATGTGTCCACACAGATGTGTGTAGGTCGGTATGCGACGTGAAGTTCTGCTGTCACACGTGGCGTGGGATACCACTCCTGGCCTGCCACCGTTTTGGTCACTCCTACACACGGCCCTATTCAACACATGGACGTGTGCCTAAGTTGGAGTGTTGTGAGATTGCTGTTGATGTGCAATGGGGTCACAGCTAGTACTCACCTTCACAGTAATCCGATTGGCCATGTGTCTCAAGGATAGACATGCGCATAGATGTCAGTTAGCAGGGTGTACCTACATGTGCAATCATTGTCCCCACATCCAGCCATACTTCCATACGTGAGTGAACATAGTGATGACACATCTGTGTGATTCAGAATGTTTTATTCACATTCAGATGATTGACGGAGCTGGAGCTGTAGCTGCCCATCTAAGCCAACAAACACATGGAAGCCCAGTGGTGGCCCAACCAGAGTCCTTTGGGGAATGCACAGTGATTGGGAAGAGGGAGAGTGCAGTCTGCAGCAGGATTGCTGTGTGATTGTCCAGCGGTGAAGCAATGGCAGTCCGTGTCGGGGTCCGGGTGAATGTCCCAGGGTGTTCCGGAGGTCAGTAGGAGGTATTTCCCAGGGCATGATGCATAGGTCATGACCAGGCAGGGACAGGCCATATGGCGGTGATGGATGCTACTGCCTCCTTCCTCACACAGTAGTTCCCATCCCCTTCTCACTCCCCTGATACAGGTTCTGTGTCCGGTGTGTCCGGTGTGTGTGGCGGGGTGATGGCTGCATGGCTGTGTGCCCCTGACACATCAGACTGCAAAGGTGATGGGGCAGCATCACGGTGTGCCAGGGGCACATCAGGGTTCGGAGCTGTGTGTGTTGATGTTCCCGCTGCAGTCATCTGGGAAGGGCTCAGTGGCAGCAATGGCAAGTTGGAGTACTGCAGGGCATTGCTGTTCCCAGCCACTACTCGCTGGTGTCCAGCAGTGGCAGACATACTTCCGGCCTGCATCTGCTCCGTAGTGTCCATTGCCCTCCGCATCCGTGCCAACTCTGTGCTGTCATGGCTGGTGCCTGTCTGACCAGACAGTGCTTGTATTAGACTCATGGCACCAGCGAGATTAGCCAAAGTCTGTGGCAGAGCCTGGTGCGTACAGGGGGTGTCCGATAGGGGGTGTCCAATAGGGACTGTACGTGGTCCCTAATGGGACTCAGACACCCACGTATGGCATCGAGTTTGGCTGCCACAAGCTCGAGACCCACCCGCACCTGATGAGCCAACTCCACCTGGCAACCCAACACACGACGTTGGAATTCCATGTATTGGTCGGGGGGTCCTGGGAGACAGTCCTGGTGGTGTGTGTTTCCTGCTGTGTGGTCTGTGCAGGTGGTGGGGTCACCTCGGGGCAGTTGGCCTGCTCCTGGGGGTGGGGTGCAGGGGCTGTCCAGCATCCATTGGAGGGTGCCTTGACATATGTGCAGGTTGTCCTCTTCATCATCAATGGTGGGATGTGTGGTGTGCTCTGCAGGGGGTGTTGTTTGTCCCTCTGCAATGTAAAGGGGAGATGCAGGTTAACAGAGTTTCACATGTATGGTGATGATTTGCAGATGTTTACATTCAGACTGCATGCCAATGTACATTGTGACTGTTTGGGGGGAGCTGGCTATTTGATGGCAATCAGTGTGTTTTTCAACTACATGACGGATGTGTGGTAGTACCCTTACATTATCATCACACAGTGTCAGGCAATGCCAGATGTGGGTGGACAGTTACTACGCACGAGCGGAACCTGTTGTGAGCTCTGTCCTGTGGTGCTGGTGTTGCACTTTGTACCACATTGCCTTCATTGCTGATGTTCTGTGATTGCTATGTGTGTGGGCTGCATTGTGGGGGAGTTGCCCCTGCAGCTCTGATTTCGTGCAGCCTTCTCCCCTTGAGGTGGGGTGCCTTTGGATTGTGTGCTTTTCGGGGCCTGTTTTGCTTTTGGGTCATGTGTGCTCGCGGACTGTTTTTGTGGCCTGGTGCATTGTTGGTCTGCTGTGTGTATTGTAAGGCATGGGTTGTGGTTGCACGTGGACACGTTGGAGTGTGGCCTGCTTCTTTGAAGATGTGATCCGCACTTGGCTCCCTCCATGTCGCTTCGTGGGCCATGTCATTTTCTTTGGGCAGCTGCCATGCTATCCGACATGCAGTGTTACTTGCATAGTCAGTGTGGGTCACGGATCTGCTGCTTTGCTGGATTCAGCACATGTGCAAGGGTAGGTTGTGATATTGGTGATAGGGGGGGCACTCTGTGCACATTGTGGATGGGGGCCTACTTGGCGTTTGGATGTGTGCTACAGTGTGCCAAGGCATTCAGGGACATGTTCCAGGGTCATTGTGGGTGTGCTGTGTGCTGCGCGTAATTGTTCATGTGTGCCATTGTGCCCATCTCCCCTCGTCCCTGGTCGTTACTCACCCTGTTGCTGTTGGGTCAGGTCGTATCGTGCTGTGTCCAGACCCCCCAATCCTGCCACCGTCTCCTCACTGCTGACTGTGGCCACCATTTGCTCCAGCTCATCCGGCTCCTCCTGTGTCGCCGGACTCCCACCTCCAGTCGCCGTTGCTGCCTCCCTGTTGGCGTCGAGCTTATGTTTGGTCTGCCTTTTCAGATCATGCCAGCGCCTCTTGACCTCCTCCAGTGACCTCCTGGACACTCCGAATGCATTGACGTTGGTGAGGATTGCCTGCCATATTTGGGTTTGGGTTGCCAGTGCCGCAGTGGAGGTGCCAAACAGTTATTGATGGTGTTCGGTCGCCCCCGTGACGTTGATCTGGTCTTCCTGTGGACTGTACCCGGTCTTCCTCTTCCTCTTGTCCTTGCCCTTCCCCGACAGTGGGGTTCCTGGATGGTCCTCCATAGGGCTAGTGGTATTCGGCTTGTCCTCTGCACTTGTTCTGGGTGCATCCATGTTGCTACGCAGTTTTAATTGTTTTTGGGCTTTTTTTTCCGTTCTTTTATGGTACTTTTTCACGCCTGACGCGTGGAATTTACAGGCCTGTGGCTGGTGTTCGCTGATTTCTGTACCGCGATTGGCCTCATCGCATGATTTCTCGCGTTTCGCATTTTTTAGGCGTGGTGTTGATTTTCACGCTGGCATTTGACGCGTTATCTGGTGACTATCGCATGCTACCGCCTTGTTGTGAATTCCACGTTGACACTGGGTTATTTTCCCGTGATAGGCTGCGTTATTGAAAGTTGCGTTACGCTACTCTTGCGGTAGTTATCACACGTTCTTGTGAATATACCCCTAAGTGTAGTTGATGCCCTGGTAGAAGTAGATGTATTTTAAAACAATGTATTTGTGGTCAACACCAGGGCAATGGAGTCTTCAATTCCTGTGAACGTTATGTATGTTGGAGCATGCGTACAGTGACAAAGGCAGGCAGGCTGGCTGTGGTTTTGGTGATTGTTTCAGAGATTTCAGAGAATTGCATGTGGAGTGGCTTGTGATGTAGAGCTGAGCTGTAGTAATTATTTAATGACATCACATTAACAGCTCAGGACATGCAATGACTATGACATTATGCCACGAGTGATGTCTTACTATAAGCTACATCTGTGCAATATTTCTTTTGCTAGCATCTTGATTTGGATTACCCAATGTTAGACCTGGCATCCTTGGTGTGGTTTCCCCTGACTTTTGCCTTCTAATCTCATGTTTTGCTGGCTTAATTTTTGCTGGCTTTTGGATTCTGGGCACTTTACCACTGCTAACCAGTGCTAAAGTGCATGTGCTCTGTACTCTAAACATGGTAACATTGGCTTATCTACAATTGGCTTATTTAATTTACCTATAAGTCCCTAGTAAAATGCACTGTATGTGCCCAGGGCTTGTAAATTAAATGCTACTTGTGGGCCTGCAGCACTGATTGTGCCACCCACTTCAGTAGCCCTTTAAACATGTTTCAGGCCTGCCACTGCAGTGTCTGTATGAGCAGTTTTAAACTGCCATTTCGACCTGGCAAATAAACCTTCTTGCCACCCCAACCCTTCCTTTTTATTACATATAAGTTACCCATAAGATCGGCTCTAGACAGCCCTAAGGGCAGGGTGCAGTGTATTTAAAAAAGTAGGACAGGTACTTTTAAGTTTTACATGTCCTGGTAGTGAAGAAATATTAAATTTGTGTTTCACTACTTGAAGGCCTATCTCTCCTATAGGTTAACATTGGGATTACCTTACTACATTTTATAAGTGCAATTTCCAATGGGGAAATGATAGACATACAGGGCCTGATTCACAAAAGTAAACTTAGACCAAAAGTCTAAGTTTAGACCTGAAGTCTAACTTTACTACTACTAAAGTTAGACTTTTGGTCTAAGTTAGACTTTTGGTCTGAACTTAGACCAGAAGTCTAACTTTAGTAGTAGTAAAGTTAGACTTTAGGTTTGGTGTCTCTGGACTCGCAATTTAAAATCCCAACTTATGGTAAAGCTGGATTTTAAGTTGCAAGTCTGAAAATGCACCTTTTAGAAAGTTGTCATTTTCTTACTCCAACTATTCTGTGCCTCTGCCTGTTTCTGAATACACATCTAGGGTGGGTGACAGCTGGACTTTGTGCATTCCCTCTAGTCAGCCACACGCAAAGGAAGCTTAGATGTGCCTGATTCACATCCTGATGGGTCATTCTATTCTATTCTTAAAGATTTCTTAAGGTGCATGGGTACCTGGGAGGGCTTCCCCATGCTGGAAACAACAAGATATACTACAGCTGAGTAGGCAATCAGGACAAGAAGGTTTTTAACATTTTCCTAAAGGCTGGTTTGGATTTAGTTTGTCTTGAATTTAGGAGAAGTCCTCTCCAGTTTGGGTACCAGAAAGGCAAAAGATCTACCTCCACTCCTGGTTCTCAGTACCCCAGGTTCTGCGAGAAGATGTTGAGTACTAGAACACAACATTCTAGCAGGATTATATTGGGTTTGTAGATTTTGGATCAATTTAGAGCCTCTATTATGTATCGCTTTGTGGACCATACACAGTACCTTAAAGTGTATCCTCTTAGGTACAGGTGAACAGTGAAGGTTTGCCAGGGCAGTGGTCACAGAGTGGCGCTTGGGGATTTTCAGTAGAATCTGTGCAGCAGCATTCTGAATAACATGAAGTCTTTTTATAATAGACTTAGGTCTACCCACATACAAGAAGTTCCCATAGGTAGGTCTGGAAATGACTAAGCCTTGTATTAGCAATCTTCGAGAGGTCTCTGGTAGCCATCTAAGCAGTTTTCTTAAAGCTCTTAGTATGCCAAAGCAAGTTGATGCCAGTTTTTGGCTTGAGTCGCCATTGCCATTTTCTCATCAATCTAAAAGCCAAGACTTTTGACTTCAGATTTTGGTTACCAAGGTGATCAGGCCAGTTTATTTCCATCCATCTCATGGGATTCTTCCCCACCACCAACACCACAGTGTTTTCCTTGCTAAGTTTAGGATTGCTTCCTGCCATTCATCCCACAACATGTTTAAGGCAGGCATTGAGAGGGGTTGAGGTATTTATAGTTTGGTGGGAGAGAGAGATGACAATCTGAGTGTCATCAGATATAAAGGTGGAGCCACAATTTTTTATGATTTCTGCCAGTTTGAGGTCATACAGATTGAACTGCGTAAGACTAAGTGAGTACCTTTAAGGTACCCCATAATTGAGCAAAAAGGTGTTGGACAGAGTAGTTCCCTCACAAACTTGAAAGGTTCTGTTGGACAGGAACAAGCTCAGCCACATAAGTGAAGATCCAAAAATTCCGATTTGTTTTAGCCTTGTAATTAATACCTGGTGTGAGACGATATAAAATACCACACTGGGATCCAGCAGGCTGAAGACAGCAGTCCCACCCTGATCTAGGATGGTTTTTAGCCCTTCTGTAGCTGCAAGAAGTGCCATTTCAGTGCTACTGCTTACCCGAAAACCAGTCTGTGACTGATGCAGAATGTTGCTGGTTTCAAGGTATGAAGAAAGGCTTTTATTAACATATTTCTCCAGGACTTTACTAAGTCTCGGCAGTAGAGATATTGGCTGGTAGTTCTTGTATTTTTCAGGATCAGCAGATTGTATTTTTAATAAAGGCCTTACAATGGCGTGTTTTCATTTATATGGCACCGTTCCTAAACTGAGTGAATAATTTAACATATCCGTCAATGCGGAGATCACTGCTTTCACTCCTTTAAGCAATATATCAGGAGGTGCCGGATCCAAAGAAAAGCCTGATTTTAGAGATTTCAGGATCTTTTCAGTCTCTTCATAAGTGATATCTGGGAAAGAATAAAATCTTTCCCTGTAGGGTGGCCGAGAGCCTGTTCGAAGTATTATCTTTACCTAGCGAGAGGTGGATTTTAGTTACTTTTTAAACAAAAAAGTTGGCCAGCATATTGCATCTTGTTTCTGATGGAGGGGGGGGCATTTTCTTAGTTGCTGGTTTCATCAGGCTATTTACCACATTAAATAATTCCTTGGAGGAATGGGCTGCATTTTGTATTTTAAGGGGAAAGAAGTCCACTATAGCCTTCCTAATAGCATGATGGCATTTTTTTATTGCTATTTTATAATTCATCTTTTCAGTAGTGTTATAGTTCTTCCTCCATATTCTCTCTTGCTTACCCTGGTGCTTTCCTTCTTTTCTGGAGTCAGTGTTTTGTTTGAGAGGGGCTAGTTTATCGGAGCCATTTTTCATTAATTCCTGAAATCTATTATATCTATTGTCTATGTCACCAGCTATATCCGGGATGGTATTAATTAGCAGGTTTTCTCAGGCACTTATATCCATTTTAGACCAATTCCATTTTGGGTTGTTATGAGTAGATGTAATTAGCATCCTGATGGTCATCCTGGGCAGGATGAGAGGGAGGACCTGACAATTGCACCTGAATGGGCTGTGCCTGTCTCCACACAAAGAGTTGCATACCCCCTAGTAGTGGGTCTGAAGCCAGGGCAGGAAGGGCAAGGAGCTTGCACACTTCAAAGGCCTCTCTTTAACCCCTTCCATGCTCATGACGAGCTCAGCTCGTCATGCTGCGCAGTGCTCGTGTGCGCATGACGAGCTGAGCTCGTCATGAACCCGTCCGCTTAATGAAACGCCTCGCACAGGGCGAAAATCGGCCGCGCATGGAAGGGGTTAAAGTCTCCCCCACTTCAAAGGCACAACTGGGTAAAAGTATAGGACTTCTGACACCACCAACTCAGTATACTTCTGAACCTGAGGATACTCTGCCAGGAAGAAGGACTGCTGTGCTGCCAGGAGGGATGCCACTTTGCTGAACTGCTTAGCTGTGATAACCTGCTTCCTGCTGACCCCTTGCCTGGGAGTGAGAAGGACTGGACCTGCATCTCTACAGCTTAAGAACCTAAGTGACTCCAAGGGTCTTCTGTTCAGAAGTTTCAGAGACATCAAAGACTTCCAACAACCCTGCTACAGCCTCTAGATTCTGCCAACTGTGAGTCTGCTCTTCCAAGTGGTGCCAATCTAGCCCTAGGCCCTTGGAAGAGGGTTTTCTTCTGAAAATCCATGCATTGCCATCTTTGCACCTGTCGGAACCAAGGCTGATGCATCGCCGCTTCAAGGGCACCACAGCGTCGACTGCACAGCTCAACGACAATGCTTTACCTTTATCAGCAGTTCGTCGACAATGCATCTCCCAACTGCACTACTCAAAACCAACACATCTTACTTCTCGTCATTGACGCATCCTCTGAGAAGGTATTGTTTGCAGCGGGCCATGCGTGACTCATGTATCCTAGCCATGCTCCATCACGGTCAGCCTGAACTTTCGGATTCACCCCGATCAAGCACGACCAGGGGCCGTATTTGCAACGGGCGTTTGCGTCCGCTTTGCTCGCCACTGGGCACTTTAGTATTACAGTAGGGGACACCCCTGAAGCACTGGCACACATACAGTGCACATACAGCACCAGTGCCTTCTCAAGAGGGTGTTCCCTCATTTGCATGGGGCACTCCCCCTTGCAAATGAGGGAATCACTTTTCCCCTGCGCCCATGCCGTAATATAGACACGGGCGTAGAGGCAAAGAAGCTGTCAGGAGGCGCACTGACAGTGCGCCACATAAAAGGTGGTGCACTGTCAGTGCGCCCCCTGATAGCAGCTCTCTGTATGGGGGCAAGGGGGTCATATGGACCCCCCAGACATCCCCCTTTTTTTAAAGAGTTTTATAGAGCGCGAACTAGACCCGAGACATCGGGTATCAGAGCGCTCTACATGGCACCAGTTTCGTTATAGATGGACACATTCATATTTGTTAGGCATGGGGAGATTAAGTGATTGGCCCAGAATCACAGGATGTTGAGCGTCCTTGCCGAGATTCGAACTCAGTTCCCCAGCTTCGAAGTCGACCGCTCTAACCGTAAGGCTACATCCTCTCCCTTGCAGGTGGGTGCAGTCACTCATTGCACCCGCCTGCAAGAGGAACTCTAATCCCCCATAAAAGTGCAGGTGGGTTGCCGCCTGCACAGTGAAGCACTGAGCGGCAGCTCCAAAGCCGCTCTGTATTTCACTTGAATGTACTTCCCCCAGGGGCAGCGCATTATATGTAATAGGGCACACTTTCCCTGTTTGCGCCCGGCACACCTGCTTTAAGGTGCGCCAGGACGCAAACAGGGAAAGTGCGCCCTATACATTATAGGGCCCCCAGATGTCCCCGGTTGGCACTTTATGCCTCTAAGCACTATTTTGCAGTTTAATCTTTAAAACTTCAGTTTGGTCTTGTATTACCCATAAAAATCATCTCTATTTTTCTAAACTGTGGTGGAGTCTTTTTGTGGTGTTTTTGCTGTGTTGCACAAATACCTTATGTTAAGTTAAGCCTGACTGCTCTGTGCCAAGCTACCAGAGGGTGAGCACAGGTTAATTTAGGTTGTATATCTGACTTACCCTGACTAGGATTGTGGTCCCTACTTGGATAGGGTGCAAACCTCTGGCAACTAGACACCCAATTTCTAACGCCCAACATTTCAATGGATTGTCACCTACAAGCCCTGCCTCCCCTCCCATCCCTAATAGATCAAGGGAACATTGCATATGGAGTCTCCCAAGCACTATACTGAGGCATAGCATTTGCCACTCATTTGAATATCTTATTTGTTATATGCCTGCTGGATGCAACTATTTATCTAGCACTGGGCAATCTTGCATCACTACGCTATCATAAGTGAGTATGTGCCCATGACATTAGTGTTTCCTAATGCACATGCCATATTTACCAGGAGTGTGTTGGTTGGCACAAGTACAGGCATAGTGACATTATTTCAGGCACTCAAATAGATCCTCCTTCCCTCTTGCTTCAGCCCACCATAGGGTTGCCTTCAGCACTGGTAAAGCTTATTAAGTTGTGAATCTGCTCCTCAAGTCAAGTTTAACTTGTAGCTCTTCAGCCAGTTGCAAGACTCTCACACCTGCATTTGACAGAAGGCTTTGGACATGAGATTGCAATCTTCCATAGTCAGTCAGTCTATGAGAAGAGACTCCATTGACGTTCTGTATTAACTGCTGCCAGTTCTTCATTCTCACCTGGGCCATGGACTTTTGGAGCAAATGTCCCATGAGCAGCGGCTCCTCTTTCACAACATGTAGTTCAGGCAAAATGAATGTAAATTTTCGCACATGGTCCTTGCAGACAAATGGGTGGCTTGCAGGAGGGATGGCTGTTCACCAGTGAAGGAATGAACTGGACTGAAAACCCTTAAAATGGCTACCATGAGATGAATTGTGGCTTTCAGAAATGATGGCTGCTCCCATGACAGTGCTCAGGTGACTCAGGGATGTAGGTAGATCGCTTTCCTACACACTGGTAGTAAGGCAGTGAAGTTGGCAAGCAGAAATTATATATTTCCAGTCTTATGAAGTCATTTCCATGTGAGGAGAGAGTGTCTCTGTGATGATTTGTATCGTGTTGTGATGTGCATCGGTAGGAATAGAATAAAAATTAAAGTGAAAGCAGGGAACATTTGTTTGTGTGTGCCCACCCAACATTATTAAAGAGAGCTGTTGGGGAGTTGAGCGCTCAGAAGAATCATACTGTGATGTGCATCAGTAGGAAAGGAATAATAATAAAAGTGAAAACAGTGAATATTTGTCTATTGTGTGCCCACCCAATGTTACTAAAGAGAGCTGTCGGGGCGCTGAGCACTCGGACGGGAACAATGTCAAAGGAGGCAACAGCGGTTGGGATACCACGTTGAGCCTGAAACCAGCCAAACCCTGTTGAAGATGTAATCGAGTCTTTAAAGGCGAATGTGACATTTGGGAAAATAACAAGGAGTGAGAACAACTTTACCTGGTGTAGTATGGTCTTCCCTTCAACAGTGATTGTGACGTTGCTGAGTTGCTCCTCCCCTTATGCAAAGAGAGGTTATTGGACAGCCTGTTTGTTCAGGAAAACAGTCTGCCAGGAAGCTAGCATGCTGATCCATGGACAATTGATCGACCTTAGTAGGAACTAGAGTGCTAACCATTCACATGAGGATAAATGAGAGAAAATGTACTGTGTCAATGTGTTTGGGTGAGAGTTTGCGGACCATAATGGAGGATTTTGTGTTCGGGTGAGAAGTTACTCACCAGAGGGGCGGATTTTGTGTTACTGCCATGCCATGTTAAAATTGCAGCAGAGAGTATTGTCGCTTGTGTTGTTACTATTTATTGTGAATGCCATGTTGAGATAGTTGCAAAGTGTATTGTTGCATTTGTTCCAACACCCTTGGACCTGTTGTGGTATGCAGAAGGGTGGTTGTAGTGGTAACGTACCTGTGGTCCTGTTGTTGTATGCAGAAGGGGCTGAAGTAGTGATGATTGTGTCCTTGTTTTAGTACATACCCCTGGTCCTGTTGTGCATGCAATAGGGGGGGGGGGTGAAGTGGCTAGACTATGTTTGAGTACTATCATTAGATGGAGATGTTAGGGTCATGTGGGTTACACCCTAAATTTGTCAAGTCCTTCCTAAGGGGTTAAGGATTAAGTGTATGCAGTAGAGGGCTGTGGGTAGTCCCTGATGTCGTGTAGTTCCTATAAATCTATATAGGATCTACACGTTTAGACAACATAAACCAAGGGATTGGTGTCCAGACTGATTCCAGACACCCCCAAGGGCTAGACCGGCTAGCTCACAGTGGCACTATAAGCTCCCCAACCTTACCAAGGAGCGAATAGTTTCTGCAACTATCGAACATCACAACCCTGACTCCTCAGGGATTGTGGAAACAGTACAGTGCTTTTCGCTCAGTCACTCGTGCTCACTCGGTCTCACAGAGATATACAGAATAAATGGTGAGAACATTTTAAATAAGCATTAATTGAACCAGCGTCATTCTAGTATAAAATTTGTGTGCTACAACAACCATTAGACAGAAACAGATGTATACAGTTATAAGCACCAACAGAATAAATAAAAGGTAGAATTCTACCATGGTGCTAAAACAATGAATATATGCAGGCATATTGATACATGGCAGTAATCATGAGTACTCCTACGATGCAAACCCTAACTAGATGTACCTAAGTGTCCCTAGTATGTATGTATGTGTATAGCCAAGTATCCCCCTAGGAAAGAGTCAACCCCACTACCTGATGGGAGAGAACGAAGGACCCCGTCTTGGTTTCGAGTTGGACACCCCGCGAGGGATGTCAAACCACTGCGTGCTGGAGCGTCCGCTGGCACGGACTTCAGCGTCTCGTGTCAGAATGGAAGCTTCTCCTCTGGTTTGCCCAGCAGTGATATGGTACTTATTTACCTGAAAGGTACCCTCAGGGGTTCTACCTAGATGTGTCATGGTACTGTGGGCTTGTCGGCCAAGGATGACGATAGTGGTGACTCTTGTACAGAGTTATTATGCAGAAGATGGCAAACCTGCTATGATACTGAGAATCCTCATGCATAATAAATGAGGCTAGTTTCGAAGAAAACCACACAACATTTATTCAGCATCTAACTAGGTAAAAGGTCAGCAACTACCTAGTCCTATATTGGGGTACTTTGGGGCTCATAACACCCACTCTTCATCCGACTGGATGACAAAATTAACAAATGCTAAAATATGCCTGTTTAAAAACATAAAAGACATTGTTAAAATATGAGTATAAAAACATCTAAAAACATGGTATGTGTTAAAAACGATGCAAAAGTTAAAAAAAGCTCTATAGTCCTCTAAATAGTCAATATACTGTTAGACCTACTGAGCACGCCAAAAGCCATAGTGCTCAGTGAGAAAAGTAAAACAAAAATGATGTTGTCGAATTCCAATTTGGGTTGTTTTGGAAAAAGGCCGAATATTTCCCATCACATCGAGAGCCAAATGTTTATGTGTCCTGTGTGGGAGATGCAACATCACTGCTGCTTGCTTTTGCAGATGACGGTCCCTGTAACACCTCTTGGTTCAGGTCAATAGAGCAAAGGTGATCTTCTCCAGTTCCCACAGCCGTTGCTGAGGAAGCACACAAAGCCTGTGAGCCTGTGGTAGAGCTAGTGTCCATTCTGTCAGGAGCTGAAGCATCCTGTGGAGGCTCTAAGAATGCCGACTGCAACATTGGAATACGTTGAGGACACTGCAATACGTGGGCCTTTAATGGGTCCAGTAGTACATCCACACCAGAAGGCGCAACTGATGGAAGTGTTAGACATATGTCAAACACGCATTCGTATCTACAGAATAGGCAGCGGAGCACAGGCAAGACGCAGTCAACCCAGACTGATCTAAATGATAGGAACCAATGCTCACTTAGCTCCAGAAGCCGAGGTGCACCAGGATGGAGTATCATGCGTTCATGGCAACGTCACACAAGGAGTGCTTTTTCCATCTCTTTGGAAACTGGGACGTCCATTGCGTAGCAGGAAAATTCAAACCAGGATACCCACAACAAGTAGTAGGACCAGCGGAAGCCCTCCAAAAATGCTTCCTAATACAGAGTGTATAAATGATGGAATAACTCCAAAGATCGTACTCAATAGTCCAGAAACTATGCTCTTAAATATAGTCCCCCAGATAGATTTTATGTCTATGGTGTCCCTCCAAAAAACGAAACCCTGTAAAGACAGCTGGGAAATAAAGGAAGCAGAGTATATCTGTTTCATATTAGTAAGCATATTTTTCCTTGCAGTTCTAGGTGCAATCTATTAATAAAAAGATGTCGGGTCTGAAGTGTTAAACCCAGAAAAATAAGCAAACTTCTGTGGGAACATTTGTGAACTACCTTTTGGTGGTGTTGGGCAATGTTCCCATTGATGATAAGTGAAAACATTACGTGGGATACATGCTTTATGCAAGAAATGATGACCATAGTGTTGGTAACAATAATGGTGTCATAATCAGATGTATCATCATACAATTTGTTACTGGAAAATGCAGCAGATTGTTCTAAATCAGACAGCATAGAATTTGCAGTTTCAAAATCCCAATCATCAGAGAAAGTACTGGAGGTGATGATATCATTCAAAGAAGTTTTAAACAAATGTGGTATTTTCAAAAGTTCAGTGGGACCAAATATATCATACGAAACCCTATCCCGAACTATTCCTTCAGGAACGGGAACTGCTGTAATGTTCACAAAGGACAGGCCTCTTTGTTCACAATGAGATGATGAATGTGGTTTCAGGACCAAGTTCACATGTGGTACTGCGGAGCGTTCTGGGAGATAG
Organism: Calotriton arnoldi; assembly: GCA_963921515.1. NCBI lineage: Eukaryota > Metazoa > Chordata > Amphibia > Caudata > Salamandridae > Calotriton > Calotriton arnoldi. Next base: position 83,078 of record CAWUFW010010143.1, read on the forward strand.
TGTCCATTTAGGAGCAGGAAAAAGACAGTTACTACACCATTCCAAAGGGCTAGGAAAAGTAGACCTTTAGCAATCCAGAGCTGTAGCCAGGGAGAAACAAGGTAAGTCTTTTTCAGCCAAAGGTAGAGATTATATATGTTTTCTTTGCGGGAAACAGAAGCTTGGGATATCTGTAGGGAGAAGCTATCGCTCATGTGTGTAAGGACTGTGACGGGGAGGCCTGACGAGGAGGTAATGGCTGACTTGTGTCCCAAATGGCTTTGGATGAATAAGTGATGTGGCAAGTGGGTGAGTGCTATTATGTCGCATGATTGATAGATGTTGGGGGTGAGTTGTCAGTGTCTGTGGTTGAGTGCACAGTAAATGAATGGTGTTCAGTGGTATTAACCACATACCTGTACAGGGTAAATCAACAACTGGTGTGCCATTCTGTTTACAGGGTGCTTGAAGGGGCTCACAAGTGGAGACATGTCTTGGGAGCTACTTTGGTAAAGCACTCTACCGTCACCATACACCACAGGCTGTAGCTCATAGACTCTAACTCAAGGAGCATTGGTGCAGGAATCAGTACTCACCATTGCCCTGAGGCTGCTTTTGCTTGTTACATTTGTCATGCTCTGGGCTTCACCTATGGTTATTTTTTGTGACGTGGTGGCCATGCCTTTGTGAAAACAAAGGTCTCAGGATTCTCAGGTTTGTAAAAGTTGTAATTCCAATTTATCAGACTGCAATGTCAGGGCATTTACTGTGTTGGCTAAGGTGGCATTTATTGAAGCCAGTAGGGAGTCTTGTTCAGTGTTATTTTTGATCTTTTTAGTGGCAGATAATATTAGGCTTTCCATGATGCTTGAGCTCAACTTGGAGCTATGAGCCGCTGAAAGTTGGAGCTCGTGCTGCTCTGGTACTTTCCCGGTCATAGTGGGGTTCATTATGTCTTTGTACTTGCTGCGAGGAATAGCCCCTGACTGGCCCTGACCAGTGTCAGATCCCCTTTGGCTGCCTTTATGAGTTTTGTAGTCTACTTGGTCAGTTAGCCCAGGGTTACGGCCTACTATGCCATGTTGTCCTGTGCCTCCTGTTCTTTTTTCCCCATGGCTATGGATCTGAGCAGCCGTAATTATGCTGTTTATTTTAAAATGGGGTTGTGCCTTCAACAGGCAATCCGTAGGGGTTGGAAGACGAGTTGTGAGGCAAGTACCATTTTCGCCTCTTTGATCTTTTTCCATCATGCTAGTTGATAGATCAATGTCTGCCAGCAAACTATCCGGGAGGCTTCCAGAGGATATGTCAATTACTGTACTGTTTATTGATTGTTGGTGCGCCTGGTTATGCTTGCTATTTATTCTGGGAGGCGGGGTTTTAAGCGATATTATGTCAACCATGGGGGACGGGGTGGCTACTGAGCCTCCGTTGAGTTCCTTTTTCCTAGATGAGTCTGAGATGTCAAGGTGGGCTGACTGGGGAGATTTTTTTAAGAAGTAATCTGTTATTGAGTTTTTTTTTTTATTTCTGAAATGCTTCCGCTGCTAATGTGGCTAGCCCTTTTGCTATCCATGTGGACCCTTGCTGTAGATGCATATGTAGGTTTTGGTGTTAATGGAGTTGCACAGGCTGTGTCTTTAATGGACTTAATAGCTGCCGAGGTCTCTAAGGTCGATTGGCTTATCTTGTTATGGCTGAGGTTAGACAATACACCAGAAGAGAAGGGCATGAATGATACATCATGAGTTGTCATCGGCACTTCAGTTACTTTGGTTGTTTTTTGTCTTAAGCTGTGTGTCTTGGGTTTTTGGTCCTTCCTTTTTTCAATGGCATTGGCTCGGCGTTGGTGAAATATTCTATGAGATAATTTCCATCCTTGGAGGAAAGGGTACGGCCTCCTGGTTGCTTCATGGTTATGGTCCTTGGCTGATCTGTGAAGATAACTGTTTCTCTGGGTAGACTGAGCCTCGGGTGAAGACATTTAGAACGGTCGTAAAAGGTTTAGCTAGTTTATCTATGGTGAGATGCGTTGTGCAGACTGCAGAACTGGCTATGGTTATAACTGTATCGCTGGCGGTAATTGAGGTTGGAGTTGTAACTTTGGTTGCAGTAGCTATGGCTAACAGGATATGGTTTAGCTGCGCCGCAGCAGTAGTGTTTAATTCAGATACCACCACTTGCTACCACAATTCAGGCCGGCAACTGGCGGACCGCTCCACAAAAAGAAAAAAAAAAAAACTGGGTTTCACCCAGTTGGGGTTAAAGTTGTTGTTTCCTGGTGCACCTTTTCTTTTTATGGTTCCCGGGAGGTCGGTCGCACTTCACCCTGTTTGACCTGATTTAGCCCAGTTTAGTCTACCCGCAGTGCTGCTGTCCTCCCCTCCAGGGGTCTCCTCCAGGGGTCTGTCAGCAGTTTCCCAGTCTATCAGTCTATCAGTAGAGCCTGGCAACCAACCAAGCAAACACCCACAGGATGCAGCGAGAGTCTGCCTCGTGAAGCCGTTTATGCGAGCACCAATTTTACGAACACCCTCATGCTGAATACGGCCAGCACTCTTTAACTGTGCGATAGAAGGGAGAACTCAGTCTGGGCGATCTCTGCTAACTTCATTTGGAGAGTCTTCCCCCTTTTCAACGCAATTGCATTTTTTAGTGAATTTCGTCATTGAGTTGTCCCACGACTCTGCGTCTCTTCATTATCAGATTATACACCGATTTCAGAACTTCGCCTACACTATCTTGGTCACGTCTATTTTTTCAACATTTATAGCTGCCTCCGTGATTGGGAGAATATCAGTTAAATCAGCATTCTCTTAGTTGAGCTTTACAGGTCCCATTGCCTTTTTATTGAAAATTCCTTATATGCGCCCTGAGGAAGGTGATACCCCAAAAGGATAAAGGGTTCCAGCGAAACGCGCGTCGGCGCTTTGAATCAGTCCCCTCTTTTTATTCATGTTGAAAACTGATCTATTTTGCTAAAAAATTCTTTATTGATTTGAAAATTGTGTTTTTGCTTAAAACATCAAATTAATGGTTAAATCAAAAAAAAAATCTTTTTGAACTATTGTATTTCCCATTTGAGATAACTGTTTTTGTACACAGACATGTAGTGTGAGGGGACGTGGTGTGTATTATGCTGCTTTGGTATATATGTGATGTATGTATTTGTGGTTTCGCGTCAGTATGTTCTAGGTATGAAAGTGATTGTATGTTGATGAATGAGAGGTATTTAATGGGATCTGATGACATTTTTTTATAAAAAAAAAAAAAAATTGTCACGGTTTGTTATTATGAATGTATTAATGTATTTGCACAGAAAAGTTAAAAAATAATAAATCAAGCAATGACTACATTGTATTGAATGTTGTCAATGATTGCGATGGTATAGCAAGAGTGGTCAATGAAAATAGGTGGTAAATCGATATAGGCAGAGTCTTTTCGTGGTATATTTTGGCTGTCTTTTCCCCTGCTCCTCTGCCTACATTTAATGTCAGGGGTCCCCTTGTATTTATTGGTAACCAACCAAGCAGAGACAATGTCGAGGCAAGTTATCGAATGAGTCTTCATCTAGTTGTGCTTACAGTGGGATTACAAATGCTTTTCTATATGCCTCATTGCTACGAGGTAGCAACCTCGATTTAAAGCCATCCCACTACTGCAATCGGATCTTAAACTCCTATAAGCTTCAGCAAAATGTCTCGTGCCTAAAGCAGTACATGGCGGCCTTATCCAGGTCCTCCTGGGCTTGACATATGCCGGGCAAAAGAAAAGTAAATGTTCTATGTCCTCAGTATGACCAGAGCATAAAGGACAATTCTGCAATTTTTGTCTAGCGGGGTCCTACTTATACATAAAATCATTTACAAGTAACGTACCAACTCGAAGTTTAATTAGCGAGGTGCACGCAAGTGGTGGAATAAAAGTATCCATAAAAGATTTTAATGCAGGGACAGGATTAAAAATCAAGATATCCTCCTTCATTGCGGTGGTATGACAACAGTAAAGGCTCAGCATTTCTCTTTAACATGTGCCTTGGAATTAGCATTAATCTGGGATGGATTTAACCAGAGCATACCCAGGCCTAGAAAATTCAAATATGTTTTTATAAAATTAACCCATGGGATGGTGGAACTACTCCTTCAAGATAAAACATCCTCAAAAGCTGGACTGTATATAGCCAGTTCGGGGGTGGACCATAATCTAGCACAATAAAGTAAAGGTCTCAGTTTAACAATGTCCCCTATTTTTTTAAGGACAGTTTCAAAGAAAAGGGGAGCGATGGGGTGCCTTGTGGTAGACAAAACAATGATTTAATGAAACAGTTTTCTTTAACAGACAGCCCATGAGTATCCTCCACTCCCCATACCTCTGCCTCATAAGAGGCCGCTGACTGCGCCCTGGCACTGTAAATTTTAATGACTGGGAACACGGATTTAGGTGTTGAGGGTTTAAATCGTTTGATGACTGATGTTGCACCATGTAACAAAGTAATTTCAGATTTTAAAATATGGGCCTTCAATTTGGGCGATTTATCAAACCTAACTCCCAGTCAAATTGGTCCATGTGCTGAAGTTTTGCTCTGTACATATGGAACTCTCAATTGAAAGTTTTGTGGGGATTTAGAATCATAATCTTGGTTTTGAAGGTGTTAACTTCCAAACTTCTAGAGTCACAATAATTCGCAAAACTGTTGAATAAGTTCTGCAACCCACTAGGAGTGCGGGAGAGTAGCACGGCGTCGTCCACGATCAGCCGCGGCCTGTGCAGGTAAGAGCGGTGGGGCGGTGGGACTGGGGGGAGGGGGGGAGGATTTCGACATATGACCACGAGGGGAAAAAAAAGAAATAATTAATTTTCCCTCGTAGACGTCTGTCGAAATCCCCCCACCCGGCCCCACCGCCCCACCACTCTTACCTGCACGGGCTGCAGCGGTCCACGATTAGTAAGGCGGGAATGGGGAGCCCCCCCAATTTAGGGCACTCATGGACACCCTTTAGCAAATAATCCACCAGGTAATTGATATAGAGGGAGTACAGGGCCGGAGCGAGAACATCTCCCTGTTGTACCCCACACACAATGGTTATAAGATCGGTTAGCTCCCCCTGTTCACCCACCTTCCTTGGGCGTATGTCTTATCATGAAATCTAATTAAAGTGTCCTGCAAAGTTATTACCAGGGTTCTGCAGCACAATAAACCCTCCAATACCCCTCCCTGTGCCGCTACTCCCAGTACCCCTCGGCCAGCCTTTCTTCTATCTAGAAATAATTGTGTTTTTTGTAAAAGAGTTCTGAAGTTTCCTAGGTTTATATTTTGCCTTGCATCATGGGACTTGTAGTCATGAATTTACAATGGACTAAACAGGACAACAAAATATTGACTTCAAAGCAAAATCCTGAACTGGAAGGGATAGCTTATCCAGTCCACGTTTATGCATTTCATTCTGGAATTTGTGGTCCTAATTTTATGCTCAGATTTTATAATTAAATGAACAGGACTACACGGCCCAGAATGCACAGCAAAAACATGGACTACATGAGGTACTTGCGTAAGCACTTGAGAATCCTGAGAGCTTTGTTTTTCAAAAAGACATGGCCACCAAGTCACAACAACTAGGTGGAGGCCAGAACACGACGAATGTAACACGCAAAAGCAGTCTGAGGGCAATGGTGAGTACTGATTCCTGCACCAATGCTCCTTGAGTTAGAGTCTATGAGCTACATTCTGTGGTGTATGGTGACGGTAGAGGGCTTTACCAAAGTAGCTGCCAGGACATGTTTCCACCTGTGAGCCCCTTCAAGCTCCCTGTAAACAGAATGCCACACCAGTTGTTGATTTACCCCATACAGGTATGTGGTTAATACCACTGAACACCATTCATCCATTATTAACTGAACCACAGACACTGACAACTCACCTCCAACATCAGTCACTCATGCAACATAATAGCACTCACCCACTTGCCACATCACTTATTCATCCAAAGCCACTTGGGCCACAAGTGGGCCATTCAAATCACACAGCTCCTTATAAGATTATACACTTAAATACTAACATCAGCACCCACCCACAAGAGAATGAATTGCTCACACCATTCACTCACCATCAGTCTTTCTACCTTACCACTCCCTTACAACACTAGTCATACATCACACTAAAACGTACCTTTTAAACACATCACACCATCGCTCAGTCAGCCATGAGTGGCATCTTTCATGCACTGACATCATTTCAGAGCCAGCAGCACGCTTACACTATAGCTGACCCTGGGTCCGGCCTGTCACCCATCCCACTCTGCCTGATGACTGGGTGTGCCATGCTGAGGCCTTAACTTGTGAGGTTTGTGGAAGCTGGAAAGACACTCTCCTCTTTAGGATTTCACACTTGTGAGATGTGCATAACAGAAAGATTGCTTTATGGTGTGAGGACTGAGCCACTATTAAGTTGGATTATCTCAAGGCCAATGCAACATTTGTGTTACACTCGTCAAACTTGAAAAATGTGTGTTGTGCAAACCTTGTAACAACATTTTGTGAATTTCACAAGCATTACATTTTGCACAATTTTTTCACAAGGGGCTGTTTCAGTCAGAAAATGTCTTGTGGGGTAGCTCTGCAGTCGAGGCCCAATACCTTTGAGACTGTATCTACTGTGTAAGGTCTCAAAGTGTCCGATCTGCATTACCCTAGGTGTAGACTTCACCAGTGTCTGCTCGTAAACCATACCTGTGAATTCGCATATGACATAATTTACAGCCATTACCATAAAGAAGATATTCGTCTAAAGTAGCGTTGACGTACTGGCTTTGCCAAAGCTTGTTTAAATGTACAATAGACAGCGGTGGTACATGGAGGATCAGTGTGTCATGGGCCCTAGTGCTAAGATGGAAATGAGCCCCCTGGCTGCTGTTTGAATTATAAAATATAGCGATATTCAGGGTTCAGTGGATGCCTCGGGCCTCTGGGTCCCGGTGCCACTGCTCCTGCTGCACCAATAGAAGCTGCGCTCCTCTGGAGGACGTTATTCCAGACATGAAGGGCAGAGCAACAGAAGGATTGAAACACACATTGGCAAAGCCAATAGTTTTACCTTTGCGAATTCTAGTGACAATGTTTAGTCAGACATGCTACACCGCAGCGCGAGCTGCTTTACACCAAGGCTTAAAGTTTTTCGAAAAAGGACTATGACTCGGCCAGCCTTGACCGCATCAGAGGGCTTACTTTTTTAACTTTCAGCCACAGCAGTGTAATGTAAGTGGTGCTCATGTAAAGCACCCCAATATCTTCGGGTCGAGTTTACGCCATATAAAAGCGCCCCAAATAGTAATTAAATAAAAAACAGGTTACATAGCAGCACTGTAACATGTTTTATATTTAATTTATTTTTGTGCCACTTAAATAAGCGCATACTCGAACGGTAGGTATTGAGTGCTTTTCATGAGGACCACTTACACTACAGGGGCACTTTTATTTTTTAAAACATGTTAGACAGCAGAGCAAGCTACTGTGGCTTAATTTTTTTTTTAAAAAGGCCCTATGATGCGGTCAACGCTGGCTGTGTCATAAAGCTTTTAAAAAAAACCTTGGTGTACAGCATCTAACGGCGCTGTGTTCCTTTGTAATTTAAGTGATACTCATGTAAAACACTCCAATACCTCTGGGTTGAGTTTGAACTACATAAAAGAACCCCAAAAACGAATTACATAAAACTGAAAGTCCGAAAATGTAAAGAAGGATATGAGGGAGGAGGGTGGGGTCACGAGGGAGGAGGCCATCAGGTATGGGTCATTCACTACATATATGCATATATAAAGGGGGAAGTATTAAGCAGAGACAGCCAACTGCAGATACCGAGGGAAGAGACACAGCATTAGGGGTATATGTAAGAGCAGCAATGGGGGAGATAACCGGGGGCCAGGGGAGGCAGCCGGGACAGAGGAGAATGCCGTGAATGTTCTCTTAAGGGGAGCATCAATCACAGACTTGTTAAGTGTCCCTGTGAAATCTAAGTAGTCTCATTATCAGCCCAGAATTTGGTTTTTGAATGAATCTGAAAGATCATAAATTTGTTTCCAACAATCAAAAGCTGTCTATGACTAATTCTCATACAGTTGGAAATGTGTCTAGAATTGTGACGAAGTGTCAAATCTGTCCCATCCTTCAGAATTAAGCAAATCATTGCCTCAAGAAACGGCCCCCTAGATGGATTATCATTTACAGGATCAGTATAGGGTTCATATAAGTGGAGATTCAAAATATCACAAACATTACAGTAATCTTTTTAGGGAAAATCTTCTGGATTTACCATTTTTCCGAGAACCAATATCTTTTTGTATTTTATCCAAATTTAAGTCATCTAAGGCAGAAAATTCACATGACCTTCAATCATCTTTATAGATAGATAGTAAATACATAGGAATTAGTACCTGCTTCTGTGGGATTATTATCAAAGGACTATAGATCTTCATAATACAATTTGAGATAATTAGCTAATAATTTCCCTATTTTAGTTTGACCTCCATAAAATGTTGCCTCAGTTTCAAATAAAATATTACTAGAATGTTAAACATACATCTTATTGAATTATATTTTGGCTTTAACTACTTCTTCAAAAGTAGAGTGGGATTTAGTAGTCACATATTTATGTTCAACGGTTTTAATGTTAGTTAACATATTTTGAAATATCCTTTTATTCAACATCTCTATGGAAAAAAAAGGAAAATGGTCATGTATTTCTCACTTTTTCCTCTAGATTATGCTTACAAAAGAGGAAAGGTATTGAGAATGTCACAGATCAGCCAGAGAAACATATTCTTGCAGGTTATTGATAATACCCCCTCCCCAGAACCAGTACACAAACTTTAGTACTTTATAGTAGCCCATATTTATTTTGTGCTACTCTAATATAAATCACATTAAGTAGGAATATCATCATAATAACAGATAACTAGTAATCGTATATCACCGTAAAGAAAACAGAGACCTCAAGCATTGTTCATCACACATCTCTAATTAATTAGTTTAGAATGCTTTATATGCCTTACATCAAATGATTATGCTGTTTATTGTCATGTAATATCCCATTTATTTTAAGGTCTCTTTTTAAGGTTTCGTGTTAAGTGAACACACTCAATGCAAAACACAGAATTGGTAATATATGCTAAGGCATGTAATGTATATTAACACCGTCAAAACGCATAGGGAGACTGCTGCATGCCACAATCAGAATGATCTGATACAAAGGACAATATTGTCAATTTGCAGTTTCTTGCTCTCATACTCAGTAGTCTCTCATCTTCAATATCAGTTGAAGGTGATTTATTTGTCCCCTAAATAGACTTGGTGGGTGAAATCTACATAGAAGTGGCTGAGAGGAAGGAATGTGCCAGAGATGGAGCCTGAGCATAGGACCCTGAGGACCCTGGGCCGCTCCCACTTCTGTCGCTCAGGACTGTGTTCAACTGAAAAACAGTGGCAAGTCTTGTGGGGAAGGGATTTAGGGAAAGTTCTGTAGAGGGTAAAATGTATGATAAAACATTATTAAACAAATACCACTAAATACATTGATTAGTGATTATGAGCGTTAGGGATCCCTGGTCTTGAAGAAGGGCACAACCCCATTTGGGCTTCGGAGTTGCCTGAAACATTTTGAGCTAATGATGTGGAAATAATAAGCATTCCATAAACATCCCTTTCCTTGGCTGGTTAGGTCGAGCCTAACAGCGCTTGCACTGTCTGAAGACCTGTCGTATCTCTTTAGTGGGCTTTTGGCAAACACACTGATTGCCATTGGTTCTTTCCTGTGCCATTCCAAAATTCTGGCTTCCTATTGGTCCATTGCCCTCGATTGGGTGCTTGTTTCAGCTGAGGCAATTTCACTAAGTGATTGTTTTTGTTGGCCATTGCATGCTTCCTCCTTGCACAGCGCGTGAAGGCCCCTCCCCCCATCTGCTTTAGTTTGCCTGGCTTGAATGAGTCGAAGGGGAAGGGTTAGCAAACAATAGGTTTTACTAATAAAAATGAATACGTCAGCCTGGTGTGATGAAGACACCCCTAACACCGTCCAATCATATTCCATATTTTAGTAAAATTTGCAACTCTTGAGAGTGGGACATGAAGAAATAAAGACTATAACTAGAGTGACTCGAGTTAAGTAAATGAGGGATGATTTGATGGAGCTGTGAGAGAACTACTGCTGCTGGGAGCTGAGCACGAGAGAGCAGAGAGAGAGAGAGACGAGAGCAGACTTGGAAGATCCAGACTACTGCCTGATTAGATTTGAAGATTGCGGAAGAATATCGAGGAGGGAGAGAGTGTAAGAGAGGGAATCGCCCTGGTGCGTCGGGTTTGTAGAGAAGTCTAGTAAGTATCAGACCTGTCCTGATCCTATCCTATAATCTTTGTCTCCTGATCCTAAGTCAGGGGACCCCCACCAGTCCTTTGGCCAGAGGGGTAGTTTTCCAGTCATCTTTATTAGGTAAATGTCATTCTATCCAAAATTTGCATATTTCTTTGCAAATGTATTATAATGTGCCTTTTGTCTCTACATCTATCCACTCTTATGCGTTTGATTTTGTTGAATGAGCTTGTGTAATTGAATGTATTATGCTATATGATTGTTCTCTCTCCCACTTAAGAAAGATGGAGTTTGCACTGTGTACCTATAATTGATGAGCGTTCAACTTAATGGCTGAAATTTTAGATTAACTTATTATTATTATTATTATTCAGAGTCTGTGGTTATTTCACTAAGAATTTTAGTTAAGAAGTTGTTAATATGACCATCAACTAACTCAACTAATGGTCCATCGACCAGAGGAAGAGTGTTGATTCGTGAAGTTTAGTTAGACATTGAAATGATACTGTAATTGATTTGTGGTTACAGGGAAATAACTAATCAGAACTTAAGTGAATTATAAAACTTGACCCCCCAGCGGAATTGGCCAGGGAATGCAAATGATCATATTTGGATAATTGTATATGGGCCCATTGAAAAATTCAGTTTTTGTGTAAAATATCCAACCCTGGCCTCTTCGCGCTGGATCAGTTTTTCTGGTAGCAGAGTTATGGTTATTATTGATTAGTTTGGTGATTATTGATTATTGACTATATGTTCTTAACATGAAAAGTTAGTGTCCTGTTCTATGTTGTCTGGAAGTACAGGTACAGAGATACCTGGGAATCCCGGGAATGGAATTTTGAAGAGTGTGGTAAGGAAATCACACTGCAGAAGGTTACTCGTCTGTTGTCATAATACCTAAAAGCTACGGAGGGCTGTAGGTGTTATATTAGGGACTATATCGTATAAAAGCCGAGAGTAAGTGAAACTTTGGCCTTACCCGAAGGAGGAGTATCCTTTGAGGAGTAATAGGTCTTCCCTGAGCTTAGTTGAAGAGTAAACAGTTGTTTTTACTTGCAGTGTAAGGAAGTACTTTCTCGTTGAAGCAAGAGAATAAACTATCTTTGAATTAGCAGAGCAGACAGAGTAGCGCTGTTTTTACATTGTTACTAACAGAAAATTTATTAAGGAAGTTTCGAAAATACATTGTCTTATTACCTTGTGAAGAGAGGGTCAGTAGCAGGAGTCATACTGACGTCACAGAGAGCCGCGCTGGTATTGGTTGAGACAGCGGGCGTGTAACAAGTGCCGATTGTAAAGGGAAGGTCAGTAGTAGGAGTAATACTGACGTCATAAAAAAGCCGCGCTGGCATTGGTCAGACAAGTGGGTGTGTGGAAAGCTCTGATTGGTTGGCAGACAAGAGTCGCACAGGTACTGCTTGTGGAAGAAAATACGTAGTGAGCTCCAATTGGACTGTTGGTGTGAGTCGCGCTGGTATAGGACAAGTGTGGGAAAAGGATACGTAAGGATACGGAAAAGTTTTTAAAAAATTTAGCTCCGGAAACAATTAGTCACAGGGATCAGAAGAATGAAGCTAATTAATAAAATCAAAAATTTCTTTAAAAAAGATAAACGTGTAGTAACCAGAGAAGGAATTCTTATGCCACCTCCGAATACGCCTGCTTCCTTTATGATGATGGAACGAGGATACCTTACTTGTGTTTGGTTGGAAAATTGGGTGGAGTATACGAAAGGTGATGGTGTTCTAGCTTTTCCTGAAAATGGTACGTTTAATGTAAGGATTCTTCAGAATTTGAGAAATCGGATGAATTCATTAGAACCTAGCCCTAGGTTAACGCAGTATAAAGCTTTGGAGGAATGGGAAGTTGAGGCATTTAAACGAGAGAAATACAGAGGAGGTAGAAGAGTAAATAGAGGATTTTTCCAAGATATCCGTTTGATACTCGAGGAGATGAGATGAAAAGATGGAGAAGAGCTGTAGTAACGGAAGGGTTGTATCCAGTATTGATGGCTGAGGATCAAGTAGGGAGTAAATGTAAAGAAAAAATGAAACACACAGGTATGGCAGGAACAGAATGTGATGAAACTGATGATGAGTTATTAGAGGACATTTTACTTAAAAGACCTCCACCTTATCAAGAAAATGCTGGAGAGGCAACTCCAAGTGCACCAATGATGAGAACTCCATTAGTTCCACAGGTTTTATATGAACAGTTACCCGAGTGTTACAGGAAAAGGAAAGGGACGCATTGAATAAAACAAAAGAAGAGATAATTCAGAAAATAAATCAGTTAGGTTTAAATGCCGAAGCTTTGACAGTACCAGTAACGATAGGTCCAGTTATTCCATTATATGGGGATAAACGAGACACCCCGAGATTACAAACAGTGACAGTCCCACAAAATAATGTTAGAAAAGAGGTAGTAATGTCAGAAGATCTAACCAGTGAGAGTGATTCAAATATATCGTTACTAGATCTCCCTAATATTGAAACAGTGACTGAAACCCCGAAGAGAGGTTCCCCAGTGAATAAAAGGAGAAAGGAACTGATTGTCACTCCAGTAGCAGGAAATTCTAAAGGATTTTCGCCAGAAGACCTAGAGGAGTGGGCAAAAGGATTAGACAAGAAGAAACCCCAAACACCAAGTATAGATGTGGTCAAGGTGAAAGTGGATTTGGAAGAAATGATCATCGGTACAATAAGCCCAGATAGATTAGGTACATACAGAGATGATGACTTGTTGTTTTTGTGTAAAAGTATAACATGGAGAGCAAAGAATCTGCATGAGAAAATAGTAGAAGTTGCTTCAGAATTTGGAAAGGATGTAGAAAAATCGAAATTATTGCAGAAACCATATAGGGCAGAATTTACTGAAAAGGATTTAGAAAGTTTGAATGCGTCAGGAAGGAGATTACAGATCAAAGAATTAATGAATATTTGAAGAAATGGGGAGATGCAGGCAGATGGAGAGGTAGATGGACAAGGAAAAGGGATGAGGCAGCTACAAAGGAAGCATCTGCATTCCCATTAAAAGAAACAGAACAGGTTGAAAGAATGTGTCCAATGAGAGACGTTCCTGGTGGTGGATATGTTCATGTTCCTTGGTCTAGACAGGATATTTTGTCTTTTACGAATGATTTTCCCAGATTAAGGGGGAAACCAGTTGAATGGTACAAGCAGGTAAAGAGGTTAGTGAAAGTTTCAAAGGTATTATAAAAGGATTTGGATGGCCTGTTTGATATAGTGGTACCAACTGATTTGAGAACAGAATGTAAGATTACGGTTGATTGGCCAACTGAAGAGTATCTAAGAGATGCAAAGACAGGTGCACCTTCAGAAGATGTGATGATAAAGTATCAGCAAGTGATTACTTTCTTGAAAGAGAAAATTCCTCCAAAGGAAACGGATTGGGTTAAAATAGATAGAACTCAAGAACCAAAGGAGTCAGTGCATGCGTATTACGAAAGGCTGTTACAAGTATTTAAACAGTATAGTGGATTTGAAAATATTGGTGATAAGGATATGGGACATTTTGTGTACAGGTTTGTGTATGGATTGAGATCAGAAATTAGTCAGATGATTCAGCAGCATATGCTTTGCTGGCAAAGTAAGCCCATTGATGACATCCTGAAGTATGCAAAGTATTGTAGTGATGATATTGACGCAAAACACAAGAAATTGAAGGAAAAGATGATGTGGGCGCAAGTGAAGTTGGCAGAACACCAAGAGGCAAGTACTGGTTCTCAAAATGATAACCAGTCGAATGACCAGAATCAGAATAGTCAAGGATCGAAAGGAAATAAAGGAAAAGGGCGAATGAGTAGAAGAAGCGAAAAAGAAGTATCCTTGTCATGCGTGCCGAAAGCATGGACATTGGAAGAATGAGTGTAGAAACGTTCAACAGAATAATGGGGTAAATCAAAATTTAAATCCACAGATGCAGAATGAGGTGGTTTTGAACCAGCAGCAACAGCAACAGGTAGTTACTCCACAGTTACAGGTGCCACAAGCCCCTATGCCCAACTGTATGAACGCTCAAGTGCAGAGATACAGTGTGAACACCGGATTTCGTGGAAAGAGTGGTAAGAATACACAAACGGTTCAACAATATTGGATGCACAGTAATGAGAGTGATTCGGATGTTTCTCAATGACGGTGCCTGAGGGGGGAGGAAGAATGCGTGCTTGGCACATCCTTGGCGGTAGATCAGTCAGGTCCATTTGTTGATGGAAAGGTGGAAGGTAATGACATCACTTTCCTAGTGGATACTGGTGCTACCCGTTCTACTGTGTGAGCATCAGAAATTCCAAACCTACCCTTCTCAGGAGAAACTATTTAAGTTGTAGGAGTCTCAAATAAGCAAATAAAAACCCCGGTTACTAAACCAATAGAAGTGAATATCGGAAATTTCAAAGACATGCATCGGTTTGTGGTGTGTGATTCAAGCCCAGTTAACTTGTTAGGGAGGGATTTGTTGTGTAAAATGAACTGTACCATCTATTGTACACCTGATGGTATTGCTTTTCAAACACCTGATGAAGATATCGCTTTCAAAATGATGCTAGCAAAACAAGGAACAGAAGTGGATGAGATGTTTTCACTTCTGACTGAAAGCAGTCTGCCTGATGAGCTGAGAGACACAGTGAGATCAGATGTGTGGGATTTTTCAGGAAAGGAAATTGGTCTGATGGCAAATGTAAATTAAAATAATGGTGAAAGAAGGTGCGATTTATCCAAACACACGACAGTACAAAATGAGTCCAGAAGTAAAAGCAGGAGTTGCTCCAGTAATTGATCAAATGATTTAACAAGGTATTTTGAAAGAAATAATGGGCAGTCCTTGTAATTCGCCAATCATGGGGCTTAAAAAGCCTAGTGGCAAATATAGGATAGTGCAAGATTTAAGGAAAATCAATAAGATAGTAGTACCCTGTTGTCCAGTAGTACCAAATCCAGCAGTAATTCTTTATCAGATACCTTGGGATGCACATTGGTATACAGTGATTGATTTGTGCCAAGCATTCTTTTTGATTCCTTTGCATATAGATAGCCGATATCTCTTTGCATTTCGGTTCGAGGACCGTGTTTTGGCATGGTGCCGAGTTCCTCAAGGGTACACAGAGAGTCCCTCGATTTTCAATCAAATCTTGAAATAGTATTTGGAAACATTGGTTATGCCAGGAAATTCAGTTTTGGTTCAGTACATTGATGACCTATTGGTGGCATCAAAGACAAGAGAGGCCTGTGTCATAGACACAATTGCTTTACTGAACCATTTGGCAGAAGGTGGACACAAGGTGTCACTAGAAAAATTACAGTTTTGCCAACAAGAAGTCCAATATTTAGGACGCAAGATAGAAAAGGGAGTTAGAAAAGTGACACCAGAGAGAATAAAAGTGATTCGACAGATGAATCTGTCTAAAACTAAGAAAGAGGTACGAATGTTTTGGGAGTGATTGGATACTGTCGTCAGTGGCTCAGTGGATTTTCATTGCTTGCAAAACCTCTAATAAAATTGACACAAAGGATGTGATAGATCCGATTGAATGGGATGATGAAAGTGAGGATGCATTCATAAAACTGAAGGATTGTTTGTGTCAAGCACCAGCATTAGGAATGCCTGACTATACGAAAGAATTTGCTTTGTTCTGCTGTGAGAGGGAAGGATGTGCGCTTTCAGTGTTAACCCAAAGACATGGATTGATGAGACGTCCAGTGGCACATTTTTCTGCCACTCTGGATTCTGTGGCTGCAGCATTGTCTGGCTGCTTAAAAGCAGTAGCTGCTACTTGTGTAAGTCTGGAGCAGAGTGAGTCTATTGTAATGGGACATCCCTTGAAGGTATATGTGCCACATTCTGTCGAGATCCTTTTAACAAGGACTCAAACTCAGCACTTGACCCCTAGTCGGCTGACTAAGTATGAAAGAGTGATCCTAGGTGCTGAAAATGTAAGCATGATAAGATGCACCACAGTGAATCCAGCAACCTTGTTGCCGGACCCATTCTGTGAAGAAGTAAAAGAAGAAGTTGATCATGATTGTTTGGATCTAACAGAAATGTGTACAAAACCCAGGCCGGACATCTTTGACGTCCCATTGGGAGAATCGGATTATGTATTGTTTGTTGATGGGTCATGCTTGCGAAAACAAAATGGAGAACTGAGTGCTGCCTATGCTGTATTTACTATATCTGCTATTATAGAAGCATCCTGTCTAAAAGGAGTCAAGTCTGCACAAATAGCCGAATTGGTAGCTTTAACAAAAGCCTGCAAGATTGGGAAAAAATTGAGAGTAACCATATTCACGGATAGTCAATATGATTTTGGGGTTGTGCATGATTTTGGCCAATTATGGATGCAAAGGGGATTTCTGACTTCTTCAGGTTCTCCTATCAGAAACAGTAAAAATGTCAAAGAACTGTTGGAAGCATTACAATTGCCAAAAGAAATTGCAGTGGTCAAGTGTGCCGCACATAAGTCAGGAAAGGATTGTGTGCCACAAGGCAACAAATATGCTGACCAAGTTGCACAATTTTGTGCTCGAAATACAATGTCTTTGAACAAAGGGTTGGAAAAAGAAACTACCAATTGCCAACTAATGTTTTTCTCTGCTTTTGAAACATGGGATGAAGTTAGGCAGTTACAGGATGAAGGAAATCCAAAAGAAAAGGAACTTTGGATCAAAACAGGATGCACAAGAAGAGCAGATGACGAAGTATGGGTGTGTCCAGATGGTAGACCAATAATGCCAGGCAGTTTATTATCACAAATGGCAAGAGTATATCATGGAGCTACACACATTGGGAGGGATGCCATGATTAGACACTGCAGGCAGACATGGTATAATCCCAAGTTTAGACTCATTGCAGAGAGTCTCTGCCAACGATGTTTGACCTGTGTTGGAACCGGGTTTACCGAGTCCGCCACGGTAGCATGGCGCGAGGCGGGAAAGCACGTGAAGGCAATGTGTAAGGCAGTTGTGCAGCACACTCTTACTTTGACTCAGGAATGCGAACGCAATAACAGGACACCACACCAGGCTTGTGTATTTAAAATCAAGATCTTTTATATAAATCAAGGTAGCATCAGATGAGGCAGATTAATTCAGATCTACATTTAAATTCATTGCATTACTCAACTGGTGCACATTCTTAATAAAGCATCATAGCTCATCAACATTGTAGGCCACTAAGAGGCCGCAGGAATTATCTCTTAAACGTAGCACCAATAAGGATCACAAGGTGCATTAATAAAACATGGGCCTAAACATGCAATTCCCTTCAAGCATATTCAATTACTTAAAAGAAGGCTTTTCACGTTACATTTCAATAGGCCTGCATTAATCTAGGCGCACCCACATTCAGTACAGTGGGCGTCGCAATTCCAGTACACCTGTAACATAAAACACTTCAACTCTTGGCGGTGTACAATTCAGCTCAATTCAATTAATCACTTTCCCCCTGTGGTAAAGACTTTGCAGTTAAAAGCATAGGCCTAGGCAGTAATTACAATAGGCATCTGCATTAAATTAGTAAACACTGTGGGGAACCCCTCAACATGTCCTGTATCCTGGGGCTTCTATGTCCCTTAGGGGTTAATTCCAGGCTAGGCCCACTCCTCCCCGGGGCCTCGCCTCATGGGGAAAGTTACACGGTTAATTTAGGGGTTAATGGTGGCCCCCGGCCCCCAGTGGCGTTTTTGTGGGCCCTAGGGGCCTCCTGGGCTCACCTGGTGCTTGGTCGTTGGTCGCGCTTCTTAGCGACTGGCGATCTCCAGGCCCGGCCTGTGTTCTGGAGGGCGGGGCCCGGTCGGGGTACCTCGGCCTTCTGGCCGGAATGACGGGTCGTTGCGGGAGCCGGTATCACCCTCCTCCGGCCCCCGGGATCAGGGAAGTGACTGTGCGGCACGTTGCGGGGGCCGGTATCACCCTCCTCCGGCCCCCGCAACGGTGAGTGGGTCTGGCGGGCTTCAGGGACTTCGGGAAGGGGAGCGGGAGCCGGCAGTCCTCTCCGGCCGGCTCCTCGTCTCCCTCTGCACGGCCGGGGCTCTTCCTCGGCCTCCGTCGGCGCTGGGGGCGTAGCGGGAGCCGGTGCCCAATCGCTGCGCGGCCTTCTTGGGGGCGCGGCCGGTGTCCCCGGTTGCTCGGCAACGGCGTCGGCGGGCCTGGAGGCCTCGCGGATCGCGCTAGGCCGCAGCGGTGATTTCTTCGGCCGCGGCGGCGGGGCCCCGGGCCCGGCAGCAATGATTTTGGGGATATGTAGAGGCTTCGGTGAGGGCGCGGACGGCGCACCTCACCACATCCACTCGAGGGGCTTCTCTCACCTCAGCGCTTCCTTCGGTGAGGGCGCGGACGGCGCACCTCACCACACGGCCTCGAGGAGGGCCTCTCCTCACAGCAGCACTTCTCTTCACGCGGCGGCGGCCGCAGCGGTGATTTCCTCACAAGGTCAGTGACCTGAGGGGTGGCAGTTTCTCCCTCGTGGAGACAGAACGCAGGGCGCACCAGCAGCCTGTGGGCAGGGCTGACTGGAAAAGTACTTGGGGGGGCAGCCCAGCAGCAGGCAGGAATAGATAGGGGGTGAAGGTCTAGCGCTTCAGGGTACAGCGCTTTACCTGGTGATCCCCAGTTTGGCAGTTTAGGTTTCAGGCCTTGCTGGACGGTCAGGCCTCCTCAAATTAAGGTGTCTTGCGACTGTTCCAGATTGGTTGCTTCTTAGGAGTTTCTTGTCAGGAGTTTCTTGTCAGAAGTTTCTTCTTATGAGGGGGGGGGATGAGTTGGTGGTTCTGGGAGTGCTTGATGTTCCTCCCAGCACGCTGAAGGTGGTTCCTTGGGTCCCCTCACACTGGGCAAGGTCAGTGGGTGGTGGGCGTTCCTCAGCTATCTTACTACAGCAGGGCCTCAGCCCTGTCAGCAGCAGTAGTGTAGGTCTCCCCCCTAGGCCCTAAAGCCTATACTCCGGCGGAGGTTCTCCCAGGATCAGTGGTGCCCCATCCCAACTGACTAAAAAGTTTTCCCTCCAAGCCTTTTATACCCCTAGGTCAGGTGACCCTCCCAAAGGCGGCAAAACATAACTCCTCCCACAGCTCGGAAGGTTCTGGAACCTTCTACATGTCTGGCTATGTGGCCCAGAGGCGGGGACGGAATGGATACTGTATCCCTATGTCCCAGCCTGACCCTGGCTACTAGTGTGTATGCGTGTAAGGCCCCTCTGCAGTAGCAGGGGCCTGTGGCAGCCATCTTGAGTGAGAGAGCACCTGCACCTCAGCACTGGCTAGCAGTGGCAAGGCGCCCGGAGACCTAGGTCCAGTAAAAATATGGTGGCAAAAATGAGGCGCAAAAGGGAAAAAAAAACAGGGCAAGACCACCCTAGGGCTGACAGGTCTAACACGCGTCCCCCCCAGCCAAAAGAGGGGAGAGCTTCCCAACCTCTAGGGAGTTTTCGTCGCTAAGTCGGAAAAACCGTGAGAGACCGTCAGCATTGGCGTGGTCTACACCGGGTCGATGTTCCACCCGAAAGTCCATCCCCTGGAGGGAAATGGACCACCTCAACAATTTGGGGTTTTCGCCTCTCATCTGCATGAGCCAGCGAAGGGGTCTGTGGTTGGTCTGGATCAGGAAGTGACAACCAAAAAGGTATGGCCTCAACTTCTTTACAGCCCAAACCACGGCAAAGGCTTCTCGTTCGATGGTACTCCACCGCTGTTCCCGGGGGAGTAGTCTTCGGGAAATGAAGGCCACTGGCTGGTCTTGGCCATCGTCATTCAGCTGCGAGAGCACAGCTCCTATGCCATGCTCAGAAGCGTCTGTCTGTACGATAAATTCCCGTCCAAAGTCTGGAGTCCTGAGCACCGGTGCGGTGCACATTGCACGTTTGAGGGTTTCAAAGGCTTCCTGGCAGGCAGCCGTCCAGATGACTCTGCGTGGCTGCTTCTTTGAAGTCAATTCCGTCAATGGGCCCACAATGGTTCCATATCCCTTGACGAACCGGCGGTAGTATCCCGTGAGGCCGAGAAAAGCCCGGACCTCTGTTTGGGTCTTGGGGGGCTCCCAGGCCAAGATGGTTTCAATCTTGGCTTGGAGGGGTTGCACCTTACCTCCGCCCACCAGATGTCCCAGGTACACGACAGATCCCTGTCCAATCTGGCACTTGCTGGCCTTGATGGTTAGACCAGCCCGTTGCAGAGCCTGTAGCACCTCCTGGAGATGCTCCAGATGGTCCTCCCAGCTGCTACTGAAGACAGCTATGTCATCCAGGTAGGCAGCAGAGAAGGCCTCTAGGCCAGACAGCACCTGGTTCACCAACCGCTGGAAAGTGGCTGGAGCATTTTTCAACCCGAAGGGCATCACCCGAAATTGAAAGTGGCCCTTGGGGGTGGAGAACGCAGCTTCTCCCTTGCTCCTTCCGCCATGGCGATCTGCCAATAGCCTGACGTCAAATCAATGGTACTCAGATACCGGGCTGCTCCCAGCCGGTCAATGAGCTCATCCGCCCGAGGGATCGGGTGAGCGTCGGTTTTTGTGACTGAGTTGAGTCCGCGGTAATCCACACAGAACCGAAGTTCTGGTGTGGTGCCCGGTGGGGCCGCTTTCGGTACCAACACCACCGGACTAGCCCAAGGGCTACTGGAAGGCTCAATCACCCCCAGTTCTAGCATCTTGGTAACCTCACCCTGGATACTAGCCTTGACTTTATCGGACAGCTGGTAAGACTTGGTTTTTACTGGCGGACTGTCCCCTGTGTCCACATTATGGGTACACCAGTGCGTGATCCCAGGCGTGAGTTAGAACAACGAGGCGTACTGCCCCAAGACCTGGCGGCAGTCCCTCTGTTGCTCTGGGGTTAAGGATGGGGCGAGGACCACTCCCTCTACCGAACCATCCTTCTCATGGGCCGCCAGAAGGTCTGGAAGAGGCTCACTCTCCTCCTCCTCACTTCCATCTGTTATCATCAGGAGAGTGAGCTCTGAACGCTCCTGGTGGGGCTTCAGGCGGTTGACGTGGAACACCCTGTGGGGTTGACGTGGGGTCTTCACATCGACGACATATGTGGTCTGGCCTCTCCTTTCCAAGATCTCAAACGGCCCAGTCCACCGGTCCTGGAGGGCGCTAAGCTCTCCTGGCTCCATGACCCACACCTTCTGTCCAGCGTCTAACTCTACCGCCCGAGCATTCCGGTCATACCATGTCTTCATGACGGCCTGACTAGCCTCTAGGTTGTCCGAGGCCTCCTTCCACAGCTTTGCCACTTGGCTGCGGAATGCCAGCATATAGCTGACCACATCACGGGGAAGCTTCGAGGAAGACTTCTCCCACCCCTCCTTGACAAGACTGAAGGGCCCCCGAACGGGGTGGCCATAGAGCAGCTCAAAGGGGCTGAAACCGACCCCCTTCTGCGGCACTTCTCGTAGGAGAAGAGCAGACAGGGTAAGAGGACGTCCCACTTCCGTCTCAAGTCCTCGGGTAGGCTCCTGATCATCCCCTTCAAGGTTTTGTTAAAGCGCTCCACGAGCCCGTTCGTCTGGGGGTGGTAAGGAGTGGAGAACCGGTAGGTCACTCCACACTCCTTCCACATGGCCTGCATGTAGGCCGACATGAAATTCGTGCCCCTATCTGACACCACGACCTTGGGGAATCCCACTCGGGTAAAGATCCCCACCAGGGCCCGCGCCACCACCGGTGCAGTGATGGTCCTCAGAGGGATTGCCTCCGGGTACCGGGTGGCGTGGTCTACCAGCACCAAAATGAACCTATGTCCTGCAGAAGTCGGCGGGTCCAATGGCCCGACAATGTCAATCCCTACCCACTCAAAAGGGGTATCGACAACTGGGAGAGGTTCTAGAGGGACCTTCACTTTCGTCCCTGTCTTGCCGCTCGCTTGGCAAGTGGTGCAAGTCTTGCAAAAAGTGTCAGAAGTGACGCGCATCCTGGGCCAGTAGAAATGTGGGACCAGACGCGCAAACGTCTTGTCTTGGCCCAGGTGTCCTGCTAGTGGTATTTCGTGTGCCAACTCTAGCAGAAAGGCTCGGTAGCATTGGGGGACCACCATGGCCCTTGATGACCCATGCACCGGAGCCTTAGGCTCACTGTAGAGGAGACCATCCTCCCAGTAGACATGGTAGTTACCAGTCTCTGTTCCAGCTGCTTGGGCTTCGGCCTGTTGCCGCATGCCTTCAAGCGTAGGGCACTCCTTCTGCGCCCGGCAAAATTCCTCCCGGGTAGGCCCTCCTTCCACCTGCCACTCTGCAGGGGTCGGCAGGTCCCCCACGGGAACACCAACCACCTCAGCGGACTCCGGGGTCACCTCCGCGGGCTCCCCATCCATCTCACCGGGTGTCTCCTCCTGGACATCTCCTCGTCCAGCAGTGGGCTGGGCCATTATTTCAGGCTCCAACCCCAGCTGAGTTCCTTGTCGGGCAGCCATGGACCGCGTGACGACGCAAGTCCATCCTGGTAATCCCAACATCTCAGCATGGGCATTGAACTCTACCTCCCTCCAGGCAGTATGTTCCAAGTCGTTGCCCAGCAGACAGTCAACTGGCATGGCAGGGCTCACCGCAACCTTCAACAGACCTGATACTCCTCCCCACTCAAAGGGAACTTTGGCCACGGGGTAATGACCCAGGCTATTATCAGCCATAACAACCGGGTGGAATTCCTCAGGAATCACCTGCTCTGGGGACACCAGCTGACGTCTCACCATCGTCATGCTGGCACCTGTGTCCCTCAGAGCCTCCACCTCCTCCCCGTTCACCAGGACCCTCTGCCGATACTTGGCAGTGTTCGCGGGTACCTGAACCTGTGGGATGATCTCTCTATCCCCCAGGGAAACTAAGGTCAAGCCTGTCCACTCACCTCCCCTACCTAGGTACAACTCCTCCCCAAGCGCTACACTGGCCACCCCGGGGCTCTTACCTCCTGTGGGGGCTGGGGTTCTCTTGCGACACTGGGGATCCCCCTTGTAGTGTCCAACCTCCCCGCACTCGTAGCACCGGACAGTTCTGGGCTGCTGACTCCTGTCAGGATAAGTGGGTTTCTGGAATCCAGATTGGGATGGGGAACCTACCCCTCTCCCAGGCGGTCTATTTTGGGGGCCTTTAAAGAACTCCCTCTTTTTATCTCCCCCCTCTTTCTTCTGGGGGAGCCCCTGTCCACCATTCGGGGGGTCCGCCCCGGCTCCCTTGTGGGACACCCGAGTGCTGACCCACGTGTCTGCCTCCTCTGCAAGCTCCCTAGGATTGGTCAGCTTGCGGTCCACCAAGTACCTGCGCAGCTCCGGAAAACATTTCTCTAGGAGGTGCTCTCTCAAGAACAGGTCGTACAGCCCTTTGTAATTGTCAACGTTGCTGCCACGCACCCAACCCTCCAATGCCTTCCGGGCATAATCAAAAAAATCCACCCAGTTTTGTGTGTGAAGCTTGTGGAAGTTGCGGAACATTTGGCGGTACTTCTCTGGGGTGAGGCCAAACTTCTTGAGCAGGGCCTCCTTCATGATAGGGTAGTTGGTCTGTTCCCCCTTATCTAAGGTTAAAAGTGTGTCCCTTACTGGTGGAGGTATGTACCTGTAAAGACCTCCCCCCCAGTAGCTCTCAGGAACTCTATGGGCCACCAAAGCCACCTCGTACGCCGCCAACCATTTATCGATGTCATCTCCTACACTAAAACTGGCTATCACCTCTCTTGGTAGATAAAATTTGGGCTCCTGTGGAACCCCAGCAGGTATGCTGCCACCATTCACTTTGCCCTGCATCTCCATCTGCAAGGCTCGGAGCTCTAGTTCCTTCAGGCTAAGCTCATGCGCAAGCTTCCTTTCCTCCATGGCTAGCCTTGCCTGTTCTCCTTCTCTTTCCATCCTAGCAAGTTCTAATGTTAATCGCCTCTCCTCCCTCCTGTCCTCAAATTCCTCTGCCGACAAACTCCCCCTGACGCACTACTGCCTGCCCTGGAACGTCTTCCTGGCAACACATTCTCGCTAACATCAATGTGCAGTAGGTCCAGTTCTCCTGGGTTGTCTGCCTCCCCCTGCTCCTCGTCCCCTCTTCCCTCCGGGTGGGCCATTACCCATGCCCTCAAAGCTTTCTGAAGCACCTCCTTCCTGGCGCCTCGCTTGACGGCCACCCCCTCTCTAGGCAGAACTCCTTGAGCTGTGTCACCGTATACCTTTCTAGGTTGGCTAACTCAAACTCCATCCTCCTAGGTGGGGTCCCAGACAATTTAGGGAAAGGGTTCTAGACTGTAGGTAGCAGGTCTAACGCAGGAATGTACACAATCGGCAATTACAAAAGAATTCCTAGCACTTGCATTACAATAGGTGTCTAATTGCGGCGCACACTGAGTCACTGTAGGGTGCTGCACAAACACCAGTCCTTATCCCACCGCTGAACACCAAATGTTGGAACCGGGTTTACCAAGTCCGCCACGGTAGCATGGCGCGAGGCGGGAAAGCACGCAAAGGCAATGTGTAAGGCAGTTGTGCAGCACACTCTTACTTTGACTCAGGAATGCGAACGCAATAACAGGACACCACACCAGGCTTGTGTATTTAAAATCAAGATCTTTTATATAAATCAAGGTAGCATCAGATGAGGCAGATTAATTCAGATCTACATTTAAATTCATTGCATTACTCAACTGGTGCACATTCTTAATAAAGCATCATAGCTCATCAACATTGTAGGCCACTAAGAGGCCGCAGGAATTATCTCTTAAATGTAGCACCAATAAGGATCACAAGGTGCATTAATAAAACATGGGCCTAAACATGCAATTCACTTCAAGCATATTCAATTACTTAAAAGAAGGCTTTTCACGTTACATTTCAATAGGCCTGCATTAATCTAGGCGCACCCACATTCAGTACAGTGGGCGTCGCAATTTCAGTACACCTGTAACATAAAACACTTCAACTCTTGGCGGTGTACACTTCAGCTCAATTCAATTAATCACTTTCCCCCTGTGGTAAAGACTTTGCAGTTAAAAGCATAGGCCTAGGCAGTAATTACAATAGGCATCTGCATTAAATTAGTAAACACTGTGGGGAACCCCTCAACATGTCCTGTATCCTGGGGCTTCTATGTCCCTTAGGGGTTAATTCCAGGCTAGGCCCACTCCTCTCCGGGGGCCTCGCCTCATGGGGAAAGTTACACGTTAATTTAGGGGTTAATGGTGGCCCCCAGTGGCGTTTTTGTGGGCCCTAGGGGCCTCCTGGGCTCACCTGGTGCTTGGTCGTTGGTCGCGCTTCTTAGCGACTGGCGATCTCCAGGCCCGGCCCGTGTTCTGGAGGGCGGGGCCCGGTCGGGGTACCTCGGCCTTCTGGCCGGAATGACGGGTCATTGCGGGGGCCGGTATCACCCTCCTCCGGCCCCCGGGATCAGGGAAGTGACTGTGCGGCACGTTGCGGGGCCGGTATCACCCTCCTCCGGCCCCCGGGATCAGGTGAGTGGGTCTGGCGGGCTTCAGGGACTTCGGGAAGGGGAGCGGGAGCCGGCAGTCCTCTCCGGCCGACTCCCCGTCTCCCTCTGCATGGCCGGGGCTCTTCCTCGGCCTCCGTCGGCGCTGGGGGCGTGGCGGGAGCCGGCGCCCAATCGCTGCGCGGCCTTCCTGGGGGGCGCGGCCGGCGTCCTCGGTTGCTCGGCAACGGCGTCGGCGGGGCCTGGAAGCCTCGCGGATCGCGCTAGGCCACGGCGGTGATTTCTTCGGCCGCGGCGGTGGGGCCCCGGGCCCAGCGGCAATGATTTTGGGGATATGTAGAGGCTTCGGTGAGGGCGCGGACGGCGCACCTCACCACATCCACTCGAGGGGCTTCCCTCACCTCAGCGCTTCCTTCGGTGAGGGCGCAGACGGCGCACCTCACCACACGGCCTCGAGGAGGGCCTCTCCTCACAGCAGCACTTCTCTTCACGCGGCGGCGGCCGCAGCGGTGATTTTCTCACAAGGTCAGTGACCTGAGGGGTGGCAGTTTCTCCCTCGTGGAGACAGAACGCGGGGCGCACCAGCAGCCTGTGGGCAGGGCTGACTGGAAAAGTACTTGGGGGGCAGCCCAGCAGCAGGCAGGAATAGATAGGGGGTGAAGGTCTAGCGCTTCAGGGTACGGCGCTTTACCTGGTGATCCCCAGTTTGGCAGTTTAGGTTTCAGGCCTTGCTGGACGGTCAGGCCTCCTCAAATTAAGGTGTCTTGTGACTGTTCCAGATTGGTTGCTTCTTAGGAGTTTCTTGTCAGGAGTTTCTTGTCAGAAGTTTCTTCTTATGAGGGGGGGGATGAGTTGGTGGTTCTGGGAGTGCTTGATGTTCCTCCCAGCACGCTGAAGGTGGTTCCCTGGGTCCCCTCACACTGGGCAAGGTCAGTGGGTGGTGGGCGTTCCTCAGCTATCTTACTACAGCAGGGCCTCAGCCCTGTCAGCAGCAGTAGTGTAGGTCTCCCCCCTAGGCCCTAAAGCCTATACTCCGGCGGAGGTTCTCCCAGGATCAGTGGTGCCCCATCTCAACTGACTAAAAAGTTTTCCCTCCAAGCCTTTTATACCCCTAGGTCAGGTGACCCTCCCAAAGGCGGCAAAACATAACTCCTCCTACAGCCCGGAAGGTTCTGGAACCTTCTACATGTCTGGCTATGTGGCCCAGAGGCGGGGATGGAATGGATACTGTATCCCTATGTCCCAGCCTGACCATGGCTACTAGTGTGTATGCGTGTAAGGCCCCTCTGCAGTAGCAGGGGCCTGTGGCAGCCATCTTGAGTGAGAGAGCACCTGCACCTCAGCACTGGCTAGCAGTGGCAAGGCGCCCGGAGACCTAGGTCCAGTAAAAATATGGTGGCAAAAATGAGGCGCAAAAGGGGAAAAAAAACAGGGCAAGACCACCCTAGGGCTGACAGGTCTAACAACATGCCAACAGCAGAATCCAGGTAGAAAGACAGTTGTCAGTTGGGGAAAAATTGGAAAGGCAGAGGGACCATTTACAAGGCTGCAGCTCGACTTTATAGAACTACCGTTGTGTAATGGTTTGAAGTACGGCCTTGTCATTGTGTGTCTGTTTTCTTGATGGGTGGAAGCCTATCCAACGAGAAGGAATGACAGCCTCACAGTTGCCAAATTACTGTTGAGGGAGCTCATTCCAAGATTTGGGTTTCCAGTCACTTTGGAATCAGATAGAGGACCTCATTTTAATAATGAGATAATTCGATTAATCTGCACAGCTCTAAAAATTGAACAGAAACTACATTGTGCCTATCGACCAGAAGTTTCTGGAGTGGTTGAGCAGCTCAATGGCACAATAAAATCCAGGTTAGGAAAGGTGTGTGCATCCACTTCACTGAAATGGCCTGATGCTTTGCCCCTTGTCTTGATGAGTCTTAGAAGCATCCCTGACAGAAGAACAGGATTGAGTCCTCATGAAATTCTCATGGGAAGAGCAATGAGACAAGCATTTGTACCTGGAAACAAACTGATGAATATAACTGATGATCTAATATTGGACTATTGTAAATGACTAGCTGATCTGGTACGTTTTGTGTCTCACCAGGTTGGAGAAGATGCAACCACAGCACAGCTGAATCAAACTCATGATTTGTGTCCAGAAGACTGGATTATGATAAAGAAGCACACAAGAAAATCGTGTTTAGAACCCTGGTGGAAAGGACTGCATCAAATTATATTGGTCACTGCCAAACTGGATCCATGGCAGTCATACACAAAGAGTCCCAAGTCCACCTGAACGACAAGAGCAGCAACTGGTAGAGCAAAGAGAAGAACCAGAAGCTGACAGTTGTGAAGTCGAAGAAAACAGAAAAACAGACTCTGGAGAATGCATCGATGATGAACAACCAAGTACAAGTCAAGTAGGGTGGGCACTAGATACTGGGTCTCAGGAGACTACTGTAGGGGCTGAGGAAGAGCAAGAGATTGAAAGACCAGAACGAATTGAAACAGAAAATCCAGATCAAGCTCAATCAGAAGAAGAAAATGAGAGATTGACAGGATCAGAACAAATTCAGTCAACAGAAGAATCTGCTGCAGGAAACTCAGATCAAACTCAATTAGAAATAGAAAGAAAAGAACTAAAAGAGCAAGAAGAAATTCAATCGACAGAAAGACAAAAATTAGAAAGCCCAGAACAAGCTCAGCTTAAAGAAAATAAAAGAACACTAGAAATAGGTGAAGAAGGTGAAAAGGCCGTACAAACAAAGAGGATCAGAAAAAGTGATCACAGGTCAAGCGGAGTGAAAGGACTAAAATATATTCTAAAAAGAAGAACAGAGAAAGAACAAGTAAATGAAGTATCGAATCAAACTGAGCAAGAACAACTAAGAAGAAGACCTTTACGAAGATCAAAAAGACTAAGAGTTCCGAGCAGACAATATAAAGCTCCTGAATGGACATATATTATCCTTGAAGACTTTGAGAATCTTGATCTAAATGAAGAACAAGAAAATATCATTAATGAAAGAAGTGACAAAAGCAAATTGAGACCACCTTAAGAGAAAAGACTTTGACACAGAAGGTGGAAATTTTACAAACAAGTGAAGAAAATAAAAGAACCAGATGAGGAAAAGAAATTAAAAACAAAGGGGAAACAAAAGACGAAAAGCTGTTGAAGTGTGGGATCACACAAAGATATTATATATATTTGAGTTTTAAAATAAATTTAGAATTTAGAAGAAAATATAGATATTAATTAATTTTAGAAAATTGAAAATGGCACAAACAGTAGTGACTGAACATCCGAAATCTAGTTTAAAACGAAGATGTGTTAAATATTGTTTGTGTAGTATGTTTATACTAATACTAATGTGGTTATTGCTAACAGTCGTGATACCTGTTCTAATGGTAGCTAACAACAGAAATAATACTAATACAAGTGATCAAGTGAATGAAAGTACTAAAAGAACAACTACCACTAATTTAGAGCAAATAGATGAGACCATGTATCAACATGGCAGATTAAATAATGATTCGTCATTAAATGTGTTTACTAAACTTCTTTATGACTACGTAGATACAATGGATGTGAGCGATTGTTATGTTTGCATGAAATTGCCTTCGTCTGTCTCGGAGAGGGTGACCTATCACCATCTTCCTTTAACATATGGTGTGTGATGTAGTGTTGTGTCCAGTCTGTTTTATAAAACAGGCAAATTGCAGTATTATTATTCTAACATGGATTTAGTATTCCCGGAGATTCCTATTAGAAGAAACTTAAACCCAGTGCTTAGTGCTAAAGATGCAGAATTTATGGGCGAGTTCTTTCTAACAACAAACCCAATAGACATAACATATGCGCATAAGAACAATTTAACATGTATATTGCGAGATGAAGAAAAAGATTTTTAAAATTTAGTAGAGGAAAGAAGACAGGATTTTCAAAAGAAGGCTGTTGAACAGAAGTCACATGTACCTCCATGGACAAGTAAGGAGGGAAACTATAAGAAAGGCGAGACTCATGCTGCAATGTCTCTAGACTTGTCAAAGTTTCTGTCTACATGGACTAAAAACTGACTCTAACAACATTTTCATTGGTTCTAGTGAATGTGAACACACCTTCCTAATCATGGGGGGATGGGGACTAAAAGGTGGAACTGATCCCATCTTTCCGGGAATATATTACGTGTGTGGTAAGAATGCCTATTATAGGTTGCCAACACAATGGTATGGTAGTTGTTATCTTGGGAAAGTATTTCCAAAACTGTACCACATTACTAAGAACAATGAAATGAATGTAATAAGTCAAGGACTAAAACGGAGAAAAAGAACAAGTTTTTCAGAAATAATAGGTGATATATTTGGTGCACTGATACCGTCAGTTGGAGTCATACTGAATTCACATAAGATACGTAAATTGTCAACAGTAGTTGATCGTCTATCGACAGATACTGCTGGGGGATTCTTAATGATTAATACCGAAATGGTTGCAATTAGATCTATGGTTTTGCAAAATCGACTTGCAATTGATATATTATTGGCAAAAGAGGGTGGAGTCTGTGGCATGTTGAAAGTCCAACATTGCTGTACATATATCCCAGACAAAAGTAATGGTATTGAGGGATATATTAAGAATATTACAAAGATTCATGACGATTTGACCCAACTGGAGGTTGACGGTGTTTGGAAAAGACTTAGTAAAAGTATTTCCACTATAGGTAGTTGGTTTTCCACTTTAGGGAGTAGTCTATTAGGGAAGATCCTAATACCAGTAATTTCTATACCAATAGTAGCTCTGATAATGATAATGACATATAGATGTTGCAAGAATAAAACAAAAGCAAGAATGGTAGCCAAAATAAAGAATAAAAGAATGGGAAGAAAGAGAAACAGGGAAGAAATTGAATTAGAGGAGATGAAAGGAAGTTTATATGATAAAATGAAAGGAGTAGGCATAAAAAGGAAAATTTAAGAATTAGAAGAAAGAAAGGAAGATACTAAAGATTAAATGAATAAAAGTTGGCACTTGGTAATGATGGGTATTTTTATGATGGCTAAAAATGCCATCAGAGGGGGATTGATGGAGCAAGGATTCGAGAAAATGAAACTTGCTCGAATAAATCCTCATAGATGAGACGAAACTAACATACACCAGACACAGATACACGGGGAGAAAAACGCTTACACATGCTTAAATTAATGAGAAATAAAATGCAACACGATTAAAACCCGCTTTAACTTGCAAAAACGCTTTGCGCATGTGCAAACCCGAATTACGCAGAAATAACGTGACTAACTCGCTTTGAGAGGGAAAACCTCATGCATGCGCAAGAAAGACCAAAACGCGGTCTTGAGGTACCACATGCCCGGCATGTGCTTGCTTGATTTAAAAGAAAGCTGCTGTTATTCATGCTTTTGCCCAAGAGTAATAATAATTACATGGGATAGAGTAGAATGGGTGGTGAACAGTGAGAATTACATGTTTAAGAAAATAACATCTGTTTATGATTCTTTTATTAATAGTGTGCATTTGGGCCTGCTAATCCATGACTGAAAAAGAAAATTGCGAAAGCTACGCATGCTCAATGAGTCCATGAAATGACCCGGTGACACAGAGAGAGCTGAATGACTGCCAAGATCCAAGGACAGAAGGGATGGGAAAAGAAGAAGATGTATCGCTCATCTATGGAGCTTGTATTAAATAAATTACTGCATTTGCAACAAAATATGCATGTGAAAACAAAATATATGAATGAGTCGAAGGGGAAGGGTTAGCAAACAATAGGTTTTACTAATAAAAATGAATACGTCAGCCTGGTGTGATGAAGACACCCCTAACACCGTCCAATCATGTTCCGTATTTTAGTAAAATTTGCAACTCTTGAGGGTGGGACATGAAGAAATAAAGACTGCAACTAGAGTGACTCGAGTTAAGTAAATGAGGGATGATTTGATGGAGCTGTGAGAGAACTACTGCTGCCGGGAGTTGAGCACGAGAGAGCAGAGAGAGAGAGAGACGAGAACAGACTTGGAAGATCCAGACTACTGCCTGATTAGATTTGAAGATTGTGGAAGAATATCGAGGAGGGAGAGAGTGTAAGAGAGGGAATCGCCCTGGTGCGTCGGGTTTGTAGAGAAGTCTAGTAAGTATCAGACCTGTCCTGATTCTATCCTATAATCTTTGTCTCCTGATCCTAAGTCAGGGGACACCCACCAGTCGTTTGGCCAGAGGGGTGGTTTTCCAGTCATCTTTATTAGGTAAATGTCATTCTATCCAAAATGTGCATATTTCTTTGCAAATGTATTATAATGTGCCTTTTGTCTCTACATCTATCCACTCTTATGCGTTTGATTTTGTTAAATGAGCTTGTGTAATTGAATGTATTGTGCTATATGATTGTTCTCTCTCCCACTTAAGAAAGATGGAGTTTGCACTGTGTACCTATAATTGATGAGCGTTCAACTTAATGACTGAAATTTTAGATAAACTTATTATTATTATTATTATTATTATTCAGAGTCTGTGGTTATTTCACTAAGAAGTTTAGTTAAGAAGTTGTTAATATGACCATCAACTAACTCAACTAATGGTCCATCGACCAGAGGAAGAGTGTTGATTCGTGAAGATTAGTTAGACATTGAAATTATACTGTAATTGATTTGTGGTTACAGGGAAATAACTAATCAGAACTTAAGTGAATTATAAAACTTGACCCCCCAGCGGAATTGGCTAGGGAATGCAAATGATCATATTTAAATAAATGTATATGGGCCCATTAAAAAATTCAGTTTTTGTGTAAAATATCCAACCCTGGCCTCTTCGCGCTGGATCAGAAGCAGCTGCGATATATAGAGGTATGCCGGGCCAGAGTTATGTAGTGCCTTGAAAATGTACGTGAGCAGTTTAAATTGTGCTCGTTTGTTTATGCAGAGCCAGTAGACTTCTTTCAGGTGTGGTATAATGTGAGTGTGGCGTGGGAGGTTGAAGGTGATTCTGGCCGCCGTGTTCTGAATGGTTTGCAGACTTCGAGTAAAGTGAATGAAAACACAAGCTTGTGTGCTTGTGTCTGCAAGCATTAACACTTTAAAGTCAGGTCTATTGGCTTTGCTAATGTTTTCCTCTCCTACCGCAGACAGTCATCCCCAGGAGAAGAAATCCTGTGACATCAATGATGTATGTTTCACTAGCAAGGAGCACACAGGATGTTACTGTGATGGAACAAAACTAGCTGCAGGTCATATCTGCAACATATGTTTTTCAACTGCTCTGCAGTTAACGAAATAAACCACGGACGGAAGGAGGCTTGAATTCCAGATCACGTAACACATCGGACTGGCACAAACACGACTCCAACTGACGGGTGGAAGTCCAATACAGTTTATCTTTGAGGCTCCAAACCGGCTGGTGGAGTTCCTTATGATTTATTTTCCTACCCATACCTGACCAAAAAATTATTAGTCGCAGGGATACCTAGGAATCTGCTTTTGGGCTGCCATCTCTCCCCCCTCCTGCCCTGAGGAAGACCCACCTGGACGCACTTTCACTTCTTGCGCGATACATAGGGTCGAAACGTCGGCGTATTGTATATGTCTACACAACGCTTTTGGTCACAGTCTCATTCGTCATTGGATCATTAAGCATATGTGCTAATAATAAGGACATTTATGAAATCTTTTTCCTCCCCCTCCCCATTTTTTGCACATTTGTTTCTGTATATAGTGGTCTATATTTATCACCATTCACCACATGTCACTGTTTCACCACAGTCATGTACTTCACATTGCAATTGAAAATGTAAATTGCGACAGTCTTTATTAATTGAGTTTCTCTTAATACATTACTGATTCAAAATTTTTTGGGGTGTGTGTTATATCTTTATTTGTTTTTCTTTGTAAATCATTTATATTGGTTATAAGTAAGCTGTTGCTACTGGTCCTAAGTAATTGATACCCCGACAGAACCATTTTTTCCTTTAAAATACGTATACCCAGGTTCTGAGGGACACCGGGTTGCCCCATTACGTTTACCACTGCAGTTAACCCCAGCAGCGGCTGCTGCCAAAATAAAATGGTGGGGCAGTGTGGGGGCAAATAATTTAAAAAAAACACACTTACCTGCTTCTCTCGCTGCCGCTCTGTCTGCCGGCCGCCTCGGTGCTCCTTTCTTCTGGAAGTCCTTGGGACAGCACAGGCTCCCAGACTCCCCACCCAATCCAGATGCTGCTCTCATGCTGTGAGAGCAGCGCCTGCATTGGTCTGAGCGGCCTGATTAGGCGCTCACAAAGGAACTGGGAGCCTGTGCCATTTCTCCACCCAGCTGTATAATACAGCTGGGTGGAGAAATTCTAAGTGTGCATGTCTGTTTGGCCGGCCTCAGACGGCCGGCCAAACTGACATCCACACTTACAAGTGCCCTACACTCCTCCTCATCCCACTCCCTGGCTAGTGTGCAGAGGATTGCCTGGCCCCAACCTAGACTCAGCAGCAATCACTGCCAGTGAAAAATAAAATGATAATAAAATAGTTTTATTATGGTCTCATTTTTCATTCTCAGTGGGCAATGCTCCTCTGCCATTGTGGAGGAGCCGCCGCTGGCAACCCACAAATATAATTTGTTCTAATTTATATTCGATATTGAACAACAGGAGAATCTTTTCGTATTAATAAATTGAATTACACAGCTCTTGCCTTTAGTGGAAGCTCATATTGCCCTCCCTGCCAGGACATTCACTTAAAATGTTAGACTGTTGCGCCTGTGCACCACTTTGATCACGAGCAAGTTCTCTGTTGGCACAATGGATCATCCTGGTATCAACAAAACAAACAACGGCTTCACCACTGCTGGGCTATTTTTAAATATATTGGGAGGGCAAGATTTGCAAGATATGGCACATCCTCGGCGTACACTGTGGCAAATATTTAAGAAAAGGCGTAATTCTGCAGTACTTAGAATGTTGGCCACAACAAAAAGTACAGAGCAGCTGAGAATCCTTTGAAAAAGCTGGTTGAAAAAGATGCCCTTTTTGAAAAAGTTGATTTCCTGTTCAGCATGAGGTGTGAAATCAGTTTCCACTTGTGAGCATTGGCCAACACTTGCCTTGTGCTTCTGGGGCCAGTTTATAGTCCTGTTTGGTAAGAGGAATGCACACCACGTGAGCTGGTTTGAAACCTCCACTCGTGAAGAGCAAAATGTAATGTTCGAGAAATGTAACAAGCCAAAATAAAAACGTAAAAAAGTACCATTGAAAGGAAGGAATATTCTCTTCTGAAGAATGGCAAACATGTGCAAGGGTTTCTAACAAGCCTGAGCAAGTATTATACAACCAAACTAACTGAAATGTGAGAAAACTGAACCACATCTACCATGATGCATTGTGTGCAGTTCACACTCTGTGAGAACTACATATAACATATGAACTGCTATAGAAATTTAGTAAATTAGAAACTGTAGACAATGGCACTTCGAAGACCAAATATTCCTTTAGCTGTTTGTCTACAAATGGATTAAATGTAACATAAAAATATTCAAAAGCAACAATAAAATGAGTCCTTTGAGAGTAGGCAAGCTCCAAACTCATTCCCTAACCGTTCAAAAGCAGTGGGGCAGACCGTCAGTTTTCCAACGGCGGGAGCCATGCTGGCTCCACCCTCAGAAAACTTACTCCGACAGCTCTGAGACAGAGCATCATACTGCCCCTGCTATGTAGAGGAGACGGCTGGAAGTCCCTTTTTTATGCCACTTATGAACAGAAAAAAATAATAAGCCACTCAACTTGAAAGAAAACTGCTAGGGCGTGGGGGACCATCTTTTTAGTTTTTCAGAAGAAACAACAAAGCATTTGGTGCAGGGCTGCCCATAATATGGTGGCCGTGCACCAAATGTTCAGTGACTTCACAGGAACCCTCATGACGTCAGCTCCAGTGATCACTCTAAATACGGCAGTCCTCCAGGTGGTGGCCAAAATGTTCTCTGCTTCTCTGACAGACAGAGGTAATACCACCATAGTGTAAATGAGGCCCTGAGACTGTTCATAAGGGCTGGTGGGCTGAAGTCAGGTTACTTACCTTGGTTGGCACAAACTGTTTCCCAATGGTGATGCCAAAGGCAGTTCACTTTGTGTGGTAAATCTTCAGGAATGGTTTCAGTGACAGGTCCTCTTCATTTAGAGGGGGAAGAAAGGTGGATCCACAAGTCCTGCAAATACCGACTTCCTACCAATATCACTCCTCCCAGGTATGAGCAAAGTGTTGTAAAAACACCTCAATATGCACCTTTCTGAATTCAAAAAGGAGACTTGACCAAGGAGGCACCGCATCCTTTATACTTCTTGACCTAAGCGCTGCCTTTCACTCGGTGAACCACAACTTCCTGCTCAAAAAGGATTCAAAGGGCTGGAGTATCAGGGAAAGCCCTGAACTGGCTCAGCTCATTCCTGACAGACCGATCCTTTCAGGTATTCAACTAGTGCTTCTCTTCAGACATCATCCTTCTCAACTGTGGAGTCCCGCAGGGATCTTCCTTGAGTCCCATGCATTTTTATCATTATATACAGCCACTTGCGGACATTGTAACTCAATTCGGGATCTTCATAGTCTTCTACTTGGATGACACCCAACTGGTATTCTCACTCCCTTAGACCTGGACCCTGCAGCCCCCACTTTGGGACCATGTCTGGAGCTTGTAGCCAGTTTGATGGACAAGTCTTGCCTTAAATTGAATGGAAGCAAAACCGAACTGATGATCTTAGGGAACAATCCAAACCCCCATCGGTCCCTGGGTTGGCCGGAATGTGTAGGCAGGGGATGGTTGGATAAAACTCTATCTATGGAAACCCAGGCCACCAAACTCTTGGCCTGTTGTTTCAGTATCCTTCAAATGCTACGCAAAATACTTCACCTGCACCCACCGACATCCAGGAGGCCCATAGTTCAGTCACTGATCCTCTCCCTCCTGGACTACAGCAACTCGCTCTACCTGGGCGCACCCAAAGCAGTCATCAGCAAATTACAAGTCATGCAGAATGCAACAGCACATACTTTGTTAAAAATACCCAGATACCCGTCAGTCAGACAAGATATTGCAGACCTAAACTGGCTCCCAGTCGCCCAAAGTGTCAAATTCAAGGACCTGTGCATTGTTTACAGAGTCCTCCAAATGCAAGGACCTCAAATCTCTATTCAGCTCATTGCCCTCAACATCCCTAAGAGGATCCTCGGATCCTCTAACGCACAAAGGGCCTCGGTTCCTCCTATTAGAAGAGCAAGAAGTGGAGGACAGTCTTTCAGCTACAATGTATCCAATCTCTGGAACTTCCTTCCCCTAGCATTGTGGACAGTGCACAACAAACTGTCCATCCGTAAACTACTCAGGACTTGGCTATTCGAGTACTAACCCCAGACGGAGTATCCGTTATACTCAGGGCCGGCTTTAGCACTGGTGGCGCCCTGTGCTACAATGTTTGTTGGTGCCCCCCAAATACCACCTCCACCACAGAGTCCCTCACTACCACCATTTGACAGTGCCCCTTAAGTCCCCATTACCACTGTCTCTTAGATTCATTTAGTTTTATAGCGCCACTCATACCAGTTTAAGGTGTCAGAACACTTTACATGACACACACATTGCACAGAGACAATCATACATGTGTAAATCAGTGTATAGGAAATGTTACATAAGACAGAGGCCTACAAGGTGTAGGAGTGATATGTCATCCATTCTGGTAGGCAGTATAGTTTAAGAGTCCTTGGTCTGGAAAAACACAAATTCAGAATTTAAATTGCAACACCATTGTTAGGGGTTTTCTTTAATAATAAGAATTGATTTCTACCCAAATGAACTCTTTCTGCAATATTAGGATAACAAAAAAAACGCAAAAAACATATAGCTCAAATATATTACCTTGCAGTTTGCATGCAGCTCTTTGATGACAGTTAATAGCTTACTGTTCTATATTAGGATTTTAACTTATAAACTGCAAGTAACAAACGGATCTCTCTGCGGTAACCCATTGACCTATTTATATTATGTGCGCTTTGTGATCTGAATGGGACATGTTCTTTGCAGCCGGCATATTAACCCTCTGGGCTACGATGAGTCAAAACTTCCTAGACAAAGCTTCTCCAGGAAGAACATTAATCACTGAAGTTATCTTGACATTTTTAATGATGCCTGAAAATAGCTGGCACCAGGAACGCAGCATCAGGTGCTTTTAAAACGTTAAACCGATAAACATGGCGCCCCCACCCCAAGTCAGCGCCCGGTGCAATGGCACCGATCGCACCACCCTAGAGCTGGCCCTGTTTCTAATCAGTGTTGTTCAAGCAGCGCTGGGATGCCTACGGGTCGCCACGTGCTCCATAAATGCCATTAGTATGATAGTATAGTATAGAAATTCTTCAGCAGTCAACTGGGTGTACTTCCTGAGGACATCAGGCTACTGCTATTCACAGACCTTTCAGGTCCAGGTCACTTCAGGCTCCACAACAGACCTATGTACCAGTATCAATGGAAATCTGGATGCCATAGCACTGGAATAGTAACTAGAGTTGGAGATTAAGATAGCTCTAAGAGTATTGCTGCCAGCAGGCAAAGAACAAGATACTTAACCTTTGATGCTATTTCTTGTGGATAATCTATCTGACCTCGGTTTCCTGACCTTTAGATTAATCCCAGCTGCCAGACTAAAAGCATTTGTTCCCTTGCACCAGCAGGTGGCGCCTTTGCACTATACAACAGCCTTGCCCCTCCCTGGAATAAAAGGTCGCATATAGGCACCCCTCCTGCGCACTCTCAGTATCTTGCTCTCCTGGGTGACTTCAGATGCAGGTCAATCATGACAATTTGGATGTTACAGAGTGCTAAAACTATCTTGGGACCATTCTGACAGAAAAAGGTGTCCACTCCACGGAACAGGGGAGAAGGTGTTGAGAAATCTTCAGTTAGACTATCCACCAGGAAAAGTGAAGGTGTGTAACTTATTCTTCTGACTGTAATTTCTAACCAAATCTCCCTCACATTTAGAAGAGATACCCAAGCAGTGCCCCACAAAGGGTCTGAAGAGTGGTCTCACTCTGTGGAGCTGACTGTCTACGCACCTGGCGAATGAATGCAAAATACCCACATTACAGCCTGCCAGACAGAGAGGGAACACCCCTCGCCAATGTATTGAGCTACCTCTGGCTTGGATGAAGTGAGCTGGTAGGCACTCAGGGGGCTCCTTCTTGCCCAGGGCATAGCATGTGTTTATATACAGGATGATCCACCTGGAAAGGGTCACTTTCTGCACTACCTTCCCCTTCTTGGCCCCTGCCAAACCTATGACAAGCTCGTCATCTACACAGCATTCCTTGTGTGCATAATATAAAAACTAAAGGCTCTTCTCAGGTCAAGCCGATGGAGCCTCTCCACCTCTTTTGAGAGATGTGGCAGAGAGAACAAGGCAACCGATGGAGCCTCTCCACCTCTTTTGAGAGATGTGGCAGAGAGAACAAGGCAGCCGATGGAGCCTCTCCACCTCTTTTGAGAGATGTGGCAGAGAAAACAAGGCAGCAAGTGGGATGGACTAACATATGTGGAAGGTGGATACAATACAACCCACCTGCAAGGGATTTCTGAGGGTCCCCTTTCTCCACTCCGAAGGGATGCTCTTAGGGTCTGTACTGAGAGTGCATTACTTTAGTGTCAGTGCACCTTCGAAGAACATGCTTGTCTCTGTTCCCACGCCCGTAATACAGTGCAGATGCAGAAGCAAAGAAATTCCCTCCTTTGCATGGGGCCACACTCCCATGTACATGAGGGAACACCCTCACACGATAAGGCTGGTGCTAAATGTGTACCAGCTCTGTCAGTATCACAGAATGGGCAGCACAAGCGTCAGCGGCCCCTTCTGTAATTACATGGTGCCCCGGGGATGCAAAAAGCAGGCAAACACGCCCATTGCGCCACTGAGGTCCTT
Organism: Calotriton arnoldi; assembly: GCA_963921515.1. Taxonomy (NCBI): domain Eukaryota; kingdom Metazoa; phylum Chordata; class Amphibia; order Caudata; family Salamandridae; genus Calotriton; species Calotriton arnoldi. The sequence continues at coordinate 122,781 of CAWUFW010010143.1, forward strand.
TCTGTAGCACTAACCGTGGTTCTAGAAAACTATTCAATCAGTTTCACTTGGGAAACATGATCACATCGAATCACTTAGATCACAGAAGCAACACAAATGGGTGTCCAATGACCTGAGTCCTCCAGCATTCACCCTAGGACTACAGAAGACTAGAGGCCTAAAACTAACTGTGAATACTTTGGAAGAAGATCACCTATATTACTGTCTATGTTGTAAAACCAATGTTAATAATCTGAAAAAAGCTGTAGAACCTACAAAGGCATTAGAAAAAAAACTTTTATTAGAAAATTGAAAATAATCTCAACAATCCATAGGTTTTGTATGTCAGCAATATCAAAATATTTTACAGTCCATTCTTGTAGGAATGTTTAGTGTAATATTATGTCCTCTTCTGGAGACATTTCAAATTATGAAAGCTGCGAAGGCATCTTAACAGTCATGTTGCAGGTCTTCCTATGTTCAGCTCTATTTCTGTGCAAAAAAGAGCTGGAAATGATGAGTACTTGCTCCAGAAGGGTCCGGCACTGGGGGGCTTCATGCCAGTGTTCTTGAGCACCATCCATTCTGTTTGCTGCTTCAGGTCTTGTTCAGTTCACCCTCTACTGAGCTTCCTTCTTGGAGGACACCAAGGCAACAACACCTGCTCATGAAGGAGCCGCAAGAAGATGACACAGAGACCACACGTGGAGAGAAAGAACAAACGTCAAAGGTCAGTGAATAAGAAACCAACATCCTTAAAGTGTGTATCAAACATTTAGATAGGAAGTGTAGCTCCCCCCACCTCAGCAGTGTGACAAAAGCACCACACATAAAACACCAACAAGCAAAAAACAAACAAAAACTGAGAGTAATGTTTAGCTTCTAAGCAAAAGGCAAGTTTCAGACCCAGCACCTATGTGCCTTGTCGTTTCTAAAGAGAGAGCTCTGCTGGCAGCTTCTGGTGCACGTGCAGTACTTGGGCATATGGGTGAAGGCTGTTTTCCTGCTGCAGTAGATCTCTTATCACTCTGGGCCCACTATCTACTTCATTAGGTCTGCGCATGCGCCACTTAAATGGAGGAACAAACATTTTTCTGAGGAGCTTACCACCTGCCTCACTGAATGCTGAGATTGTCAAATACAAGGCTGCCTCGGGCCTACTTAAGAGTTTAGTAGACAATGCGCTTCATCACAAACACAGCAGAGTAAGCTGTCCACCAAACCTGGGTCCGCCCGCCTCATTTAGAGATAGTCAGACCTTAAGAGTTCTGTTGGCGGAGCCTCCAGCGGCTCAATGGAGTAGAGGCCGCCAGGGTAAGGACATCTGCCCTATTTAGCGTGAATGTGTAATGTACTTTTCCCTGTCTGTCACTGCCAGGAATACTATGGAAATGAGGTACAGCAAACAAAACTATAATATCCTCCACAACCTTGTAGGACAGTCCCTGTGTGCCTCATCCATTCGTTTTTTGTTTCTCAAAAGCAAACAGCTGCTTTGGTTGAAAGGTTGGGGAATGGTTGTCTAAACCGACGGTGGCTTTCCACCAAACTTTTAGTGCAATGAAAGGAACCACCATGACAGTGGTTCCTTTCAATATACATACATGACCGCTAGGCCGGGGGTCATCTCTAAATTTAGCAGGTGTCAGTCAATCCAGGTGATGGATGTAATGTCCTTTGTCACATTGATGCCCTGTGCTCTTTCTGCCAAACACCTAATCAGGGCCTAAGTCTTGACTCAACATTCAACCTCTTTCGTTCAGCATCCTACGATTCTTGTCTCTTTATCTCATGAAAATAAATGCTGCCTAGTTTTGATTCCACCTTATGCTTCTTATGCCCTTCACCCTGCACTTTCTGTATCTTTATCTCACGCTCTTTTAGGTTCTTTTCATCCTTGCCCTTACATTTGCACTGTATTTCCCATCTTTCTCTTACTAATTTTTCTCCATGTTGTGCCTTTCTCTCTCTTGCTCTAGATCAAGGTCTAAAGATCAACAATGAGTTCTCGTCCCCATCAACTGCAGCCACTGCCACAAAGTATGCATTGAAGTTGGCCTCTCTTTTTTAAGTGTTTTCCTCAGTATACTGCTGCTCAGAAGAGGCACCCAACTCTAATGTTGCTATAGTATATTACCCATGCACATACTCTCAGCCCATGTGTTTTGGGTCGCATGCTCTTGCCACTTAGCTTTAATGTGCACTATTGTGCTGGTGTGTAATGAAGAACATTCTGATATAATTTTCAAAGATGAATTTTTAAACTTTTGTTGAACTTGCATCAGGATATTTCTGGACTGATAGAATTTCTTCCCATTCAGTGTGTGATTATTTGCCAGGACCCTTTCCTGTCGTATTGTTGGCAATGAGATATGAAATGTTGGGAATTGCCACATCCATAGGGTTCTTGACTATGTTATGCTAGTCCATATGAAGCAGTGGCAAGATCAGGTACTTAACAACGTATTTTTTTACAGTTTTGCCACATGCATCTTTAGATGTTTGGCAAGACGTTGCTGTCATGACTATAAACAGCCCAGAACTGCATATAACAACACAACACACACTATACAACATACAATGCATCATCCAATATGCATAAAGGGGCTTGAATGGCATGTTGCTGATGGTGCAACTTCATTTTAAGTAGTCCCTTTTGTTTTATTTATTTTGTGTTTGTATTCTATATTTTGTCTGAGTTGACAGTAGGCTAAAAACCTCAGTACAAGAGATACATTGATAAACATCCCTTAGATGTTGTTGGAATTAAAATGTCTACATGGAGCATAGTTGTGTTCCCATGCCCTGAGGGCCTGACTATGAGCATTAGGTATCCTGTTGTTTCATTTTGGCTTGAGCCTCACACTAATCGAGTGTGTGCATGAAGGCCTAGGCTTGTCTTTTGACATGAATGAGGTCCTGAACCTGTCCTCTAACCTCGAGGGGTGCACCAAGCATGCTCTCATTTGAATAACTGTGGACTACTGTTGTTGTCATTGATGTAGTAGGTAACGCATGTAGAGCGACGGTGGCAGCGTGTTGTGCTTTGTGAATCAGTAGTTGTGATCAGACTTTTTTATCTGTTTCAATGTAATGGAGCCTACTGGCCCACTCATTTAAAGTTCCTCTTCTATGTGCTAACCCACATTCCAGCACTGACATCCCAAATTCATGTTACATGTGTGCAGACTGTGTGGTACTTACATTGTGTGTATGGGTGAACCAGAATAATAGAGGCATGCAGGTTCTATTTTGGAAGTCTCTGGCCTGTTCGTGTTCACAAGATGGAGGGGAGGTTGCTTTACCAGATAGTGAAATATATTGCTGACATTCATGAAGGTTGAGGGACAAGACCTAGACATTGAAGAAGGGGAAGAGAAGACAGGGCTTTCATTTGAAATTTTAGTAGGTCTTTTTGGTGAGGACTGCTGATTAGTCTTCCTGAGCACCACCATTTGGTAGATGGTGGCATTAAAGGGTGAGACTGAAGTATCAGTTGTTGTCCTTCTGGTGAGGCCGTCCTTTGGTCCCTTCCCTAATCACTGTTCAGTGTGGCTGTTGATACCCAGGAGCAGAAAGTTCACATCTCTCTGTGCCTCTGTTGTGGTACTCCAGGCTGTACACTACCCTGCTTTGAGGAGCCTCACCATACAAAGACTGGAGAACAGCCCGGAGACGCCTGATGAAAGAAGAACGACTAACACTGGTTCTAGAAGTACAGACAGAGATTCGACAATACTTGTCTGCTGTGATTGTATGTTAGTGGGTCCTACTGACCCACTTGTTGTTTCAGTTCCACATTCACTTTTGTCAAGGGAGGGAGTGCTCCTCAGACTACTTAAAGGTCTGGAATCTGACCTGGCAGGAAAGAAGTGGTCTTCCAGTCCTGAAGTGCCTGGAGGCCAACCTGCCTCCTGAGAGAGAGAAGGAGCACGTCAACCATGCAGGTGGTGTGGTTGTCCAGAGCGGGGCAAAATCAGCTGACCCTGGAGCCCCAGGGTTTGTCTTCCTAGGAAGATGAAGGGATCTGCATGCTCCATGGACCTCATCACAATCCCTCCCAGTTAGTTGCCGGCACAGTGAAGCTATTAAGTTGTGCCTGAACAGAACGTGCCATTGTGACATTATAGAGTTGTGTCCAAGTGGATTGTGCTACTGTGACACTCATGAAGTTGTGCCTGCACAGGCTGTGCCACTGTGACATTGTGAAGTTTTGCCCGAGTGGAATTTGCTGTTGCAACAGCATGACACTTGCCAGAGTGGGAGGGGATGCTGTGTTTTTAAACTGCACCTGAGCATTCTGTGCCTATAATCCAGACAAATAAGCCATAACCGGGTCATGCTGCCAGAAACAATGTGCCTTGAGGCAACCTCCTGACCCTTGACCCCACAACCCAGCACACCATCCCACCCTAAGCCCATAAGTGGGCTTACAGCTAGTGAGAGACTGCTACTACGCCAGAGGTTGCCCGCCTACACACGATCTGGGTAGAGGCCTAGGATGCGGCCTTCTGTGGACCTGACATGAGTGCTAGAGCACTCGCCAGTGTGTCTCCTCTCAGAAGAGGAAGAGAGAGAGACTGGCGAGTGCTGTGGATCCCTGCCTTTGCTGAACAACAGACGAAACTCCATAGTGGTGAGATAAGGACAACTGGGACTAATAAGAGTAACTGAGCAAACAATCTCATTAGAGGGGGTACCACTGCACCTGTGGCTGACACCTGCTGAAGACAGAACTCAAAAAGAGGAGAGAGGAGAGTTGAGAAAGAGTGAAGGAAGGAGGGAACTGGTCGATTACCATGACTGTTGAGTTCTGATCTTGAAGAACCCCACACTACCCCCCTGAGAAGCCTTTGAATGCTGCCGTCTGAGAGTCAAGTGCTGGAAGGACTTGGCCCACTTTGCAGCTCAATAGTAGAGCGGACCCAAGGACATAATATCCAAATCACCCTCCTCTTTTGCTGCTGGTTGTGTACATTCTCTCACAGTTCACCCAATCCTCTCGCTCTTTCCCTGACACATGTTCTTTCATTTTTTGGCTTTTCTTTTTTGTCTCTCACTCCCCTCCTCCCCTCCTCCCTTCATCTTTCTCTCTCCCCTTCATTCTCTACTCTTTCCCTCTTCCTCCTCCTCTCTCTGCCAGCCACTCTTTTGCTCCCTTCTCTCTCTACATCCCACCTGCCTCTCTCACTCTGTGTGTTATGTGTTACAAATAGGTGCAAATAAAGAAATATTTAGCATTCTATGAAAAACACAAATAGGGATGTATTGGAGTGTAAATTCCGTCTCACTTGAATGTATTTACTGGAAACGTTTTGGTAACCTTGTGTTACGATGTAGGAGACACCAGGTGCAGGTAAGTGAACTCTTTGTTTATAAGCTCCACAGTTCCACTAACAGACAGCTTCAGCTCAGATAACCTCTGCATTCTCCTCTCAACCCTCAGAGTCCAACATTTTTAGGCAGCCTCACGGCCAACAGTAGGGCAGTCCCAAGAAAGGAAAGGGAGAAGGAGTGAGAGAGGAAGAATGAATACAAGGGCAGGTCCTATAGAGTTAACCTAACAGTAATCAGTGATTAAAAATAAAGTTATATGAGAGATTATAACACATCTTTCTCCCATAACATTCAGGAAGTAAATTTACTAAGGTCGTTTCATAACAAAGTCTTCATGCCATTTAGGTGTTACACTGAGTCTCTTTGTTGACCCTGGGCGGTAGAGCAGGCAATCTGGTGTAACACTCATAGAGGAGGAGGTTTCAGCCCGTACATTGCTAGGAGCAGGACTTTAGCTAGTCTATCCATGCTCCAGTTTTGACCATTCTCAAGGGTCACGGTTTTCTGTTTGATTCGCACAATCTTTTTGAGATCCAAGAATTTGGATTCGCTTTCCCCACTGTGTGTGGGTCTTTTTATGGATACCGAGTCTCCTACGGCCCACCTCTGTTGTTTGGTCCCATGTTTGAAATCATAGTAACGTTTGTACTTACGTTTGTGGCTTGATGTGCAGAAACTTTCGTTCTTGTTGCTCTGGCATCTTGCTCTACTGCTTCCCCACCACCAATCCAGTTAGGAAAGAATTTGGTGCCAGGTTTTCTCCCTTTGAGGGACGAGAATGGGGAGATGCCCGTGACTTGGTTGGGTGTGGTATGGTATGCCCATACCATGTCTTGTAGAACCCTTTCCACTGGTAGGTGGTTAATGCAAGCGAGTTGGATGTTCTCTTTGATCATCCTGTTGACCCTTTCGACCAGACCGTTGGCACGAGGACAGTAAAGGGCAGTTTTGAGATGTGTGATGCCTAAGTTAGATAAGAAAGTTGTCATTGCTGCGGAAGTGAACTGCACACTGTTGTCGGTAACAATGCTTGAAGGAATGCCTTCTGAGGCGAATGTGTCCCATAGGAAATTGATCATTGTCTCAGTAGTGGTTTGGTTTACCATCCTAATGACCACCCAGGGAGAGAGATAATCGGTTAGTACAAAGGCAAACCATTTTGTGACCCCTTTTTTGTTGATAGGGCCTGTAATGTCTAAGGCTAGTTTATCCCATGGTTTGTCAGGGACAGAAACAGGAGCTAACAGAGCTTTTTGGGTTAGCTTAGATTTGTCGCTATTGGCGCACACGTAGCAGTTCTTCACCTTGGCTTCCATCAACGAATCCATGTTTGGAAAACAATCATGTTCCCTGAGTCTGGATTTGGTTAAATTTCTTCCTAGGTGACCCTCATGTACAAGATCAATGATTTTGTTTCTCAACCCTGCGGGAGGTATTATTTTGTCGTTCCTCCATATGCGGGGTTGGTGTACATTGATTTCGTGTCAGACTTACCAAAATGTACTTAGTTCTTGATCGAGTTCATTTCGTGCATTTAGCAAACCCTGTAAAGTGTAATTCTTGAGATAGGTTAGGATAGTATCCTGACTCTGGCTTTCAGTCCACTCTGTAGAGCTAATGGTAGAGGAGTAGATTTCTGAAATGGGGTACTCTGTGGTTTCGTAGTGTTTTTCAACATCTAAGGGTGCTCTGGAAAGAAAGTCTGCAGCTGAGTTGAGTTCACAGCGACGTATTCTAGTTTGAAGCAGAACCCTTCTAATCCCAAAACCCATCTGGCTACCCTGGGTGTGCTATTGAGTGTACCCTTAGGATTGAACATAAAAATGAGGGGCTTGTGGTCGGTGGGCACAGTGAATTTGATTCCCCATAGATGGAACTTAAAGTGCTTGATCACCCAGAAGCACAAAAGTGCCTCTTTCTCCACCACAGAGTAATTTTTTTCAGAGTTGCTAAGGGTGCGTGAGGCAAAGGCCACAATGCGTTCTTTACCACCGATAATCTGGGACAGTGTAGCACCAAGACCCTTGTTGCTTGCGTCGGTGGTGAGTATGGTTTTTCTGCAGGGATCAAAGTTGCCTAAGTAAGGCGCAGAGAGAATAGCACACTTGACTTTTTCAAAAGATAATTGGTGCTCCTCTTGCCAATTGTATGGTGTGTGGTTTTTAGTAAGTTCTCTGAGGTTGTTAGTTAAGTCAGCAAAGTTCTTGACATACTTTGCCATGTACTCTGCAAGGCCTAAGAATGATAGGAGTTCTTGTTTCGAGGTGGGCGCAGGAGCTTTCTTTACTGCGTCAATAAGGCACACCTTCTTTAGAAATAGTGTGCCCAAGGTAATCCACTGCCCCCACCCCAATTTGGCATTTTTTTTCTTTGAGTGTCAAACCTGTTTCTTTGAATTTGGAGAGAACTTGTTTTTTGTGAGTCATTATGCTCTTCAGTGGTGGCACCGTATATTAAAATATCATCCTGGAAGCATAAGGTCTTGGGTATGCCATCTAAAATGTGGTGCATGATTTTTTTAAATACAGCAGCCACTGAGGCTAACTCAAATGGCATCCTGCAGAACATGAATGATCCCAGGGGAGTGGTGAAGGCTGTAAGCTCCCTGGAATCAGGGTGTAATTACACCTGGTGGTATGCCGTTGAAAGGTCCAGGACACTGAAGCATGATGCCTCTCCCATGGTGCTCAGAATTTTGTGGATGCGGGGCAAAGGATGTCTCTCAATGAGGATATTATCATTAAGATCCTTAAGATCAATGCAAAGTCTAATGTCTTTCCCTTGAGCTTTCTTGGCAATGACAACCGGGTCAACCCTTTCGGAGCAGTCAATGGGTTGGATGATGCCTAGGTTTTGTAATCTGGCTAGTTCTTGTTTAAGCGGTTCCCACAAAAGGTGTGGTATGAGTCTTGTCTTGTGCACTAATGGTTTGAAATTAGGTTTTAATTTTATCCGGTGCTGGAAGTGTTTGAGAAGACCTAACTTAGGCGTGAACACCTCAGGGAACTGAATGCAAATCTCTTTGCCTGCCACAGAGCGGTCTATGACAAGTACTTGTTCTGGGTTATTTGGGTCAAGAGTAATACCTAACTCCTTCTGGAACAGCCAGCCAAGGAGATTTGACCCCTCTTCAACTACGTAGATCTTACCCATTGTGGAGCGGTCTTTGAAAGTGATACATGATTTGACCATGCCTCTTACGGGGATGGAATCCCTGGTATAACTTCAAGGGGAGATGTCAGCACACAGTATCTCCTTTTCTTCACAAATATTCATGTTCTTGAAATCAGAGATATTAAGGAACGTGAATGGCGAGCATGAATCAGCGAACATTTTAATCATTTTGCCATCCAACCCAATATCACATTGGGGATACTTAACTTGGTTTACGCCACTAGACTCATGTACTTGGAAAATAATTTTCTTTACAGATTGGGGTCTAGTGTCAGTGGCATCATTAACATCGTTTGGTTTTCTAGAGGATCTCCGACACACCATAGCTAAGTGTCCTTTTTTATTACACTTTCTGCAAGTAGAGGTCCTAGCTTGGCAGTTGGGATGGTTGGCTAGGTGGTTACTAATGCCACAGCGGTAACATTTGAGTTTACTGACTTCAGGATCGCGTACGTGGTCAGGATTCTTTTTAACTTTCACCTTGCAAACAGTATCTTCCACAGAGAGGTTGGCAATTTCTGACACCTGCTCATTAATGGCAGGGGATTTCATTTCTTTTATGCATTTGGCAGTATGTTCAATGGATTTGGCCAACTCAATAGCGTCGTGAAGATTTGGTTGTTCCTGCAACAGATTCTCCTGTATCTTCGGGTTGTTGGTACACCTTACGAGTTGGTTCCTTATGAGGGAGTCATTGAGTTCCCCGAATTCACTTAAGCCCCTTAAAATCGCTACGTAATTAGAAATACTTTCTTGTTTACCCTGAACCCTGCTGAAAAATTAGTGGTGTTCAAGAACAATATTTACTTTGTCTCCAAAGTGTATTTTTAATTTAAGTTGGGATATCTCGTATACATCCACCTCATCTTCATCAACGATATGACCTTGTTCCCAGTCTGGTAGTGTGTCAAAGATCTTCCTGCCATGGGTACCAAGGTTGTGTAGCAAAATATGTTGTTTCCTTACAGGGCTAAATCCCCCCCAATTGCTATTAAAGATGATTCGATGATTTTCACCCACTCCTTCCAAGGGTTGTTGGGCTCCCCAAATTCATTCAGGAATGGTGGTGGTTGAGCTATACTGTTGGCCATGTTGGTAGCAGGAAGTTACGTTAATCAGGGAAGGGGAAAATGGGTGTGTAAAGCTGTAAAAATTGTGATGCACGAAGTAATAAAACCTCTAAAGTTTGTTACACAGAAGTCAAAATGACAGACTTGAAGTGTGTGCAGGCACTTGAGATATGCGTAATGGTGTGCGTATCACCGTAAGGAGTAAAAATTGCAGGTACAGGGCTGGGAGGGCAGGGAAGAAGTGAGCTTAACGCTGGAGATAATTGTGACACACGTAAAGGTGTGCAAGTCACCATGTAAAATATTCATGAGAGGATCCGCAGAAATGGCAAGAGCTTAGAGGGAGTGTGTGTATCACTGAGGCAATTGTGACACACGTACAGGTGTGCGTGCCACCGTGTTAATTTTTTCTGTGAGGATCCATTAGGAAAATGGAGTGTGGAGAGTGTGCTTATGACTGAGGCAATTGTGACACGCGTACCTGTGTGCGTGTCACCGTGTTAATTTTTAATACGAGGATCCATTAGGAAAATGAAGGAGTGTAGAAAGTGTGCGTATAACTGAGGCAACTGTGACATGCGTACACGTGTCACCGAGAGAATGATGAAGTTGCTGGAAGGCTGAGGCGAGAGAGTGTGCCTGTCACTGTGAAATACCACACATAGAGCAGCAGGCTGAAAGGAACGCCTCCGCCCGTTAGGCCCGATGACAGAAACACTAGGCTTCACCAGAGGGGAGGGCTCGGGGAGGCTGGAGGCGTGGCGGCAGGCCAAGAGGAACGCCTTCCCTCAATCAGGCCCGATGAAGGGAATGAAAGGCTCCGCCAGGTAGGAGGGCTCTGAGGAGACAGGAGGGCGTTGCAGCAGGTTGAGAGGAACGCCTCACTCGTTCCAGCCGATGAGAGGAGTGAGGGCTCTGAAGTGGTCAGACAGGAAGGCGTGGCGGACGTCAAGCCCAGATGAGGAGGAAGGAGGAAATGTCTTTGAAAAGCGGCAACCCCCGAAAGAGGCAAGCGGCACCCTGGAGAGAAGGAGTGCAGAGGCTTGGTAATGCTGTAGTGTCCAAAGCCGAGAGCTTCTTCGTACCCAATGGAAGACGTAGGGCCCAGGGGAGTAATAAAGGGGTGTAGAGCAGCTTGGGGTCAGAGTGACTTGCGTACAAAGTTGAGTGAAGTAAACAGATTTAAAGTATCTTAACCTTGTGGTCCACAAGGTGAAAGAATGGAAAGAGTACTAAGCTGAGGCAGTGGATGCAGTCAAAAGGGAAGGAGGTCCGTACTGCTTCCTTTCGCAGACCAGTCGTCGCCAGTGTTACGATGTAGGAGACGCCAGGTGCAGGTAAGTGAACTCTTTATTTATAACATCCACAGTTCCACTAACAGACAGGTTCAGCTCAGATAACCTCTGCGTTCTCCTCTCAACCCTCAGAGGCCAACATTCTAAGGCAGCCTCACAGCCAACAGTAGGGCAGTACCAAGAAGGGAAAGGAAGGAGGGGTGAGAGAGGGAGAATGAATACAAGGGATGGTCCTATTGACTTGAGAGTTAACCTAACAGTAATCAATGATTAAAAATGAAGTTATATGAGAGAATATAACACCTTGACTTTACCCAATTGTGTTTAAATGTGATGAACTCTAAATGCAACAAATAATAAAGGCTCTCTGGTTGGATTGGCGTTGCCTTCTCAGGCAGTTGACAAATGGAAACCAGGGGTGTAGCTACATTGGTTGAGCAGGTGCAGTGACCCCCGCACCCAGAGGCCTGAGGGGCCCTTAAACCCTGATTATTGCTGTATTTCACAGTTCAAACAGTGTACAGGGGGTTCATGGCAATAGAGGCCATGACACACTGGCTACGGCACCGATGGAAGCCCTGCTTTGTTGATTAAACCATCTTGCTGTGGCCCATCAGTGAAACAGGTACATACAAGCCCTGGCAAAGGCTATGAGTCTGATCATAAAGTTTAAGGAAGTATCAGGCACATGCATCAAAGTAGGATTTTGCGAGTCCTTAATTGCGATTTTTAAGGAATCGCAATTAAGGACTCGCAAAAGCCTATGCATGTAGGAATCGCTATAAAAATAGCGATTCCTATACATTCCTTAATTGTGACTCGCAAATTGCGAGTCGCAATTAAGGAATGGCTTCCCATTCATTCCTACGGGCCAACATGCCCATAGGAATGAATGGGAAATTGCATGCGCAAATTGCGAGTCCCAATTGGTACTCGCAAATTGCGCATGCAATTTCAAGGGTGCAAGGTTGTCAAAAGGACACCCTGTTGCATCCCTGAAATTGTACTGTGCACCCATATTGCGCACACACATGCCCCAAGGGTAAATTGCGGCCCCAAATAGCGAAATCGCTATTTGAAAGTGCTTCTTGCATTGCATTTAAGGAATCGTAAATTGGGATTCCTTAAATGCAATCGCAATTTGGGAAATCGCAAAATATTGCGTTTACCGAAATTGCGCATGCCAAATTGTTTAATGCATCGCAAAAGCCCATTTTGCGATCGCAAACGGCCGATTTTTGCGAATCGCACCGTTTGCGATCGCAAAAAGCTTTGATGCATGTGCCCCTATCTGAGTTAGGACATTTGGCACAACTTGTTGAGATCCTGGATACCGTGAACTAACCTGGGTGTTTTACGCTCCTTGCCTCATGCCTACCCTGACAGAAGATGTCTTCTCACTGTTCAGTTTAAATCACCTGTGGTATTTTACATAGAGCTCTTTCTGTGTGTCTCTATGAACCATCTCTTGGCATCACAGATATAAGGTGCGTGCACTGAACATTTACACACCACAATTTTCTACTATATCTTCTTGGATGCAAAATACTTTGCTCTACCATTTTTGGTAGTAGAACATCACACTTAACAAGAATGATGTTGCAACTATGTAATAGGACTAAAGAAAGTAATTGTCATCCTTTAGACCTGACCATACTTGGTGTGGTTTTCCCTCAAACATTTCATTTTCACTCCTCCTGTTTTGCTGAATTTATTTTGTTTTGGCTCTAGGACTCGCACAGTTTACCGCTACTAACTAGTGCTAAAGCGTTTGTGCTCACTCCTGTAAACTCTGAAAAATTGGCTTACACCCAAATGGCACATTTAATTTACTTGTAACTCTCTAGTAAATTGGTACTACATGTACCCAAGCCTGTGAATTAAATCCTATTAGTGACCCTGCAGCACTTATTGTGCCGCCCACTTAAGTTGCCCTTTCACACCTGTATCACACCTGCCAGTCTAGCATGTGTGAAGCTTTAAACTACTATTTTGATTTGGCAAAATCAAACTTTTGCCAGGCCTAAATCTTCCTTTTTAATATATATATGGTAGGCCCTAAACAGACCCTAGGGCACAGTGCATGGTATTTAAAAATTGGACCATATACTTTTAAGTTTTACATGCTATGGTAGTGGAAAACTCATAAATTCGCTTTTCACTATTGCAAGGCCTAATGCTCCCAAAGGATAACATCGGCATACCTCATTATATTTAATAAGTGATAACATTTGATTGGAAGCAGGTAGGAAAGCAATGTTTGGTGTCTGAGGAATTGTAATTTAATACTCTTTTTAATGGTAAAGTTAGTGTAATGTCTTTTAGGATAGTCCCCTCATGTATACACCAATTACATACATTAGTGCCATCCACATGACAATAACGGTTCCTAAACAGGTGACCTTTTATCTAGTAGCCTGCTCCTGTCTCTTCGACACCAGGCCCCCGGTACCCTATCATAATCCCTGTACCTGACGCACATAAACATGTCTCCAGGCACGGCAGATTTACTCTGTATAAGGGTCACCACTTTTTTTTCATCATTGGCCAATGGCCAGCTGTACAGATAACTTTTGTTTAGAAAAGGGTCAGTGTTTTCAAAGCATCCTGTTGTTTTGAAAAACATATTGCTTCTAGAAGAAACCCTGGAGTGACCACTTTAGTATAAAATACCCTCACTCCCCCCTACAAATTAGAGGAGAATTCCTTCCAGGCTGGACCGAGACTCTGCGTGCTGATCCTTCGGTGAGCAGCAATCTGACATCCCTGGCGGGTTGTCATCCTCGAAGCAGAGACAGGGTCCTTCGTTCTTTACCATCAGGTGAGGGGTTGGTGATTCCCTTGGGGATTCTTTAGGTTAGGTATCGTTAGGCAGAATAGGTAGGCAGCCCATTGTAGGAGTACGCCAATGCTACTGTTTTATATAATAAGCTTATGTTCTTCTTTTTAGCACTATGGTAGAAATGTATCTACTATTCACTATATTGGTGCTCGCGATTACTTTTGTCTGCTCCTGTCTTCTGATTGTCGTAGCAAATATGTTTTACACGAGACTGACGCTTGACCAATAAACAATTATTGAAAACGTCCCAATTGCTATTCTGTGTGTGTCCTGAGAAAAAGTAAGCACGAGTGACTGAGCGAAAAGTACTTTACTGTTTTCCACGGTACCTGAGGAATCAGGGTTGTCATGTTCAGAGGTTGCCAGAAACTACATACACCACTGAAGAATTCAGGGGGGTGGTAGTGGCACTGTAGAGCTAGCTGGTCTAACGGCTAACATATCCTGTGGGGGGTGTTCAGAGTCTGTCTATACACCAGGCCCCCAGTTTAGGTCATCCAAAATGCGCAGGTCCTGGGGAGGTACTAGGAGCTACACGACATGGCGCCGCCAACGTTGGTTTGGCTCTTATATTAACAGTAAAATCTGTGTAGTTCAGTCATGCTTTCTCAGAATGCCCTACTCACACTGTTCAGAGACGTCTGAAGTGGGAAGGGATATCCGCCTCAGCTGAGCAGGTACACACTGTGTATTGACTGAAGGTTTAAAAACAAGATTGTAAGGATAAAAGTTCCCACATTGTGCAAAACCCTACCTCTTAAACTTTTCTTTTCTTCTCTTTAAAAATGACTGACCCTGCGAGTTCAGGGAAAGACGAATTAGCAAATACTCTGAATATTACAGAAAACTGAAGACAGGCAGTAACTCTGAAATTGCTAGAACATGGCATACCTGCAACAGGTGGCCATGTTACTTTCGTGATTGAGGCACACGAAGTGTTCGGTTTAGAGGCATTCTATTCTTGGGTTAGATTCCCACCTGCAGATTCACAGACACTATTGTTCCATGAATACATTGAAGTGGACCCACCGGAACAATACATTCCATATGAGGACATTGAAGTCCCATTAACTTACCAGCTGCACAGAAACTGGTTTAAAGGCGCCCTAAAACATACAACTTCTGTCTTAAGACTCGGTCCGCTCAGCACAGGAGGAGCGACAAGGCCGGTCTTAGCGACATACACTCCACATCCTGAGATAAACACACTCCCAGTAGGGGAAGTGCGTACACTATATAAAGAAGTAGTCAGGCTATACAGACACATTGTCCAGTTCGTCATGTGAACACTCACAATGCAACCTGCGAGAGCTGCTCCAGCTGGTCCACACCAGACGACACCTACCATTAGTCCAAAAACACTAAAAGCAATAATGGGTGCGTTCCCGTCAAAGATGGAACAAATACCATTTTGGATTGCACAAAAAATAGCACGGATGGAAGCAGTATTCCCCCATATGGGTCTGCAGGAAAAACACAGAATGTTAACAATTTGCTTGCCAATGGGAATGGTTCCCTCGATTGAGGACTGTACCACATGGGGAACAATCTTTGCTGCAGTTTATGTTAGAATACATGGTACCCCTTCCATAGCAGTTATTCCAGATATATTGAAACAGATACAAAATGAGTACGGGGCAGGACCTGCCCTCGACTTTGGAATGGAACTGATGGGGAACTTTGACCAAGTCTTAGCCATTATGCTGAGCAACATAAAAGGGGAAGCAGCAGCTGTGGCTATACGCCAACGCCTAAGGGAAACAGCTCCTGCAAATCAGGAGCGTGAATTACCAAAAATTATCGTAGAAACCTATGTATCACTAGGTAGAGATAGTTTGGGAGCAAAACCCGGGAAACCACAAATGGCATGCACAGTTCGTGCAAGATGTAAGGCGAGGAGGAGGAGGGCAGCCCGGGGATGCCGCAATACAGGTAAGTGACTTTATTTCTTTTAAATTAGGTTGTAAGTATTATTTTATTAGGGGATGGAGGCGGGGAGCCAATTTAGCGGGGGTGGTGGGACTGGCTAACTCCGCTCCGCTGCGGAGTCGGAGTTTTGCCCTGCTCCGTGTTCTCAGCGGAGCGCGGAGTAGGGAAATCTCTACACACTCCGCTGGCGGAGCGGAGTTCTATATACAGTAGTTGTAATACAGAGCTAGTCTTGCTGGTCGGGAATCGCATTGTTCACTGGTAGTCCAGGAACACTTTGCATGCAGACGATGCCCTGTCACTGCTGTTATAAGAATCTACCTCTTCCATGGCACAGTCAGACCCCACCATGAGTTAACTGTACTGAATTCATGCTCTGTCTGAATAGATATTTATAATGAAAAATGGATGTACAACTTGTGCACAGGTTTAGTGACATAAAAACGTGCCTGTTTCGCAATCTGTCTTGCAATGCAAGTGCTTTGTTGCTTAATCAACAGTTTAAAGTATGCATTGGCCAGGCCCGAAATATGGAAACCAAAGAAAGCATATAATAATAGAAGAGAAAGTGATTCAAAATGTCACTTGTAGAATAGGCAACAAAAAGAGGTTGGTCCCTGCAAAGGTCAACAAGACTCTAGGGGTTCTGTGGGCAAGACCATCACCAAAGGTGGCAAGTCAAAGCATCTGGGTTCATCCCAGGACTAGGACATCCACAAATACAACCAGAAGCTAAACACATTTTGTTTTGTTTAAGTAAGAGCTTATCTCAAATATTATGGAACAACGCTAAAGTATGGACACAAAAGTAATTGTTATTTTCAAGTTGTAAAATCTATTTCAAATTACATGAAGTGCACTTCCTGGGATACGGAAAGCCGGACGTAATAAGTGTTGGTGTTGAGTAGCATGGGGAGAAATATGTATTAGAGTTAATGATCCGTGTTTAGGGATCATGCTGATAGTTAAAGTTTATTAGAGTTAGGGATCAGGGGAAGTCTTGATATTGAAGTTTATTAGAGTTAGGGATCAGGGAAGTCTTGATTTTGAAGTTTATTAGAGTTAGGGATCAGGGGAAGTCTTGATATTGAAGTTTATTAGAGTTAGGGTCACATTGATGATCATGGTGAAACTTGGGTCCAGATTTATCAAAGAATTGCGTTGCCAATGTGTCACACAAGGTGACACTAGGACAGCGTAATCCTTAGGTCAGACTTACCAAGTCACAGCAAACCACCTTGCGTGGCTCTGAGTAAGTCCCAGAAGCCCACCTTGCCTGGCTTTGAGTGGTTTTGGTAGATTTGGAGTAGTGCAAGGCAGCGCAATTCGCTGTCTGGTGTTACTCTACGCGTGAAGGCTTTACATGGGTGGGGTATGGGTGTCCCCATGCATCCATCCATGTATTTTGGCACATTCCCAGATTTGCCAAGACTAGTAAACCTGGGAATGCATCACAATTGTGCACCTTCTTTATGTCTTTATTTGTCCTCGTTGTTTATTAGAAAGAGGAAAACGCCTCTAAGGATTGTTTTGGGGCAGGAAGGTGTTCCTTCCTGCACAATAACAATCCCGCCTGCAACACAGGCACCCTTGCACCATGGCGCAAGGGTGCCTGCATTGGCACTAGACAGCCACAAGTGTCCCAGCGCAAGGAGAGAGCAGGAATGCGCTGTATCTTGATAGTTATGGTGCATTCATGCCCTCTCCATATAATGCAGCGCAGCACGTTGTCTTGCCGCTTTGCGCTGCGTCAAAGTTTTACAAATCTGGGCCTTGGTGTTAAGGTGTATTACAGAGAGACACCAACATTGAGAAACCAGGTGACAGTTTATCCTAAAGTTTTTATTTAGAAAGAGAGATTTGTGCCTGAGTAAGGTGAAAGCTGTGGGTTGGAAGTTGACATCAAGATGAGTGTTTATGTTAACCTGTGTTACAGTTAAGGATCAACATTGGAGGCCCTAATGAGACTTGGGGCCCGATTTATATCATGGGTGTAATCATACTCCATGGCAATGGCAACGGATTATGCCTACTGCCAAAATAATGGTTCTCCTGCCCTGTGTATCTACACAGGTCCATAGGTTTAATCATGGTGGAAACTGCTCCATCTTTGCCGTGATTAAACTCCTCCAACAGCCCTGTAGAGTAAGGGCCATCATAGGCTGACCTATAATTCCACCCATCTGATTTAGATGCACACAATTAGAGTTCAGTTTTACCTCCCGTCACTGCCGGGAAAACTCTGAAGGTAAGGAACAGTGGAAACTGCTACATGCACCCATGGCGAGGGAAGCATTGTCTTTTTTATTTTCAAAAACAAAATCCAGTTTGGGGATTTTAGTTTCAAAAAGAAAAAAAAGAAAACAGTTTAGTGCAGGGTTCCGTCATGTTGATGGAGCTCTGCACCAAACAGTGAAATGCATTGACAGGAGCCGCAGTGACAGCAGTTCCTGGCAATGCTTCATAAATGACCACCAACTTGACAGTCATTTATAAATACGACGGGTGGTCCCACGGAACTACGGGTCATCCATCAGGATTTAAATCAGGCCGCTGGTCTTGAAGTTTATTAGAATTAGGAAAAAGCAATGAAGATCATGGTGAGACTTGATAGTAATGTTAGTTAGTGTTAAGTATTGGCCTTGGGAATCATGGTGAGATCTTGAATTACAATTTATTACAGGTAGGGATCAGTGTTCAGAATCATGGTGAGACTTGGTATTAAAGTTTATTAGCGGTAGGGATCAGTGTTCAGAATCATGGTGAGACTTGGTATTAAAGTTTATTAGCGGTAGGGATCAGTGTTCAGAATCATGGTGAGACTTGGTATTAAAGTTTATTAGAGGCAGACATCAGCATTGAGGATCATGGTGAGACTAAATGTTAAACTGTATTAGATATCGGGCCTCACCTGCCAACAGACTCAGTCCTGCGGAGACCCAGCCCAGGGCAAACGACCAAGAATATGAAAGAGTGGCTCGTAAACTGCTTGTGGTTCCACTGAAGACGCCCATAGCAATGATGGCGCTGCAAGCTGGGGACAAAAGGAACAACATCAGACATCTCTTCACTCAGGGAAAGCAGATGAGTCCTGAGTCAGGAAAGAATGTTGACTGTTTACTTGGATCACTTATATCTGTTTAATGTGAGAAAATCATTATAGTCATAGTTTTATTTGTACTCATCCTGTTCTTTTGCATTATAAAAAGGTTTTGTGATTTTTTGGAAAACTTAAATAAACAGAAATCAGGTAAATATTACTAGCACCAGTATGAATAATTACTGGGCTCTGTTGCCTTCTCAGCATCTAAGCAGAGGTGTCTGGCCTGTAATGTGCCAAAAGGCATGGCTTTGGCTTCTGTAATGTTTTAATAACCTAAGTTCCAAACTGCAAGATAGAAAGAAAGAGAGACAGAAAGAAATCAAAAATGAAAGAAAGAAAAGAAGGAAAGAAGAAAGGGCGAAAGAAAAGAAGAGAGAAAGGAAGGAAGCAAGAAATGAAGAAAGAGAAAAAATTAAGGAAGAAACACACAAAGAAATGTAGAAATGAAGAAAGAAAGAATGAAAGAAAGAAATAGAGAACACTCCCAGGTACATGCCTTTGGTCAGTACCATGTGTTCAAGGGAGACACTACTGGCAGAAATGTGCACACCATCATCAAAAAACAATTCCATTAAAAACGTCACATCTGATCTAAAATTTTCTTTAAATGTGAAGTAACATTTACCAAATATAAACTGGCAAATCGAACGTATTCATCTAAACCCAAACAGTTTGTTAGTGCTTCTCACGAAAACAATGCACCTCATGTTTTGCAAAGGAAGCACTTGCTAGTAGGTGGAATGTTATGTTATGTTATGCTATGTTATGTTATATGATGTGTATTTGTAAAGCGCGCTATCGCCCACAAGGGTATCCCACAATAATACACCTACCAGCTCTTGGCTGATTCAAGATGTGAGACACTGTTTCAAGGCAGTAGCTGCTGCTATTTGCTGATGCCAAATAAGCTACCGGCTGTATATTGTACATAAGAGGTTGACTCTGCCAGATCTAATAAAATCCAAGATGTATTCTGGGTACATTAGTAGAACTTACTGCTTCACTGTCTCGGTAGCAGCAAACCTTATTAGCATCATTGCATTTTTTCCTTCTACAAATGCCGTTTTTAGGGAATGTATGACTATACAACACATGCCTATACCAGACACGCCTTTACCATGCATGCCTTTATCACACATATGTCTTTACCACGCATTCCTTTACCACACAAGACAAGTATAGTTAAGGTAAGCTTACCCTCTACCTTTTTATATACCCCAACTTTTTTTATATTAATTATAAATTTATTTTGTCTTTATTTAGGGAGTAACCCTCCAAACCAACCTTTTTTTTGTCTAAATGACCCATACTCCTACCCACACCTAAACCCTAAAAATACCCTTAAGACCCTATTCCCTTTCCCACCCCTGAACCCTACAGATTTATCACCTATACCATTACCCACCCCTAAACCCTAAAAATACCCTTACTACCCTATATTCTAATCCACCCGAACTCCTAAAAATACCCTTACCACCCTATACCCTTACACACACCTATACCCTAAAAATACCTTTACCACCTTGTACCCTTTTCCACCCCAATCCCTAAAAATACCCTTGTCACCCTATAGCATTACTCACCCTCACACTCTAAAAATATGTCTAGAACTCTATATCCCTACTAACCCCAAACCCTAAAATACCCTTACCACTGTATATCCTTACCCACGCCTAAATCCTAAATTATATATCTACAAAGACAGACAGATGCACACACACACACACACTCTCTCTCTCTTACCATAAATATACTTATCTTGCATTGTAAAGGCATGGGTGGTGAAGGCGTATGAGTTATAAAGGCATATGCGTGGTAAAGGCATGCGTACTAAAGGCATGCGTGGTTAAGACAGCGTTGTAAAGGCTGTTTCCCTTGGTAGGTTGTAACTTTCAACTTCACTGAAATCACACAGTGTTGCATAAGATGCCGTCCTCATCTCTCCTCACCGCTCTGCGAGATCCATTGTTTAACCGGTTGAATCAATGTCATTAACCGCCAACTATGTGATAAAACGATTAGTTGTAGACTATCTCTTCATATTTAGTGCAATTCTTAGAGAGACAACGAACTGTTTTAAAACAAAGCTAGTATAAGGATTCACCTGCACAAAAGTTCAGGATGGTCACCAGCTTCTGCTTATTCATCCCCATCGAAACATTGTTGATCCAGATTTCAAGGATCTGCGTGACGGCAGATGCCACCAACAACAGGAACGAGATGATGATGAAGGCTCGAGTGGCGTCAATATCAGCTGCAAGGAACCAAGAAAAGTTTCTTAAACTGATTCAGAACATGTTTCATACATCACTCTGCCTTGAGTTGCTAATAAATATTTTGGCGATGGTTTGGGTGGCGTTGTTGCTCCCTCTTCATCTGGGGTAAAACAAGCCTGCCATTTCTGTCCAGCTTCATCCCCCTGCACTTTTGAGAGGCATTAAAGCATCTCTCCGAGGAACAACCTGTCCATAACTAAATAAAGCGACTACATTCCCGCCTCGGATGCTACATGACGAGATACCCTACACCTCTCCTGCGTATAGCGTGCTCCATCTTGTTTTAATCCCAGATGCTGGGACAATTCCTTTAGTTGGTTTTTCAAAGGCCAGCGCAGCAGTTCCGCTAAAAACCGAGGGATTATTTATGAGAATGTGGCGCATCGCAGTAAGTCACCTTGCTTTGCCGCACAGTGCTCGGTCACAGTGTAAGGGCAAGAATGCACAGTATTTAAAAAGAATATGACACATTCCTGTCCTCTCCTTGCATTGGCGCCATTTTGGCTGCCTAGCGCCAATGCAGGCACCCTTGCACCATGGTGCAAGGGTGCCTGTGTTGCATGCAGGATTGTTTTGTGCAGCAAGGGGCGCCTTCCTGCACAAAACAATCCTGAGAGGCATATTCCTTTTTCTTTGTCTGCTGCAGGGCACAACACACATAAAAAAGGAAGTAACGAGGAGGAATAAAGATATTTCTCCTTATTGCGCCTCCCCTGGGAAGGCGTATATTTTTGGTAAATCTGGGAATGTGTCAAAAACCATGGGATTTGCATGAGAACACCCATGCAACGTCCATGGAACACCTTCCCAGAGCAGAGTAGCGCAACACAGCGATTTGTGCACGTTGCATTACTCTAGATTAATGAAGCCACGCAAGGTGGCCTTGCGTGGCTTCATAAATCTCTTTTTGGACTTGTGTTGCGCTCGCACGACATTGCGGGGTGCAAGAGCAACGCAACGCCTCTCAAAAATATGCCCCAGAGAATTTTCTGATATTGCTCAAATCTAAACTATGCCCTAAGTAAGGGGTCCAAAAAGTAGAGAAACAATAAAAAAACAAGCAGCAAGTATGTTAACATATTGATTGTATTTAGGTAATCCCGGTTTATGCATTTGACCAAACATTGTGTGATTCTGGGCAATCCCTTATCGTCTCATTGTGTCTGGAATTATAAGTGTATGTAGTCTTGTTGCAATGTCAATCAACTCACCCTCTGGTCTATGTAATATCATGCTGCCACCTACGATTGTCATACTTCTTACAGTGTATAGTGAGTCTCTTTGCAAATAAATGCTTTAATGTTGACATCCTCAAGAGGTTATCAGACACCAGCGTAGTTTGATTCTATTCTTATGTCTGACTGCCTCGGTGCAAAGAAGAACAAACAAACAGGGGGTCTATTTCTTATATTTTTTAAATGTTACAGTTTAGTTCAGATGTAGGAGTCACAAAGAGATCAAACCCCAGACCGTTTCCATACTTGTGGAAAGCTTAAGACCACAGTCTTCTCTTCTGCAATCTGAGAGAGGAAATTTAGGAGCAGATGTATGAAGACAGGTCGCAAAAAGAGGTCAGAAATTCTACACTGACGTTGTGCAATGTGCATCTCACTTTGCGATGCAATTTATGTACTAGGTCGTGTCGCAAAATCTCAGGTTACAGGAGATAGCAGCGCAACGTGCCTGGCGAATATTCTGGAGGTCGCGTTTGCAATCCCCTGTGATTGGCTACAAACACAGAAGTGCTGGCCGCAGGAAGGAACAGCAGACCACAATCCGCTGTGATTGGCTACAAACACAGAAGTGGTGGCCGCAGGAAGGAACAGCAGACCACAATCCGCTGTGATTGGCTACAAACACAGAGGTGGTGGCCGCAGGAAGGAACAGCAGACCACAATCCGCTGTGATTGGCTACAAACACAGAAGTGGTGGCCGCAGGAAGGAACAGCAGACCACAATCCGCTGTGATTGGCTACAAACACAGAAGTGGTGGCCGCAGGAAGGAACAGCAGACCACAATCCGCTGTGATTGGCTACAAACACAGAAGTGGTGGCCGCAGGAAGGAACAGCAGACCACAATCCGCTCAGATTGGCTACAAGCACAGAGGTGGTGGCCGCAGGAAGGAACAGCAGACCACAATCCGCTCAGATTGGCTACAAGCACAGAAGTGGTGGCCGCAGGAAGGAACAGCAGACCACAATCCGCTCAGATTGGCTACAAGCACAGAGGTGGTGGTCCCAGGAAGGAACAGCAGACCACAATCCGCTGAGATTGACTACAAACACAGAGGTGGTGGCCGCAGGAAGGAACAGCAGACCACAATCCGCTCAGATTGGCTACAAGCACAGAGGTGGTGGTCCCAGGAAGGAACAGCAGACCACAATCCGCTCAGATTGGCTACAAGCACAGAGGTGGTGGTCCCAGGAAGGAACAGCAGACCACAATCCGCTGAGATTGACTACAAACACAGAGGTGGTGGCCGCAGGAAGGAACAGCAGACCACAATCCGCTGAGATTGACTACAAACACAGAGGTGGTGGTCCCAGGAAGGAACAGCAGACCACAATCAGCTGTGATTGGCTACAAACACAGAGTCGGTGGTCCCAGGAAGGAACAGCAGACCACCATCCCTGTGCTTGTATGTTTTTTAAAGTAGCCCATGTCATTACAGGAACTGGAGCTGCTTCAAAAAAAGGGTTCCCGTTTGGGAAGATATCGGGGTACAAGGAACCACTGCCTGCTGCCCGAGGCTGCCAACATGATTTTTAAAGGGGGAAGTGATCCCAGAGGATCCTTTCCCCTTTGCAAATCAGCCAGAGTACCACCTCATTTGAGGTGTCGGTAAGAGGTCAATGGTTTGCAACCACAACTTTAGTCATAAACCATTGATAAGTACCATACCAAATTGCACGTATGAAGGAATTCCCCTTTTACGCCCCTTCCTAATTGCGATTCGGTATGTGTCACTAAACCCGTGTTGCCAGTCTGACCTCCAGTTACGACTCGCAAAATGGGTTTAGTACATTTAATAAAATGTTTGCCTGCCCTACCCTGTGATTTTGCTACTGACAGTGCTTGCAAATGCAAGTGGTTTGAACATCTGACCCAAAAGTGAGAGATGAGAAACCTCTGGGAACTTCTGAATGGGACTGCTGGGTTCTGCTATTCTGACTGGCAGGGATTACCTTTCTAATGCTCAAACTAACTTATATAAAAGAAATCAAAGAGGGCTTCCACAATAACTGAATTATTCAGAAACCTAAAAATAACTTTGGTCATGTTTTTGCCACTGCGGCCGGCACAGGTAGGCCGGTGGGGTGAGAGAGGGCGGAAGTCGACAGACGACAGAATAGGTATAATTAAATAAATAAACAATACCTATTCAGTCGTCTGTCGACTTCCCCCCTGCCGCGCCCTGCCCCGCCCAACCGCCCCACCGCACTTACCTGAGCCGGCCGCCGTGATGTTTTTGTGCTACTCGCCAAAGATTCCCTTAACTTCAGGGCTATCAAAAGTAGGTGCAGGAAGGTCGGATCCATGCCAGACTTTCAGGATTACGACTGACCATGTGACTTGTTTTCATGTAGATTCATTTATTGCAAACATATCTTGTGAGGACATCCTGAAACTCTGGTATGAGCCCAACCCTTCTGTACTCACATTTGATGCTCCTGCTTTAAGGGTTGTCCATCCTTCATGCGAATGCCTTCTAATCGGCCTCCAGTTCCTGCTTTTTGTGACTTTTATAGCATAGATGAAAAATTCTCATACACATTGTTACATCTCTGTGCATTTGCCAGTTTGATTCCTTCTCTTACCGGCAGATCCAAGTGTCACGCAAGAAATACCCCGTGTACAAATTCTCCAGAGTCCGAAAAATGAACCAGAGTCAGACATCCAGTAATCGGATGCGAGCGAGATTAGAATGACTATAAGGCTGATGATGATAAGGACCAACGAAGACAATTTCAGGGCGGACATCATTAATTAGTTTCGGTGCAACTTCTTTAATTCACCTGAAAAGACATAACATAGATTATTATATTGATAACATTTTAATAGAACCTCGGTTAGAAGAATTCCCTGAGCAGTTAACTACGGGGTTTAACCAATAAATCCTGAATTGAGTAGCAAAGATAAAGTTCAAGTGTTAAGGAAGCATTATATTACAGAAAGAGCTGTAAAATCTAAACTAATTAAATATTCACTGGAAAAAGAATGGCAAACTAAGATACTGCCTGCATGGCTCCATTCCAAAAACATTGTAGGGCCCAGAAGGCTCCTATAATAAAGGAGAAAAAGCTTTTTACAGCACTTGAGATTTCTTCATACAGAAATACACTGACAGAAAGAATCATGGAGGAAAGAGCCTCTAAGCCTTATTGGTGATGGCTCTGTGATGAAAATGCTGAGCTTTTCCACACAGAATAAATAAAATCCACTCTGACCTGAAAATGAAGCTTTCGGCAGCAATCGCATTGATTGGATCTAAGAAGATGCCACAGTCAGCGCCATCTTGTATTATTTCTCACCTATTTAAATTGTAGCAATGACTGGTATAATAAGCTAGAGCAAACCCAATGACTGTCCCTCGGATGTCTGTCCAGAAAAGGTTATGTTAGTTTTACTCCCTTCTTAGCCTTTGCAATCAGTTGCTCTATAAGATCTATATTAGGCGCCTAGTGCTTGAAATATAGGGTAAAGTTTCCCCCTCTGAAAAATCACAGGTGGATCCCGATGTTAAGTGAATGAAAACACCTATTTGCAATGTCCCTTAGAGCCCCAAGCTACTAGAACATATTGTCAGGGACACCTTCAAGCATATATTGAGACCAACAAGACTGTGGAAGATTCCAGATGGGGGTTCGCATCACAGAGGTAGTCTTCATAGCATTACTGATGATCCCTGACTACCAGTATATTGAGTACTAGTTTTACTAGATCTGTCATCGTTCTTCAACATGGTCAATCTTGAGACACTGCAGATGTGATTGACTGTGGCCTAGGGGACTTAGCTTTTTCACGGATTGACATGATACAGGCTATGAGACGCGCAAACTTTCCTTCTAAACGAAAACCACTGTCATGCGTCGGGCCCCATGGAGCAGCATTATCAACACTGCTTTTCAGCTTTTATCTACTGGACATTGACGGCTAGAAGTGCTCTAATCTCATAAATTAGATCCTAGAGAAACAGAGGTCATGTTTGTCAGAGCGCTTCCTACTAGCTGGCCAAAAGAAGTCTGAACAAGGGAAGTAGTTGAGAAACCTGGAGATCTGGGTGGACCATGAACTTTCTATGAAAACCCGAGTCTCCAAAGCTGAAAGCACAGGCTTTTAGTATCTTCCCCTGCTGACAAAAATGTTGACTTTTTCAGTTTCCCCAAAAAATCCAGGCGATCTTAGTGCTATTAATAGCCCTTCACTGGTCAACAGGTTCTTGTTCACATTTGGGTGTGAACAAGAACCTGTTGACCAAATTCTATCACCTTCAAAATGTGTCTGCTGGGAATCGCATCCCTATGAACTGTAAACCTGTATCTCCCGGCACAGCACATCGAAGCCTACAGAGTCTCCCGGTTGGAGAACGTATGGAATATAAGTCAACACTTATGATCGAAAGAGCTGTATTTCACAGGGGACGAAGCTTCTTGAGCCTCCGCTTAACAGATCTCAACTAACTCAACAGCTTGGGTCAGTGAACAAAGCTCTGTTTGTTCCCAGTTATAGACCTGCTAAGCGGGGAGGGCTGTCCCTCTCAGCGTGGCACCAGATTCTGGAATGCTCTTTCCTTGAATTTCCATTATGCACCATCAAGAACTACCTTTTAGTAGCTGGTGACTGAGTCTGCCAAGGCTTTGTTTGTGCACTCTATAACAGGTAATAAACAGCACGGAAATTATTTTTAGCGTTGTCTCAGGTTTTAAATTGTCTAATAGTAACAGTTCATGTTCAACTACAAATTAGTTCAGGAATAAAAGAAAAAGAAAAAAGGGGGTTAATGTCTTCTCTTAAATTATGTAATTAGAGTACACGTATTCTCTTTACCTCCTAAAATATATCTGAGTAGGAGAGCACGTTTTAAAATTGCATTACTACAAATAATTAGTTTTTTTGAAGGGCACAAATCTAATACTTTTGCATGATCAAAAGGTGTCATTAAATTACTGTGATTAGCTGTACATTAAGTGACGACTGATTGGCTAATTTTCGTTCAATAGTGTTTCTGAACAAAGATTCACTTTTTGTTGACATGTTTTTGTAAATGATCAAAGCGTTTTCATTTTCACTGGAGCATTACCAAGTTTCCCAAAGATTCATTCTTTGAGAAAATGCGTGAATTCTCAAAATTATCTTCAATTTCTACTGCATCGACACACAGCTCCCAGCAACCCGTGTTCCTTTTGTGTATTTAATTTGAGAAAACTGCTCTGCCCAATTGTTTATATTATTGGTAAGACTACAGGCTCTGAAAACGAACTTTGGGGCATATTAACAAGCCGGCGATACAAAATTATCGCCGCTTTAGCGTCTGTTTTCAGACGAAAAGCGGCGATAATTTTATCGCTGTATTAGCAAGGTCACGCTATCGCGTGAATCCTTGCCCTATCGCCTCTTTCCTATAACGCCCATCCTGCATCTCTAATGAGATGCAAGGTGGGCGTCACTAGGCGTACTCCCAGATGGGCTACGTTGTAAATATCGCCGATGTGCACATCGCGATATTTACAAGGCAGCCCACAGGATGATAGCAGACGTTAGATTTTGGCGAAACGGCCGTTTCGCCAAAATCTAACGCCTGCTATTATCCCGACTTAGCCATCCCTAACATAGGGGTGGATTGTGCTGATACGACCACAGGGTCGTATCAGCAAGGTTATCACTTTGCAGGGAACATCGCTGGAAAACCAGCGATGTTCCCTGCAAACGGCGATAACCTCGCTATCTCTGGAATTTTATCGCCCTGGAGAAGCGTGTTGTTAATAACGCACTACCAGGGCGATAAGTTCCGGAGATAGCCAGCGATAGGATATCTATCGCTAAGCACGGCCAGCGATAATTATCGCTGGCCGTTGATAATATGCCCCTTTATTAGGCGGGCTCTAGGGCAGGGCGACGGGTGCCACCGCACCGGTCGCTGACTTCAGGGGCGCTGTGTGTGCATGTTAATTGCGGTTTTTAAAAAGCACCTGTTGCACTTTCGTTACCTCCAGCAACTTCTAGGCAACAATAAAAATGTCAAAATAACTGTGGTGATTAATGCTTTTCCTGGAGAACGATCGGAGTTTTGTCTAGTTGAGGTTTTGTCTCAGCATAAAAGTGGCATGGGGTTTATATGCCTGCTGCAAAGAAGGAGGACCAAGCAGATCACAAAGTGCATATAGTGTACATAGGTCAGTAGGTTACTGCTTTTGTCAGAGAGACCCTTTTGTTACTTGCAGTTTATAAGTTAAAATCCTAACATAACAGTGAGCTATTAACTGTCATCAAAGAACTGCATGCACACTACAAAGTAGGATAGATTAGAGCATAGATTAGTGTTGCAAAAAGGGTTCATTTGGGTAGAACTCGATTCTTATTATTAAAGAGAACCCCCAACTATGGTGTTCTGTTTTAAATTCTGAGTTTGTGCTTCTCCAGACCAAGCACTCTTAAACTACACTGCCTACCAGTATGGCTGACGTGACTCCTACACCTGGTAGTCCTCTGGCTGATGTAACATTTCCTATATGCTGATTTACAAATGTATGATTGGTTGTCTCTGTGTAATGTGAGTGTGATGCAAAGTGCTCTGGCACCCTACACTGGTATGAGTGGCGCTATATAACTAAGTCAATGCATCTGAGAGAGAGTGGTTATGGAGACTTGAGGGGCACTGTTAAATGGTGCTGATGAAGGGATCCATGGTGGAGGTAGTCACCACCTCCACCACAGATGGGGGGCAACAACAAACATTGTCGCACCGGGTACCACCAGCGCTAAATCCGGCCCTGATGTTCACCAACCACAAGTGAGCAATTAATTTTTGAATGAGGAAAAAATAGAACTCCAAACAAACGTACATATATAATTTGCTGAGGATTTTTTCGTTTTATGACATTTTTATGGTACCAGTCATTATAGCATAACTTTAAGTTAAATAGCAAAAACCTGCCACGTCAAGCAATATTGTTCAAAACATCATTTTGTATAGTCCAATCATTAAATGCCAGTTTCTCCCCAGAATAATTCTCTACTTTTTCACTTACTCTTGCAGTGGTAGCTCTGTTCTCCTGTGGTGATGGGTCTTCTGCTGTTTCAGGTTGCTGTCCCTGTTGAACACAGCAGTGGGCCTCCAAGTTTCACTTCTTGCCTGTTAGATCCCTTATAAAGGGCGGTCTTCAGGATCTCTCATTACTACCTACCGCCCACTTTTATTGTGTGAGCCTATCTGGTAACTAAAAACGTGTTTGCACTGGCGTTTTATTGTTCTGCACGTTTATGAATCAACATTTTTCCTAACATTGAGCCTGAGCGGTGAGTAATCGAAACTCTATTCTTTAAACAAAGGACATCTCCGGGTAGTTAAAACCCGGGCCGGGGGAGGCAAAGCCTTGACCCGTGAACAGAGGCCCAGGAAGGTGGCCCCTCCCGTCCCCGTAATTTGAGGAGGCTGGGTCCAAGCAGCAAAGAAAATAATTGCAAAGACAAGGAAGATATTCGCATGAATAGTAAGAGAGCATTAGGATAACCATGATCGTGTAAATGTATAAAACATGTTATGTTGAATAAACTGCGACATTTTTTGGCACCAAAGCACATTGTCAGTGGTTTGATTTGAGGTGCATGAGGGATGCAGTGGTTGGAAGCAAGGGACGGGGGGGACAACTCGCCTCCTGGTAAGGGTTGAAACCCAGGCCGGGGGAGGCAAAGCCGGATCCGTGAGGGGCCCGGGCCAAACGCTGGCCGGAGGCTTCCCGCCTATCCCGCAAATTTGAATAGCCCGCTCGAAAGGGGGCGACCAGGATTGGTCGTCCCAGGGCAAGCGCGGAACCCCCCAATCAGGGGGCGAGCTGGCGAGGCAAGGGGGGGATAAATAAGGGGCTACCAGGCCCAGAGAGGCACATACCCACCAGCCATGCAGAGATAGAAGAAGGAATCCACTCCGACGATGAGAGAAGCAGGCGAGGAAGGACGTCGTCGCAACGAGGCCAAGGGAGCAGCAAACAAGATACCCCTGCTGCAGGAGTCTCCATCTTCAAGCTAGCCTGACTGACTGATGAGGGCTGTTGGCCCGAAACCGGTCCCAGGATGCTTGTTTCCGGTCCAGGGAAGTCATGGCTTGGCAGTTCAGGCTGGACTGTTCCCATGAGGCACAGGGTCAAGACTGATTTGCATATAGCTGTGTCTGAACTGGGGTGGCAAAGTGAGCTAAAGAATGATGATGGATTCAACCCAGATCTGTGACTGGGGTGAGTGTTTGAAAAGTTTCAGCACTCTGTCCATCATCTCCTTGTGTTGGCATCTTCCCTGCCTTGACCTCAGGACTCGGCCAGCAGCGGACCCGGCGTTGGTGTGGGCCTCGGGAGTCCGGAATCGGCGTGACTTAAAGGTGGGGCACCGGCGTTTCCCGCTCGGGGGATCGTTTTCAGTCGCCTCGGGTCCCCCGCCTCGGGCCCCCCCTCAGCCGAAGCAAAGCAGTGCCTGAAGCTGTTTTCCCGCCTCTCCCCTCCACAGCTTACCGCTAACGGGCAAAGGAGTATCCAGCAGGGCGGTGAAGACGGCGCAAGCAGAGTTTCCCCAGCCGACTTTCGCACCTTTTTTTGGGGCGGAGAGGAGGAAGCGGCGATCCACGCTGAGGAAGGAGGAAGTGACGACGGCAGCGTGAGGGGCGGACTGCATTTGAGGTCTCCAAGAGTGAGGTGTGGCATCCGGGTCACCGACGCGACCAGCAGAGGCCGTTGCCAGCCGGGACTGGCGTTGGAGGCTGCGCCGGCATCTGGCTCGCAGGAGCGGCTACAAGCGGGCATTTTGGATTTCCGGGGAAGGGCGTCGGAGCGTCGGAGGCCGAGCAGGACCGGGCCTAAGCAGAGGGCAACAAAGGGGCTCCGTCGGCACGCAGGAGCGGCCGCAAGCGAGCACGGACCTCTGGTTTTGTTTGGGTTTTGCTCTGGGCCACAGCAGGAAAGACTCCACGGCGGCAGAGGCCGGAAAAGAAGCCTCCGGTTGCTGCTCGGGAGCAAGTAAGGGTGCGAGCAGCGCCAGGGGCACTCGCCTGTCAGCCGGCAAAACACGGGGGACAAGTCAAAGCCGGTGCAGCACAGGAGCACAGGAAGGGCGCGAGCAGCGCAGCAGACATCTGTCGGTCAGCAGCGACCGTCGTTCTTGCCTGGGCTCGCTGCGCCTTTTCCACGCCAAGGACCGGTAGCATCCAAAGGTCAGGCTTTGTAGTAGGCCTGCCTTTGTCTGACCCGACTTCGCCGAGGTCTGCCGGGGGTTTGGGTTCACACGCAGCCTTAAAGGGGCAGGACCCGGGCTGCAGCACAAGGGAGCAAGATTTCTTAAAGGGGCAGGAGCCATAAAAAGGTGCAAGATTTCTTAAAGGGGCAGGAGCCCAAAAAACACTGCGGGGCACAGAACTGAGGTAGGAGAACTTTTTTGCGCGGCGGAGCATTAGCTGGGGGCTTTGCCCTTAGCTGAAAGGGGGCATTAGAGTGCGAAACATTGAGACACTGTTTTTGACGTTGAGACAGAAGTTTTGTGCCACCGCATACAGGAAAGATTAAAGCAGCTACTTAAGACAGCGAAAGGGCCATCAGGTGGCTGGGTGGCAAAGACCGAAGGGCAACAGAAAGGCACCAGGGCAAGAAGGATTTATTTGGGATGGCAAGCAAGCGCGTGCAAGCCAGGAGGAAGACGCGGTGGCCAGCGCGCTTCAGGGAGGACCGGGACAAGCCAGAGGACAACGTGAGGAGCCTGAAGAGGCGGAGAGGGGACACAGGACCTGCCCGGAACAGCAACTTGCAGGCAATGCTGGAGAGTGCCAGGTCACTGGTAGCTCTGAAGGGAGCAGAGTGGATGGACCAGCAGATCCAGGACGGGGCCCATGGGAAAAAGCCACGACGAGCAGCACCAACAGGACCGCCCCCAAGAAAGTCGGGGGTGGGGGGCATGCAGCCAAGATGGTGGCCCCCGCAGCCAGCAATACGGGCACAAGACACACCCGGGCACAGGGTGGGGACCAAAAGGCGAGGAACCAACCACAGGCCAGGAGTAGGAGGGCCGCAACACCAGAGCTGGCGTCCAGCTCAGAAACCAAAGGGAGCAGCAATGGAGAGGGGTCTGTAGCCAGCACGGCGGCCCCGCACGAGACACGACGATGGCGATCCGACGTGACCAAAAAGACGAGGGGTAAGCATTGTGCACAAAGCAAAAAAACAGGGAGCGCAGGGGCGCGGCGGGATGGTCCAACAGAGGGGAGAACAGGGCAGGACTGTAACATGGGCACGCACATGGGAGCGAGCAACAGTGCAATGCAGGGGCCTTGGTCCAGTGGCAGACAGGGTTAACCAGGGGGCGTCAGGATTTCCAGGGGGAATCATGGGGACCAGGGGCTGTGCACCCGGCGACATGGACGCCGTGGTGGCATTAGCCAGGGGCAGGAGCCCCCTTCCACGGAAGCCTCCTGTGGGGCAGGGAGGGGGAAGGGTATAGCCAAAAGCCGGATCAAAGGGCTGACTGGGGAGGCAGCAGGAAAGGGGCCACAGGCAAGGAAAAGGGGGACTCTAGCCAGGTTACGCAGAATGAGGAGACAGGACCCGGGGTGAGGGGCCCAAGCAGGGCTGTGGAGGGCCTAGACCAGAGCGAAAAGCCAGCCAGCGAATATCTGCGCTCGTCCCCGAGTGACCCTCCCACAACCACGAAACTGTTGGGGCTGGCCAATCTCATCCCACTAACAGTGAAGGAGAGGATATGGAGAAAGGAGTTCATAGACATTTTCTCACTGCTGGAAGTGCGCCAGGCAGGTTTAGACTTAGCAGCGCAAGACAAAAAAGATGATGAGAGGAGGGACCGCCACAAGCCCAGAGTAGAAAGATCAATAGAGAATTGGCTGAAAGCCTTCAGAACATTGGCATGTGTCTTCATTGAAAAATTTCCCCAGAGCGCAGCAGCGTTAATTTTATATGAGCAAAAAGTGCACGAGGTGCAGCAGCAGTATCAGGGCGAGGTATGGCTGAGATATGATGAGGGTTTCAGAGAGAAGATGCAGGTGTGGCCGATAATGGGATGGGATTGCCAGGACATGGAGGGTTTCACAAAGCACATGGTGGCAGCCAGGGAAGGTGTTAGCAGCAAAGAGAGCAATTTTCGGCCATACGGGAACAAGGGCGAAGTTGAGGGGCGGGGACAAGGGCTCAAGGGGAAGAATCAAGGAAATAACAAAGCAGGAAAAATATGCTGGAAGTTTGAAAAGGACGATTGTAAATGGGGGGCGTCATGCAGGTTTCAGCACGCTTGCGGGGCCAACCACCCTGCCATCCACTGTAAGCGGGCCCCAGGGGCAGGGGCACACGAGGAAAAAGCGGGCGCAAGGAACTGAGGTGTAGGCCTCCCCAGACGAGGGCAGCGGGGGGTGGAGGGGGCGGACCTAGGAGGAAGGAGGAGCTCCCTTCGATCGTGAAACCGTAGGTAGCGTGGCGGAACGAACACAAGAAAAGTAGAAAAAGAGAGAATTACAAAAAGGTAGAGGGAAGGCTCATACAGGTCCTTGGGTTGCCTCACGGCAGGGGCACTAAGGGAGCCAAGGGCGGCCTACCGCCATGGAAAGAGTAGATGGGATGCTCCCGCAGGACCCTTGGGATGCCTCACGGCTGGGGTACCGAGGGAGCAAAAATGGAAGGACTCAGCATCATGATAGATAGAGTAGATGCTCAAGCAGGGTCCTTGGAATGCCACACGGCAGGGACCCCGGGGAGCAGGGAGGGCCCAAGAAAGGGCAGGGCAAGCGGGACGGCACTTGCAGCCCGGGCAGGTCCCAAATCGGTAGCAAGTTGAAGCCTTGACCCGTGAACAGAGGCCCAGGAAGGTGGCCCCTCCCGCCCCGTAATTTGAGGAGGCTGGGTCAACGCAGCAAAGAAAATAATTACAAAGACAAGGAAGATATTCGCATGAATAGTAAGAGAGCATTAGGATAACCATGATCGTGCAAATGTATAAAACATGTTATGTTGAATAAACTGCGACCTTTTTTGGCATCAAAGCACATTGTCAGTGGTTTAATTTGAGGTGCATGAGGGACGCAGTGGTTGGAAGCAAGGGGGGGGGACAACTCGCCTCCTGGAAAGGGTTTTACATACACACCTACACACACAAGCATGGGCACACACGTACAAGCACATGCATTCACATACGCAAACACACACACGCACACACACACACTATAAATTATACAGCAATATCGAAGTGAACAAATGGCACATGAGCACTTTTAAGGAAGACAAGAACACTGGAACTCAACTCTGCATTTTAAAGAGTTAGTTTTACTGCCTCGTCAGTCAATTGACAAATATAACTGATTAGTAAACAGGAAACAACAGCTCAGAACTACTGCAAAATAGTTTGTTATCTAATATATGTTTGACAGTAAAAGGGAGCATTAACCCAGCGTTTTAGAAACTGTGGGTCGCCAGCCAATGTCTGGTGGGTTGTGGGGGACCAATGAATAAATAAATATAGATGCCTTTACATTTTGTATTTATCTTGTCACGTTTGCTGTTTTTCAAAGCCAGAGGTGAAATGCCAGGCTATGTCTTCTGGCATATTGAGCTTATTTTTTAACATAGGGGTTAGGGTTTACTTTTCCTTCTCTAACTGCCACACGAGAGCAGTATTTATAGTGAAGTATGTGACAATTGTGCTGGGGTACAGGAAGTGTGAAAGGAAAAGTCTGTAGGATGCATTTTTTGGAACACACAACAAAATTAAGATTCCTTTAAATGAGCTGTACACATATTTCAGAATATATCAGAAGTTAAGAAAGCAAAAATCAAGCACTTTTATTGCAATTCTGAAGTGTGTGTGCTCTTGAGGGATTGGATTCAGGCCCTATGCTGAACCCCATACTGGGCACAGTGATACATATTTAACTTTACATTTAAAAAAACACAGATATTCACGACAAAAAAAAGGTTTAAGTGACATTACAGTCAGGAATTGTAAGAATTATTTACTTTACATTAAAAAACCTCAGAATTTCACTGAAAAAATTGAAAAATCAAAGGTTAAAGGGACTTTATAGTTAGGAGAAAATGTCAGTATCAACATAACGTTTTAAAATAACAAAACCACTGAAATTCAATAGTTATAGTTATCTCAAGTAACTATCACTCATGCCCTCCCCATACTCTGGCTGTACCCTCACATATTACCATACTCGTGAGATGTTCAATAACTGAATTGATACCATCCCTAATGACATCTGAAATTACATTATTGATAAAACACTGAACATGGCGTGAGTTATATGGCCTGATTTAGATCTTTGTGGTCTTACCACTGGCCTGCCGTGGCGGCGGGATCGAGTACTCCGCCGAGTTGACGTCTTCCACCTGCTGCATTTAGATGTATACATGATACACAGAAGGCTGCCTCGGCAGCAGTCTTTATGTTGGCGAACCACCCGCCTTTGCCTTCTCTGAGGCTGGGTCCCGCCAAGTAGATTTGGATGTTCCCATTAGGCTGGCGGTTTCCTGTTGGTGAAGAACTGACGGGGGCAACCGAGGTGGTGGGGAAACAGGTAAAAAAATTAAAAATTAAATACGTAGCACACATATATGTTGTGTATGTATGTGTATGTAGGTGATGTGTTGTGATCATTTTGTGTACATTCTGCATTGCACCCCACCAACATACACACATCATGCAATGTATACCCGCATACACCACAAACACGTACCTTCGGATCCAACAAAACGGGGTGCCGGTCCATTGAGGTCAAGGTGCAGCTGGACAGGGAGGATCTGGACGAAGGCAAGGAGGAAGAAACCTCAGTCTGACCCCCCCAAAAGGGTGCATTTTCACCCCTTTTCTTCCCATTCTGCCAATCCGAAGTAGGAGGGATTCCCATCGGAATTTCCTTCAAAACAACCCAGATCCAAATCTGGAGGGCAGGAATTCTGTTTGGACTTCCGCCACCACCTCTTGCAGCCCATCCCTCCATAGGGGCAGGGAGTGAAGTCCTGGCAGAGTCGTTGGAACTATGGTGTTCTTTTCTCTCATTACCAGCCAACATCTAATTCATAAGACTTCAGACCATACAGAACGCCATAGCCAGGCTCATCCTGGACCTCCCCAAACGAACCCACATCGCCCCCCACCTGAGAGACCACCACTGGCTCCCCATCCAGAAGCGCTGCCAGTTCAAGATCCTCACACATGCCTACAAAGCCCGCCACAGCCTGGGACCTGCCTACATCAACAATCGACTGAACTTCCACCAACCCTCTAGACACCTGTGCTCCTACTCACTCGCCCTTGTTCACACCCCCCACATCCGTCGCAGTCGCAGCGGTGCCGCTCGTTTCCTTCATCAATGGCAAGACCTGGAACGACCTTCCCCTCTAGCTCCATAAAGCCTCCTCGCTGTCTTACTTCAGAAAGAGCCTTAAGACCTGGCTCTTTGACTGAGACACAGCGGCCAGATACCCCTAGGGGTGAAAGTGTTGCTCTTTACAAATGCTTTTGATTGCTGATTGATTTATTGAAGTATAAGGAAAGAGGGATGAAGATCAGACGGATATGGGATAGAGTTGATGAGTAAGGAATGAGTACTGAAAAGTGAGTAATGATATCCTAAAAAGTAGCTTTACAAACATTGTGCTATGAAATGCTTCTGACTGCCCAATTTGTATTAAAGTTTTCATTGAGGGTTGGGAATCTACATATATCCCAACTCTAAAAACCTCAGTATGAGTATCCGTGTTTAGCCCCTTCAGTCTGCATCCAAGAGTTATCATTACCAGGGACACCAGTAATTTCCAGTGGCAGAGTTAACGTGACT
This sequence comes from Calotriton arnoldi, assembly GCA_963921515.1. NCBI lineage: Eukaryota > Metazoa > Chordata > Amphibia > Caudata > Salamandridae > Calotriton > Calotriton arnoldi. The sequence continues at coordinate 159,827 of CAWUFW010010143.1, forward strand.
TGCAGGTGCAACCCAGAGGCTCCCTTGAGAAATGAGCAATTGCGTAGTAAAGCAGTAATTTTGGGTCAGATTCCTCTGGTAATTCCTAATTTCTCCTACAGAGACGCATTATGGACTGTGCCATGGGGGCACAACCCGCTTTGTGCTCCCCTGGGGCCCTTTGGTATTACAGAAAGGGCCACAAATGCTTGTGTTGCCCCTTCTATAATATTGATAGCGCTGGCACACGTGTAGCTGCAGCGCTATCTTGAGAGGGCGTTTCCTCATTTCCATGGGGGTGTGGAATCACTATGCCTCTGCGCCTGTGCTGCATTACAGTAACAAAAGAAAAAGAAAAAAAAGTGGCTAATGACTCTTCTTTAAATATGTCTCTAGAGTAACAGCTTTCATGCATTCTGTTGACCCCCTAAAATATGTCTGAGTAGGAGAGCACTTTTTTTAAATCACAATCCTACAAATATATATATATTTTGAAGAACTCAAATCTAATGCTTATACATGATTATAAGGTGCCATTTTATTCATAATATTACTGAGATTATCTGTACATCAAGTGACCTATGAGCGGCTAACATTTGTTCAAGAGTTTTTCTGAGCATAGATTCACAAGAGATTCGCTTCTTGTTGAAATTTAAAGTGATCAACACATTTTCATGTTCACTGGAGCCTTTCAAAGTTTCCCAAAGGTTCATTCTTTGAGCAAAGGCGTGAATTCTCAAAATTATCTTCAATTTCTACTGCAACGAAACAAAGCTAACAAATAAAAAAGATCATAATGTACTCTTAGGCCTTCATAAGGCTGTGCATTTCTCCCAGCAACCCGTGTTCCTTTCCTGTATTTAATTTAAGAAAAACTAACCTGCCCACTTGTTTATATTGTTAAGATTCCAAGCTCTCAAAACGAAATTTACAAATGTCCACCCACCAATCACAAGTGAGCAGTTAATTTTTAAAAGAGAAAAGAATAGAACTCCAAACAAACGTGTATATATAATGTGCTGTGAATGTTTTAATTTTGTGAAATTATTATGCTCAGTCTTTCTAGCATACCTTAAAGTAAAATAGCAAAAACCTGCCACGTCAAGCAAAGTTGTTCAAAACTTCATTTTGTACAGTCCGCTCATTAAATGCTTGTTTCTCCCCAGAATAATTAAATCCTCAAATTTTTCTCTTACTCTTGCTGCGGTAGCTCTGTTTAGGTCGAGCTTTAGCGGCAGCGCGCATGCGCTGCTTGCTCTGCGAGGCATGCAGTAGTCTAGTATGGGGAGACAAGCTGCCCTCACTCTCCGCCCATATTTTTCATTGGCTTCTGTGTTTGTCCTTTGTAAATTCTGTCTTCTGATTGATAATGAGGCTTGTTAGTCCCGCCTTATTATGCCATGTCGTCATTTGTATCCTTCCGTGGCTACTGGCCCCTTTACTTCGAGTGTTACACTGTACGGACGTTTTATTTAGAGCAAATGCGAGTCCTATTGCATTGCAAATGCTTTTTTTCCGTAGGAACCAAGGCAGTTAGTCATCTTACACGCGTGGATCAGCGTTACTGCGCGAACAAAAATGAAGTGCTCAAGCTCTCACTTAGCCCGCGCAGGTAGGCAGTGTCTCGATAAGCTTTCACAGATGTTCCGGTCTCCCAAAACGCATGTGCAGATTGTCTGTTTCCTTGGCCCACGCAGCACGCAAGGCACGCCGCAGCTCTGCGAGCTGCCTTATCCTCTTATTTATATGTGCCGGGATTGCTAGCGCATCACGCTTCTCGCCGCCAACGCTTCCGACCCGGAAGGTGAGTAGGGTGTTAGAGCAAGCTGCAGGTGCAGTCTTTCAGAATCCAGGGGGTTATGTTCAGGAGCCCACAGTGACGAGCAGGGTTTCTTATTCCCCAGCACCCCGATTGCCAGTGAGCAGCAGGTGTGCAGGGTCCCATGCTCTGCAATGGACAATGCGGCGCTGCAGGCGAATGCGAGAGCTTGAGAAATGACCGCCAGGCGCTGCATAAGGAGCCCGATTGTATTGTATTTGTAACCGCCTACAGCTGCTTGTTGTTTTTGTCTTTAGTGCTAGTGACCGCTTTGGCTGTCAGTAGGAAGGTTGCTGTTGTGCTAATAGTACTGACAGTAGTGGGGGAGGGGTCGGCTGTGGCTGCAATGTGTGGGTTTACTGTGGCTGCTATACTAGGAGTGCGTGTGAATAATCTGGGTGCAGTACTGTGTGCGGTGGCTTTCTGTAGTACTGTGCGCACGCCAACTGCAGTACTAGCACCAGCATCCTTTTTGTGTGCCCACACACCCTAGCTGCCCTACTAGTAGGGTGTATGTGTGCACTTACTCTGGTTATGGGAGCCTTGTGTATCTTTTAGGCGGCTGCGGTGCTAGCAGCATGGTGGGTGTGAGCCCCACTGTAGCGCTTGCCGTGGAGGCAACCATCACGGATGCATTACTGCTACTGACCGTGGGTGCTGTGCTGACCCCGGCTGTAGTGTAACTGCATGTTCGTGAAGATACTGGACTAGCAGCATGTGCTCTGGCTGTGGTACTAGTAGTTTGTGTTTGCGCGCGCTCTACTTTGACAGCAGTGCTAGTAATTTGTGGGTATCTCTACAGCGTGCATACTATGGCTGTAAAGTAGACATTGTGTACACTGCTGGGGGTGTGTGTGTGACCATCCCTAGGTTTATGACGCACCAGCACTGCTGCAGTGTGCTAGTAATTTCATTTCCAGTCTGGTTCCTCCCAGCCCTGCCTAGTTTGTGAGCTGCGGTTCCATTCTTCAGTGACAGGCTGATGATATTAGTTGATTCCTGTAGGCGGGGTGGGCTTGTCTGGCGTGCCCAGGTCTCACACAGCCTCCCTCACCTGACCATAGTGCCAATATCAGCAACACTCCCCATCCCCCATACAGCAATACCATTAGGAAATAAACCACACAACACCTTGTTTGTGGCGAAAATTGCTGCAGGTTTATTTGCATAACAAATATGCCAACATGGTGGGTTATCTTACGGGCGATCCAAGGGCAGGCAACCCCTCCGCCGCCTGCCCGCCTGATGAGCCATTACACCGTGGCCGTCGCCAATCGGTGCTTACCAATTTTGGGGGAGGGGCTAACCCTTCCCACCGGTGGACCGCCAGTCCACCCCCTTACTCACGCCCCCGAAGGGGCGGAGCGTTCCAGGCAGCCCCCGGTTGCTCAGGCCCACAACCGCCCGAAGGACTAATGGGGTGCCGTCGCTCATCCAGGGTCCGACGCGAGGACATCCCTGGGTACACTTGGCTTTTGCACCCTTGTTGTGCTCCTGCAGAGGGTACCCTTCTGTACCTTACAGCCTCTGGATCGCCCTGTAACTCCTCCTGCAACACAAAATAACACGTTAGAACACAGCTCCCACCCCAAACCCTGCACGTACACCGGGTAAGCGGTAGGGAGGGAACCGGCGTCAAGGGCAGCCACAAAGAGGCCGCCAGGTGGGTGGAGAGAGGCACTTATACTGCATCCCCCGCCCACCCCTACCAGGAAATGACGCCGCATGGACCCCAGGGGTCCTCCAACAACTAGACTGGCTCGTGTGCCTTCATGTGGCACTAAGGCGGCCGCCCTCTAAGAGGGTCCCCTTCGTGGACCACGGGCAGCCAACAGTGTGTGCCTGAAACGCAGAAACCCTCCTGGGTTTCTTGCACGCTTTCTCTTTAGAGGCGGAGTTCTCATGTAAACATCTCAGCCCTCGAGCCTTCCACATCCCATCCCCAATATGGCAGTTCCCCTCAACTAGGCCAGTAGTAAACGTGCATGTTCACGTTTTCACGATGCTCGCTTTGTATGTTCTCTTTTCGGCATATAAAAACCCCATGTTTGCTACAATCATGCCTTCTCGGGTGCGGTGTGTCTGCAGCGTCTGTTCTCTCTGTAAATGCCCGCCGTTAAGTAATGTGTAAGCACAATAATGAATATATAACTTATAAAACCGATTTTTCTCCATTTGTATGAAACAAGTTGCACATATAGCAAATCATTAGAGCCTTGTGCCTCAGATGTGACGATGCATCTTATGTACAACCTTTTGTAAACACAGCATCCCTCAGAGGAAGCAGTCTGAAATCAAACCACACATCTGCCCGACAAGTATGACAGGCAGCTGTAGTTTGCCAAATCTCAAGTTTTGTGATCGATGTGTGTGTGTGTGTGCGTGTGCGTGTGTGTGTGTGTGTGTGTGTGTGTGTTTGATTTTCATTGATTTACTTTTCACCAGTTAAAATTACAACTACATATTTGGAATGCCTTTTTGCGTCATGGTGTGGTAGCGCCGCTATTCTCAACAGTTTAAAAACGTTCTCTTTTTATTCCTTTCTGATGATGGTATTTAACCCCTTCGTTTCTCGTGCCCTAAACACTGTTAAGGATGATTTATTGCTAGCAGTGATTGTTCTTAATCTTATAGTTACATTTCTAATTCAATAAACACCCTCTCGGCACACTGGCTATCTCTTTTCCATAGTAACTACTCATCCAAGCTGGGAAAGCAGCCAGCAGTATTAAAAACATAAGCTGTGGTTAGTCGTTCCTTGTGCACCTCCAGGGGTATGACCCACGGTCATAATATATGGCTAGAAATACTTTCTCGAGTGCTTGTGTTAACTAGATTATGAATGTATCAATTGCCAATCATGCATGCCCTTCTACCACGTGTGCTGTATGTCCTGACCTTATCCAACCACTCCACCGCTGGTGTAGTTTAGCTTGTGGTTATGTGGTCTAGGTTACTACTTCCCCTTGAGTCACAGCGTTAATGTGTTACTCTTGCTAATCTATCCTGTTGTATCTGTTTTAGCTTTTTAGTTGCTGCAGCTCAGCATTCTAGTTCTTTTGTACTGTGAGTGTGTGTAACCAGTGAACATTATCTTTAGAGTTGTTATTTTACTGTATGTTGTAAAGTAAACTATGCAGAATAACTTCACGTTTTATTAATAAAGATGCACATGTATTCTGTCTGAAAGCATGTGTTCGAGGCATATTCGCTGCAGATCACACACTGATCGCCATCTGGTGTTGGGCCCGGATGTTTGCACTTTGTTGTTGTATTGGAAAGTCTTTGGAAGTCACGAGATAGGTGACTCCTCCTTTGGACAATAGTGCGCATGGGCATCGACTCCATCTTCAGATTGTTTTTTTCCGCCATCGGGCTCGGATGTGTTTCGTCGCGCTCCAGTTCGGTGTCGACACCGTTCTAACTTTTGACGCGCAATCCTTCACCCTTTCGTCGGTATTGTTTTCGATCGCATTCCCCTTTCGACGCGCATCTCTACAAACTCGAAGTCTTCGATTCCAGTCGTCTACGCAGGCCTTCGGGCCTACCTGCGCCACTAGGCCTTTTGGCTCATGGAAAGGACTCCCTTTAAAAAGTGTCCTCAATGTGGATCCAAGTTTCCCCACGCCGATCTTCACGAGGTGTGTAACCTCTGCCTTTCGCCGGAGCACGAGGCCAAAGACTGTCCAGCTTGCGCCTCTTTCCGCTCGAGAAAAACCATACGGGATCGTCGAGCTCGAAGAAACATGGCTCGATCATCGACATCCATACCGGACGATATCTTCCAGGAAGGCGTCGACGTACCGGAACAGGAACAACTCGAAGAGGGCCTCATCAGTGCCTCCGAAGCCGATGATTCCGACGTCGAAGACATCACTCCTGGGCAACGGGTCGTAAGTACTGACGTCGACCCCTCCCCATCATCCATTCCGGCAAAGGCTTCGGTACCACCTTCACCTTCGGGCCTAGGTGCACACCGGGACAAAACTTCCCACGCCCCGCCCTCGGGCTCGGCTAAGAAGTCAATAAATAAGCCTTCAGGCCGCTCGGGATCGAGCCAGCCTACCCTCGGTGCCGACACCCCATCCCCGGCACCGAAACCAAAAGACAAGTCTACACCTGCACCAAAGCCAGGTTCGGCGCCCACGCCTTCGGCACCAAAACCCAGCACCGAACCTTCGACTCCGAAAAAACCATCGGAATCGAGTAAACATCCAGTTCCCAAAACAGCTGGAACTCGACCTTCGGAACAGAAAAAGTTACCGGTACCGACTCCAAAGAACCCGACGGAACCGATAAAAACTCCCGTTCCGAAACCTAAAGAATCCAAAACAACTCCAAAATTGATGCTACACAAACCTTCGGAACCGAAAAAATCGATGCCGAAGCACCACACTTCACAGGAGGAGCTTTCCCAACCTGATCCAACCCAACAAATACTGGAAATCGACCCAAATACAGGTCGCCTTGTGGTTAGTCCTTCCAGAAAGAGGAAATTGGACAAACCTGCACCAGCTCCACTTCCTCTCAAAAAAAGAGACATTGCCACTTCCCCTTTTAGGATCCCTTCTCCACCCCCTCCTCCACACCACATTTCTCCTACTCCATCTCCAGTACCCTCAGAATCTCTTCCACCTCAGGATGATGAGGACCCTTCTGAGTACGAAGGTGATGACCAACCCTTAGGAGAGCCCAGTCATCCTCATACTCCTAATGATCCATGGGACAACTATGGTACACCAGATGTCCCCGATACGCCACAAGATGAGGTCTACCCATCTAGACCATCCCCTCCAGAGGACACTATAGGATTCACTCAGCTCATACATAGAGCTGCAGAATACCACGGTGTAGATCTACATACAGACCCTATAGAGGAAGACTTTCTTCTGGACACTTTCGCACCATCTCAAAGGTCCACTTCTATTCTCCCAATGCTAAAAGGGGTAATCAAGCATGCTCCTGAAGTCTTCAAAGATCCTGTCAGGGCTAGAGTCATTAACCCAAGGGTAGAAAAAAAATATAAGTCTGCCCCAGCTGACCCTGTTTACATTAAAGGGCAACTTCCCTTAGATTCCCTAGTGGTTTCCAACACCATGAAAAGGGTGAACTCCCAAACCTCAGGCGATGCTCCACCTCCTGATAAGGAGTCAAAGCTCCTGGACGCATCAGGTAAAAGAACAGCGTCCCAGGCAGCTAATATTTGGCGAATTGCCAACACACAAGCGTTACTGGCTAGGTACGACAGGGCACATTATGATGAACTAGAGACCCTACTACAACACCTTCCAGATCAATACAAACAAAGAGCCAATGATCTCATACAGGAAGGCAAGACTATAACAAACACCTCCATTCGCTGTGCTCTAGATGCTGCAGACACAGCTTCACGGGCCATCAATACCAGTGTCCTCTTACGTAGACATGCATGGCTCCGTATTTCAGGGTTCAAACCCGAGGTCCAAACTGCCATATTAAATCAGCCGTTGGACCAACAACATTTATTTGGTCCTACCTCCACAAAGGAATGAAGGCCGTCGCCGAATGGATGAGGACCAGCCGCCTGAAGCTGAACTCGGACAAGACGGAGGTCCTCATCCTTGGTTCCAACCCTTCAGCCTGGGACGACTCCTGGTGGCCAACATCACTGGGAACAGCCCCGCCACCCACCGACCACGTACGCAACCTAGGGGTCATCCTCGACCCCACCCTCTCCATGACTAAGCAGGTCAACGCTGTTTCCTCATCCTGCTTCAACATCCTCCGAATGCTCCGCAGGATCTTCAAGTGGATCCCCACCGAAACAAGAAAAACAGTCACCCAGGCCCTCGTCACCAGCAGGCTGGACTACGGAAACGCCCTCTACGCAGGAACGACGGCTAAGCTCCTGAGACGGCTGCAACGCATCCAGAACGCCTCTGCACGTCTTATCCTCGACATCCCCCGACGCAGCCACATCACACCCCACCTGAGAGACCTGCACTGGCTCCCTGTCAACAAGAGGATAACCTTCAAGCTCCTCACCCACGCACACAAAGCACTCCACAACTCCGGACCAGCCTACCTCAACAGACGACTCAGCTTCTACACCCCCACCCGCCAGCTCCGCTCGACCAGCCTCGCCCTCGCCACAGTCCCCCGCATCCGGAAAACGACCGCCGGCGGCAGATCCTTCTACCACCTCGCCGCCAAGACCTGGAACACCCTCCCCACCAACCTCCGACAGACCCAAGACCTACTGGCCTTCAGAAGACTCCTCAAGACCTGGCTCTTCGATCAGTAGCAGCACCACCCCCTCTTCCCCAGCGCCTTGAGACCCTCGCGGGTATGTAGTGCGCTTTATAAGTGACATGATTGATTGATTGATACTGTGTATTCATCTTTAGAAAAGATGAAAAAAGACACCGACACAGCCAAATCAATGGGAGCATTACAATCCCAAACTCCCAGAAGTTCCTTTCGTCGCTCCTCTTATAGGGGCGCCTCTAGAGGCTTCACCACGGACAACTCCTCCACGTCCTATAAAAGTCCCACCCAGACCTCCTCTACCAGAGGTTATTACAGAGGAGGCTACAGGGGTAATAATAACAAAGGTAGAGGCAAAACCGTCAATACCCGTACGGCCTCCACCTCCAAACAATGACTTCCCTCCGCTCCCCCCGGACCATTCCACTCCGGAAGATTACTACAGTTCCTACCTGTTTGGAACGCCATTACCACGGACAGGTGGGTGAGACAAATCATCCAATCCGGTTATTGCCTGGAACTCACTTCAACTCCTCCAAACATACCACCCAGACAGCGTCCAATGTCAGCAGACCATTTAACGCTTTTCAAACAAGAGGTACTTTCCCTCCTACAAAAACATGCAATAGAACCAGTTCCCCTGCATCAGCAAAGCACAGGGGTCTACTCACTGTATTTTCTCATTCCAAAGAAGGAAGGAACCCTGAGGCCCATCCTCGACCTCAGACCATTAAACCTCTACATACAGTCGGACCATTTTCATATGGTCACTCTTCAACAACTCCTTCCTCTACTCAAACAAGGCGATTTCCTTGCCACCTTCGATCTCAAGGACGCCTACTTCCACATTCCCATTCACCCGGCTCACAAAAAATATCTTCGATTTGTAGTGGACGGTCAACATTATCAGTTCAAGGTGCCCCCTATCGGAGTCACCTCAGCACTCAGGGTCTTCACCAAATGTCTGGCAGTCGTAGCAGCCCACTTAAGAAGACAACAAATTCACGTCTTCCCACTCTTGGACGACTGGCTCATAAAAGCCAAGTCGCATACCCAGTGTGTAAATCACACACACACCACAATCCAACTACTTCACGACTTAGGGTTCACAATAAACCTCACAAAGTCTCACCTCCAACCCTCCCACATCCAACAATATCTAGGTGCCACAATAGACACCTTAAGAGGCCTTGCATACCCCAATCCAGCCAGGATAGCAAGCATGCAAGCCCTTATAACAAAATTCCAGCCGCACCACTCCCTTCCAGCTCGGGTGTTTATGCAACTAATAGGGATGATGGCCTCTTGCATATTTATAGTCCTGCATGCAAGACTCCAGATGCGCCCCTTGCAAGAATGCTTAGCACTTCAGTGGAACCAAGCTCTAGGTCAGCTAACAGATCTGGTGTTGGTGGACGGCCGCACACATCGCTCTCTGCAGTGGTGGAACACCCAAAACCTTTCCAAAGGGCGACCGTTCCTAGAGCCAGTTCCACAGATTGTATTAACCGCAGACGCATCGCTCACCGGATGGGGAGCTCATCTACTACATCACACCATACAGGGCGCATGGACACCTCAACAAAAACTACTCCACATCAATCATTTGGAGTTACTAGCAATCTTTCTGGCACTAAAATCATTCCAGAAACACATATCAGGCAAAGCTGTGTTAGTCCGGACGGACAATATCACAGCAATGTATTATTTACAAAAACAGGGGGGACGCACTCTCTGCAGCTCTCTCAACTAGCTCAGACCATATGGAGGTGGGCTATTCCTCAAAACATATTCCTGTTAGCCCAACACCTTCCAGGAATTCAGAATCAGATGGCAGATCTGTTAAGTCGTCAAACACAACAGATTCACGAGTGGGAACTTCACCCACAGGTTCTTCAACCGTTTTTCCAAATGTGGGGGCATCCAGACATAGATCTCTTCGCCACACATTACAACACAAAATGCCCAAGCTTCGCCGCCAGATATCCACACCCATTGTCCAAAGGCAATGCAATATGGATGAATTGGTCAGGTAGATTTGCGTACGCTTTTCCGCCTCTCCCACTCATTCCATTAGTGGTGCGCAAACTACAACAGCAGTCACTAACACTGATTCTAGTTGCTCCAACATGGGCCAGACAACCATGGTACACAACATTGCTGGAACTATCCGTAGTCCCGCACCAAAACTACGCCTCTCCCCACATCTCTTAACACAGAACCGTGGAGAGATCAGGCATCCGGATCCAGCACAGCTCAATCTAGCGATCTGGCTCCTGAAGTCCTAGAGTTTGGTTACCTCAATCTCGCACCTTATTGTATGAACGTTATCAAAGAGGCTAGGCGCCCCACCACTAGAGCCTGCTATGCAGCCAAGTGGAAAAGATTTGTTATATACTGTACCAATAACACAATCAATCCTCTAGATGCGTCCATTCAACACATTATATGTTACCTGCTGCATCTTCAAAGATGTAATCTAGCATACACATCCATTAGATTGCATCTCGCTGCCATAGCAGCTTACCTACAAAATAGACAACATTTGTCATTGTTCAGGATACCAGCCATCAAAGCATTTATGGAAGGCCTCAAAAGAATAATTCCTCCCAGGGTACCACCCTCTCCAGTGTGGAATCTGAACATCGTCCTCACTAGATTAATGGGCCCTCCATTCAAACCTCTACATAAATGTGAGCTCCAATTTCTTACATGGAAGGTTGCTTTCCTTGTAGCCATCACATCTCTCAGGAGAGTCAGTGAGTTACAGGCACTAACTATTCAGGAACCATTTTTACAACTCCATCATAATAAAGTGGTTCTCAGAACAAATCCCAAATTCCTTCCTGAAGTGATTTCTCCCTTCCACCTCAACCAATCTGTTGAGGTGCCAGTATTCTTCTCACAACCAGAAACAGTAGCAGAGAGAGCTCTTCATACTCTAGACGTCAAAAGAGCACTCCTTTACTACATTGACAGAACAAAACCTTTTCGCAAAACAAAACAACTTTTTGTATCCTTCTCACCACCACAGAAAGGCAATCCTATATCAAAATCTGGCATTGCCAGGTGGATTGTCAAATGTATACAAATTTGCTATCACAAAGCAAAGCGTACACTATCTATTCCCCCTAAAGCCCACTCTACCCGCAAAATAGGGGCTTCCATGGCATTTTTAGGGAACATTCCCTTAGATGACATCTGCAAAGCAGCTACATGGTCTACACCGCACACATTCACAAAACACTATTGTGTAGATGTGCAAGCAAAACAACAAGCTAATGTGGGCCAGGCTGTACTCAAAACACTATTTCAAACTAATGCAACAGATACTGGTGGTCGCCGCTAAAGGAGGATACTGCTATGCAATCTATGCACAGTGTGTGATCTGCAGCTCATATGCCTCAAACGGAAAATGCTACTTACCAGTATGCATCTGTTCTTGGCATGTAGAGCTGCAGATCCACACACACCCACCCACCTCCCCGGCTACCTTTATCTGTTCCAGTATTATCTTAATTAGATACAACATACATGGACATCTCTTTCTGTTTCTCACAAACTCCATCATTTCCCTTCTTGGCGAAAAAAAAATCTGAAGATGGAGTCGATGCCCATGCGCACTATTGTCCAAAGGAGGAGTCACCTATCTCGTGATTTCCAAAGACTTTCCAATACAACAACAAAGTGCAAACATCCGGGCCCAACACCAGATGGCGATCTATGCACAGTGTTTGGATCTGCAGCTCTACATGCCAAGAACAGATGCATACTGGTAAGTAGCATTTTCCTTTTTACTATCCTTTAACCACCGGGAAGGACGTGACTCCCGCTCTGTATCCGTTTTCACAGTACTTGTAAGCGCAGGACACCTGTATGGTAAAGGCATGCTCACTTTACAAGATCAAAAACAACAGTTGATGGACAGAATGCAGAACAATGTCATACATTCACCCCAGTACAGAGATCTGGGCCTAAATCCATCGTTTTTTTGCTCACCATGCCATTCCAGTTTGAACCCAGCCATATGCAAATCAGTCTTGACCCTGTGCCTGTGATGAAGGGTGATGCCCTGAAACTGGTCCCAGGATGCTTGTTTCCGGTCCAGGGAGGACCTGGCTTGGCAGTTCGGGCTGGACTGTTCTCACAAGGAACAGGGTCAAGACTGATTTGCATATGGTTGGGTCCAAACTGGGGTGGTGTGGTGAGCAAAAGAATGATGGATTTAACCCAGATCCTTGTGACTGGGGGTGAATGTTTGCATTGTCCAGCATTCCCTCCATCAATTGTTTCTTTTGCATTTGTCGCCCTAAGTGGAAAGGGTATGCTCAGACGTGGGTCCCGTGCTCACTACACCACTGGATTCAAGCTAGCCTGGCTGATGAAGGGTGATGCCCTGAAACTGGTCCCAGGATGCTTGTTTCCGGTCCAGGGAGGACCTGGCTTGGCAGTTCGGGCTGGACTGTTCTCACAAGGAACAGGGTCAAGACTGATTTGCATATGGTTGGGTCCAAACTGGGGTGGTGTGGTGAGCAAAGAATGATGGATTTAACCCAGATCCTTGTGACTGGGGGTGAATGTTTGCATTGTCCAGCATTCCGTCCATCAATTGTTTCTTTTGCACTTTACAAGATCGACCCCGCTTTTCTCACCGGTTCAGTCAGACGTTCCTGTGGTTGAACATTACCTAGTAATAGCCATAGAGATGCAGTCGCATGTGTGAGCTGCGAGCTTATTCACACAGACCTATTTATAGTCAAACGGAAGTACGTAGAATTAGAATGTCTACAAAGAACCTATGGGGCCCGATTCATCAAGATTGCGTAGTGACTCACTCATGTGAACCGGCCTCATGGCGTACTCACGAATTCCAGAGCACTGCAAGAGTGAGTCACATCTTTTCACAGCGAATTCTTTGTGACTTGTGTCAGTTGTAAATAAGCTTTCTTATCTTTGCGTTTGTTCCATGCGGTTTATTAGCCATTCAGCAGCAATGTACTTAGCATCTGAAGATGAATAGAATGTTTCTTTACAACCGGCAGAGCACAGATGTGGAAAATGCCCCAATTCGATGCATGCTAGCCTTGCTATTTTAAAGTACACAGGCATGCTCTTGCCCCTCCCTCAAAGCTCGTCCCAGGTGCTGGAAGGTTTCTTGAAGCCACTGGGCAGAAGGTCTTGTTGGCGCATATTAGGCAGATAACAAGGTCAGGAAAACCCTGCATTGGTTAGGCTCTACAGTCTACATGGACCACTGGCCAGAGTAGAAACAGGGTGCCAGATAATGCACATTCTGATTTTATCATATGTCCAAGTTTCACTCTGTCTCAATTTTCTATTGGACATCTTCTGAAACCTTTACAAGTGTGGTGGTAGGTCATTCACACTTCAAGGTCTGTCCTGACATGCTGATGGGTCCTTCTCTTTCGCTCCCTTTCTTTGCTTTTACCATTCTTCCCACTTGTCTCTCCCAGCTCTAACATTGCCTTAAGTGGCCTATCTGAAGCAAAAAAAAAGTGAAATTGTGTAATAGTCTGAAAGTGATTGGGAAATGCATCTAAATGCGGTCTTATGAATACATTTGCATGCAAACAATAGTTCTTGAACCTGCACAAAGATTAATATTTAACAAATCTACAGCTGTAATTGAAAATACAGCACTTTTCATCATATTTCTTGTGAGTATCCCACCAGACGCTTCAAATAACTTCCTTTCCCTGTCCACAAAAAAAGCAGCCTGGTGCGTGGCATATATTTCTTTGCTTGGAAGGTAATCTACCATCTCTCTGTGCTGATCAGGGCACATGCCTTCTGGATGCTGTTCAACAAGAAGGTTTGTTATATGTGAGGTGCACTGGCACCGACTGAATAGTGTCTTAGTTATTTATGCATGCCGAATAGAAGTCAAGGAGGGCTTGATTCAGGCCACATTTTTCAGCTGAAAGGCAATGTTTCTCTCCATGTGTTCCCATACCTGGCGTGTCACGCAGTTTGGTGCTTACTTTCCCTCCATGTTAAAGAACAGTAGATGTTTCAGCACCCAGGCTAATTTGCTGCATAGCTAAATGCATATAAGGTCCCAAAGTCGAGACCGATTGCATTGCAAATGCTTGTTTTCTGCGTGACTGGTTCCTGCCATTGTTGAACACAGCAGAGGAGCCTCAAAGTTTCGTTTCTTGCTACTTAGATCCATAGAATGCCTCATGACTACCTACCGCCCACTTTTATCGTATCTGCTTAACTGACACCTACTTACGTGTGTGAAAGGCCTTTTTTGTTCTGATCAACATTTCCCATAACATTCAGAGTGGTGAGTAATCGAAACTCTTAAACAAACATTAAACAAATTAAACAAAAAAAATTAAACATTAAACAAACTCTTTAAACAAAGGACATCTCCGGGTAGTTTAACATGCACACCTTCACACACAAACATGCACAGACACGTACAAACACAGGCATTCACACAAGCAAACACAGACACACGCACACAGACACACACACACACACCTACCAGCACAGGCATTCATGCACGCAAACACACACACACAGACACACATACACAGACACACACAGACACACCTACCAGCACAGGCATTCACGCACGAGAACACACACAGACACACACAGACACACACACACACACACACACTATAAATTATTCAGCAATATTGTAGTGAAAAAGTGGCACATGAGAACTTTTTTAATCTCGGGAGGTGCAAGTAGGGGTGCTGTCGAAGCAGATATAACGAAGGAAGACCTGAACCCTGGAACAACTCTGCATTTTAAAGAGTTAGTTTTACAGCCTCTTCACTCAGTCATTTGTCAAATATAACTAAATAGTAAACAGGGAAAAACTGCTGCACAATATTTTGTTATCTATGTATATGTTTGACAGTAAAAGGGAGCACTTTGTAACTTAAACCAGCGTTTCCCAAACTGTGGGTCTCCAGGCCAATTTCTGTTGGGTCGTGAGGGTGCAATGGATAAATAAATAAATAAAGATGCCTTACATTTTGTATTTATCTTGTCACATTTGCTGTGCTTTTAAAGGGAGGTGAAATGCCAGGCTATGTCTTCTGGCAAAGGAACTGTGCACATATTTCAGAATATAACAGAAGTTAGGAAAGTAAAAATTAAGCACATTTTTTGTATTTCTGAAGTGTGATGGAAACAAAGATTTTAATAGGATCAAAACAATTAACACTTTTACTTGGTAATACAAAAATGAAAGTGTGAAGAAGTTCAGGGAAGCAGGATGGTAGAGATAGGATCTTCTTTATTTAGATAGAGGTATAACAGCGTCCTAGCCACAGGGCAGCCAGCAGCAACTGACTCCCAGCACTAGGCAACCAAAGCAAACCATTGTAACATTCTAGATTCAGAAGGTAAACAATTCTCAGTCAAAGGAGCTCACAGATAGAAAGTAATGAGAGGGCAATTACCACACACCTTCCCCCCAACACAAAATATAACATGAAGAATAACTAAAAGGTATAATCGTATCCAAATATAACTGAATGGTTACATTCACTTCAAAACGTAGCTGAGTAGTTTCTGCGGAGTTTTACAAGTGCGAGTGCTCCTACGCAGAGGAGAAACTTCTTTGGGTGAAACAGGTTTTTTATTTTTGTCAAGAGAAACACAAGTACGTACAGGAGAAATCCTATTCAAATTCCAAATACGGCCATCATCAAGTTTAACCGCATGAGAAATAGTTTGATCACAGTTTGGGGAGAGGAGAATTTAGCACTACCACACTTCTGGGGAAAACGTACCCTCACACGATCACCCACACTTACTACGGTGCGAGATACCGCATGCCTGGTATCGAAGGTGACTTTTCTCTTAGCTGACTTGAGATCTTGACGGGCACGCCATTCAGTGTCCACACTATTGTCATCACTAGCACCCTTCCCTCTCATCCAAGTTTGAAACATATAGGTGTTGGGAGTATGCCCTCTAAACAACTCAAATGGAACTTTTTCAGTAATGGAATGTGGGGTTAAGCGGTATACCATAACACGCTCAACTATGGAAGCTTTCCAGTCACGGTTTTGTTCTTTTGCCAGTTGAATAGCTTCTTTCAGAACACGGTTGAATCTCTCTACCATTCCATTGCATTCTGGATGATAGAGAGAACAACGCTTGTGTTCAATACCTTTGCTGGTCAAGAATTCCTCCATCTCTCTTGATACCAGCTGTACACCATTATCTGTCAGGAGGGATTCAGGAAGACCCTCTCTGCAAAAAATGTTCTCTAAGAACTTTATAACATCCTTAGTTTCTATACTCTGTGTGACTTTGATCTCCGGCCATCTAGAGTACATGTCAATTAACACAAGAACATAAAATTGACCCGTCTTGGAGATGACAGGGCCCAACAGATCTAAGGCAACGTGTTGCCAACAACGTTTAGGAGCCTCTCGTATAATCATTGGCTGGACCCTGGTTTTGCAAACCTTATCAGAGGCATTACACTCCATGCAGTCTCTCACCATGCGTTCTACTTGCATATCAATTCCAGGCCACCAGAAATGTAAACGAACCCTCTCCTTGGTTTTGGATGTGCCTTGATGTCCCAGATGAGCTAAACGAATAATTTTCCGTCTGAGGGAAGTTGGAGGAACAAGGCGCGTTCCCCTCCAAAGCAAATTATCATTCACTGAAAGTTCATTCTTAACATTCCAGAACTTCCTAACACCTTCAGTCAAACTTCTGATACCGGTCCATCCATCTGACACCAATCTACATACATTGAGTAAATCCTGGTCAATTTTCATGGAGTCTCTCCTTTCTGACTCCAAAACGACTCCTTCAACCACTTGACATACTTTGAAGTCATCAACTTCCCAGGTATCCTCAGGGTCAAGAGAGATCTCGCCAGATTGCTCAGGAACTAGACGAGAAAGACAGTCTGCCACTTTGTTGTCAACACCCGGAATGTAATTGACAACAAAGTCGAAGTCCTGAAGTGCTATGACCCACTTACATATACGAGAGGAAACAGCATCTAATGACTTTTACAGAATAGATCTTTTAGAGGCTTGTGATCTGAATGGACAACAAAAGAGGAACCCCAGAGAAACTTCTTGAGCTTTTTTATTGCCCAGAAAATGCACAAGGCCTCTTTTTCGATTACTGAATATTGAAGCTCTGGACCAACAAGAGCTCTTGAAAGGAATAGAATGGTTTCTTCCCTGCCATCCCTAATTTGTTTAAGAACAGCACCTAAACCTCGTGAACTGGCATCAGTGACAAGAATGGAGCTAGCAGAAGAATCAAAGCTCTGTAAAGAGGGGGCAGAACAAAGGGCCTTCTTTACTCCCTCAAACTCCAACTGACACTGAGCAGTCCAAGAGAATTTCACACCTTTCTTTAAGAGAGTTCTAAGCTCACAGGTACGACAGGCAAACTGTGGAACAAACTTATTGTAGTACTCCGCCATACCCAGGAAGGTTACTAGTTCGTCCCTGGACTGTGGAACAGGAAGTTCTTCAATGGTCCTCACAAGACGATCTCTGGGCCTAACTCCCTCACTGGTCAAACGGTGACCTAAATAATCAATCTCAGATAGATTAAACTTGCACTTATCCTCACGCAAAGTTAGACCTCTCTTACTGAAACGTTCAAGCACAGATCTCAATCTTGCATCGTGTTCGCTCTGAGACGAGCCATGAATCAAAACATCGTCCTGGTATATCTTTACTCCCTCAACCCCACTCAGCACGTCTTCCATGACTCTCTGAAAAACTGACGCAGCAGAGATCAAGCCAAAGGGAAGGCGTGTGAATTTGTATGTACCATAAGGAGTTATGAAGGCAGTTAGATCCATGGACTGCTCATCAATTTTGACCTGATGGTACGCCGCACGAAGATCTAAAGTAGAGAAGATGCGTGCATTCCCAAGATGGGCTAACATTTCAGTTATGTTAGGGAGAGGGAACCTGTCAGCAACAACGGCACGGTTGAGAGCACGAAGGTCCACACATAAGCGAACCTCACCGGAGGCCTTGCGTGCTAAAACTACCGGGGCTAACCATTCGCTGGCATCTGTTTCAACTATGATACCTTCTTTCTTTCATTTCTCAAGCTCAATGAGCATAGACTCTTTCATAGCCAAAGGTACACTGCGTACTTTACATGTGATGGCTTGAGAATCAGGCTTAAGAATAATCTTGTGCGCGTACCCTGAAAGACAACCTAACTTCTCGCAAAAGACATTCTTAAATTCAGAACGCAAACTACAACTAGAATCACTCACACTAGAAATGAGATTATTCTTCAAATCACTCTCACTAGAAATAACATTTGTACAACACTCACTAGGCATACGTATGGAAGGAGCAGATTGAGAACAGATGTCCCTGAGAACAATGCAAGGATCACCGCCAGGTATTAAGTATACACCTAGATCAGCCTGGTGAAACCAGCTGATTATGCTGTCACCCTTGCAGGAAATATATATCTTCCCCGCAGTCAACCTACCTTTGTATTCAATATTGCCTATGAAGTAGCCAAACAACTTTATCGGTTGACCACCATAGGCTAAAGGTTTTATGTCCGGCTTGTAAGTTTTTACTTTCCCACGCAGTTTCAAGTCAAAAAACTCTTTGGGAATGAGAGAAATCTTTGCCCCTGAGTCGAAGAGCATCTTGATGTTGCAGTCATTCACTAGGACCACGTCAACAGGACCTTTGCTCTTGTTTTTACCCGTTGGTGTAATTACCTCCCCACAGTGTAGATTATTTTCATCAGAGTCAAAGTCGCTATCACTCTCAAGCAAAACTTCTTTAACACGCCTGCTGGACTTATTCTTCTTAGCTCTACAGGCTTTGGATAGATGTCCAACTCTCCCACAGTTTTTGCATTTTGAAGTGAGAGCAGGACATGATTTGTCATTAGCTAGATGACCTAACATATCACATCAGTAGCATCTTATAATTGTGTTACCCTTAAATTGAGAGTTTGAAGAGTGAGTAATTTGAGTAGGCTCACGTTGTTTCCAAATCGGCTTTGATGGTTTTTTAGTAACACTGTGAACCTTGTCTTCTAACACACCATTTTCTTTTTTAATGACCTCTACACAGGCCAGATTCTTTTAGCTATTGCGACAACCTCATCAAGTTGTGGATCATCCTTCTGCCAAAGATCATCTTTAATTTTCTCAACAGAGCAGCCCAGCATAAATTGATCACGTATGCGTTCTTCAAGAGAACTATCAAATTTGCATGTGGCACCTAATTTACGCAGGGCAGTGATGTAAGTTTCGACAGACTCATCACTTTTTTGTACCCGTTTACCAAAATGGTAACGTTCGAGAATGGTGCTAACCTTAGGGAGATAATGCTTATCAAGTTTTTTAAGACAGATTTCAAATTCATTGAGGTTCCCTGACTCTTCATCAGTTAGGTTGTGAAGATGTTCAAACACTTCTTGTCCTTCGGAACCTAAACAGTGCAAAAGTAATGCGGACTTTCTTTCAGCACTCAGGGATACTCCGCAAACCCTTGCATAGTTTAGGAAAACTTTTTTCCATTTTGACCAATGCAAATTAGGATCCCCAGGGTTAGATAGAAAAAACGGAGGAGGAGTTACATTTTGCATGGTGTATTAAAATAAGTAAGTAAGTGTTCAGGGTATATTGTTCGTGTTTGAGATCAATGTAATAAGACCTTGAATGTACAGTAAGAAGCTGATTGGATGAAAGCTTCCAGTGTAGAGAGGAAGTAGTAAAAGATCCAAGAAATGGAGTAAGAGCTGTGAGTATCAGCGTTGAACAACAGTCGACACTCAACAGGAACTTTTATCAGCCTAGAGCAACTTTTGACACACAACTCGTACGTAGAAATGCTGTGTGTGTCAGCGTGAAGGAACAGTTTCAAGAAACACCAGTAATCACAGTTGACACACGAAACTAAGGCAGGAGTGCTGTGTGTGTCAGCGTGAATGCGGAGTTGCTGGCAATTGGCTGTAAAACTAAGTAAGAGAGAAAATTGCTGTGCGCATCAGCGCACCGTAGAAACAGCTGCGCGCAACAGCGCGATGTTGGAAATGGGTCACGATGAAATTGCTGTGCGCATCAGCGCACCGAAGAAACAGCTGTGCGCGTCAGCGCGATGACGGAAATGCGTCGCCTAGAAACCATAAGACGCTGGGGAGCGTGGAAGGATGTGACTAGTTGGTTGCCAGGAGACCAGACGCTTGGGATCGACGTTGGACGCGATGAGGAATCAATGCGTCAACATGTAGAGGAGGGGAGGATTCAATGGCGTTCAGCGCGAGCAGACAAGGCGCGAGCACGCATTCAAACAATGCTCGTGAAACGCCTATGAGACGGGCCGGCTCAGCGTCCCAGGCATAAATCACGGCAAAGACAAAGTTTCACCAAGAAGCGAGGCGAAAATGGTGAAGAGATGAGTCGCAGCCGGGCAGGCCGAGAGATGCAGTGAGGACGCGCAAGAGGGTAGGCAAGTCTCTCTCTCTCAGTGAGGGAAGCGGCTTAAAAATTGTAAATAAAGCGCAGACAGTACCTTGTTTGTATGAATACAGTTGTGTTAGGATGCTGTAGAAGAGCAGAAAAGGCAGGAGTCCTTAAGAAGATTGAAAGCGAAGATCAACAGTGAACTTCTTGATGTATGTTTCTTGATGTATGTAGAGATGACAATTTTGTTAAACGAAGTTTGTTCATCCCACGCTCGTCGCCAGTGTGAAGAAGTTCAGGGAAGCAGGATGGTAGAGATAGGATCTTCTTTATTTAGATAGAGGTATAACAGCGTCCTAGCCACAGGGCAGCCAGCAGCAACTGACTCCCAGCACTAGGCAACCAAAGCAAACCATTGTAACATTCTAGATTCAGAAGGTAAACAATTCTCAGTCAAAGGAGCTCACAGATAGAAAGTAATGAGAGGGCAATTACCACAGAAAGATATTCACTGGAACCAGATTTCAGCACATTATCAGTTGTGCGCTATATAGCGTCATCACTAAAACTGTATGCCCATGTAAATATAGTGGCCATTTCTATGGAAAGTGTGCTGTCTGTAAATGACACTGCACTACTGCACAATGCTTTAATTATATATTTGCAACATTTCTTCAAAATGCACCACCAGCTACATACTACACCCTTACCACTCTCCTACTAAATACATTTGCTATACTTTGTGTGAACCTAGGGCTTTTCACAATCCTTATGACTTAAGTTCTGTAACATTGATGTCAGCACTCTCACTCTGAAATTTTTTCGAGCATAACTGGTGAGGGCTATGTCCTGAAGCCGTGTGCAGTGGGGGCAGGGGAGTTGCATGCCCTTGGGGGGTTGGGTGCAGGCCCTATGCTGAACCCCATGCTGGGCACGGTGATACACATCTAATTTTACATTTAAAAAAACATAGAAATTCATTAGAAAAGTAAGGTTTAAGTGGCATTGTAGTCAGGAATTGTAAAAATTTCTTACTTTACAAGAAAAAGCTTTCGAATTTCACTGAAAATATTTTAAAAATCAAAGGTTAAAGGGACTTTATAGTTAGGAGAAAATGTCAGTTACAACATAACCTTTTAAAATAACAAAGCCACTGAAATTCACCAGTTATAATTACCTCAAGTAACTATGACTCATGCCTTAAAGTAACTATAATTCGTGTCCTACCCATGCTCTGGTTGCACCCTCACATATTACCTCGCTTGTGAGATGATCAATGACTGCTTTGATAACATCCCTATTGACATCTGAAATGACATCATTGATAAAACACTGAGCATGGTGTGAGTTATAGTTACTGGGCCTCGTTTAAACACAAAAATGGATATGGTGTCTTACCCCATACTCTGATGCAGAAGTTTTTTTTTCAAGTTTGCTATAATTGCTATGATTTTAGTGAACAGATGCCACAGGCCAGCACACCACTCTGAAAAGTCTTCCATCTCCAGTTCATCATCTGCCACTTTTATGGACCGGTCAACACCTTGAACACAGTCCGATAAAGACATATCAAAGGCCGTGGTCAAGGATGTGATATTTACAAACAATTCATGTTAGAAAGAAAAGCAATTAGATGTAAAGAGCATGGTATTTTATTAATTTACAGGATTTTGAAAGCATGTCTACAATTACATTAAAGAATCGCCACTCCACATGCCCGATAAAACTAGGCCTTGCCGGAATGTTTAATTCGGCAGGCGGAATCGGAGGAATTTGCTAATTCCTTGTTGCTCTTGTAACACGGAATTACTCATAAATTCTGCTGTTCCTCCGGCAGAATTCATCTGCAATTGTGTTTCTAAAGAGGGCTGGAAGAGGGAGAATTCCCACTATATTTAAAAAATACTGCAGATTAAAGTTTAATCCGCAGTGCCTTAAACATAAAGGGACTGTTCCCTCTTGCGGCCATTTTTACCAACCACTGCAGTGCATACATCTTGGTGTCCTTACATATGCACTGAGGGCAGGTAGAGGGAGCAGTCCCTCTATGTTTAAAGACCACTGCAGATTTTTAAACATAGAGGGACTGCTCCCTCTTCCAGCCCTGTTTAAAAGTCGCTGCACAGCACAGTAGTGCATACCCCTCGGCGCCCTTTATACTCTACAGTGATTACTGCAGAGCATGTGAGGGCGCCGAGGGCTATGCACTAGTTTGCTGTGCAGTGACTTTTGAAGTACAGACTGATATGCATCGGTTTCTAAAGTTTAGAAACCACTGCATAGCACTCGGCGGAGGAATCAGCAGCGGTTCTGCCAAAAGGGCAAAAGAGAGTTGCCCGGCCTGCTGCGAGGGCAGCAGGGACATGTTGATGTCGATGTCATGTGTCATTACTATTTTATTACAGGCACCGGTATGCGCTGGAGTGTGAGCCTGAGGGCGGGGCTGATGGCAGCAGCAGGATCGGGATCCCTTTGTGAAGCTGGCTGCCCGTGCGGAGTGCGCATGTCGGACTGGCCGGCAGTCTTGTGATGGCCAGCCCAACATGCGCACTTCAGACCACACAAATACCAGCGGTGTTAAACTGCAGGGGATTGCAAGCACAGGCACCTAGGCTCAAAAGGAGCTCTAGTTTAGCCTGCTCAAACCAATCCTGGTGCTTCTCTCATGCTGAAAACAGCATGAGAGCAACTCCAGGTGTGGTTAGATTCGCGTTGGCTGAGTCAATCTGAACCACCTTCCGTTCACTGCCATCCAGCAACAAAGCTGCACCCACCAGTCTCTCCCGGCACTTCCAGGCACTAGGAGATTTCATTTCCCTGGCCAGCAGCTGCCCCTGGACCCAGCCAGACTCAGGGGCTCTCGTTCTTTCCCCTTCTTGAGGCAGTAAGTAGTAAGCCTCTGCCTTGCTCTTACCGCCGGGTGGGAAACGGCTAGGAACAGTTATGTACGGACATCACCTATTTGCTAGATGTAATGAAGGGAAGGAACACATTCTTATATATTTATTTAGAGCACTTCAAGAAGACTTAGGCAATGAGCAGCATAGCTTCAGAGAGGCTTGTTCTGTCTGCCACTGTTTATTCTTCTATTTCCACTAAAGGCCCATGGGGCTATTGTCCCCTGCACCCTCTCCCCCACTTTGATATCCTGCAGGGGGCTAAATCCCCTCTGCTCCCTTGCTCGTTCCAACACCCATATATTGTGTAGGTGTCTGACAACGTGTGTCTGCTTGTCATTGACTGTGTTTGTGTATCAATATGTCTATCTTACTGTTTGAAATGGCGGTTCTGGTTGGCTGGGGTATGCACCTAAGCCAGGCAGAACCCACCACTCTAGTCAGGGTCAGGAAGTTACACACACAAGATAACCCCTGCTCAGCCCCTTGGTAGCTTGGCAGAGCAGTCAGGCTTATCCCAGAGGCTCTCTCACACACTAGTGACACACTAGGCACACCACAAAAGAGACTCCACACAAGGTTATTTAAAAATATCCTTTGTATTTTACACCAAACACATCAGACCACAGTCACATAAATCAATAATCACCTTGCCAACTAGGCAATGGTCATAATAATGCATAGATTATAAATCACTTTGCAGTATATGTAGCACACATTAGACCACATTGACATAAATCACAATAGGCAAGTGTCATAACATCACATAAATCAGAAATTACTTTGCCACCAGGCAATTGTCGCAATCTATGTAGTGCAATAAAGAAATGCTGATAAGTTTGCACAAGTCATCAATCACCATGGAAACATTAGGCCTAACATCACAGGGAGTGCCACAAAAGTAACTACTTATAGAGTGCATCTGTTATATAAGAACCATTCAGTAAAACCATAGCATGGTACATAATAGGTAGTTCTTGCAGTAGGAATACGTTGTAACTGGCATCACATTTAGGGCAATAAAGCTGATGCTTACACTGTTCCCATACCATCCAAACATCTGGGCATGAAACCAACAAAGAAAAATGCTGTAGTTAGGTTCATATAAACTACTATTGGCCCCTCATGGCAGAAGTATCATCCAGCCATGCCATAGTCGCCCAAGGAGCATCACCTGTTCTCCTACTATCAGAATTAGGGTAACCTGGGCTTAGTCTGCCGGCGTAGAAGTGGGGACCTCTATTGCCGTCCGCTGGCCAGCAGCACGAAGCCCACACAGGCCTCGGTACCCCTGCACTCCTATTACAGTGAGTATGGTACGTGCGGCCTCGGTATAAAGGGCCTAGGGGCCTTCGTCGAGGTTTATCCCGTAGTGGAAGAGCCCAATGTAAAGCGCCCCACCAGCTGCATTGCGGACTGTGGTGGGCGGAGCTTGGGCCGGCTCCACTGTGATCGCTCGGCTCCAGCTCCCACAACCTGATTTCTTGCTGCAACCAAGCCGGTCAGAGAACCGCGCTGTTGCTCTTCTAATTCCCGCAGGGATTCTCTTTTGCCAGCGCTGCCCTCCGGCACCTTCCTTCCGATACAGGCCGGGCTGTGCTGGGATTGGCTCTTCCTCGGGCTGGGCCCTGCCCTCGGGAGGTGCCAGCATTGCCCAGCAAAGCGGGGGCTCTGGCCCAGGACTTTCTTAGGGCCCACATGCACCCATTGGTAAGGAGAGGGAGAGCACTTCCTTATCAGCCAGCTCTCCCCTCCAGCTGCCCCCAACACAGGGAGCCCTGCAGTGCTGAGCATGCACTGCAAGCAGGCTCGTACCGTGCTCCTGTTTCCAGTCTGGAGTGCTCCTTGAGAAGGAAGCACCCTCCCCACACCTGTGCCTCCAATAACGCGCTCCACACGCTTACCGAATCAAAGGGGGAATAACACAGCGCTCACCACGCGCTGTTGAACCAATTAAAACCAGGACAGTCCAGTCCTTTCTCTGCTTGAGGCAGGAGCAACCACTGCAGGCAGTCTTACCCCACACAAGCAGGGTAGAGCTCCTCACACAGCTTCTCCAGCTCTTCCTCCAGGCAGGTTAGCTGCTTTTTAAATATAGCATGGATCTTTCCATGAAGACTTTTATCTCCCTGAGACTTTCAACAGGAGGCAAGCACACACAGGCCCTTGGAGATTTCCTTCCCAAGCTGGACAGCACAGCAGGGCAAAAAGAGTCAGTCTTTTTCCTCCACCACAGACAGAAGCAGAAACTGCAAGCCAACCGACTCCTCACTCAGAAAAGGCAATGCTCCTCACACAGTCCTTCCGCTGTTCTTCTTGGCAGGGTCCTCTTGTTCCTGGAAGTAATCTAAAGTCTTGGGGTTTAAGGTCCAATACTTATACCGCATTTTGTTATTGTTCTCTTTGTTGTAAGTGTCTCTGAACCCAGTCCAAACCAGTCCTGTCCTCCCTGGCGCAGCATGACCACAGGGGACGGAGACAGTATTGTGAAAAATGAGGCACAGTCTATTCAGCTGCAAGCGAACCTCCTCCCACAACACTAAATGCAGACCAGCTCTATTCAGGCCAGCAATAAGTCACCCAGGCAAGACAGGGCACTGCTCAACCCCCACCAGTGACTGTCTAGAGTGAGTGCACACCCCCAGCTCCTGTCACTTCAATACCAGACATTGAATACACCAGCAGCCGAGGCACGCAGGATGGTAACCCACTTTCTAAAAATGGCATTTTGAAACACAGAATTAAAAAAACATCCTTACCAAACTAGCGCGTTAATAAACTCTGAGTTCAGAGAACCTAAACTCCATTGCTCTATCTTGTCCCTGTGGAAAGTTATACTTGTAAGATGTTACAAAGCAACTTCCATGTTAGCCTATGGGACAGATAGCTTTTCAATAGTGAAAAACAAAATACACAGTATTTCACTATCGGGACATCGCACACACACCAGTACGTGTCCTACTTTTCACATACACTGCACCCTACCCATGGGGGTAATTTGGGCCTACATAGGGGGTGCCTTAAATGTAAGGAAAGGGAAGGTTTGAGCCTGGCAAGTGGGTGAACTTGTCAGGGCAACATGTCAGTTAACAATTGCGTGCACAGACACTACACTGGTAGGTCTGAGAC
This sequence comes from Calotriton arnoldi, assembly GCA_963921515.1. Classification (NCBI taxonomy): domain Eukaryota; kingdom Metazoa; phylum Chordata; class Amphibia; order Caudata; family Salamandridae; genus Calotriton; species Calotriton arnoldi. Next base: position 186,321 of record CAWUFW010010143.1, read on the forward strand.
ACATTTACAGGGCTACTCATGTAGGTGGCACAACCAGTGCTGCAAGCCCACTAGTAGCATTTGATTTACAGGCCCTGGCATACACAATGCACTTTACTAGGGACTTCCCAGTAAATCAAATATGCCAATCATGGTTACCAAGTCATCTCACAATTTATACAGAGAGCTTATGCACTTTCCCCACTGATTAGCAGTGGTAATGTGCCCAGATTCCTATAGCCAATAAAAGCAAGGTCAGAACAATAGGAGGCAAAAGGCAAAAAGTTTGGCGATAAACCTGTCAAAAGGGCCAGGTCTAACACTTAATATATATCTGTCAATATATCTATTTGCTGCTCTTCAGTCTGTCGCTCTCTGTCACAGTCGGAATATCAACGTGTATCTGTCCTTCAACATCTGTCACCGTGTCTGTCTGCACGCTGCATCACTAGCCACGCCCCTCAAAACCCCAAGGTTACAAAGCTTCCAGTGTGGGATGGCATCCGTGCCTCCAATGATGCTCGCCCCCACACGCAGGGCCTGCCACAGTTTTCCCACACACCAGATACAATCACAGTCAGACATTCGTCAAGGAGCTCATTGGCTTGCGTCGTCGCCCTCTGAACCGGTGAGATGCTGTAAACCACAAAGATAGGACACACCATGCTACACCTCACAGACCTAGTAGCCCACAGGACTCCATATTGCCCACAGACTCACCCTGATTGTGAATGAATTATTAGGAATCCGCCTGCCCTGGCTAGCAGCTGAAATACATTTTTGCTGGTCAAGCACCTTTTTGACATCAGCTGGTGGACTGAACTCTGCTTTGGGCCTCACATTTTCCATGGCATGTATAAGACGGTACAACACTAGTAGGCTGACAAGGCTTTTATCCCTGACTTCCTCTTGTCCCTGGCTCAGAATTTGTGATTTTTATATAGCACAGGCAAGAACCGATAGGTAAGAGAGCCGAGCAGCGTACCATCAGAGCAAAAGCCAAAAATGCAAAAAAACTGTTTTTTCCAGCTGTCCTCACTCTAACAACAGTGCTATTAGTGAGTTGTTGTACATCATATATGTGGCCTAGTTTCTTATGATACCTTAAGCAGCATTATATTCTTTGAAATCAAACATAAGAGCACACACAGAGCATATCCTGAACTTGCATATTTTAAGGTGCACTCATATGTGATAATGATCAAAAATGAGACTTGGTAAAATAAAATATTTGCCTAGGATCACACAGTTTGGTCAAGTGGGGAAGCCGGAATTGGTCAGAGGATTTCTGCTTTTACATTATGCAGTTCAGACCTTGGGACCGGTTGGCTGCCTTGCTTGTGCCGTGAAAGTTGGAAAGAACTTTCAAAAGTCAACAGACGCCACTGGTTGGAACACTTACATACTCTGCAATCATCACTGCAGAGTATGTAAGGGCACTTGACTGTGCTATTTTCTTAGCACAAATTGCATCCTCACATCCATTTTTGGGTGTGAGGGTGCATTTTACGCTAAGAAATTAGCACCAAATGCCCACTCCACCAATTCCGCCCAGTCGTACTTAAAATTAGGTGGGTCAGGAAATTTTGTTGTTTCAAAAATTGGGTCGTGGTTCTAAAAAGTTTGGGAAGCATTGACCTAAACCTAATGGTGCTGTCTGAGACATGGGAGAGGGTGAAACCAGAGTTATGTGAAATGTATCATAAATCAAAACATTGTCTTTCTTCCACTATTCAAAGCACAAGCCTCATATCATAGGAAGCCGATCATGTCCAAATTACAGTTCTACAAATATGACATCTCCTGAAATGCACAGCACACAGCAAAAATAATAAAAATACAACAAAATATAACCTATTTTAAAGCCAATATGATACACGGCAGAATCATTATACCATGCAGCAAAACAAATCCGATACAAAGCAACATGAGTAATTTACTTAGGGCCAGATGTAGGTAACTTCAATTTAGCGAGTCCTTAATAGCAATTTTTACCGAACCGCTATTAAGGACTCGCTAAATGGAATGTAGGTAGGAATCGCTAAAATATTAGAGATTCCTTAACATTCCTTAATAACGAATCGGTAATTGGGATTCGTTATTAAGGAATACCTAGTCATTCATTCCTATGGGCTAGGAGGCCCATAGGAATGAATGGGAAGATATTCACTATTAGCGATTCAGTATTACCGAATCGCTAATAGCTGGAGGTATTTCAGTGGTGCCAGGGTGTCCAAAGGACACCCTGTTGCACCCTGAAATGTGCATGTGTGCACATGTGGCGCACATACATGCCCTAAGGGCATGGATGTGTGCCACATGGCACATTTAAAAAGCAAAAAAGTGCTTTTTAAAGGAAATCGCTACTTACCACCAACTTGAAGTTGGTGGTAATTAGCGATTCCTTAACGCTCAAGTGCACTATTTTTAGTGCTACGTACATTGCATTTAAGGAATCGGTATTTCCGATTCCTTAAATGCAAGAGCAAAATAAGGAATCGCTATTTTGCGATTCCTTATTTTGCATGTAGGTATGAACTCACCTACATTGCACTCAGTCAAATACCGGTCGGTAACGCTGAAATTCTCCGAATTTCGGCGTTACCGACCGGTATTTAGCCACCTACATCTGGCCCTTAGTGAATTATATGACTAACATGTGCTAACTTAAATAAAACATACACTAAAATATATGTGAAACATACTTAAAAGAATATAGCACTACAAAAAAGACTTTGGCAAGCACTGAAATGAACATGACTTGCATTAAAAATAATACAACATTCGCTAAAGTGACTGACGTGTATTAAGAGAAATAAGACACAGGTTAAAAACAATATGATGCCCTGAAATTAATATAGCCTTCAATTAAATTAATATGACATATGTTAAAATAAATATATTGTCTTCTGCAAAGAATATAATACAAGTAAAAATGTATAAAAAACTTTGATAAGAATATTACACATATTGTAATGAATATGACTAGTATTGAAATTAATATGATCCATATTGAAAAGAATATGGCTTGTATTGAAATGAATATGACACTTTAAAATGTACACAATTGTACACATAACACATTTCGACACTAATACAAGACATGTTAAAATGAATATAAGCCATGATGAAATAAGTATGAAATGTACAAATGAATACGAAATTAGATGAAATGAGTATGACAAGTGTTGATTTGTTTGTGACCTACACTAAAATTAATGTGCCATGCATTGAAATCAACATGGAATGCATTGAGAGGAAAATGACACACCTTGACATTAGTATGGCCTGTGCTGAAATCAATACGAAATACACTGAAATGATATGAAACTGTGATGACCTGTGCACCGTATGTACCCTGCAATCCTCAAGTCACTTACCAACGGAAAAACCAACATCGCCACCTGCAGTGCCCAAGGTGCACGGTCTTTGCTCCTCCTCAAACATGCCATGAAGAATGACGCCCTAGGCACAGTCCTTCCTCTCCTATGTGTAATGACCAAAGGCTGAAAGAAACGAACACACTGCCCAAAGGAAGAGTCCATATAGCAGAGGCTCAGGCATGGCTCATTATAGACCCCTCTGGATTACCCAGGATATTTAGATTCCATTTCCTTCCTCCACCCTCCTTATCATGGCCTCCTTCCAACCCCTATTCTCACCTACAACACAGGACTTGAGATGTTGCAAGATATTGGAGTTTCGCGAGATTTGGTGGCCATCTTAGACCGTGCCCTCTCTCTTAGGCCTTGCTTGGCTACAGAGCTCACCAGGGAAAAGCATCAACAACTTTGGCTCCTGAGCCCCAATGATACTCTGGAGTGGCTGCGCTCCTCCTGGTGCCTCTCTCCAGAGCAGCAGCTTTCTGTTCTGACCTGAGAAAGAAAAAGAGAAGAATTCAGAGAACCCCATCATGCAGAGTCCCAGAAAATGCCCTCAAATGGTCAGTGCATTGAACTTTGACTTGAGTTTCTTAAAAGCATACATGTCTAAAGTACTCTTGTAAAGAGACACAAAAGGCGAAGACAATTTAAAGACAGCCTTACAAGTATAAAGACGTTGCATCCTATGTCAAGAATAGGATAAGTTATTACATGGGTTAAGCTTTTGCATGCAGCACCTACTGCTCATGTCAAAACAGGAAGGTATATTTCAGAAAAATATGTAGTAAGTAGATGGGCTTAGCAAGGGTGCCCGCTTTCGCCGTTGTTGTTTGCTATTGCTATGGAGCCACTTGCGAGTTGGGTGAGAACTGGAGGGGTTTACAGGAGTCTGGAGGTGCAAAGTGTACAACATTATTCAGCATTATATGCAGATAGCATGTTATTTCTCAAAAATGTAAATGTAGATTTACGTCATGCAAAAAAACTCCTAGATCAGTTTGTACAGGCTTCCAGATTATACATCAACTGGAATAAATCATATTAGTTCCTGTTACAGAGGGATGTACCACAGCCTGTTGACCTGAGGGTTCTTAATTGAGAGGGAACATGTTTAAAATATCTGGGAGTTCTATTATATCATGCTTCTGTGGATTTACTGGAGGGCAATATTGGTGTGACAATTAGAGGACTACGGCCTAGTGTGAATTTCCGCCGCTTTCAGTTGCTGGCCAAATAGTGGTGTTTCCCTGATTGCTTTACTTTTTTCCAACACTGCCCTTGGTGATACCTTGTAAAGTTTTTTGAGAAATTAATTCCCTGTTGGTGTCTCTGATATGTGGAGCAGGTATGTGAAGGGTGGCTTTGGCTAAGCTACAACGAGCAACTTCATCACAGGGAGGATTAGCGGTGCCAGATATGGAAAATTATTACCTTGCGGCACAGTTACAATGGTTTATACAGTGGATTTGTTCACGTAGAAATCCAGATGAGGCAAATTTGGAGATGTTGCCAATTTTAGATGTGTTGTATAGAACACTCTTTACCCCTTTTAGAGGTCCAGTGCGGGGTATGCCCACTGAGTTGAAAGTTGTATAACACTGTTGGCGGCGAGCTCTCCAACTTACCCATACTCAGAAGCCATTTTCTAAGTACATTCCATTGAAATGTTTGGAGCAGATCAATCTGGGGGGAAGATTGAGGGGCTTGGCAGACTGGGTAAATCATGGGGTGCATAGGGTAGGTGATATGTATAGAGATGGGGTGGTGCTTCCATTTGAGGAATTATCTGCAATTTATGAGATTCCCAGAGGGCAATTATTACTACATTGAGCTGTGATTGCTAGAGTGCACCGCCAATGGGGTTTAGGCTTAAAAGAGCCTCAATTACACAATGCTAGTGAAATGTTGTATTCTACAACTGGCCGCATAAGGGCAGTGTCGTGTCTCTATCAAGCATTTGGAAATGACATGATAAAGCCTTTGGTGGGGCTAAGAGAAAAATGGGAGGAGGATTTGGCACATCCAATAGCAATGGCTAAGATTCTTGCAAACTCTGGAACTGTGTTTAGAAATGCGAGATTTAAATTGATAATTTTTTTTTTATTTACACAGGGCATATCTAACTCCATGGAAAATAGCTTGGATATATCAGACAGCTGTGGCATTGATCCAGCGGTGTACTAACAGCAGATACTCCACTACCATATACTCACCTGGGCCCATATAACTTCTTCCACTAAATACCAAGTAGACCGCTGGAACTTAGTTTATGATTTTCATACTTCAAGATCTAGTTATTTCTTTTCCCTAACTAAACCTTTTCACAGATCAATTAGTTCTTTCCTCTGGTCAATGGACCATTAGTTGGAACTAGTTGATGGTGATAATTAACATAACTTATTAAACATTTCTTGATTAAAATTTAAATAATCACAAACTCGGGAAGTTTTAAAATCTTTATCTAAATTAATTGCATGTGAACCATCTCAAAGTTTCAGTACTAACACCCTCATTCGCAAGAGTGTCAATTCAATCAATCTTCAATAAGCAATAACAATTCAGATCCACACAATAACTATGCTCAGAAAGAAGAGGACAGAGAGAGAAGAACATCTATCAATACGATGAATTTATATTTACCAAGAATGGTGTGAAGACCAACCCCCTGGCCAAAGGGCTGATAAGGGTCCCCTGGGATAGATCAGGAGACAAAGACTTCAGGACAGGATACTTCACCTCTCTAAATACCGACGACTGCGTCGCACCGCTTTCTGACACTCTCTTCCTCCTCGTGATTCTTCCGTGATCTTCTTTCTAACCCAATTAAGTTAAAATAGATGGTTCTGCATTCGATTTCTTCATCAGCGTCTCACAGCATCACCACCACCCACAGCATCAACAGCATCCCGAGCTCTGCATCGCCTCAGCGCTTCTGCTCCCAATAATCTGCTCTGCTCATCATCAGCTTCTCATCATCAGCTTCTCCTCCCGTGTCTGCTAATCTAACTAACTAAAACTACCTCAATTATACCTTTCCGTAACCATGTACCACCCATTAATGTTTCAATTTCACAAAATACTAACTCTGATTGGACAGGCGAGGGGGGATGATTGTCACACCATGCTTACATTTCACTTATTTCATTAAACCATTGTTTCATACCCCTCCCCTCAAACTTTATTAAATCATTTCCTTTCACATACATCTCCAAACTTTATTAATACAAAATGTTTCAATATCATGAATAAAACTCCTTCATATGAACTCTTCAACCTCATGTTCCCAGGGCACATCTTCGCTGGCCTTGGACGCGTGACAAGTCCTTACTCATCTTTCCTTATTCTCTCTCTGGTGCGTATGCGTGGGGTCAAGTCAGTCAGTTCAATTCAGACAAGTGTGGAAGGCCCAAATGCGCACTAATAATAAAGTCAAAAGAAAAAATGTTATTCTCAAAAATAAATGGTTTCACTGTACACCACCAACCTCTACTCTAACCCACTCTAATTATTATTACCCTTTCTGCATTTGAGTTAGTATAAAACGTATTTTCTATTTCAGCCAAGCAGGTGCCATGCATGTGAGCTTTCAAGCGGCCATTTTAATATCTTTTGCGCTGGCGCAAGATTTTCCCTCCAAGCATTAGTACGTCATACTACGTAGATGCAGTAGACGCATGCACAGTAAAGATCCCTTGTTAGAGTGCATTTTAGTCCTTCGTTCATGTTGTTACAGTTAGTAAACACATAGGCAAGCTTCACTGTCCCCCGTGTCTTTTTCTAAATGTGAATTATTAATTACAAACACGTTGTTAGTAATTCGTTAATGAGTTAAAACGAAAGGATTGCTTCAGAGCAAGTCTCATTTACGAGTCCTTGCTCCATCAGCATGTCCTAGGTGTGGGGCACAAGGGGTGGAGATGCTGAGTATGGTGTGGTCATGTTCATTATTGGAGGAATACTGAAAGGAGGCAGAATCCTGCATAAATGAAGCAACGCAGAGATCTATTGAATGTGCCCCTATGGCCTGTCTAATGGGGGGATTAACAAGGCCTGCTATACATAAAAGCACAGCAGGATTCATGGACCTGGCTCTGGTACTTGCTAGACAGGGGGTAACTATGAATTGGAAGGCACACAGGCCTACCAGGGTAGCAACATGGAGAGAGGAGCTGATTTGGTGGGCAGCTTCTGAGAGCTTAGTATTATATAGTGAAGTAAGGAAGGGTAGATAGAGGAACAGTTGAAAGGGTATGAGCGGGGGATCATTCATTACATTCCTCTAAAAGTTTGGCTATGAGTGATGAGTCTGGGGAAGAAAACAAGTATAGATGAACTTCGCAATGGAAATGCACTCTGTAAATAAATGCAAATTAAGATATGTCTATTGGAAGAGTATGTGGGTTCATTAATTACAGTCATTCAAAAGTTTGGAATTGAGTAGAAATGTACTTCCCCAATTAGTATATATAAAACACAAGTGTACTTTACAAATTAGGATGTGAGTATATATGCTGTAAAGGGGGCTGGACTAAAGGGGATGAGAAGATGGAGTAAGTAGTAACAGTTATTGTATTGTTGTGTATGTTTTATTAAAATACCAATAAAATTATGTTTGCAAAAAAAAAAAATAGGATAAGTTATGGTCCCAAACATCCTATGAAGTAAATAGGAGAACCGGGGACGCCCCTGAAACCATGATATTTGTCGTACAAAGACTTTAAGGTTCAAGTTCCTGGTGAGTGCATTGCACTGGGACATTAGTATGGGATCAGTGATAGTATTTGGTTAGTGCCTGATTTCTTTGCCACAAGAGTAATCTTTTGTCTATTTTCTTCCCAAAGGGGTGCGTGACCATTGTGGGAGCTGCTTGCTGATAAATCAAACTCCAGTCCAGAAACCAGAACAGATTGAGCAGACGTTGAGAGTGATGATCTTTTCCTTACCCATCCTTTCCTTCTCCCTTCCTACCCCCTTACCTCTAAAGATGAATCACCCATGCTTGTTCCATATTTATGTGTTGAGGATTTGCCTGGAGGTGAGCTGGTGGAATATCTTTGTTTCCACGTAACCTGGATTTCAGGTGAGTAGTACCTTCACAGAAACAACTTAAAATAAATATGACAATTGCTAAAATCAATATGATCTACGCTTAAATGAATATGACGTGTGTTCAAGTGAATATGGCCCTACGTTGAAATGAATATCACATACATTAAATTGATTGTGATATGCATTTAAATGAATATAATCTGTCGTCCGGCATATGGCATACATTAAAATAAATATTGCTTATACTGATATGGATATAACATGGAATAAAATAATTATGGCATACATCCGTTAAAAATAATTGTACCTGCCTTAAAATGTATATGATCTACACTGAAATGAATATAACAGTTGCTAAAACTTATATGATATGCATTGAAAAGAATATGACACTTTTTGAATAGAATTTAACATATAATGACGAAGAGGACAAGGATTGAAATGAATATGACAATGGTAAAAATGAATACTAGACATTACGAAATTAATACCGCACTTGTTTAAATGAAGATAACCCATGTCAAAATGAGTACAATGTGCTTTAGAATGAATGAGACAATGCTTGAAGATAATATGAAACCCTGTGAGATGGCAATCAAAAGAATATGGCATATTTTGAATAATATGACCCATGCTTAAATGAATATCACATATTGAAATAACAATGACATGCTTTAAAATGAATATGATGTGTTGACATTTATATAGCATGCCTTAAAATTTAGATGACATGCGCTAAAATGAAAAAAGCATGCACTGAAAGTAGAATAAATCCTTTTAAAATGCAGTACATGACCAAGCAACAGAAGGAGGCTGTGGTACAAGGACAGGTAATGTGAGGAGTTTGGGACACAAAGACTGAGAAAAACTATTACCCTTATTACAAGCTGTGCAGACCAGTATTACCCCATGGTTTTGTATGGTGATACCACTTAGCCCATTTTCAAGTAATACTGGGTTTGATTTAAAAGTCTCATTACAAGTTGCTGATGGAACAGCCCAATAGGTGGAAATAACACTGAATTATTTCACTTGCTCAAGACTAGTGATGATATATGGTCTTACATTTAATAAAAAACTCTAACCAGCAGCCCAAGAAACAAAACTAAAAAGTACAATATCTCTGCCCCTGGCTGATCCAATCTACTTTATGCCCTAGCCCTAAATATTCTGTTTCAAGACAGCACCATACTACCAAAACCTATGCCCCACTCAAATCATGGAAAGACACATGTACATACACAACCTATGCCCCTAGTTAACTCATTTCTAACTACCATGCTAACCCCAACTATCTAACAACCCAAATGGAGAATGAAGATGACTGTCTGGATGTGTTGGTTGGGGTTCTGACTAGCAGCAGAAAGCTCTGTAGTAGCTCAAATCAGTATGACCTGAGGACATTCCTCCAAAGTCTTCCTACAGCTCAGAGCAGGTGGTAATCTTTGCAAATCATCCCCTCAAAATGTGAGAGCACCTAATCAAGACATAAAATAAATAATATCAACATTTAAATTCATGTGCCACTCAACGTTCAATGTTGCTCCTATTTAAAAAGGCACTGCATGAACACCATGCAACCACTGCACAGGCTAATCCTGAAATGTGGGTCAGCGCCCTCTAAGGCTACTTATTCATCTGTTATTGGCACATCATCTTCCTCCCAGTACTCCACTCCCTCCATGATTACATTAGCTGCAGGATTGGACTGAGAGCAGGTGAGGTGATGGCAACAGTAAGTCCAGTTGGGAGCCTGGTAGAAGTAGATGTATTTTTAATCATTGTAGTGGTGGTGAACACCAGGGCACTGGAGTCTTTAATCACTGTGACCGGTATGTATGTTAAGGCATGCTTACAGTCACAGAGGCAGGCAAACTGGCTGTGGTTTTGGTGGTTGTTTCGGAGAATTGCAAGTGGAGTGGTTTGTGATGCAGAGCTGAGTCATAGTGATTATTTAATGGCATGACATTAGCAACTCAGGAAATGTCTTACTACCAGCTACATCTGAGTAATATTTATCCTGCTACCATCTTGCTTTGGAATGCCCAACATTTCAATGGACTGTCACCTACAGGCCCTGCCTCCCATTTTTGTCATGGGTGATAGCTTCCCTAGTAAGTGTATGCTCCCACCCCTAATAACTCAAGGGAACATTGCATATGCTGTCTCCCAAGCACTGTAGTGATGCATAGCATTTGTCTTTCATGCAGTTATCGTATTTGTTATATGACTGCTGGATGCAACTACTTATCTAGCACTGGCTAATCTTGCATCATGTTAGAAATGGGGGTCTCTAGTTGACAGAGGTAGGTACCTTTGTCCAAATAGGGACCCTCGCTTCTAGTCAGGGTAAGGGGGATACACTCCTAAAATAACCCCTGCTCACCCCCTTGGTAGCTTGGCACGAGCAGACAGGCTTATCTCAGAGGCAGTGTGTAAAGCATTTGTGAACACATACAGTAATACAGTAAAAACACTACAAATGGACACCACACCAGTTTAGAAAAGTAAGTAATCTTTATCTAAACCAAAACAAGACCAAACGACAAAAATCCACAATACAGTATTAAAAATAAGGCTTTCAAATTGTAGAAATAGTTCAGTTCAATGCAAGTTGTAAATGCGACACTTTTCTCACAAAGTACCTTGGATGCGTCACGCAAAACAAACAAAATGGTCGCAGGGAAGTTGATGCGTCAGTTCCTTACACACAGGGAAGGTGATGCGTCGGTTCCTTGCTTCGGGGGAGGTGATGCGTCGGTTCCTTACTGCAGCGCAGGGGAGGTGATGCATCGGTTCCTTACCGGAGAGGAGGTGATGCATCGGTTTCTTACTGCGTGGGGAGGTGATGCTTCGGTTTCTTACTGCGTCCCCCAACGATACGACAGTCTTGGCGCCTCGATGCGTCGATCCGATACGATGCGTGGTTTCGTGCAGCCGCACAGCAGGCTTGAATCAGGATCGGTGTGGTGATCTCAGACTTCAGAGATCGTTGCACCCAATGCATCATGCAGCGATTTCTCGAGCCGCGGCAGGGGCTGCGACGGTTTCTTTGGTGATGCGTCAGAAACAGGTGCAGATGCGACACACTTCTTCGATGTTGAGTCGATTTTCCAGCTCCCAGAGACAATCAGTCTCTAGAGGTCCTGAACAGCAGAAGGCATCTCTTTGCAGGTTGGAATTTCCAGCAAGAAAATTCAGGGGAGCTGGTGGTGAAGTCTTTGTGTCCCTGAGACTTCAGAACAGGAGGCAAGCTCAGTTTCAAGCCCTTGGAGATCTTCTTGCAAGCAGGTGACAAACCAGACACCTTTTTTTTTCTCCTTTCCTTGGCAGAAAGCAGCCACTGCAGGCTAACTCCAGACTGTAAACAGCACAGGGGCAGTATTCCTCCTCAGCTTCTCCGGCTCTTCTCCTTGGCAAAGGTTCCTATTGATTCCCAGAAGTGATCTAAAAGTCTGGGGTATGGGCCCCTCTTTTTATACACAAAAATCCTCTGTTCTCTGAAGGCAGAGAGTGTCTGTACCCAGCCAAAACCAGTTCTGTCCTCACTGGTGCAGCTTCCTGGCAGGAGGTGGAGACAGCATTGTTGAAGGCAGACCAGGCACATGCAGGTGAAAGGAAATCTCCTCCCCCTACTCTGAATGCAGCCCAGGTCTATTCAGCCCAGCCCTGACTCATCAGACTTCTGGAGCCGCTGGCCCTCTCCAGCCCCGGTCATCCATAAGCCAGACATGCAATACACAAACCTAGCAGAGGCACACTGGATGGTTAGACAAGAAAATAGCTACTTTCTAAAAGTGGTATTTTCAAACACAGAATGTAAAAATCACCCTCACTAAAAGTTGCATTTTAACATTCTGAGTTCAGGCATACTAAACTTTATTTTTCTAGCTTGTTCCCAGGGCCAGTTATGTTTATAAGATGTTATAAAGAAACTCCCCATTCTGTCCTATGGGAACAGGTAGCCTTGCAATAGTGAAACACAAAATTGGCAGCATTTCACTATCAGGACATGCCACACACATCAGGGCATGTCCTACCTTTCACATACAATGCACCCTGCCCACAGGGGTACCTTGGACTACCTTAGAGGTAACTAATATGCACAGCCCCCAAAGCATGCTCTGAAGCATCTGTCTGCACAATTAACTCTTCTGAGAAGTTGGGTGCCTTAAGCACGGGCGCTGTGCACATGGCAGATTTCAGGGCATCAAAAGCTTTCTGGCAGGCGTCAGTCCAGTTCCCTTTCTTGGGCTTCTTCCTGGAAGTCAGCTCTGTGAAGTGGGCAACAATAGTGCCATACCCCTTGACAAACCTCCTGTAATACCCTGTGAGTCCTAAAAAGGCTCTCCCCTCTGTCTGGGTCTTGCGGGGTTCCCAAGCCAGGATGGCATCAATCTTGGGCTGTAGGGGCGCCACCTGGCCGCTCCCTACCTGGTGTCCCAAGTACATCACAGAACCCTGCCTGATCTGGCACTTACTCGCCTTGATCGTGAGGCCTGCCCTCTGCAGAGCCTTCAACACTTCCCAGAGGTGGTGCAGATGTTCCTCCCAAGTGGCACTGAACACTGCAATGTCGTCCAGGTAGGCGGCACTGAAATCCTACAGCCCAACCAACACCTGGTTGACCAACCTCTGAAAGGTGGCAGGGGCATTCTTCATCCCAAAGGGCATCACCCAGAATTGGTAGTGCCCATCTGGTGAGGAGAATGCTGACCTCTCTCTTGCCCCATCAGTTAAAGCAATCTGCCAGTACCTAGACGTTAAGTCGAACGTACTGAGGTACCAGGCAGCCCCCAACCGATCGATGAGCTCATCAGCTCTGGGGATGGGGTGCGCGTCAGTCCTGCACTTGCCAAGTCGACATGGCAGTCTCAGACTGCACACAAGTTCTGCAATGGCAGGCCAGAGTTACATTTTACAGGCTGCTTCTGTGGGTAGCACAATCCGTGCTGCAGCCCACTAGCAGCATTTGATTTACAGGCCCTGGGCACACACAGTGCACTATACTAGGGTCTGACAAGTAAATCAAATATGCCAATCATGGAATCACTAATCCATAACAACAATTTACAAAGGGAGCACTTGCACTTTGACACTGAACAACAGTGGCAAAGTGCCCAAAGCATTTAGACCAGCAAAATGGAGTCCAACACACAGCAAAAACATAGGAGGCAAAGGTAAAAAATGCAGGAGAGACCCTCGCCAATGGTACCAGGTCTAACACATCACTATGCTATCACATGTGGGTATGTGCCCATAACATTAGTATTCCCGAATGCAAATGCTATATTTACCAGGAGCGTGTTGGTTGGCACAAGTACAGGCATAGTGACATTATATCAGGCATTCAAATAGATCATCCTTTCCTCGTGCTTCAGCCCACCCTGTATGCCTTCAATACTGGTAAAGCTCATTAAGTTGTGAATCTGCTCCTCAAGTCAAGTTTAACTTGTAGCTCCTCCCTCTGTTGCAAGACTCTCATGTCTTCATTTGACAGAACGTTTTGGACATGAGGTTGGTACACAGTCTGTTTATGAGAAGAGACTCCATTTACTTTCTGTATGAACTGCTGCCAGTTCTTCATTCTCACCTGGGCCATGGATATTTGGAGCAAATTTCCCATGAGCAGCGGCTCCTCTTTCATAACTTGTAGTTCAGGCAAAATTTAAACTTTCTCACATGGTCATAGCAGACAAATGGCTGGCTTGCAGGAGTGTATGACTGTTTCCAGCAAAGAATTGAACTGGACTAAAAATCCTTAAAATGGCTACCACACGCGCAAGAGACTCGCTTCACTTCGCGGCCAGCTTAAGGCTCTCCGGGTGAACAAGGCAGAGCACTCTCTCTTAGCTCTCAAGCAAAAATTCTTTGGGGGAGGCAATAGAGTGGGCCCCATGCTGGCGCGTCGTCTTCGCCAGCAACTTTCTCGCGGCCGCATTGCTAAGATTGCCTTGCCGACCGGGGGTTGGGCCACTTCTGAGCAGGCTAAACAACGAGAATTCAGCACATTTTTTACCGATCTGTATAGCCCGGGTGCGACCTGTGGAGATCAGGTGGACGCCTTCTTGGCAGCGTGTCCCTGGGAGCCAATATCCCCCTTTTAGGGAACAGATGGAAGAGCCTATCACCGCAGCAGAACTCCGAAAAGCACTCAACAGTATGCCAGTGGGCAAATCGCCAGGACCTGATGGCCTAACACTGGCCTTTTACCGCTTATTCCTCCCAGAGCTCCAGGCCCCTCTGCTGCGCCTTTTCAACTCCTTTGTGCAGTCCGGGACTGTAACCCAGACGATGGCGGAGGCGGAGATCGTCCTCATCCCCAAACCGGGGAAGGACCCTACTGTCTGCTCCTCTTTTCGACCTATTTCATTATTAAACGTAGACGTCAAACTGTATACAAAAATTCTTGCCCTGCGACTGGCCCAGCACCTCCCCGGTCTCATTGACCCGGATCAGGTGGGTTTCATACGGGAACGCCAGGGAGCGGACAATGTTCGTCGCGTGGCCCATCTAGTGCAAAAGGCCCAGCACCATAAGATACCGGCCTTCCTCCTTTCCCTCGACGCCGAGTAGGCATTCGATCGGGTGGATTGGACCTTCCTTCGGGCGGTCCCGCACCGTGTGGGCCTTGGGCTGAACATGATTGCTCGAATTATGGCTCCGTACGCGACTCCCTCGGCGCGCATTCGGGTCAATGGCCTTCTCACCCCCTCCTTCTCCATCTGTAGGGGCACACGCCAGGGGTGCCCGCTCTCGCCTTTGCTTTTTGCTCTCGTAGTGGAACCACTGGCGATTGCAATCCGGGGGTCGACGGATATCCGGGGCATTCGCGTAGGAGGGGTCGAACACAAACTAGCCCTCTTTGCTGATGATCATCTTTTGACACTTACAGACCCTGCGTGTTCCCTCCCTGCGCTACTGGATATACTCTCACAATTTGAATTGGTGTCAGGTCTTAAGATCAACCTTTCCAAGTCGGAAGCACTCAATCTTACTCTCCCTCGTCACCAACTGGAGGCTCTGGGAAGTGTTAATCCCTTCCAATGGGCCCCACATTCCATCCGTTACCTTGGGCTAAATGTCACGGCTACCCTGGACACTTGGACGGGGGCGAATTGGCCGGCCTGCAGGGCAGCTATCCGCACTGAACTTACCCGATGGAAGGCGCTCCCCATTTCGTGGCTGGGCCGACTTAACGCGGTTAAAATGGCTATTTTACCAAAAGTTCTCTACCTTTTCCAGGTGCTCCCTACGCCGATTCCCCACAGGGACATTCTGAATCTCCAGCGGGACCTGATCACCTTTATTTGGGGAGGGGGAAGGCCGCGTTTTTCCACGCGGGTCCTGATGTTGCCTCGAGACCGGGGGGGTCTGGCCTGTCCCGACCTGCTAGTATACTACTGGGCCTCGCACTTGCGTTACATATCGGAGTGGACGGTCCGCGAAAGTGAAAAGCACTGGTTCCACATGGATAGGGCAGTGGCTTGTCGCCCGTTATGGGATCTGGCTTGGATACGGAGTGGCGCTAGACACCGCAGTGCCTATATTGCCATTCCGACGAAGTCTGTCCTAGAAATTTGGGATAGGATCGCTGTCTCCCGTGGTCTCACTACATTTCCCTCCCCCAACACATCGTTGGCACTTAACCCGGACTTCCCACCAGCTCTGGCCCCAACGTCTTTTTCAGCATGGTCGGCTGGCGAATGCCGGGTGATAGAACAACTGTTTGATGAAGGACTCTTTAAATCATTCAACAGGTGTAGACAGGATTTCAACCTCCCTAAAACTGCACGCCTGGAGTACTTCCAGGTTCGTCATTGGCTTCGAGCCCCCTCCTACACGGAGGGCGCTACGAGGCAACTTACGTCGTTCGAATCCCTGGTTCGAGCCTTTGATGGGTCCCGTGGGTTGATCTCTCGGACGTATAAAGTCCTTCAGCATTCGCATGCGGTGCCCCCACACACCTATCAACGCCAATGGCAGGCAGACATTGCGGAGGATATCCTCCCAGAGCGCTGGGAACAGCTATGGCGGGATATTCCGCGCATCTTTAGAAGCATAGCCCAGCAGGAGTCAGCATATAAAATCATGACCCGTTGGTACTATACTCCCTTGAGGCTCCAGAAGATGTTCCCTGGCTTCGCCCCCCTTTGTTGGCGCTGTCAAGCGGCCCAGGGCTCCTTCCTGCACATATGGTGGACGTGCCCGCTCATCCTCACTTACTGGCGCGAGGTTTTGACTCACGTTAAGGAAGTATTGGGGTTCCCCTTGCCAAGTGACCCGGGAGTGATCATTCTGGGACTTCGTCCAACCTCTCTTAAAGCATTGACGCATACAGATTGGCGCCTAGTCTTCCATATGCTTACTGCGGCGAAACAGGTTATTGCCCTCCATTGGGAAAAACCGTGCCCCCCCTCGTCATTGGTCTGGCTTACGCGACTTTGGCATGTTATGGCAATGGAACTTCTATCTCATAGGCTGGCATGTACTGACGCTAAATTTGAGCGCATCTGGCAACCCTTGGTCACACCTCTCTCCCGGCTGGAGCACGCACGGTCTGTTCCCCCCCCCCGCCTGAGGGCCCTTCAGCTTTTCGATGATCCTATACTTCCAAGGGGCGAAACTTACGACACCGAACCGTGATACGGTTGTGGGGGTGTAACATTTAGCAACCTGCCTAATCCTGTGCAGATGCGGTTCCTCGCGGGTGGGGTACACCCTGCCCCCAGAGGCTGATCTAACATGCTCTCTCCCCCTCCCCTCTCCTCTCTTCTCCCCCTTCTACTCTTTTTCTGTTCTCCTCTCTGAGCTTCCAATCTTTCTCTGGCTTTCTCTTGGTTTTAGGGGCTTAGTGTTTCCCCCTGGCTACAGGCCGTAGAGGTCGCTGTTACCGTCACAGATGAATGGCCATTGTCGGAACCTGTGCCACTGGCACATCATATCACTAGGGCAATCTGTACGATTTCTTGCTGTCTTTCGCATGCGAGCTCTGCTGAGGCCCTTAAGCGTTATATAGAGGTACCCCAACTGGGTGTCTAGTGTTAGAGGGCTTTGCTTTCTCATCCTTTGTCCCCATCATGCTATGAAACATGCTTAGAGACTTTGACTGTAGGCACGCACATGATGTGAAATGCCCGGCCTTTATTATGGCAGTGTCTTTGATTATTTGCTGGGAGCCATACCTCCCTGTTGTGGGGCATGTGATTGTTCCCCGGGTTAAACCCGGTCTTTAGATTCTCTTAGCGGCTTTAGGCCCAAAGTTCCTTTTTTGGTTCATTGACGAATGTCATGTGCTATGTTCATTCTGTGTTTCCAAATGTTGCTTACAGTGTGGCGACTTCTATGGTGATTTTTTGGTTGTGTATAAAATCAATAAAAGAGATTTGAACAAAAAAAATGGCTACCATGAGATGTATTGTTTAAAGCTGGCTTTCAGGAATAATTGATGCTCCAAGTACAGTGCCCAGGTGACTCAGAAATGTAGGATGATTGCTTTCCTACACACTGACAGTGAGGCAGTGAAGTTGGCAAGCAGAAATTGTGTATTTCCTGTCTTTTGAAGTCATTTCCTGGGGATATGGGGTCACTGTGCACAAGCAAAGCTTTCAGATGGTATTACCTACTCATAAATCAAGATAACAAACATATTGACTATGGTACTACTCCATACCTCATGCTCCATACCTCAAACTTCCATTCCCATTGCTCATTGTTTCTGATCCTTTGGGACCTAAAGAAACTAAGAATTCTGGGATTCATTCCCAGTTTAGCAGACAAAGGGGGCAGAGCTTGAGGCGCTCTGTGTTTAGGTCCCATGGATGTATAGGAAGTAGTACCACAGGATAATGACAAGCAATCATATTGGCTTGCATCAAGAGCATACGGATATACACATTGATAATCTTTAAGCTCCTGGATAGGCAATATCAAGTGCTAGGGGCTAATGGGCATGTAGAGTGATAAGCTAGAGCACATGTACATATTGAGAGATGAGGAGTGATGGATGATGGGTTAGCAATGAGAAGTTGAGGGATGAGGACCTAGGTCCTTCGTGACAGTTCACCCCTTGCTACTACGCTGCCTCTCTGGTTGCTGAGTTCCTTGCCTGTGCTCATCTTTGTTTGACTCATCTTTGTTTTGTTTTGTCCAACTTGTTTAGTTTTGTGGTGCCTTTGTTCTCCTGTTGCAATTTCTGTTATTTTTCCGCCCGCCCGCCTTCCTCCCTTTTTTCCTGCTGTTTCTCCCTCCCGCCTCCCTGCGCCACTCCCTCCTCCCAGGACTTACTTAATGGAGGCAGCAGCATGGCCGCGCCACCGGTGTCCCAAAGGCAAACCCATCTGTGCCTGTCCATGCCTGGACCGGACAAGGAAACCTGGCTCTCCCACTGCTCGTAGATAAACCGCCACCGAACTCCGGGCCCTGGACCCCTGACTCCGCAGCAACTGCTGCTGCACCTCTCCATGATCAACAGTGGGACCTTTTTCTGCTCCCACTACCTATTCAACTGCAACACTGGAGCACCGGTACGCATGATGACCACCACCACACCCGCTTCAGAACAACTCCACTGACTCCTGCTCAATGCATGACCACTCTGCAAGCACACCACCATCTCCTCCTTCACCCCGACGTCATCTTCCTCACTGAGATGTGGCTCAACCCTGAATCTGCGCCTGACATCGCCTCAGCAATGCACAACGGCTACAAGATAGTTTAAGGAGACCGCATTAACAAACATGGAGTTGGAATCTCCATTAGCCACAAAGTAAGCATCCACTGCACTACTACCACAGATGACACCACCCCGATCATGGCACATCTCAACTTCCAATTCCAAACCGACGACAAATCCACATTCATACGGAAACCTCTCCTATCGACCTCCGGGACCTTGACTCAGCTTCTGCGGCGCCATACTTGAATCCATAGCTCAGCTCGCCATTGACACTACATCTTCCTCAGAGACCTCAACTATCGCCTCGATGACCTTAACAACACCAACACTGCCAACCTCCTCAAAAGCATGAGCAATGATGGCCTCACTCAACTAGTCACTGACCCACATACATCGCAAGACACACACTCAACCCAATCTTCTCGGCCTTGCGACAGCGTCAAGTACAGACATTTTACCGAGCTCACCTAGGCAGACCACACCATCATCCACTTCTCCATAAAAGAATACCCTGGCACCACCACCAAGCCACCCATTACCTCACACCCCAGTTGGGACAACGTATCAGAATCCAGTGGACCAACTCCCTCAACACCTCCACCTTAACACCATAACCAACCTAGAACAGCCTGTCATTAACTTTTCTGCCTGGATCACCGATTGCGCCGACCGAGTCGCCCCCGCCAAACTCACTAAAGTCAAGAGATCCTCCAAACAGGCTAGTTGGTATACCATGGAACCGAGAACCACTAAACACAACTGCAAGTGATTTGAAAGGAAATAGCACATCAGCAAGGAATCCACAGACTGAGCCACATTCAAAACATCCCTCAACCAATACCACCAACTTCTGAAAAATCAATAAATAAATCAATCAGGGATTTTTAAAGCGCACTACTCACCTGTGAGGGTCTCAAGGCACTGGGGGATATCGGGCAGCTCGGCGTCAACCAAAAAGCCAGGTCTTGAGACTTTTCCTGAATGCTTGCAGTGTGGGGGTTCATCTGATGTTGAGGGGGAGTTTGTTCCAGGTCTTGGCCACGATGTAGGAGAAGTATCTGCCTCCTGTTCTAGCTCTCCGGATGCGAGGGATTTTGGCCAAGGCGAGGTCGGCAGAGCCGAGGTTTCTCTTGGGGGCGTGGAAGGATATTCTTTTGTTGAGGTACTGGGGTCTGGTGTTGTGGAGGGATTTGTAGGTGTGAGAGAGCAGCTTGAAGGTCACTCTCTTTTCGACGGGGAGCCAGTGGAGGTCTCGCTGGGTGCTGGGTGATGTGGTCCTGTCGTGGGATGCTGAGGACGAGTCTGGCTGCGGCATTCTGGACGGTCTGGAGTTTGTTGAGTAGAGATTTGTTAATTCCTGCATAGAGGGCGTTCCCGTAGTCCAGTCTGCTGGTTATGAGTGCGTGGGTGACAGTCTTCCTGGATTCGGCGGGGATCCACTTGAAGGTCTTGCACAGTATGCGGAGGGCATTGAAGCACGTGGCAGATATGGCATTGATCTGTTGGTTCATGGTGAGGGAGGAGTCGAGTATGATGCCGAGGTTGCGGACATGGTCCGTGGGTGTGGGAGGGTTGCCGAGGGTGCGTGGCCACCAGGTGTTGTCCCACACGGAGGTGGTGGATCCAAGGACGAGGACTTCTGTCTTCTCCGAGTTGACCTTCAGGCAATTGCTGCTCATCCAGGATGCGCCGTCTTCCATTCCTTCCTGGAAAATGTGTCTGGTGATGTCGGGTTCCTCGGTGAGGGAGAGGATGAGCTGAGTGTAGTCGGCGTAGGATACTATACTGAGTCCGTGTTTTCTGACGATGGTTGCGAGCAGGGCCATGTAGATTTATTTTATTTATTATTTTATAGGTTTTATATAGCGCTAGCTAGACCCAAAAGTATCAGAGAGTTTTACATATCGTTCCGGGTCGTTCCATAGAGGAACATAAAAAATAGACTGATCAACAACATAAAGGTATTAACAAAATACACATGTCAAGGAAACAGATTATGCAGTCAAGAACGTTACAGGACATTGAAAACAGGATTAAGGCGAAGGACAAAGAGAAAGCTGAAAAACATCAGAATCAGAACGCCTGCCTATAAGGTCTGAAAGGATTGTGCAACTTAATTGGGAGCAAAACTTAGGGGCCTATTAGGATGGCGGTCGGAAATTCTCCCCGACCGCCATGGTAGCGGGAAAAGACCGCCCGCAAGGACCGCGGCATAACCGCCGGTCCAATTAGGATGCTCCGCAGTCGAGATCCGACTGCGGCGGTCGGATTCTGGCGATTAACATTGCGGCGGTTGCTGCGGTGTGAAAAGGAGCATGTCATGCATGTCACTGCACTGCGTGGCTGGCACTGCACAGTGCCTGCCACTTGGTACAGGGACATGTAGGGGGGTACCATAGGTACCCCCCCAGTGCACCCACTCACACCCCCAACACATTGGGGGCCCACAATGGGCCCCCGGAGACATTCTCCGCATGCCTTTCCATGGCGGTTCCACCGCCGCGGACAGGCTGGCTACCGCCGGCATCATAATCATGCCGGCGGAGCCTGGCCCTGCACCGGCATCATTGTAGTGGTCCAGCTCCGCCCGCTAGGCATGCGTGCGGACTGGTACCGGCGGAAAAGTGCGGGCGGAGATTCTCACCGCCGCGGTCGTCACCGCCATGCTAATGGGACCGGCGGTTTTCAGGGTTGCGATCACGGGCGGATGTCCGCCGCTGGTCCGGCGGTTGCCACCGCCGGGCCGGCGGCGGCCATCCGTCCGCCATCCTATTAGACCCCTTAGTTAGAATGAGTATTAAAGTATTTGTTGCGCAGAAGGAATTTAAGGTACCGTTTGAAGCATGGAAAGAATGGGTTACAGCGGAGGTCACTGGGGAGTGCATTCCAGATCCTAGGAGCATTACCAGAGAATGAGCGAGTCTGTGAGGATTTCTTTTTCAGTTTGGGAGGGATGAGAAGAAGTGAGTTGGAGCTTCTCAGCGCCCTGGCTCTTCCTGCTTTGGAGAGTTTGGAATCTAGGTAGTTTGGGTTATGTGTATGAAGGGCTTTTAGGTAATGCAAGCAGTCTTGAAGATACATCTACCTTCGATGGGAAGCCAATTGAGGTTATTTAAAGCCGGAGTAATGTGCTCAAATCGTTTAACACCTGTTAGTAGCCGAGCAGCCATGTTCAGAACTGTTGTAAGGGGGGCAAGGTGGGTTTTTGGAGTTTCTGTGAAGATGGCGTTGCCATAATCCAGTTTTGAGAGGACAAGAGACGTCTTAAAATCATCCTGTGGAATAAACGGTTTGATTTTCTTGCTATTTTTAAGAGTGTACAGCGCTCCTTTGGCTGAGTTGTTGATATTGTCTTTCATTGCCAGATTTTTGTCTAGAGTGATGCCCAAGGACTTCAGGGAGCTGGATAGTGTAAGAGCGCAATTGAGGGCGTCCAGGTTAGTGAGCCAATCTTGGATTGGAAGAGGGTTGTTTTTGGGGCAGAAAAGTATTATTTCCGTTTTGTTGAGCTTCAACTTTAAGTCGTTGGTGTTAAGCCAAGATTGTACATTGATTAGTGTATCATTCAGATGAATGACGTCACTCTGTGAATTAATGTTGTAGTAAAGTTGGGTGTCATGGGCATAAAGGTGATATTTTACACCTGCTTGGTTCAGGAAAAGAGTAAGGCGTTCCATGAAGTGACTGAAAAGAGAAGGTGAGAGAATTGAGCCTTGGGGAACACCATGGGGAACTGGTGTTGGTTTCAAGAGACAGTTGTTGATTTTTATTTGGTGCGAGCGATGTTGCAGGTATGAAGTGAATCAGCTAAGGACTGTACCATTGATACCACTACGGTTTTTGAGGGTCTCAATTAATTCAGGGTGGTTAACAGAATCAAAAGCTGCGGATAAGTCAAGTAGGATTAGGAAGCAAGTGTCACCTTTATCCAAGGATCTGCGAATATCATCCGCAATATTCAGCATAGCAGTTTCTGTGTAACATCCTTTCCTGAATCCTGACTGGAAGGTGTCAAGAAGGGTTCACTGACAAAATATAGATGTTAAAAATATAGAAGTAAAAAATATTGATGCAAAAATATAGAATGCAAATATATTGACTCCCTATACTTAAACAGGTAAGTACACAAATATAGAAAACAAAATATCGATGTAAAAAATATAGTTGTACAAAATATCGAATTATATATATATATATATATATATATATATTCATCAACAAACGCCCTTGAGCTTCGAGCGGTCACTCGACGATGTTCCAACCATCCGGTTTTCTGGCCTCTCAGCAGCTCAACAACCTGCTTCCCAGTATATTCAACCATGCCCGACGCGTTGCAAGGCCAATACGCCTCTTCCTCATGGGCTCACTGACAAAAGCATCAACGGCTCACCTCAGCATTCATCTCGTATTTATTGAATTAATCCGCCCTCAGTGGGCGTGGCTCACTTGCTTACAAGCATGCTGGTATATGCAGTCCAATGAGGTGAGTATAATTTCATTCCTTAAGTAGGTTCAATGCTTCTGTATCATTAGAGTTCTTTTTTATCCTTTAGTAGGAAAGGGAATCGAAGGCCGGTGAGCTGTCATTTGCATAAGGGAACATTGTGCCACATGACGGGAAGGTTCCCATCACAGCCTTTCCATCGTACAGAAATGGTGCTCCTCTCCACGGCCAAGGCAGCCGTGTAAAAATAGTCATCAACAAACGCCTTTGAGCTTCGAGAGGTCACTCGACGATGTTCCAACCATCCGGTTTACTGGCCTCTCAGCAGCTCAACAACCTGCTTCCCAGTATATTCAACCATGCCCGACGCGTTTCAAGGCCAATACGCCTCTTCCTCATGGGCTCACTGACAAAAGCATCAACGGCTCACCTCAGCATTCATCTCGTATTTATTGAATTAATCCGCCCTCAGTGGGCAAGGCTCACTTGCTTACAAGCATGCTGGTATATGCAGTCCAATGAGGTGAGTATAATTTCATTCCTTAAGTAGGTTCAATGCTTCTGTATCATTAGAGTTCATTTTTATCCTTTAGTAGGAAAGGGAATCGAAGGCCGGTGAGCTGTCATTTGCATAAGGGAACATCGTGCCACATGACGGGAAGGTTCCCATCACAGCCTTTCCATCGTACAGAAATGGTGCTCCTCTCCACGGCCAAGGCAGCCATGTAAAAATAGTCATCAACAAACGCCCTTGAGCTTCGAGAGGTCACTCGACAATGTTCCAACCATATAAAAAATAAAATAATAAATATTAAATATGTTAAATAATAAAATAAATATAAAAAACTAAAGTAGATTTAATATACATTTGTAAAAATATAATAAATAAATCAAAAAAGTTAAACACACATA
Source organism: Calotriton arnoldi (assembly GCA_963921515.1). Classification (NCBI taxonomy): domain Eukaryota; kingdom Metazoa; phylum Chordata; class Amphibia; order Caudata; family Salamandridae; genus Calotriton; species Calotriton arnoldi. The sequence goes on from CAWUFW010010143.1 coordinate 210,766, forward strand.
CATAATAATTCATATATATTTACTTTAAAACAATTAATAAACAATTCATTTTAATTTATTTTATAATTTTAAATTATATAAAAATGTACAAATATATATATATATATATATATATATATATATATGTGTGTGTGTACCAATAACATAAAATCTAATTTAAAAAACATTCTATTACAAATTAAAACATTAAACTATTTAAACATCTTCAACCTTAAATTTCCCACTGCAGTGAGTGCAACAGTAGGGAAAGTGTTGGATAGCGGAGGGGTAAAAATGACTATTCCAACTCCAGTGACTGCAACAGTAGGAAACGTGTTGGATAGCGGAAGGGTAGAAATTACTATTCCCACTGCAGGGAGTGCAACAGTAGGGAAAGGGTTGGATAGCGGAGGGGTAAAAATTACTATTCCCACTCCAGTGAGTGCAACAGTAGGGAAAGTGTTGGATAGCGGAGGGGTAAAAATGACTGTTCCCACTCCAGTGAGTGCAACAGTAGAGAAAGTGTTGGATAGTGGCGGGATAAAATTTACTATTCCCACTGCAATAATTGTAAAAGTAGGGAAAGTGTTGGTTAGCGGAGGGGTACAAATTACTATTCCCAATCCAGTGAGTGCAACAGTAGGGAAAGTGTTGGATTGCAGAGGAGTAACAATGAATATTCTCACTCCAGTCAGTTCAAAATTAAAAACAAACAAAATTTTAACAATAAAAATATTTAAAAAACAAAATATATTAAAAAAAATATAAATATGTAAACAATTCATATACAAATATAATTAATATTTAAAAAAAATTAAAAAGCATATTATAATGTTAAATCCATATAACAAATACCTACAAATATTATATTAAAAAAATAAAAACAATTCCAAACAAATAAATATTTTTAATTAAAAATTATTTAGAAACAAAAACATTAATTATTACATGAATGTACTTTTTTATTTCCTACCCTATAACACCACACAATTCACAACCCACATCGAAATTTAAAAAAAAAATTACCTCCTCAACTAACATAATTAATTACCAATTAAAAAAATATTATTAATTAAAAAACAAATTAAAACTCATCAAAATTGTTTAACTTTCGACACTTTAACCCTATGATCCCCACAACCCACAGCTAAAATTAAACTGTAAAAAAAATTACACAATTAAAACTTATTTTCAATTAAAAAACTAATAGTATTTAACAACTAATTATAAAGTAATTAAAATTAATTTACTCCTCACACTACCCCTATAACAATAAAACCCACACACCTAAAATTAATTACACAAATTCCATATTTAATTTTCAATTAATTAATTAATATTAATTAGCAACTAATTATTAATTAATTAAACATAAATTACTTCCCACCCTTTACCCCACAACCCACACAATTACCATAATTAATTATCAATTAATTAATTAATATTAATTAACAACCAATTATTAATTAATTACAAATAAATTACTTCCCACAATTAAAGCTATAAAATCTAAATTAAATAAATAGAAAATAATCATTCATTTATTATAATTAAATTACTTTCCATCCTATTCCTCTATAAACCCTCAACCCGCTACGGAACTAAAAAAAGCAAAATTTAATTACAATAAAATTCATAACTGCTAAAAATTTGGCACATATATTAAAAAACATAAGCAATACTCATACAAAAAAACATATATCACATACATTTAAAATATAAACTAAAATACATAACACTAATTAAAAAATTTATATTTTAAACATCTATATTTTTGCAAACAATATTAATGACTTCTATATTTTTAAAAACAATATTTCTTACCTTGACCACACTATTCTTGCTGTCGATCACGATATTTTCAACTCAATATTTGTGTAAGTCGACATTTCCAACTCCATATTCAGTCTCAGCACCGTCAAGAAGATGGAATTGCTCAATATGGTGGTTGAGTTGTAGAAGGACGCATTTCTCCATTGTTTGCGCTAGGAACGGGAGGTTAGTGATAGGTCGGAGGTTATTGAAGTCATTAGGGTCAGCCCCTGGTTTTTTCAGTAAGGGTGAGATTTGGCCAAGTTGGAGGGAGTTATGTACAAGACCTGAGGAGAAAGATGAGTTGATGATTTTAGTCCAGAATGGGGCAATGATATGGTTGAGGTTTTGTACTAATGTGGATGGGAGGGGTTCATTTCAGTGGGAAGTGGGCTTCAAGTTTGCAATTATATTGTAGACTTCACTCTCTGTCATGGGTTTAAAGTCAGACCAATACGCATCATTTTTCAAGTGACGGAGATCTGAGTTGACAATAGTTTTTCTTGGGTCCATTTGTTCAAAAGTAAAGTCAGGGGTGGGGCAACCATTGGGGAAAGTGAGTCAACGGGGTGGGTTGTTATGGAAGACGGATTTTCAACTAGATTAATGGACTACTCAATTTTTGCTACTTTGTCAGTAAAGAAGTTGGCAATTTCGTCACCACGTTCGTAAATGGCTGTCATTTCATAATGGTAGTTTGCCGTTTGATCATGCTGAAGAGCTCCCAGGGTCTGTTCTTAGCTCAGTCAAGTTGGTTAAGAAAAAAGGAGGCTTTTTCTTTAAAGATGCGTTTCTTATATGAAAGCCATGCAGATCTTAGGAGTGTGAGGTGTGTTGTAGAGGGGTACTGTCTCCATATTCTTTCTGATAGTCTTAGCTGTCTCCCTTCATTATTGAGGTCGGTGTTGAACCAGGATTTCGATTGTAATTTTCTAGATTGTTTTAGTTTGAGCAGTGCCACTTGGTCCAGAACATCAATCATCGCTGTATTGTAGTGGGTGGTGAGGTCCTCAGCGGTGGGATTGAACGGTTGATGCTGTAGTTGGGTCCGGACCCTGGCTTCCAATTCAGTTATAGTGATTTCTTTGATATTCCTAGCCCAATACATAGGTTTGATGGAAGGTGCTGTGTGAGATCTAAGGTGGGTCTTGATCCTAAACAGTATGAGGTGGTGGTCGGAACAATCAATAGGTGTGAAGGATTGAAGTGAGATAAGCACATTTTTGCTGATTATAGCATTAAGGGTGGCGCCTTTGCAATGTGTTTGTTCATTGCAGAATTGTTTGAGGTCATTAGGTTCAAGAAGGTTAGTAAGGGAGCGGACCGAGGTGTCTTCTGGTATGTTCCATTGAGTATTGAAGTCGCCCAAGAAAACTTCGTTGGAGTCAGTAAAGGAGAACTGAGTTAATAGATCAATAAATTCCTCTGAGAAGAGGGAGCGATCGCCAGGAGGGTGGTAGATGTTGTGAAGTTTGATGGGGAAGGTGCCTTTAGCTGCAAGTTGGGCTCCAAGGTATTCGAAAGTAGAGTATTTTTCGGTTGTTAAGGGAGTGAGAGGGATATCTTCTTTGTAGATGATTGCCAGTCTACCACCTAGTCTCTGTGGTCTGTCCTGTCTCAAGATGGTGTAGCCAGGAGGAATGAGCAGGTCAAGCATGGGAGTCAAGTGTTAATTTAGCCATGTTTCGGTGAGGAACGCAATATCTATTTCATTATCCAAAATGGCTTCTGCGATATCAGTGGCGTATTTTACTGCTGATCTACAGTTGAAGAACATGCAAGTTAGCTGGTAAGGACTATTGTTTGTGGTACGAAGTGTCTGAATAGTTGTGTATTGTGCAGGTGGTCTGGGTGAGGTGGGGATTCGAGGTATTCTATTAGAGTCCACGATTACTGGGATAGTGGATAAAGGCTTGTTGACCATAATCTGGGTCGTAGTGCAGTAAGAGTCAATGAGCATTTCAGCTTCAAGATTGGATATATGGCTGTGGGCTCAGTGTGGTCTGGGAGCCGCACGGCTCAGGTGGATAGTGATCCAAGATGGATGTAGGTTGCGAGTTGGGGAGCCTAACCATGAAGGCAGCTTATTCCTACTAGGGGTGTGGCAGCAGGTTAACTTGGCCTGGATCAGAAGGTCTTTCTTTAGCTGTGAGATGTCTTTAGCTATTGACTCGAGATTTTGTTCTATTCGATTCAGGAGTTGGGACAGTATGTCTGTGTGGTTTCCAGCTCTAAGGGAGGATGAAGACGCAACAGGACTTGTTGTTATGGGGGGGTGAGTGAGCGTCACAATGGGGATGGCCTGTGCCATTTACGTTGAGGAGGTGGACATTTTGTTAAGGCAGAGGAGGGTCAGCCATTTGTGAGGGCAGAGGCCGGTCTGCATTAGTTGAGAGGGGTGCGTCCATAAGGGACTCAGTGATGATTGGTCTTGATTTGGGGCTGGGGAGGTCGTGCTTTAAGAGTAAGTCGGTGCGCCTTATTAGGTGTATGTCAGTGCACCTTGTTACCATATGTTGGTTGGTTAGGGTGAGTGCCCTTGAAGGCTTTTTTGTGCTTACTTGGTTAGAGCGTGACTCAGGGGGGCCAGTAAGGTAGTTTATGGAGTCAGAGGGTTTAACAACGGTGAATAAAGAGTCTGTGCAGTTAGCTTGGCGTGACAGATCAGGTTCGACTGAGGGAGGTAGAGGGGGAAGGGGAGAATGTGGTCAAAGGTCAGGTTGTGTGAAAGTAGCGAGAAGGGACGGATAGTGTTGGTCGAAGATGGTGAGGTTATGGTCTGTAGCTTGTATCAGTATGTTCTCTGTCCTGAAAATAGAAATTGAAATTTCCCCTCTAAAGGTAGGTGAGGGGGAAGTGGTGAGTTTAATTCCATAGGGGATTTTGATTGATTGGGATACCCGTAGGCGGCTAAGTAAGAGGTTTCTCCACTTAGCAGGATGTTTTGAGTACAAAACAAAGTCCATTTTCTTGTTGCCATTGACCGCACTGTAGAAGATATCAGCTATTAGTTTTTCCAGTAGTTGTTTAAGAAGGCTGTGTTTGAACTTCTTTTTTGCGCTAATAGAGAGATTGTTAGGATAACGGATGCTCCAAGAGTTGGGGCCATATCTCTTGAGTGCTGTGTCGAGGTCTTTGGGGGGGGGAGCATGGTTAGATAAAAATAGAGTAAAATAAAATAAAATATAAAAAGTTCTAGTCGCCACAGACCACCTAGTAGGGGAAAGGATGTGCTGAGAGTTGAAGACGGAGCATAGTGCTATCCCAGGTGGGCTAATCCTATCATTGATTGCTATGAGCTTCACGGCCCAATATGTAGGTGAGTGTAGTGCAGATTCAAGGGAGACAGGAAGGAAGTGAGGGTGTGGGCAGTAGGGGCATAATGGCCGACCGGTTTGCCTTGGCCCCAAAACTAAATAGCCAGAGCATGCAGGGAGAATCTGAATAATTCCCGAAGGGCCAATTACATGGTCTTCGCCCCAGTGGATCCGAAGTAAGCGTAGTGTGACTCGTGGAGTGGGTGTACACCACTCGGTCGAGAGCACTGTCAGACCCTGAAACTTCCCTGTGTGCATTCACTACCAACGCGGACTGGATGTAGGACTAGGAGTTGCCTCACAGGCCTCAATGTAGGATTAAATCAAGGCAGGGCCAGATAAGAGAGTGTTCTGCCTTTCTAATAGGTGAGACAATTTGCTTCAATAGTGTTCAGCAGGTCACCATTTGCCGGTCAGGCAACATATCCAGAGCTCTTGGAGCTCATTCGCAGTAGGATATCCAGCAGGAAGTCAGATATCCAGGCCTCCTTGCTGTCGGATTGTATTTAAGTCCCGTATCCCAGTGCCAGAGGTGACTTACAGAACAATGTAAATTTTTACTGTGATGTGTGAACATGCCACTTGGCCGCCATTTTGAGGTCAGGCAAGCCACAACACTGTGTTTCCTCGTACTCCTCTCTCATCCCTGGGGACCTTCCAGGCATACCATATTAGTGACCCAAAGGTCGACAGGGTCTGAGCACACCTTCTGTATGCCAGGGATGACAGCTCGTAAGACTCGTAATTTATTCAGCTCAGGCAGCAGATGGCGCCATGATGGAGGTCTCCCTCGGAGAAAAGAAGTTTGCAGTACGCTGTCTCCACCTGCTTATGCAGAAATTCAGTGATCCGTGTAGAAACGACCGTGCAGGTCCGAGGTATGGATGGGGACGGTGTAACCATATACTCACACGTCAAGTGCTTATGCAGCCTTTATGCCAAGATGGTGGGCTCATTCGGTGCTCGGCATGTTGTATTCCGCTTTAGGTGTCCGTATATAGGTTTTCCTGAAACATGTCCTTATATAGGCACAATTCGCATTGCCCTTATATAGGCATAAAATCCCAGTCCTTATTTAGGCATTAGCCGTGCACTCCAAATACAGGCATGGTCACCGACATCCGTCCACCCTAACGTCACAACGAGTTCTTAGAAACCAGACCCTTAAGCTCTTGGGAGTTCCCCTAGCACAGGATTATTGATTTCTCCAAGAACTCATCTATTATACATGAACCGCTATACCTTAAGGGTTCATTCCTGACGTCTTCCTCTGTCCGACTTCACGTCAATGCTAACATTCCAAAGTACCTACCAGGTATAAATATACCTTCCCTTGCTCAAGCAAGTTAGAGGAGACCTCGACTTCAGAGGAGCCCGTATCCCGGCCTGACGCACTGAGAAGACGCGGTCATCCCTGCGCGCAGAGAATCCAGCTTCCAGTGATCTGACTCCATTCGCGGGGTGTTAGAGTTCGAGTCCGGAAAGAGATTCCCACCTCTCTCATTCTCAAGGTATGGAGCTGACTAGAACCTAGAGGGACTCTTGGCATACTTGGCATACTAGACTTAACATACTCTTAGTATACCATACTAGAGAATACTTCACCTACTTCTTACATTGTCCTACACCTAGGTTAGGTTAGGTACACTGGGGTAGAACTAGCTTAGAGATGCATCGTATGAGTACTCGCATTTTTAGCTCATGTTATTTATGTACGTGAATATATGCTAAAAGATAATGCTAGCGCAGTATTATTTATTTCTACTGCTTACGCTGTACATTATATATCTTGCATACTGTCTTGTGATCATAACAGCTCATATCTCTTACACGAGAAACAAGACTGTTCAATAAATCCTTTTATTGAAACGCCCGTCTATTCTTTCTGTGTAACTCTGAGGAAACTAAGCATGCACGATTGAGCTGAGTGAAACTGTTATCTATTGTTTCCACGATTCTGAGAAGTGTTCCGATTCTAAAGGGAAACAAAGTTGTCATGTTTATGCGGTTGCCAGAAACTACTCCCTTCTTGTTTTCAAGGAGTTTCTAGTGGCCTCTGAGTTAGCTGGCACAAAGTAATTAAGTTTAATATACTCGATAGGGACATACCGACCTCAGTCCTATGTCAAGCCTATAGGGTATATTATTCCAATGCGCAGAGCCTATTAGGGAAATAGGAACTACACTACATGGCGCCCAAACGTTTGGTTAGGCGGTAATTTAACGCTAGATACGGAGTAACTCAGTCGTGCTTTTCTCTCAGAGACCCCTACTCACATACTCCATAAGACGTCTGGAGTGGGTAGGGTTAAAATATCCGCCAAAGCTAATTAGGACAAAAACCCTATATATTAGCTGTTTGGTTCGTTCAACGTTGAAGGATACAGTGTTCCAAAATATTGTGCACCTTATCTTTTGTTTCCTTGAAACTTGTGATATATTTTTAAAAAAACAATGTCTGACACCGAAAACGGTGGAGCTGCGGCTCAACCAGTCATAACAGCTTTTAACCTTACAGGTTTAAATGAAACCAAGGAGGGTGTTATAGAAATCCATCCAAACTTAAGAAGAGCCATCACTCTAAAACTTATAAAACACGGCCTACCACCAAGAGGCGGTAGAGCAGTTTTCGTGATAGAGGCACACGAATCCTTTCAGACAGAGGTATTCTATTCATGGATAGTATTCCCAGAATCAAATCCAGTCACAAAACTGTTTCACTTCTACAAAGAAGATGAACCACCAGAGGAATACATTCCTTTCGAGGATATTGAAATTCCACTAACATACCAGGAGCATCAGCTCTGGTTTAAAAGCGCCCTAAAACATCACAGAAACATTACCAGGCTCGGTCCACTAGGTAGACCAGGAGCAACAAGGCCGATTCTAGCCGGCTACACTCCTCATCCTGACCTTGATATAATGTCAGACGAGGAATTACTTACTCAACTTACAGAGTTAATAAAGATTTACAGACAATTGGTCCAATATGTTATGCGGACTTTCACAGTCCAACCACCATTGACCATTCCAAATCAAACCCCTCAACAGGGGAATACACTAAAAATTACTCCACAGACTTTATTCGCAGTCATGGGTAAAATGCCCACTAAACGTGAGCAAATTCCATTCTGGATAGCTCAAAAAATTACTCAAATCGAAGCAGTATTTCCAAATACTAGCCCTTATGAGAAACACAGAATCCTAACAATCTGTTTACCAATGGGGATCACACCACAACTGGAAGACTGCACCACTTGGGGATCAGTCTTTGCTGCCATCTATACTAAAACACATGGTGTTCCATCAATTGCAGTAATACCAGATGTCCTGAAACAAATTCAAAACGAATTCGGGGCAGAGCCTGCTCTGAATTTAGGTATGAAATTACTGAAAATTTTCGACCAGTTCTCAACAATAATATTATCTAATATTAAAGGGGAGGCAGCATCAGTGGCGATCCACCAACGATTAAGGGAATTTGATGTAACAGAACATCAAACAGAACTACCCAGAATAATAGAACAATCTTATGCAGAATTAGGCAGAGATAGTTTGGGTGGAAAACCATTGAAGCCAAAACTATCTGAGAATCCTGAGAAGGACTCTATTAAACAAACTCCTACATCTTCTAAAAAGAAGTGGGAAACTAATAAACAAAATTCAAACGAGAAACGTTCTCAATCCCAAGGTAGGTCTCCTCAAAAGGAGCCCTCTGAAAGGAGGTATAACCTCAGGAATAGGGATAATTTAAGAAAACCTGACAGGTATCAAGATACTGATACACGTTCCTCTCGTACCTTTCAGATATCGTCACAGACATCGGAAAGAAGAGGACGGTCAGAACATAGAGAAGAACGCGTGAAATCCAAAGACGACAAACACGTTCAGAAAAATAAATCAAAACCTCAATTCTCAAAAAGAAGGTAGCAGGTCTGAAGATCAGACATGCCGAGGATACTGAGAACACAACTCAAGAACGGAGAATGGGCTCAGACAATGCTGGACAGTGCAGCAGAAGTCACAATAGCTCGCAAGAACCTGAAGGAACTTCTGGAGATAGTGGACTTGAATGAGTATATCACAGTAGAAACTGTAGACACCAGGGTTAGTACTCCACAAAAGTTATATGAAATAACACTCCGAATGGAGGGAGACATACCAAGACAGGTTAAAACACTCTTTTGGGAAAAACTTTCAAGGGACTATGACATACTTCTAGCAGAAAAAGACTGGCCACCACAATTTGTCAGGGAGTGCCCACATGGCGAGGACATTATTATGCCTGCCTTCTCCAATCATATTCCAATTCACCTAAAATATACTTATGCCAGGAAATGGGCAGTTGCCCAGGCCCCAGCATTATATAAAAATCATGTAGGATGGGATGAGGACTCACCTCACCATAAAATACATCTAAAAAATGAACCTACTGCACAAAGGCAGTACCCAATGAAGCAAGAAGCTAAAAAGCAGGTCAGGGAGATCTTAGATCAACTTGAATACCAAGGGGTGATTGAAACATGCACCTCCTCAATGAACAATCCTTTGTTTCCTGTATCCAAACCAGACCATACATATCGTCTAGTTTTGGATTACAGACACTTAAACACTTGTTCTAAAACATTTGCAGTGCAAAATGCACATAGTACAGCATTAATGAATAACATTGTGCGCAAAAATATAAAACCACATTAGATATCTCAAATGGTTTCTTTTGTCAAAACATAGCACCTGAAAGCAGGTACTTAACAGCTTTCTCAATAATGGGGACCCAGCGTCAATTTTGTCGACTCCCACAAAGGTTCAAGAACAGCCCGGGGTTATTCTCAGCGAGGGTAACAGAGTTACTACAAATGTATGATAATGAGACATTGTCATATGTCGATGACATCTATCTGACAGACGATGACCTAGATAGGCACTTGAACAGGGTGAGTACCATTATATTGGGTTTCGCCTCTGAGGGCTATAAATTCAACTTTAAAAAATCCAGAATTGCCCATCTCAATGTCCTTTTCCTAGGATATGAGCTTTCAAGTGAAGGCAAGAGCTTGGCAGCTAACTTTTTTAGAAAAGTGTGCGCTGCTCCAACCTCCAAAAACGCTGAAAAATTTACAATCCATCCTGGGTTTCCTAAATTTTGGAAGAACATACATTCTAAATTACGCAGAAAGGGTTAAACCTCTCTACACATTAATCAAACCTGATTTTTCATTCAAAAATTGGACACAAGAACACACAGAAATCTTGCGTTCACTCCAAGCTAACATGTTAGCAACAAATCACTTACAAACACGCGTAAGTCAACGCAACTTAGTGATCCGAATAATTTCGGGTCAATGCGGATTCACCTACTTAACATTTAATGAGGGTGAAAAAGTACCAATAGCATACAAATCTCATTTGTATACACAAGCAGAAATGCGCTTCACCTCAACTGAAAAAATACTGACAGCAGTTCAAACCGCTGTAGCAAAAGAAAGAGCCCTAGCCCAAGGGAAACGCATTATTGTCGTAACCCCAGTACCAGCCTTAGAAGCGGTCACAAAAGCGAGCATTCCGAATGCAAAAGCTTTACATCCTAGATGGATACAATGGGTTAACTCTCTTGCTGCAACAGATGTTGAATATGTTTTCGATCCTGATTTAAAAACACAAGCGTTCCTGCAATATGAACATGAATGTCCTCTGCCCACTGAAATTATGCCTCTCGATCAGTACAAATTTATAATTTACACTGACGGATCAGCACAACCCGCTATAGGGAGTAAGCAAGCTTACAGTGCAGCGTGCGCAATCGTTAAAGGTCGCATGCAAGATGGTAACTTCAGACCAATGGTCACTAAAACTCAATCTCTAGGAGATTGTACAGCTCAGTGAGCTGAACTACAAGCATTCAAACTGGCACTTGAAAGCACAGATCGAGAATTCCCCACACCGATAGTGTGCGATTCTTTTTACTGTGTTCAGTCGTATAATGAATATATACAAAATTGGCTCGAAAATGGGTTCAAAGATGCAAAAGGTGGCACAATAAAGGATAAAACGCTTTGGGAACAAGTAGTTCAGTTAAAAAACGAACTACCAAAGGCTCACGTGATACATACACTGAGTCATCAACGTGATGGCGTTCACGTTGCAGGGAATTCATTGGCTGACGAAGCCGCAAAGGGGGCTGTTCACACGGCTTCCATAGCTGCGATCACTCGTTCAAAAACGAGAATAGACAGTGAGATATTGTTGGCTGTCAATGCTTCAAGCAAAGGCAGTGGTGCAGCGTTACCAAAAAAGTTTCCACTCAAGTACTCTTATGTAATTGATGCGAACAAGGTTCCTTTTGCTCGAATCCCTGGAGTGGGGGATAGGGTAATTCCAAACAAGGAACGTAGATTAGGACTAATCCTAGCAACACATGAAGGGATAGCCTCTGCCCATGCAGGTGTTTCTGCAACAGTATCTTTACTTAAACAAAGATTTTGGTCGCCTGGTATTAGGAAACAGACAAAGAACTATGTTTTAGAATGTGAAATATGCCAACAGATGAAAGTCTCCACAGTGAAACGTCCTGCGCAGACACCCCTGTTAATTTCAGACAAACCATTAGCTTGTGTTTACCTGGACCACTGCGGTCCCTTGCAAAGGGACGGTAACTATAAATATATAATGGTCGCAGTGGATTCGTGCTCAAGGTTCCTATAGATATGGCCTCAGCGCTCGGCTGACGCTCGAACTGTTATAAAAGATTTGCGAGTCTTTATCGGCACATACGCAATAGGCACGCTACATTCTGACCAGGGCCCTGCGTTTAGCTCTCTGGCTTACAAAGAAGCCATGGCCAGTTTGGGCGTTGCAATGCAGTACTCCTCTCCGTTTCATCCTGAGGGAAATTCTTTTGTGGAAAGGAAAAACCGGGACATAAAGCAGTCTATAACAGCTAGGGTATTAGGTTCGGGTGATGGGTGGGTCAAACATCTTTATGGGGTCCAACGCTCATTAAATAATTTGCCAAGAAGTTCTCTAGGGGGGGTCACTCCATATGAGGTCCTATTTGGGACAAGAATGTGGGTTCCTGATCTCGAATGTAAAGGCACAGTGGTGGAAAATAAACCCTTTGATATCAAAGATCGTTTGGCTGTTTTACAGGATCTAAATGAACTAAGATCGAAACAAAGCAACGTATTCCTGAAGCCAACCACCACTGGGGAAAAACGGCAGTCCCAGCAAGGCCTGTCTGGATCCCAAAAGTTGGGGATCTAGTCAGAGAGAAGATTGCGGACAAGAAGGAATTTGGACCTTCTTACAGACAACCAGTACCTGTCCTAGCCGTTCACGGAACAAGAACAGTACTTCTGCCGCACCTTGCTGGAAAAAAAGGAGAAAAGATTTGTGTCAATCGACCTCATCAAACCACAGTATGTGGCCAATACTAAATAGTAGGCCTCGTGGACTCCGACCTAGTAGCAGACGCACTCCTCTCGCTACTATCCAAGCGGTTCAGACTGAAAGACTGATAACCATCGAGAATTCAGCAGTAACAGATGAAGGACTAAGCAACAATGCTATGGAACTCATCCCTCTTGAAACTCAAGTAAGAGTTCGTCCAAATACACCTGTCTACACCAATGTAACAAGTGATCAACTGGTTCCAGCGATTTCAACAAATCCTGATGCAATTCCAACAATTGACAGAACTGCTTCTGGCTATTTCATTAACTTTGATACGTTTTCTGAGGATCCGAGTGAGCCTGAAACGACGCCAGCATCATTAACTTTCAAACAGCAAGTACAAGACTTTTTTCATTTTCTGAAAAAGACTTATCTGGTTTCACCATGGATTGAACTATGGATTATTTCTGGAATATTTTTCTTTCTGGTTTGGCTAGCTTTGGTTATGACTATCAGCGTGCTTATAAATGGCAGATACATCCGTTTGGACATTGAAAGTAAAAATGTGAACTTACTTTTGAAACCACACAAATCTTCCCATCGTGAAGCAAGAGACTTGTCAGCAGTAAACATCACAGCCGTTCCTATACAGGATGGTATAGTGTGTGACAAAACTGATTTCGATATCTTCGGTCCTACGGAACTTTTGAACATTCCACATTTATTTAAAATTTCACTAAGTGATTTTATTTCGTCCAGTACCTATTCTGATGATTGGGACTTTGAGACTGTAAATGATATGATGTTTGATCTAGAAAGGTCTGGTGCATTTTCTAACAATGAATATTTAGAGGGTTCATCAGACTATGAACAGCTGTATTGCTATAACCACTATGGTCATCATTTTTTGCATAAATCTGCAACACCTAGAAATGTGTTTATGTTTAACCAATGGGAGCATTGTCCTACACCACCAAAAGGTAGTTCAAAAACGTTTGCTAAAAGGTTTCCCTATTTTTCAGGGTACAATACATCTGATCCGGAAACATTTTACTATAAAAATGTAAACAAAACAGGACAGAAAATTATTTTAACAAATACAAAACAGATTTACTCTGCAGCATTTATTGCCCAACTGTCTAGACATGGATTCGACTTGTGGAAAGACACAATAGACACAAAATCTGTCTGGGGTTCTAAAGATTGGCAAGTGCAGGGGATAGAAGCTTTGTTTAGAGCATGTATCATCCCTCAGCAAATAATGTTTTTGAATGACACTGTGCAACAAACGTCTTGCCTTGGTTTAGCCAAGATCAAAGATATGAAAACACCTTCTGTACCAACACATGCAAGTGATAACAATACACAGGCAGCGGTTACAGTTGACACAATACTACAAATCAACAGAACAAATCCTGATTGGAGAAAATGGTTGATCTGGCCCACAGACACAAACATCTGTCAAGAAAGATTCCTGAATAAAACACAGGGCTTTACTATTCATAGGCCAGACCCACGATACGTCCAAAGACAACATCCGGGGGTAGTAACAACATACAGTGTAGGAAAATTGTGCCTCGACTGGCTACAAAAATCTACACTTGAGGATGTGAAACAACACTTATCTTTACTTAAAGAAGACGCAGACCCTAGGGAATTCTTGCTAGGACCAAGAAAACCGCGTCAAAAACGTTTCATATATGCCTGCATCTATGCTGCTTATAATGAAGCATGGAAGGTTTCACAGGTAGAGGCCGCAGAACGAATACGTGAACTTGATCGTATTAACTTAGAGAAAACTCTCACTGTGGTCGACAATGGGTTAACAACTTTGTCATCCAGAATATATTCATTGGACAACATTGTATCCTCTGCTATTGACATACTGGAACAAGATTTAGCCATGTTACAACAAGGCCAATCTCAGTTACGTTCTATTATGTTATTAGGATGGACGCTGCAATCTTTGCGTGCGGGCTTTGTGCCTTGGCGTTTTATCAACACGTCGGCTCTGTTTGCAGAATACAATCTGACTGATAAACAGATCGAACTGGCACAAAGGGGAGCAAAGTATACAGTGCTGAGCATTGAAAAACTGGAGAAATTACCATTCACTGTGGCAGAAAAACCAGATACAGAATGGCTTATTCATGGCAAAATCACTCTGCCTGTCACTACTTTTCAGTTTCAGTATTGCCTCAAACAAATGCAAGCAGGCAAATATGAAAGGTTGGGTAAAGAATACATTAAGACATCCTGGGATTTACCTTACGGATACAGATGTTGGAGTGGGGATCGTGAAGTGTTTCTTAGCGGTACACACTGTGAAAATGCACTAAGCGGTTCACTCATATGTCAAGACATTTCTTTACACGGGGCTTGTAATGGTTCTGTGGCAAATTTGTCTTGCCACCAGCAAGGTACACCAGCTGCTGTGATTAATCCAACGATTGGCCAACTTTCTAATGGGAGTTACCTCATGTTGAATGATCAGAGTTGCTGTGGCATGTTGCCAGGCATCCCATAACTGGTAACGGTAGACTCCAGGGTCACTTGCTGTATGCAAGTATTGTTCCCCCCAATAGACACAGTCAGGGAGTCGCCTTTGTGGCCTTCGTTGAATGTTTCTTTTATACGATTTGATACTTTAAGCAGAATGAAAGCCATGCTTATACAACAAACTGTGCCTCTGACCTCGGCCAAAGAAATCTATGATTTACAAATTGCAAGGACTTCGGATGAGATACAGGCTTCAATTCATACAAACTGCCCTATACATTTCGTAGAAATGATGGGACGTATCTTTAACATATCTGATACGAGCAGAATTGTACATGTATTTAAGACCATCTGTTCAAGACTATTAGCACCTTTCCAGGCAGTCCTCGGAATCATCCCAAACTTCGCACATTCGGTGTTTGGTGGTGTGCCATTAATTCTAGCACTTGTTGCAGGAATCCTATTTCTATTCCTACTATTACGCTATGGCAAGCCTGTCCACCGACATCACTCCGAGCGATGTGGAGAAGGCTCTCCTAGAACGGAAGTGTCGTGAGCGCATAGTACAGCTTTTGGGCATACCTCGTCTACGGGAACTTAATACAAAATGGTTCCTGTCATTCAGGCCAATCTGGCAAGATTGCATCTTACCTGTTCTACGCTGCCTGCTTTGCGGTGAAGAATGCGTGCTAGACACCTGTCTAACACTTCCATCAGTCATGCCAACGGATATCGATGCTCTGCTGGACCCGATAAAAGCCCATGCTCTGTATTGTCCCCAGAGGCTACCAATCCTGATGACGGCATTCATTGAGATCTCACAGATGCTTCTGGCTGCTGCTGAGGTACGAGATGGATCAACAGGCACACAGGTAGCAACGGACGCGAACATTGCTGCCGCATCTTATGCTGAGGGCGATGCTTCACATCTCTGTGCAATTAATCTCCTACACGAGGTGTTCCAAATGTCACCAACATCAGTTGACGATATTTTGTCTACGGAAATAGATGATTTCATGTTTACACCAGACCCATACACTGACTTTGATTCGGCTCACAGTATACCAGGGACGCAATGAATTTGGCCTTCATATTTTCAAAACTTGGAACTCTTCCCAAAATTGAACTTTTCTTTTTTTAAATTTTTTGAAACTACATGGCAAATCAATCTGCTTACAGTAGAACTATTCTTATAAAACGGACTTCTTTCAATACTTCCAGGGACACATTGTCACCTTATTTGTCTAAAATGTCATATACTTCCATGATATGAAATGGCTTTGATTTTTGAAATACTTATCAATCATTTCGTCATATGTATATATTACTGTTTATTCATTCATGTTGCATTTATTTCCAATATATGCTTAGGATGAAAACAATGCTTTAAAATGTACAGTACCTATTGCATTTCAACAGTTTATTTTAAACTTCTTTTAATATGCTTTTAGAAATGTTTTTAGCAATATGTGGTTCTCAATTTCATGTTTAGCATTTAGTAGTATCGTTCATTCTAAAGTGGAGTGGGTGTTGTATTCCGCTTTAGGTGTCCGTATATAGGTTTTCCTTAAACATGTCCTTATATAGGCACAATTCGCATTGCCCTTATATAGGCATAAAATCCCAGTCCTTATTTAGGCATAAGCCGTGCACTCCAAATACAGGCATGATCACCGACATCCGTCCACCCTAACGTCACAACGAGTTCTTAGAAACCAGACCCTTAAGCTCTTGGGAGTTCCCCTAGCACAGGATTATTGATTTCTCCAAGAACTCATCTATTATACATGAACCGCTATACCTTAAGGTTTCATTCCTGACGTCTTC
This sequence comes from Calotriton arnoldi, assembly GCA_963921515.1. Lineage (NCBI taxonomy): Eukaryota > Metazoa > Chordata > Amphibia > Caudata > Salamandridae > Calotriton > Calotriton arnoldi. The sequence goes on from CAWUFW010010143.1 coordinate 227,589, forward strand.
CTCAGTCCGACTTCACGTCAATGCTAACATTCCAAAGTACCTACCAGGTATAAATATACCTTCCCTTGCCCAAGCAAGTTAGAGGAGACCTCGACTTCAGTGAAGCCTGTATCCCGGCCTGACGCACTGCGAAGACGCTGTCATCCCTGCTCGCAGAGAATCCAGCTTCCAGTGATCTGACTCCCTTCGCGGGGTGTTAGAGTTCGAGTCCGGAAAGAGATTCCCACCTCTCTCATTCTCAAGGTATGGAGCTGACTAGAACCTAGAGGGACTCTTGGCATACTTGGCATACTAGACTTAACATACTCTTAGTATACCATACTAGAGAATACTTCACCTACTTCTAACATTGTCCTACACCTAGGTTAGGTTAGGTACACTGGGGTAGAACTAGCTTAGAGACGCATCGTATGAGTACTCGCATTTTTAGCTCATGTTATTTATGTACGTGAATATATGCTAAAAGATAATGCTAGTGCAGTATTATTTATTTCTACTGCTTACGCTGTACATTATATATCTTGCATACTGTCTTGTGATCATAACAGCTCATATCTCTTACACGAGAGACAAGACTGTTCAATAAATCCTTTTATTGAAACGCCTGTCTATTCTTTCTGTGTAACTCTGAGGAAACTAAGCATGCACGATTGAGCTGAGTGAAACTGTTATCTATTGTTTCCACAATTCTGAGAAGTGTTCCGATTCTAAAGGGAAACAAAGTTGTCATGTTTATGCGGTTGCCAGAAACTACTCCCTTCTTGTTTTCAAGGAGTTTCTAGTGGCCTCTGAGCTAGCTGGCACAAAGTAATTAAGTTTAATATACTCGATAGGGACATACCGACCTCAGTCCTATGTCAAGCCTATAGGGTATATTATTCCAATGCGCAGAGCCAATTAGGGAAATAGGAACTACACTACAGGCAAACTCCTGGATCACTGCGACCAGCCGAGAAACCATCCGTGTTTCAGGCGACAACCAAGATCGACGGCACGGGAGGTCAGAGCCGAGAGGAGGACAGGACTCCAGATATCCGGAAACAATAGTTGGGACATCGAGACTACCCTACAAACGTGCAGGAAACCCGCCTCGGCCATCCGCATGCAATTGTGATCAAATCGTCAAAAGAACAGGTAAAGCTACTCACCCTAGTAAGTATCGTAAAGAAGAGATGGTCTATGCTGCTTTCGGCAGGCTTTAGCAGGGATATAGTTTATCCGGAGCCCAGCAGCGAGATTAAGGCTCTACCATTGCGGTGGCCATCTTGCTTTGAAGAGTGTGGGGCTGAGTGAGGATCCTTGGGGCACTCCGCATCCGATCTCTGTGGGTGTGGAGAGGAAGGAGTGCTCTTGCGGACTGCATTGAAGCCAGTTCCAGCCACAGCAAAGAATTCTTCAACATCGTCGAGGTCTCCAACTCCTCAGCCACTTAAAACATCATAACCCCTTCCAAAGAACTCTGCGACACCCTGGTGGACTTCTTCATGACAAGATCACCACCATTTACAAAAACCTTGAACCCCAACTCGCCGCTGCAAACACCCTCACCCTCCCTGCTCCCCCAGATGCAAATTCCGACCACCTGCTCACCACATGGGACCAGCTCACCACTCAAAACACCACAGCCATCATGAACTTCGTCCACCCAGGAGCAATTAAGCACTCAAAACACCATTGCCATCGTGAACTTCGTCCACTCAGGAGCAATTATGGACCCTTATCCCCCCCGCCACATCTTCAACATCGGGACAAAGATGACCAGCAACAAGTTCACCGCCATCTTCAACACATCCATCACCACGGCCACCTTCCCCTAGGAATGAAAACACACAGAGGTCAGACCCCTTGTCAAGAAACCATCCCCTCACCCCAGCGAACTCAAGTACTACTGTCCCATCTTTCTGCTCCCCTTTCCCGCAAAAGCACTCGAAAAAGTCATCAACCGCCAACTCATGGAACATCTGCAGAATAACATTCTTCTGGACACCTGCCAATCTGGATTCCGCACCAACCACAGCACCGAAACTGCCCTGATTGCTGCCTCTGATGACATCAGATCCCTCCTTGACCGGGGAGAAACAGTGGCCTTAATCTTCCTTGACCTTTCAGCAGGGTTCAACACCGTTTCCTACCACACCCTTATCAAGAGACTTCACCAAATTGGTATACAACGAGATGCCGTCAAATGGATCGTCTCCTTCTTCACCGGAAGAACCCAGAGAATCCGCCTACCACCTTTCACCTCAGAACCTATGAATATCATCTGCAGCGTCTCTTAAGGCTCATTCCTCTGCCCTACACTGTTCAACACCTACATGACCCTCTTGGCCAACATTGTCAGAACCCATGGACTAAACATCATATCCTACGCTGACGCCACCGAGTTCACCCTCTTGCTATCAGAAGGTCCCTCCACCACGATGACCAACTTTCGCAGGTGCATGACGAGTGCCGCCGACTGGATGAAAGATAACTGCCTAAAATTCAACACAGACATAACACAAGTGCTGATCTGGTGGCCTTCCAAACTTCGATCCACACCCACTCGGACAGACCATGCCTGCAACCCTGGCGCCATCCTAAACAGCAAGTTCTCCATGAAAAGCCAAATCAACTCGTCCTCCTCTGCCTGCTTCCTCACTCTTTGCATGCTCAGTAATATCTTTTAATGGCTCCCAGTCCAAACCAGATAACAGTTTACTCAAGCCTTAGTTAGCAGCTGGCTGACGACAGCAAAGCACTCTACATAGGAAGCACCTCACGATTCCTGAGGAGACTGCAGACGATACAGAATTCAGGGGCCAAACTCATCCTCAACCTCCCAAAGCGAACTCACATCACCACCCACCTCAGGAAGCTTCACTGGCTCCCTATTCAGAAGAGATGTCAATTGAAGGTGCTGATCCACACTTATAAAGCTGTACACAACCAAGAACCAGCATACATCAACCACCACATGAACATCCCCTTACCCTCCAGACATCTGTGCTCCACCTCCCCCGCACTCCCTGCATCCGCTGAAGCAATAGTGGAGGACGCTCTTTCTCCTACATGGCTGAGAAGGCCTGAAACGATTCCCCCTTCACCTCCGGACCTCATACTCTCTGTTGGAATTCAGGAAAAGATGCAAGACCTGGCTGTTCAACTAATCCCTCCTTAGCAGCAGGTTCTCAGCACCTGGATACCCTCACAAGTTATTAGCTGCGCTTTACAACTCCTGTTTGATTGATTGATCGATCGAATGAGATAGAGAAAAGGGGATGGATAAGGAGTGAGGGATGAGCACAGCTGGATGAGTAATGAGGATTGATATGTGCAAGGGATGAAGAATGAAGGATGAGGAATGAGGACCATAGGTGAAGGATAAGGAAAGAGGAATGAAGATCAGATCGATAGGAGATAAGAGTTGACAAGTAACTAATGAGAGCTATAAAAAGTGAGTAATGATGATGTCCTAAAAAGTAGTTTTAAAAACATTGTCCTATGAAATACCTCTGACTGCCCAATTTGTATCAAAAGTTTCATTGAGGTATTGGAATCTCCATATATTCCACTGCTAAATATGAGTATACGTGTTTGGCCCCTTAAGTCTGCATCCAAGAGTTATCATTCATTACCAGGGACACCAGTAACTTCCAGTGGCAGAGTTAAAGTGATTTGCAGGTGAAACCCTGAGGCTCCCTTGAGAAATGAGCAATTGCGTAGTAAAGCAGTAATTTTGGGTCTGATTCCCCTGGTAATTGCTCATTTCTCCTACAGAGGCCGTATTATGGAATGTGCCATGGGGGCGTAACCCGGTTTGGGCTCCTCCAGGGCACTTTGGCATTACAGAAAGGGCCACAAATGCTTGTGTGGCCCCTTCTATAATATTTATTGCGCTCGCACACATGTAGCTCCACTGCTATCTTCAGAGGGCATTTGCGTGGGGGTGTGGAATCACTTTGCCTCTGTGCATGCGCCGCATTACAAGAACAAAAGAAAATTAAAAAAGTGGTTAATGTCTCTTCTTTAATTATGTTACTAGAGTAACATATTTCATGCATTCTTTTTACCTCCTAAAATATGTATGAGTAGGAGATCACTTGTTTAAAATCACAATCCTACAAATATAGATATATTTTGAAGAGCACAAATGTAAACCTTATGCATGGTTATAAGGTGTCGTTCTATTCATTACATCACTGAGATTAGATGTACACTATGTGACGTCTGACCGGCTATCATTTGTTCAATAGTATTTCAATCAATCAATCAGGGAATTGTAAGCGCGCTACTCACCCGTGAGGGTCTCAAGGCGCTGAGGGGGCGCAGATCTGTTTAGCCGAAGAGCCAGGTCTTGAGGGTCTTCCCGAAGGTGTTCAGGGAGGGGGAGCATCTGATGTCTGCCGGTAGCTTGTTCCAGGTCTTGGCTGCAATGTGAGAGAAGGATCTTCCGCCTGCTCTGGCTCTGTGGATGCGCGGGGTTTCGGCCAGTGCGAGGTTGGAAGATTGGAGGTTTCTTTTGGGTACGTGGAAGTTGATTCTGTCGTTGAGGTATTTGGGTCCATTGTTGTGTAGGCATTTGTAGGCGTGAGTGAACAAAGATTCACAAGAGATTCGCTTCTTGTTGAAATGTAATGTAGGACTGCTTAACTATTGTAGATATAAAGGGGCGTGGGTCTTTGTGTTAGAGATTTAGGTCTGATGAGAAGGTGTGGATGCTAGGATGTGACCTAAAGGCACGAGTTTGGAGATGTGGGGGAGGACTTATAACATGAAGCAGACGTGGAATGAAAACGGGCAGAAGCAGCACCAAAATAAAATAAATAAAAAATATAAATACGAGGGCAATAGCTATTAAAAACCAGTAAAGTGAAAGCGCGGCATGGGACGCTTTTTTCAAGAAAAGAATTTCTTTTTCAACTTGACAAACAAATGCTTTTTTTGTAAAAGCGCCCCAGTCTGCGCTTTCACTTTAATAGAGGCCGCACACCTTTCTTTAGATGAACCACGCCTAAAGAAAGTGCCACGGCTGCCATTAAAGGTAAAGCCCGGAATGAGGCGCTTGTAGGAAAGAAAAATAGTCCATAAATAAATAGATAAAACCTACAGTGTAAGAAAACTGTAATTGGCCGGTGCTCCTTGTTTAAAAACAGAAGTGATGTATTGGGAGCACCGCCCAATAAGGAGCATGAATGGAGTTGTCAACCTCTGGCAAGCAGCAGCTGTAATTTCACTCCTGTGTCGTGATTACAGCAGGTCTTGCAAACGGCGCATGCGCGCTGATGCTCGACCTAAAAAGAGCATAATGTACACTTAGGCCTTCAAAGGGCTGTGCATTTCTCCCTGCAACCCGTGTTCCTTTTGTGTATTTAATTTGAGAAAACTCATCTGTCCAATTGGATATATTATTGTTAAGACTTCAGGATCTCAAAACGCAATTTATTAATGTTCACTAATCACAAGTGAGAAGTTACTTTTTGAATAAGAAAAGAATAGTACTCCAAACAAACGTGTATATATAATGTGCGGTGGATGTTTTCATTTTGTGAATTTATGGTACCAGTATTTATAGCATAACTTCAAGTAAATAGAAAAAACCTGCCACATCAAGCAATGTTGTTCAAAGCTTAATTTTGTACAATTAAATGTCTGTTTCTCACCTGAGTAACTAAATCCTCTAATTAGGTCGAGCAGCTTTGGCAATCCCACCCATTGCCAATGGCTGTTAGCGGCAGCATTCAGAAATGCTGGCTTCTTATAGGTCCATTTCTGACAAAGTCCCTCCTTTGTTTGTTTAGTTCTCTTCCCGGCGATTTCACTCTGAGAACATTTTAGTTGGCTATGACACTCTTACAGAGTGTGATGGCCCCTCTTCCGTCCTCCCATTTGGTCAGGTCCAGCGTTGTGTTTTTTTGTAATTTTAAATAGCGCAAACTCGACCCAATAGTATTGCAGCGCTTTAAAAGAGCGCCAGTTACGTTACAGACAGACACATTCATTTTTGGATAGGCACGGGGAGATTACGGTTTTTTCTGAAAATTACCGATGTTAAGCCTACGCCGAGGCTCGTTTCCAAGCATCCCGTCACTTGTATTTTTGTTAACGGAGTCATTCTTACCATTGCTTGCAGGGCCGTTTCTAAGTGTTTTGCCGCCCTAGGCGAGAATTGAAAAATGCCGCCCTCCTCCCTTTTACTACCATCACTCTCTCCCCCTGTCATCCAGGCTAGAAGAATTAATGCATTAGATATAAAAGAACTTATATTCAACATTAAACAATAAAACACATCAAACATTAAATAACGAATTAAGCACTGTTCACGATATTTTATTTCGTTTTTAAATTTCTCTCTTCTAACTTCAATGGTGTTTTGGGTTCTTTCTCTTAATCCAATGGTACCTTCCTTGCCTTTATTTTAGCAAAGTCTTTAAGAAGATCTCTAATGTCAAGCTGGTAAGCCATGTCTTTTTCTACTGAAATTGTGGCTATTCCCATGAGTCTCTCTTGGCTCATGGAACTGCGCAGATAGGTTTTTATTAATTTGAGTTTTGAGAAACTCCTCTCCGCACTTGCCACTGATATCGGTAAAGTCAAAAGGATACGAAGAGCTACGAACAAATTAGGAAAACCATTTTCTAACTTGTTTTGGCACAGATAGTTCAACACATATTCGGGTTTCGCATTTTTTTGTATTCAATGACTTATTCGTGAAAGTTCAGAGCAGAGACCTGCCGCGTCAATGTCCTTTAGAAAAGATGGGGTTTCTCCAGGTTACGCCGGGTTAGATCTGTTTCCAATTTGATACACAAATCCATGAGTTCTTTGGAAGTTTTCATCTTGAGGTCACTTATATTGTATAGAAAACCAAATAATCTTGCAATTTCATTCAACTGTGTGAATCGTTCTTTTACAGAACAAATTGCTGTGTCCAATGTTGCAAAATAGTAATGTACTCTTAACTTCTCTTTGGGGTCAGCGATGGGTTCTTCTTCTGATTCATAAGCAAACAATTTCCTTTTCCTCCTTCTTATCTCTGGCTGAAAAATTGGCTCAATATTGATTTCTTCAGCTAGCTCTCGAGCATCAACCAAAACTCTCTCAAATTCCATGTCACTCCTCATGTTTTTTAAATACTCCTCTGTATTTTTAAGCTCATTTACTGTTTTCTCAAGAGTAAAGTGCTTCTCTTGCAGCAGTTTACTGGTCAAATTGATTTGAAATAATATACTGTGCCATGTTACAACTGCCACAACAAACTTAAATGAAGATATGCTGTTTAGAAGAGCTTCAGCTTCAACCTTAGTCATGGTACCAGAAGAGCCTTTGAGAGTTGAATGTTCAGTAATTTCAAACAACGCATCATACACATGCGGTAACTGGTACCTGATGGGAGTTAAGGCATCGATCCTGCTTGACCACCGAGTATCACTCAGAGGTTTTATAATCAAAGATGGTATATGACGTTTCAGTATATCCCATCGACGTGGAGACGCAGCAAAGAATACATACAATCGTTGTATAACATCAAAAAGGCTGTTGCTTCAGTGCAACACGAAGCAGCGTAATTTACCACGAGGTTCAGGGTGTGGGAACTGCAGGGGACATAGAAGGCACACAGGTTAATATCCAGAAGTTTCTTCTGCAGACCTATTTCCTTGCCCTTCATATTGCTCCCGTTATCATAACCCTGACCTCGTAGTTCTTCAACTGACAATGACAAGCTTTTGAGCTGATTTCTCAGAACATGACTCATCGATTCACCTGTGGTTTCGGTTAGTGGTACAAATCCCAAAAAGTGTTCTTTTATTTGCACGAGGCTGCTTTCTTAGAATTCTTCATCAGAAGACTGAAATGGCTCTGTTCCTGAAGATTGCACGATGTCCACAAATCTTATGATCATGGTCATTTGTTCCGTGCGGCTGATATCTGGGGTGCAATCAAGAATGATTGAGAAATACTTTGCCTTTTTAACCAATGAAATGATTTTCTCTTTGATACTGTTTGATAGCAGTTGGATCAGTTTGTTTTTAATAATGTTGCATAAATAGTGAGCATGTCTTCTACCCTTATTTTGTTTTCTCCTGAGATGTTCATTCATAATAGGATCAAACATGGCGAGCAATTCCACAATTATAAGAAAATTGCCATTGTCATGAGCATGAAGTTTATCACTGCTGCCACGGAAGGCCACATTTTGTGCACCTAGAACTCTTACAAGAGATATTACACGCTCTAAGATCTGATGCCAGTACTTTTCTTCTTCTTTAAGCTTTTTTGTATTAACACTATCTATAGTTGCGTCTTGTTTTAGACTTGTATACAGGCCCTTCCAGTTATGGAAGTTGCTAATATGTTCAACACTCTTTTCGTGTGAAGACAGAATCGCTGATATGTTATGCCAATCGTTGCATCCATTCTGAGTGATACTTGTACTTGAACTTGAATTTCCGCCAAATACGTTGCAGCAAAAACAGAAAACTTTATCCGTCGATACAGAATACTGGAGGTATTCACGGTAAACTTCTTCTCCATTTGGAAGTTTTCTTTTATAATGTACAGCTGAAAACTTCCTTTTTTTCTCATCTAAAGGAAATTTTTTGCTCACTTGTTTTGGCCCATTTTCAACCAAAAGAGTTCTTAATTTGTCTACTTATTGGTAAGTCTTCCCAGGAAGCAGGATCTGAATAATCTATTTTTACACGTTCTTCAGTTATTTTCAGGCGTTTACTTTGATCACCATCTTCATTTTCAAGGTTATCCTTTGTAGTATCCACTACAACGTATTCTTCTTGCTCTCGGCTGTTAACTTCTATGTCCTTGTCTGGTAGGCCTATATCGTCATCTTTTTCTGAGGTTGAAGTTGATGCCCAAGCAATTTCAAGAGAACTCTTTGGAGGACGTAGAAATTTTTCAATAGACCTGTTCAATTTGGATAGTTCTATTTCTCTATCCGCTTTTCTTTTTCTGTACTGAGCACCTGAGAGTTTTTTCCTGAATATTGTATATAATAATTCTGTATATTGCATTAGAAAATTGTAACAACATTATTACCGAAATATTTAAGAAGCCAGTAACATTAATGGAAACGATTTTCGTAAATCTATTTTAAGATCAATTTAATGGTTTCAACTCATTTCAAATATTATATCAACTAGTAAGATGGTATTTTTGCGTATGTGTCAAATTTTAAGCCAATTGGATAGTATGTAAGTTCAGATGTACAGCATTGCTGATGGGCGGGCCTTTGGCTCCTTGGGTGGGTATGGGCCGGCAGATCTCATCTGGCCTCAGGAGCTGATTCTTTCGGTCTCGTGCTTCAGTTGCTAGGGAGAAGCTTACCGCCAAACATCTGTATGTCCAATACATGGTGCCCCCACCCTCCCTCCCCCTTTTAAGTGAAACCCTGGCACTCGCTGGGCTTGGCTACTTGCAAACTGCTCTTGCTTGCACCTAGCTGACTGCACTGGTAGTTGGTTGCTGTCGCGAAGGTGAGGCGCCGCTGTGGTTTTGTGCTTTCAGTGTTGCCAGATTTTGAAACCCATCCCAAAGCCACTCAAGTATAAGCCCAAATTCAGCCCAACGCAGACTAGTGTCAGCCCAAAAACCAGCCCAAAGTAGCAAGTCTCAAATTATGCAGAAATAGTCATCAGTAACCATTTTACGACAAATATACATTCAATTCAATATACAGATAGTGGGAGGGAGTTAACTGGGCACCTGTCTTAATGCTACTCCTTTTCAAGACCAGTCCTCACTGTGGACAGCTTATTGATCACAGCAAAAATGAATACATCCTAATGGAATACTCATCATACTTACTCAACTTTCTATGTCGGACTCAACTTGTGTGACAAGCAGACACAACCTTTCTTTTCCCTTTGCATTTTACACTACAAGTACTGTTAATCCCAATAAAATGTGACTCCCAACATGTAAAGTTAACATTTGCTACATCATTAACCTACAGTAATCAACAGCCTATCTAATGGATTGTAATGCACTTTTTATTGAAACAGTACAGAACACAAAATGAATCCAACACCATTTGTTGCCCAAAACACATTTCTTTTTAGTTAGAGTACAACATTTTGAATTCTTAGCACGCTGGGAACATGCACCCGACAGAACAGGTCAGAGTTAGTCCATTCAGCATCACCCCTTTAGAATTCAATGCATCTCATATGACTACGCTTTATGCATGATGTATTGATTCAAAATGCATATTACACTTGTAAAAAAACAACATCTCATTTAATATCCAGAATGCTCTTTTTCCTTGTATATATGCCCTTGGTAATAAAACTCTGGAGGATAATGTATTTGCTGGAGGGATCCATGTTGTGTCTAGTCCCAGTTTTTCATTTATAGATAAAGGCCAAGTTAAGGGGCCATCGGGCCTCCTTTTCGAGTGGCCTGGAACCTCACACTTAAATGTAAATGCAACGGAGGGAAACAAAAGTACACAGCTTGTTAGCTCTTCACAGGTAATTAAGAGAGGCATGCTTTTGACTTTTTTTCAGTCCCTTTATGCAAGTGCATGAACTGTAAGAATGTCAGATGTGTTGGTCTGTCCCAGTATTTACACACAATTTAAATAGCACTAGTTTATTTCTTTTATAGCACTACTCAACCCAATGCAGGGTGTCAGAGTGCTTTACATAACATACACATTGACAATAAATCATGCAAGTGTGTAAATCAATGTACAAGATGTGTTGCATGACTCAGTGAGGGTTAAAAGATGTAGCAGTCACATAGCCTACATAGCTCACTGTGGTATATTAAAAGGCTTACTAATTATGAACTGCAAGTAACGAAAGGATCTGTGTTCAAAGCAGTAGCCCACTTACCTAGCTACATTAAAAAAAAATTCTGTAATCTGCACATTACATGATGTGCTTTGAAGCAGACACATTAACCTTCGATACTACTTTGATTCAGATCTGGGACTACACAAAACAGAGATCTCTCCAACAAATACTTTAACCTCCAGAGTTATCTCACCAATTATTATTCCCTGATATTTACTGAGCACCTCTGCAGAAGATGTCTTAAGCCCATAAAATATTAGAAAACGCAGACTTTGCAACCAATTAAGCATAACAGATGTACTACCATGCTTCTCCTTGTTGCCAATTTCTTTATGGCAGGGTTTTAAACAAATTAGTAAAATTAGTTGAGGCCCACATTTTGCGTCGGGAGTGTGCCACTTTTTCAGCACAACCCTAAAGCAAAATTTGTTAAATCAAATAATGCGCTTAATGCACTCATGATATACCTAATAAAAACCAATGTGTGGGATCTTATCTGATGTTACTTTTTGTGATGTCACTTACTGTAATGCCACACATTGTGACATCATGGGCTATGATGGCACACACCATGATGTCACTTGCATACTGACTAACTAGGTTATTCCCCCCACGTGCTGAGGCTGCAAGAAACTCTCCATAGCGTCAAGGCCTTCCATTTTAGGAAGGAATAATTTTACCCAAACACGAAACCTGCTTTGACAACTTTTTCCAAAAACTACCACCCATTAATTTCAAGAGTAAAAAAATACAATTTATATATTTTTTCCTTTAATGCAGCAGCAAAAGTAACACACCGTCCCACCATGGAAAAAGGCACTATAAAACACACAGGGAAGGCAGTTCCATGCTTTCTCATCCACATGCATTCCACAGGCCTGCCCCTCGCCTTCGGGTAACTTCACATGTGGTGTCCTTCCAACTTTCACTCATATCGAAAAACGGGACCAGACATACCTTAAACAGCCACCCTGAAGTTAATTTAACAAATATTAGGTTGGCTGCACCCGGCCAGGAACGCATTGGTCAGTGCACACACCCTCTGTGGCATACATTTCAACCCAGACCAGTTCCTACTGCTGCTGTATAGCCTGGACGAAGAGGTAAAAATGTAATTTCACTTACATAAATTAGGGCAGGGGGCGTGCTTCTCACCAGCAGTGGTGGGTCTCTCTCAATCAGATTCTCAACCTATTCAAAGGAAGGCTGGGGCCGGGCCGCGCCCGCAGGGCCACAGCAGCACACACGCCAGGCCCAGTGCACGCAGGCCGGTCTCCGAGTCCGACAGACACTGCGTGAGCGTGACTAGTATTACTCCATTCCATCGGTCCATCCAGAGAGTGAGACTCCGGTCGGTCTGGGGTCTCAAAGCGGGAGAACTCGGAGTAAATGACGGGACAGGACTGTGTGGCACTGGCAGCAGTAATCAATTCACCAAGGCACCAGAGCAGCCGAAACACACAGTCCGTCCCCCGCGCGCCGAGAGAGAGGGTGGTGCGACGTGCGAGTCACCATCACTGGCTGCTGCATAAAAAGCACCGCTCGGGACTGGCCAAAAATGATGCCCAGGGCCGTCATTGGTAGCGCTTTCCCGCGCTACAAGATTGACGGCCCTGGGGACCCACACATACACTGGTACGTACTGCCGGCCCGCTCCACACACCACTATGCTAGGGTGCGCTGTGCAGCATGTACAAGCAGGTGCGCTTGCACTCACTTACAGGTGCTGCTGCCTTCAGAGTTCAAATTAAAAAAAAATTCCCCCTTTTGCCGCCCTAGCCCTTTTGCCGCCCTAGGCAGCCGCCTAGTCTTGCCTAATGGTAGAAACGGCCCTGATTGCTTGCTTCATAAAATGCTCAGTTTTTGCATCTTGTGTTTATAAGTAAGTGGGCTCAATTTACAATTTAAATGTTCGATTATTGTATTAGGCTCCAAAGTCACCAGCAGCTGCACTCAGTTATCGAACCTCCTACCGGAAAGCCCTTCCGTTCCATCAAGGTTGCTCCGGAAGTGACGGTACCTCGACCTGCTGAACATTACGGCGGCCGCGGTATAGTTCGCAGAGGATGTAAACTAAATATATTTATAGGCTTGGCCTACCTCCGGCATGAAGCAAGCTGCTCCAGGGGAAGTAGGAGCCAAACAAGCAGTCGGGGCGCCAGTAAGGGTTGGAGCCCATTCCTGGCATGTGACACGTGTCACTCTGTCATGTGGCATATGCCACAGCTCATATGACATGTGCCACAGATTTTTTACATTCTCTTTCATGATTAACTGGAGATAATGTCAGTTAACGATTTCCAAAGGACTATCTTTCACTCTACTAAAATAAATAAATAAATAATAATTAAAAAAAATATTAAAATAAATTTCCCCAGGTGGTGTTTGAACCCTTGCCAAAAGGTACACATAGCTGCTGTTATCTACCACTATACCATGTGCTTTGCATTTAAAATCCTTCCCCAAAAGTGTTTTTGTCATAGAAAAAGGGTGCTGTCCTACTTTTATTTCCATGCTGTTTTGCTTTTACATGAAACACATCCACTCTTGATTTCATGCTTTATATACAAATAGCCCTTCCTTTCTTTCACTCTGGCACTTGCCCCATGCATTTCTTTTTCTTACACAATCATCCCCAAATTCTCATTCCACAAAATAAGGGATTTCTTTCATAACAAACCTTGCCCCCCTTTCACATGCCACAGCATGTCACCAATGTCTGACATGCATTGGCTTGACTAAAGAGGCCCCAAATCTCCCATACACTGCTAGGGGGTGATTTACAAAGGGACAGCTTTCATTTGTTTAAATTAGAAAAAAAATGGCAAAGAATATAAAAATTGATTTTCCCCAGCTGGGGTTTGAACCCTGGTCAAAAAGCAACGATAGCCCATGTTAGCTACCACTGTACCATCTGTTCTGCTGAAATTCTTTGCTGCCCATAGCCTTTTTGTCATAGAAAGAGTGTGCTGGTCCTTCTTCTATTTCCATGTTGTTTTGATTTTACATGCCACAAATCCACTCTTGATTTTCATATTTTAAACACAAATAGCCCTTCCTTTCTTTCACTCTGACACTTGCCCCATGCATTTCTTTTTCTTACCCAATCATCTCCAAATTCTCATTCCACAAAATAAGGGATTTCTTTCATAGCAAACCTTGCCCCCCTTCCACATGCCACAGCATGCCATTAATGCCTGACATGCACTATGACTAAAGAGGCTATAATTCTCCAAGACACTGCAGGGGGTGATTTACAAAGGCACAGCTTTCATTTGTTGGAAATTAGAAAAAAATGTAAAAAAATTAAAAAAATCGATTTTCCCCAGTTGGGGTTTGAACCCTGGTCAAAAAGCACTCATCGCCACAGTGAACTGTCACTGTACCATCTCGTTTGCTGAAATTTTCTACAGCCCAAGGCCTTTTTGTCAGGAGGAAATTGTGCTGCTCCTTCTTCTATTTTCACGGTGTTTGGATTTACATGCCAGAAATCCACTCTTGATTTCCATGCTTTATATACCAATAGCCCTTCCTTTCTTTCACTCTGCCACTTGCCCCATGCATTTCTTTTTCTTACACAATAATCCCCAAATTCTCATTCCACTAAATAAGGGATTTCTTTCATAGCAAACCTTGCCCCTTTCCACATGCCACAGCATGTCACCAATGTCTGACATGCATTGGCTTGACAAAAGAGGCCCCAAATCTCCCATACACTGCTAGGGGGTGATTTACAAAGGGACTGCTTTCATTTGTTTAAATTAGAAAAAAATGGAAAAGAATATAAAAATCGATTTTCCCCAGCTGGGGTTTGAACCCTGATCAAAAAACAATGATAGCCCATGTTAGCTACCACTGTACTATCTGCTCTGCTGATTTTTTTGGCTGCCCATAGCCCTTTTGTCATGGAAAGAGTGTGCCGGTCCTTCTTTTATTTCCATGTTGTTTTGCTTTTACATGCCACAAATCCACTCTTGATTTTCATATTTTAAACACAAATAGCCCTTCCTTTCTTTCACTCTGGCACTTGCCCCATGCATTTCTTTTTCTTACACAATCATCCCCAAATTCTCATTCCACAAAATAAGGGATTTCTTTCATAGCAAACTTTGCCCCCTTCCACATGCCACAGCATGTCACCAATGTCTGACATGCATTGGCTTGACTAAAGAGGCCCCAAAGCTGCCATAAAATGCTAGGGGGTGATTTACAAAGGGACAGCTTTCATTTGTGTAAATTAGAAAAATAATGGAAAAGAATATAAAAATCGATTTTCTCCAGCTGGGGTTAGAACCTTGGTCAAAAATGCACTCCTAGCTCCTCTTAGCTTCCACTATACCATCTGTATTACTGGAATTATCTGCTGCTTAAGGCCTTTTGTGTCATGGGAAGAGTGTATGGTCCTGTGTCTATTTCCATGTTGTTTTGCTTTTACATGCCACATGTCTACATTTGATTTTCGTGATTTATAAACAAATAGCCCTTCCTTTCTTTCACTCTGGCACTTGCCCCATGCATTTCTTTTTCTTACACAACCATTCCCAAAGTCTCATTCCACAAATTAAGGGATTTCTTTCATAGCAAACCTTGCCCCCCTTCCACGTGCCACAGCATTTCACCAATGTCTGACATGCACTGGCTTGACTAAAAAGGCCACAAATCTCCCAAACACTGCTAGGGGTGATTTACAAAAGGGCATCTTTCATTTGGGTAAAATAGAAGAAAAATAGAAAAAATAGAAAAATCGAATTTCCCCAGCTGGTGTTTGAACCCTTGTCAAAAAACACTCATACTCACTGTGAGCATCCACTGTACCATCTATTGGACTGATGAACTTTTGGGCCCAAAGCCATTTCATCATGGAGTATGCCTACCTCTCTTTTCTTTCTGTCATTTTGTTTTTACATGCCACAAATTCTATGTCATGACCGGAGGCTCTGATTATGCTTCTCATTTCTTTACTACATTACCCATGTTTTCCTGTACCTCCCATGTCACATGCTCCAATTATATATGAGCTACCCATATAACTGTAGAAGTCACCATTTTGTGTCCTCTTTCTTTGCTGCCTAACAGCCAGAGAAGTGCAGTTTAATTCTTTATGCTTGTACTGACGTAATTATAGATATCTCATATCTCTATTGCTTAGAATGTTTCTTTTCTATATGCTTGTTATGCCATAATTATAGGTATTTCATACCACTATTTGCTGTGAATGTCATGCTTTATACGAAGTTGCGGTTCTATGAGGGCAGGAGTGGTAAGATGACCAATCACCCACTGCATGCGCTACAGCGCTGGGACTCCGTCTTCATTTTCTGAACACTTACAGCGGCCGGACTCTGATGCTGCTTGCTGCCTCAGTGGAGCGGGGAGCGGACAGCACACATCTCGCTGATGTGCGCAGTCCTCTTTACTTGCGAACAAGGACCACACAACGCGCATGTGAAGAAATTGAACGCGACGCTCAGGGATATTGATCAGAGCGTTTGCTGGCTTTTTCTACACATAACGTGACCCGGCTCTGTATGTGGTGGCAGGGGTGAATGCTCCCCCTACGCCCTGTCTCACAAGTGTGTGCAGGGTTGTATACATTTGCATAGGCTTTGCCTAGAGTGGGTTTTTGGCCTAGGCAGCTCCCTCCACATTTAAATTAAGGCACAATCCTTGGCCTTGCAGGGTTAGTTCCACTCCCCCCTTACTGTCTCAGCTCCCAGTAAATTGAGTGTGCATGTGGAGAGAATGGCACAATGGGAGCCCTATAAGGCGGAGGCAAACAACTACCATGAAGAAGGTGATGACCAGCTAGAGCTTGATTTGGTGGATGCACTGGACTGCAGTGTACAGCAATTTGTGAATAAGGCCCTGGTACAGGGGCAAGGTCCCTTCACGGGGCAGCTGTGTGAGTTTGCATGCCAACAAGGCTGGCAACCCCAACTTCTTCCGGCCAACAATGAGGTGGTACACAAAAACCTTGAAATCAAGGATAGGGGGCTCTTTTGTCCAAAGGGATGGAGCACCCAGTAACTATCAAGTTAAAAGAAATGTTCCCCTTGGATGGGACCTATATTCAACCAATCACTCTCAACAGTCTGCCATGCTTATATACCACACATACAGTACTCACCAATGATTAAGGCACGGATCCTGGCGGAAGAAAAACTTTAGGGGACGGAGTATCGTTGGAATTAAAAGCCACGAACAAATTACCCTATTGTTAGGAATGCCGGGAAAACATTGATACCCGTGATTGGAAGACGAAAAGCGATTAAGGGCAGTTTCGGTTTTAAACAGACCTAATTATTTTGGAGTGAGGTCTTGGATTCACTAACTTAAGGGTTCATGACCTTGGAGGCATATTGAACTACCCGAGTTAACCTCTTTCAGATTGAAGATTCGCAGAAAAAGATATAGAGATTTTATGAAAATCATTATCCAACCTCAACCATCAGTTGCAGTGATTTGAAAACCTTAGAACTGAGTGCAGTAGCACCGGTTTGATACAAGATTGACATATGATCACTTTTTAATAAAAGGAGAAAAAAGTTAATTTCCTGAAGAAGGTGGTCCTATTGCGAATGTGCCACTGAAACGCGTTGACGCCCACAATAGAAGTTGTGTTAAATTTGGAAGAGTCAGCATCAAGTTACAGACAGGGAATTTAGATCCATGCTCTATGCTGTCTATGTACATAGCCAAATTAACATGCTAAAGACATAGTGGATTGTCTTTTTATAGTCTCCTTTTGAGTTATGTTTTTAGATTATTGTATTTTCAATGTATTTAAATTTAAATGTTTTTAACGATGTGATCAAAAAAATTGTGTGTGTCATATAAACTTGGAGAAAACTTTTTTACACTGATTAAAATATATCTATATTTTGACTAAAATAAGCAGTCGACTTATAAGTGCCTTAATCATTGGTGAGTACTGTATGTGTGGTATATAAGCATGGCAGACTGTTGAGAGTGATTGGTTGAATATAGGTCCCATCCAAAGGGAACATTTCTTTTAACTCAACAATGAGGTGGGCCCATCAAAAAAGGGCAAAGTCAAGAGTAAATCACAGCCAGAGGTACATGGAGAGACTTTTGAAAAGCTAAGGCGCAAGAGAGAGACTGACCATGATTATAGTGCCAACCCACAGGGAGAGTCCTCTCAGTCTCACAGCTCACAGCATGCAGAGGCCCTAGACTCAGACTGCTCTTCCCACACCGAGGACAGTGATGAGGGTGAGAAGGCAAGACTCAGTAAGAAGAAATGGGCTCCAGTCCATACCCTTCGGGTGCTCCACCCGAGCCCACCGAAATAATTCACCCCACGGACTCCAATTGGGTTCCCCTCCAGAGGTCGCGGAACACCTTCAAACCCATCTATGGCAGAGCTTTGATAAAGAGGTATGTGCACGCCTCCGCATGGAATGCCCCCACCCAGACCTGGTGGGTAAGGTTGCAAACACGCCAGAGGTAGATCCCATCATGGTCACTTTTATGAAAAAATACGCAAGGGATCCGAAAAAGGGCCCGGATCGCTCATGTTGGATGTGCCAAGATAAACTGCTTGACCTGACAGGAACCTTGACTAAGATCTTAGACTTAGCATACTAAGCCAAAGAGTCCAACTCCCCAGTAAATACTGACAATCTGATTGGCTGGGCTCAGCAAGCAGTCTGCATGTTAGGGAACACCAACTGCACCATCTCTACAGAGCACCGGAGATCTATCTTGATGAGATTAGATCCTAAACTCAATGATATATCCAATTTGGAAGCCAGCCCAATGGCTGACAGCCTATTATTCGGGGGCTCCTTCATTAAGGAACTGTCCAGATTTTGTGCCACCTACTCGACTATATACAAGGCCCAAATGTCGCTAAAAAGAGTATTCTGGAGAGGCCTTTTTGTCAGGGCCGGGTGCCATGAAGGGTGCGCCGGGCTGTGGAACCCACCAAAGCTCCCAACAAGGCTACTATGCCTGCAGCAAAGGTAGTTGGTATGGAGACAAACCAGATCCCACCTTTTATCGCACTCAACCCAGAGGTAGCCACCCCAGATTCTGCCGCAGATCCAGACACAGACAATAGAATGCAATCCAGGACACAGGATATACTGGTATGAGTTATTCCCTTCTCGGAAGTGATATTGGGAGGAAGATTGTCGTTATTCACGACAATTGGAAATGCATATGACCCATGTGTACTGGAGACCATTCAGGGCTTCAAACTGGAATTTTATGAATCTCCAACTCAGTCTGTCCCCCCAAGACAAATGTATTTTTCCCAAACACAACACGTTTTTATATTCAAACTCTCCTAGCCAAAGGGGCAATATGCCTGACAACTCCACACCCCAAAGGGTTCATGAGCCCCTTCTTTCTGTTCGAAAAGAAGGGCGGAGGTCACTACTAGTTCTAAACCTCAAAGATGTCAATGTCTGGATAATGTACAGACATTTCAAAATGGAAGAAATTCGCTTGCTAAGAGATATTCTACTGGAAGGTGACTGGATGGTCCATCTGGTCCTGAAGGATGCCTACCTCTCCATCTCCATATTCCCACCTCACAGATGGTTTCTACAGTTCATATGACGAGGACAGTGCATGGAATTCAAATCCCTTCCATTCGGTATCTCATTGGTCCCGTGGTGTTTCACTAAATTAATAAGACCAGTCGTAGAAGCACTGAGGGCTTGAGAAGTATGTCTAATTGACTAGACAACCTCCTGTTGATGGCCCAGGACCTTCAGACACTCAGGACTCATCTATCATGGACTATACAACTTCTTCAGAGTCTGGGATTCTAGATCAACTCCCAGAAGTCAGTCCTGTCGCCAGTCCAGCAAATGGCCTTTCTGGGTTTCCAGATAGAATCAGTCCGAGCACAATTGCTCCTTCCAACCCAAAAGATTCACAATATCAAAAGGGAATTGAGGTCTGCGTTGTGCAAACAGACTGTATCATTGAGGTAGATTGCCAGAATTGTGAGACTCCTGGCCTCATCGATACAAACCATATTTCCAGGCCCCTCCATTACAGAGCCCTTCAGAGATTAAAAATCCAACAGTTATGGAAGGGTCTATCTTACACAGAACAAGTCCAACTGATGGGCAAAGCCAGGACAGAGATAACATGGTGGTTGGACCACATGGAATCCTGGAATGGTCAAGACATTTTCGGTACCTCGCCAGAAATAGGCATCAAATTGGATGCCAGCCGGTTGGGTTAGGGAGTGAGGTGCTGTCCGATGTCGTCAGGGGGTAGGTGGTCGGAGGCGGAGCTCAGGCTCCACATAAATTGCCTGGAACTCCTGGCGGGCTCTTTCGCTATCAGGAGTCTCTCCCCGATAAAGACGGACTATTGTATCTTACACAGAATGTACAACATCTCAGCAGTCCACTATGTCAACATCCTCGGGAGGACGAAGTCCCGTCTACTAGCAGAGATTGCCAAGGACTTCTGTCACTTCTGCCTTGATCATTGCATCTCCCTCACAGTGGAGTAGCTACCACGCAAGAGGAACACCATAGCCAACTGGAACTTCAGACACTTACGAGATTTCAGCGACTGGAAACTGAATCACTCAGTTTTCCAAGCTCTGAACAGATTGTGGGGCCCGTGCGAAATAGATCTGTTCGCATCATGACTCAATTGGCAACTGACACATTTTTTGAGCTTGCGCCCAGATCCGGATGCCCAGGCGACAGATGCATTTATCCAGGACTGGGCTCAGTTCAGAGGCTATGCCTTTCCCCCATTCCTAATGATTCCCCATGTCCTGTCACAGATCAGACGACAAGGAGCAGAAATCATTCTAGTGACACCTTACTCTAGAGCGCAACCTTTGTTCCCAGTAGCCCTAACTCTAGCGAGTACGCCTCCAGTTCTACTCCACGTTCAGCCGGATCTCCTCCTAGACCCGGAAGGTATTCCTCACCCATTGAATCTAGCAGGTCAACTCAAGATGATGGCTTGGATGGTTTCAGGGAAAGATGGCATACCCAAGGCATTTCGCAACAAGCTGCATCCTTCATCAGGCAGGCCTGGCCAGATAACACCCATAAAAGATATTCTTTAGCTCGGATGCGATGGTGTGCTTGGTGCAACACATGGAGTGTTGATCCCGTGGGGGCACAACATTGCATGGTAATAAACTTTCTATCAGAACTAGCATCTTCCGATTTAGCATACCTGTTGGAAAACGAGGCAGTATCTGCAAGGCCTGCACAAATAGCATGCCACATTTCTCCTTCACTGGGAACCAAACACCCCATTGTAGCGCTTGACTCTCAGAGGGTAGCGTTGCGAAGCAGTCTAAGGCTTACTCAAGGGAGGTGGTGTGGGCTAGTAATCGCCATTTACCAGTACGCAGAAATAACACTCAATAATTAATTGTCCAGTCTGTACTTTGCTTTATAAAAGGAAGAGTACATTTATTAAACACACACACTACTGAATACTATGCACCAATTTACAAATATACATAAGCTGTTGGAATTACTTTGTGACATTGCATAACATTTCCACCCCTCCCGCAGGGGGGTGGGGTCTAGTACCATCACTCCCATGTATGCACATCATCTTGCCCCCTAATGCAGTGGGTTGACACAACCTGGAGCGAGGGCCTTGCCAACTGGCACCATCCCAGTGGCGCCCCACCCCATCATCTCAACAAGCATTAAAAATAGGTACACCAGCCCTGGTGACACATAACCCTGACTGCGCATCTAGTACTGAACATACAGCATACACCTCTACATCTTAGGGGCTAACAGTCTGGGTTGTTCTTCACCTAATGCACCAGCAAGAATACATGTTTGGGCATCACTTTAAATTAGGTACTTATCATATCTGGTAACAGTTGTAATGCATTGCAATCACAGCCCATAAAAGGCATCACAGTTGAAATCACAGGATTAAGCATATACAGCCAGACACCCTAGCAGGAAGGTCTGGCAACATAACCCCACTTTGCTTATGAATTCACCTTACAAAGGTACTTCACATTACACATGTGACTTTCAGTCCCGCTAAAAAAATAACCTGGGTAAAAGCACTTCTCGTGTAATTGCACCTCTTCACCTCCAGGGGATGCCCTTCTCCAGACATCCCCAGCACAGCCTTCCACACATTGAGGCAATGCTTCAGGCACCCCCTCAGCTGTAGAACAAAAGTTCCAGCCCAAGGGAAGGTTGATTGCTGGCTGAGCCCTTGAGGGGTTGTTTCTTCTAAGTCCCTCAGAGACTTAGGGAGGGACTTCTCGTCTTCGTGCTGGGGAGGCTGCGTTGCTGCTGCAGCTCCCCCTGCACCTTTTCACTCATTTGGCGGTGACCCCATCCTCCTGGGGCAACCACATGCCACCAACAAGCCAGTTTCTTTTGCAGGCCTTCTTGGGCTCTGCAGGGCATTATGAGGCGCATTTCTCCTGGCCCATGCCTATTAGAGCAGCGGCTCTCCCGCTGCTTAGGGGAGAGCCGCGCTGCCCTGCCGGCGGCCTCACGCCGCGTCCTGGCCTCGTGGGAGGGTCCGGTCCACCCGGACCCCCAGGTGAATCCTGCAGCTCGGGGAGTCCACCCCCAGCTGCTCCGGCTGTTTTTCAGGGCCCGGTCCCACCCAGGCCCCTCACACCTCTCCGGCTGGCTCCCGGTCCAGCCCGCACCCTTGTGTGCGGCCGCGGGAGCCAGCGCTGCTCTCCTGGTCTGCCCGCTCCGACGGGCAGACACAAGGCTTTCCCCATCCTGGCGGGTCTTCGGGGAGTGCGACGGCACTCCTCCCGCCTTCCCGCTGCCGCGGGGTGTGCGACGGCACTCCCCCACCTCTGCCATCACTTCGGGGCCCGGAGATGGGGTCCCGGGCCCCCAGACATCTTCACGGAGAGCGCAACGGCGCTCCCCGGCTTTTCTTCTCGTGTTGGGGCCTGGAGATGGGGTCCCGGGCCCCTGGACCACTTCACGGGGATCGCGACAGTGCTCCCCGGCTTGACTTCGCCCGTGAGGGGAACGTGCAATGGCACGCCCCCCTCCTTCTCACCACCATCACCGGGGGCCCGGGGTTGGGGGTCCCGGGCCCCCACCAGTGTCTTCGGGGGGCCAGGGTAGGCTCCTGGCACCCCGCTTTGGAATAATTTCATGGGGAGTGCGACGGCGCTCCCTGACTTCCCCTTCTTGTGGGGCAGCCCCCGGGACCTGACCCACCCCGGGGGCACATCTAGGACTGGCGGCGGAGCCCCACGCGCTTCGTCGTTGGTCCCCAGGGAGGTCACAGGTCGCCAACCTTCTTGGAGGCTTAGGTCGGCTCCCAGGCGGCTGATTTTCATCATTTTGGCCTCCTCTTGCTTCAGATGACCAGATCTACCTCTCTGGAACAGAATACGACACCGTTGCCGTGGGAGACTCAGCGCACCCGCTTGAGATCTAACCTGGTGAGCGGTCTACTTACCCTCCTCATCACCCACGGCACGGGCAGACTTAGGATCTTCACCACTTGATATCATTCGATTATTCTACGCATCTTACACCCAAAGACTCAACCTAGTTTTTACTTTCTTCAGTGAATTATCACCGGCAGAGCGATTATAAAGACTACACATCTCGTATTACAGCCCTGAAGAAGTCGCAGGACTATTTCCCCCAAGACGAAACACGTGTTGGCTGGTTCCCCCCCTTTTTTTCGCTATAACAAAGATTAAAGACAAAGAATCTTTCCAACTGGACTACTTGGACATTTCTTCAAATGTACTCTATTGAATGTATTCATTTAATCATTTAATCACTTGACGTGTGCCCAGGACCTTTGTTTTGAAGCTCTGTGTAGGATCATTCCTACACACAACTAGAGGTTATAGGGTGTTCCCCTTACCTGGTTACACCGTACTTACTCGATATCATAATACACTGCACGCTTACACGACAGAGCGCCATTCTTCCTTTAAAAAACCCTATAGCCAGAGAAATATTACACAGCCTTCCCCATTCTATCCTATGGGCAAGATGGCCTTGCAACAGTGAAAAACGAAATGGAGAGTATTTCACTGTTAGGACATGGTACACACCTTAGTACATGTCCTACCTTCCGCATACACTGCACCCTGCCCAGGGGGGTACCCTGGACCTACCATAGGGGTGTCTGATGTGCATAAAAAGGGTAAGGCCTGGCAAGTGGGTGCACTTGCCAGGACAACGTGGCAATTTAACAAACTGCTTGCAGGCACTGCAGTGGCAGGCCTGAGTTCTCTTTTTAAAGGCTACTGGTGTGGGTGGCACAATTAGTGCTGCAGGCCCACTAGTAGCATTTGCATTGCTAGCCCTGGCACACATAGTGCACTTTACCAGGGACCTTACTAGTAAGGCAAACATACCAATCATGGACAACCAATTATCCTTACACTTTACACAGGGAGCACTTGCACTTTGACACTGATCAGCAGTGGCAAAAGGCCAAAAGCATCTAAGCCAATAACACGTGATCCTTCACAGCATCAAAAATAGAGGAGGTAGAGGCAAAAAGTCTGGGGTAATCACGCCAAGAAATGCCAGGTCTAACAGTAACCTATTCAAGTTTACCAAACAGTAGTAAATTATATGTGGTGCAATGCTTATAGGATTATGAAATTGCTACTTGTGATATGAGATAGGAGGCTGGAGGAAACTACTCATTGCCTTACAAAAACACCCTTGTGTGCGGCCGCGGGAGCCAGCGCTGCTCTTCTGGTCTGCCCGCTCCGACGGGCAGACACAAGGTTTTCCCCATCCTGGCGGGTCTTCGGGGGAGTGCGACGGCACTCCTCCCGCCTTCCCGCTGCCGCGGGGGTGTGCGACGGCACTCCCCCCGCCTCTGCCATCACTTCGGGGCCCGGAGATGGGGGTCCCGGGCCCCCAGACATCTTCACGGAGAGCGCAACGGCGCTCCCCGGCTTTTCTTCTCGTGTTGGGGCCTGGAGATGGGGTCCCGGGCCCCTGGACCACTTCACGGGGATCGCGACAGTGCTCCCCGGCTTGACTTCGCCCGTGAGGGGAACGTGCAATGGCACGCCCCTCCTTCTCACCACCATCACCGGGGGCCCAGGGTTGGGGGTCCCGGGCCCCCACCAGTGTCTTCGGGGGCCAGGGTAGGCTCCTGGCACCCCGCTTTGGAATAATTTCATGGGGAGTGCGACGGCGCTCCCTGACTTCCCCTTCTTGTGGGGCAGCCCCCGGGACCTGACCCACCCCGGGGGCACATCTAGGACTGGCGGCGGAGCCCCACGCGCTTCGTCGTTGGTCCCCAGGGAGGTCACAGGTCGCCAACCTTCTTGGAGGCTTAGGTCGGCTCCCAGGCGGCTGATTTTCATCATTTTGGCCTCCTCTTGCTTCAGATGACCAGATCTACCTCTCTGGAACAGAATACGACACCGTTGCCGTGGGAGACTCAGCGCACCCGCTTGAGATCTAACCTGGTGAGCGGTCTACTTACCCTCCTCATCACCCACGGCACGGGCAGACTTAGGATCTTCACCACTTGATATCATTCGATTATTCTACGCATCTTACACCCAAAGACTCAACCTAGTTTTTACTTTCTTCAGTGAATTATCACCGGCAGAGCGATTATAAAGACTACACATCTCGTATTACAGCCCTGAAGAAGTCGCGGGACTATTTCCCCAAGACGAAACACGTGTTGGCTGGTTCCCCCCTTTTTTCGCTATAACAAAGATTAAAGACAAAGAATCTTTCCAACTGGACTACTTGGACATTTCTTCAAATGTACTCTATTGAATGTATTCATTTAATCATTTAATCACTTGACGTGTGCCCAGGACCTTTGTTTTGAAGCTCTGTGTAGGATCATTCCTACACACAACTAGAGGTTATAGGGTGTTCCCCTTACCTGGTTACACCGTACTTACTCGATATCATAATACACTGCACGCTTACACGACAGAGCGCCATTCTTCCTTTAAAAAACCCTATAGCCAGAGAAATATTACACAGCCTTCCCCATTCTATCCTATGGGCAAGATGGCCTTGCAACAGTGAAAAACGAAATGGAGAGTATTTCACTGTTAGGACATGGTACACACCTTAGTACATGTCCTACCTTCCACATACACTGCACCCTGCCCAGGGGGGTACCCTGGACCTACCATAGGGGTGTCTGATGTGCATAAAAAGGGTAAGGCCTGGCAAGTGGGTGCACTTGCCAGGACAACGTGGCAATTTAACAAACTGCTTGCAGGCACTGCAGTGGCAGGCCTGAGTTCTCTTTTTAAAGGCTACTGGTGTGGGTGGCACAATTAGTGCTGCAGGCCCACTAGTAGCATTTGCATTACTAGCCCTGGCACACATAGTGCACTTTACCATGGACCTTACTAGTAAGGCAAACATACCAATCATGGACAACCAATTATCCTTACACTTTACACAGGGAGCACTTGCACTTTGACACTGATCAGCAGTGGCAAAAGGCCAAAAGCATCTAAGCCAATAACACGTGATCCTTCACAGCATCAAAAATAGAGGAGGTAGAGGCAAAAAGTCAGGGGTAATCACGCCAAGAAATGCCAGGTCTAACAGTAACCTATTCAAGTTTACCAAACAGCAGTAAATTATATGTGGTGCAATGCTTATAGGATTATGAAATTGCTACTTGTGATATGAGATAGGAGGCTGGAGGACAACTACTCATTGCCTTACAAAAACTCTACAAACCAGTGTCTGCAGCAACCTTAGCCAGGTGGATGAAATGACTACTGGCAGAAGCAGGCGTCAACATTTCTGTCTTTTGTGGCGCATTCTGCCAGAGGAGCCATGGCATCCAAATCGTATGCTCTCGGCTCTCGTGTAGAAGACATCATGAGTGCATTAAACTGGATCTCTGAGTCTACATATAAGAAATACTATTATAAACCTATTGTAGATGTGGCATCTGTGGTGGTAACACGACTTTAAACTAGCATAATCGGAGCCTCCGGTCCTGACTTAGAATGAAAATGTTTCTATCTGCCGCATCAAGAATTTCCAATTCTATTAAGTACACGGAGGCGAGGATTATCCCACACTTTAGATGCAATTGTCTTTGAAGCTATAATTCAGTTGTTAAAAGTGTATTGTTATAACTAATGTTGAAAAAAATGGAGTTGTTTCTGTCTTATTTCTCCCACCCGATGATTTTTGGCAAAAGTCTATGCTTTATATTTATGATGCCAGATTTTACTTTGGGGATCTCTCTCTATTTCAGCAAATGACCAGAACAGCTGTGAGGTGCACTCTGCTTTGGAATTCTTTCCCTTGAGAGGAGTTATATATGGCGTGTTGACTCGCTGCAATTTTAATCCCATTGCAGAGTTCAGTCGCAGGCTGTGGTTGGTGATTGGATCAACTGGAAGTTTTAAGTCCACGTTTGGGCTGTATGAATCTTTGGTGACTTTTACCCTGTTTCCCTTTGGAATATTCTGGGGCTTATTTATGAGCCCTTGCGTCACTTTTAGCACCGCCGGTAGCGTCACTTTTTGTGACGCACCAGCAGTGTAAAAATGCGCCTTGTTGCACAATATTTACAAAGTGACGCATCTAGGTAGATGCATCACTTTGTAAACCCCTGCGCCACATTATACCTGCGCCAGGTATAATGTATGCAGGGGGGCGTTCTGATGCAAGAAAGGGTCGTAGAAGTGACGCAGTGAAATCTAAAAGATTTCACTGCGCCACTTCTAGGATGCAAATGCGTCAATATCTTACGCCTGCCTGATGGCAGGCGTAAGACTGACGCAGGCAAACTTAACATGGGACTTGCCCATGTGTAATGACACATTGCTGGAGTTGCGTCACTTTTGTGACACACTCCAGCAATGCGTTATTTTTCACGCCTACAGTAACGTCAGAAATACTGACGTATCTGTAACTCCTTGCGCCATGATGCGTCATACTGTAAATATGACGCATCCAGCATGTCGCAAGGAGGGCGCAATGAAAAGTGACGCATCGCTGTTTTCACGCAGCGATGCGTTACTTTCATAAATGAGGCCCTCTGTTCTTATGGACTTATCTAACAAAGAAAGAGGACAAAAAGAAAGAGGACACAAAATGGTGACTTCTTCAGTTATATGGGTAGCTCATATATGATTGGAGCATGTGACATGGGAGGTACAGGGAAACATGGATAATGTAGTTTGTGTTTTACTTTATTGAGATTGGCTGCTGAAATTAGTAGTAAAGAAATGAGAAGCATAATCCTCGCCTCTGTGTCTTTAATAGAATTCTTGACGCGTCGGCTAGAAAAAGTTTCATCCACACTTGCTTTTCATACTTTATAAATAAATAACCCTCCCTCTCTTTCATTCTGAGACCAGTCCCATAAATATATGTTTCTCACAAACTCTTTCTGTATAACTTCTGCCACAATTCCATATGTATTTTGCATGCCTCAAAAACACTTTTACTTTTCAAGACTGTTAGCCACAAAATAGCTATTCATTTTTCTCTTTGTGTTCTATAAAATATGATTGCTAAATATTTTCAATTATGTAAGAAAAGCGCATTTGAAACATTCTACTGTTCAGTCTAGAACTCTGGATAACAACCAAGCAGCTTCTTAGTTCCTGTATTTTGCCTAAAGGATTTTGCATCCAATAACATGAGTGAGGTCAGTTGCGCTGTTGCTGTACGCTATCCCAGTGTTTGATTTTATGACGTTCGCTTTTGAACTTTTTAACTGGTGGCTAATTACCGTTTACTTTTGTATTTTTACTTGAGGGGCTCTCACCTCCTCACGCTGGGGAATTTCTCTTCCTTCCTGGTTCCGCCCCGTTCCGCCGCGGCTGTGTGCCGATTGGACAGAGGGCCTTCCCGAACCAGCCAGGCTCGCGACTCACGGCATTTCTGGGTTTTTCCTATTTAAACCCATGCCGTGGCGGGCACGCGTAAGGCAAGCCCGTCTGTGCCTGTCCACGTCCGGCCAGGGCTAGGGCTAGGGGCCAGAACCCCTGCTCGTTTTTGCTTGCAGCCTCGACTCACTTACTCCTCTCTAGATCTTAGGAGTTTTAAACCCACCCCTAATGATGTTTGTCAGGTTCTTGCCCCTGATGCCAGCGTCAGGTTCTGCTCTCACTGTTTATTTGATAATATCTTTCCCACTTATTCCCGGCCTAGCCCCCACCCTTCTTTCGGAGGAGAGACTTCCCACCTTTCCAGAGTTGACAATTCTGGCTCACATTCATCTAAGGTTTTCCGCTGTTTTGGTCTCAATTGTCGCTCCCTTCCCAAACACCAGTTGCACCTATTTCACATCATAGTTGACATGGATCCGGATGTGGTTTTTTTAACTGAGACCTGACTCCACGACGGGTCCATACCAGATGTGATTGCGGCACTACCACAGAATTTTGCTCTATTAGGTATAAATAGACCTCTGAAAACTGGTGGAGGAATTGCCATCATTTAAAAAAAATCTATAAC
The DNA here is from genome assembly GCA_963921515.1 of Calotriton arnoldi. Lineage (NCBI taxonomy): Eukaryota > Metazoa > Chordata > Amphibia > Caudata > Salamandridae > Calotriton > Calotriton arnoldi. Next base: position 256,810 of record CAWUFW010010143.1, read on the forward strand.
TGCAAAATTGAGGCACTCACGATTCCCAACTGTGAAGCCCTACTTTACTCTATCCCATTCTCCCCTAATCTTACCTTTTCTGGTGCCCTCATTTACCGTCCCTCTGGCCTGTCCAACAACTGGGGTTCCCTGTTGACCGAATAACTTGCCCCTCTTGTTCTTCGTGCTGCAAATTTTTCTGTGCTTGGGGACTTGAATTTTCATTTTGATGATTCTAGTAATAAATCTGCTCGAACTCTTTTGGACAATCTGTTGACCCTGAATCTTTCACTCATCAATTCCTCACCTACCCATGTAGCAGGTCATCTATTGGACCCTATCTTTTCGAATCTTCCCACTGTGTCCACTGCTCCTCCTATCCTGCTAGGCTGGTCTGATCACCTTGCCATTCCTTTCTTTATTGATTTTTCCTTGGCTCATTCGCCTCGCCCTCCTGCCTTGCCAAAGAAAGCTCGGAACTGGTCTCTACTTGATAGGAAGGCACTTAATGAGCTACTTCGGCAGACTGTTCCTTCCATTTAATCTCAACTGGACTCAGACCTGCTACTTGTGAATCACTGGTTGTCTGCGGCTATCCATTCCATTCTTCCCCTTTCTACTAAATCCCAATCTAGAGTGCTTCCCCCGCTCCATGGTTTACTGACTCCCTTAGAGCTGGAAAAAAACAATGTAAAGTTTTGGAGAGACTGCGGAGAAAGCATTATGCGCCAGAGGCCAAACCCACTTATCTGGAGGCCCAAAAAAAAATATCATGCTCTTTGCAGATCTGCTCGTGCCTCCTTCTATACGGATAAAATTACGTCCACCCAAAATCGTCAGAAAACCCTATTTAAAGTTGTGTCGGAACTTTCTGCATCCATTACGTTCTTGCCATCCCCCCTCCCTTCCATTACACCATTGCAATGAACTCGCACAGTTTTTTCATAATAAAGTTGTGTCTATTCATCATGAGCTTGAGTTAGATTCCTCTTCTCATGACAACTTAATCTTTCCCACTACTCAACTTTCTGACCAGGGACTGTTCCCCCTGATTTTGCATCTGATGAATCTTGTCAAGTTAAGGCTTGGCTCCCAATTGATTTAATTCCTTTGAGAAATCTACTTGGAAACATCAAGTCTGGCTCCCCACTTGATCCTCTCCCTCCTTCCAAGCTCAGATGCCTGGATGAGCCTGCCCTTGAGGTGATTGCTCAGCTTCTTAATTCCTCCCTAAATCTGGGCTAGTTGCCTCGCAGTTGGAAGCACACTCTGGTGCTTCCACTGTTGAAAAAGACTGGTTTATATCCCCTCTGCTGGTCTAACTACAGGCCTACATCTCTTCTCTCCACCTTTTCCAAAAAATTGGAAAAGCACATTAACTCTCAACTCTCTGCACATGTGATGAAACATAAGCTATTTCATCCGTCTCAGTCTAGCTTTCGTCCTGGTCACAGTACCGAATCAGTTTTGTTGGGGGTCACGGGGGACCTTAGGCTGCAGCTTGATTGTGGGGGCGCAGCAGCGCTCATCCTTTTGGATTTCAGCGCTGCTTTTGATACTGTCTCCCATTCCATTCTGGTGGAGCGCCTCGTAAGCTCTGGTATTGTAGGTGAAGCCTTCCAGTGGCTGATCTTTATTTTGGAGGATCGCTCCTTTCAAGTCTTTTCTCACACCGCAAAATCTAACCACGTTGCCTTAACATCTGGAGTTCCGCATGGTTTGATCCTGAGTCCTCTGCTTTTTAATCTTTACCTTCGCCCTTTGGCAGACATTGCTGCAAAATCTGGGTTGACCATCTTTTCATACACTGACGATACGCAGATTATTTTTTCTTTATCATCTGCTCAACATCAAGATCCTTCTTCACTTAAACTTGGTCTGCGTAACATCTCCTTGTGGATGTCCAGCAATGCTTTAAGGCTGAATGGTTCTAAAACGGAGGTGAACATCCTGGGGAACAATCTTGAGCTTTGGAGAGCCAACCACTGGCCTGTATCTCTGGGACCTTTACCCACCCCGGTTCCTAAGGTTAAGAACCTGGGATTTTCCATCGATAGCAAGCTCTCTCTGCTGCTCAGGTCTCGGGAGTCACCTCGGCCTGCTTTGCGGTCCTCAAGTGGTTAAAGAAAATTCTCTGGCTAATTCCACCTGCTGCTCAGAGGACTGTCCTGCAGGCTTTGGTGATCTCCAGACTTGATTATGGCAATGTATTGTATCTGGGTGCGGACAAGACCTCTGTACGCCGTCTCCAGCTCATTCAGAATGCAGCTGCCCGCCTACTTTTTAGGTTGCCTCGCCACGCCTCTGTCTCCCCTTTGCTCTATCAACTCCACTGGCTCAGGGTTGGCAAGCGTATCGAATTTAAGGCTCTCTGCTACATGTTTGGAGCTCAGCACGGCCTGGCCCCCGCATACATACTCAATCTTGTCAAGCCCTATCGACCTTCTCGCAATCTAAGATCTGCCAATCATTTCCTTTTCTCAGTCCCTAGAGTACGGCTGGCCCGTATGGGTGGCCGTTCGTTTTCCTTCCTGGGACCAAAATTGTGGAACTCTCTTCCGCTAGAACTCAGGAATTGTCAATCCCTCTTTGCCTTCCGTAAAAAGCTCAAGACTTTTCTTTTTAGCCAGGCCTAATGCCAACTGAGCTTCTATCTTGCTTGTTCTGCTGTCAGCGCCGGGACACCCTGTTGGGTAGCTAGGCGCTTTATAAATCTTTAAATTAAAAACAACTGCAGTCCCTTTTCTATTTCAAGTATTAGGATAATTCAATGATAGGCCTTCCTCTATGCCATGTGACACCCCAGTTTAGCTCCAGTTATTTTGTGAGGTTGTTTTCGAATATATTGCCATACAGTGGAATAATCTACCTCATCAACTATCCACTTCTACCTGCTTAAGCAGTGAAAAGTGCCACCTTTCATATGCAGGTTGTGTCACTCATCCTGGAGAATTGCTGACAGAAACAGGATTCTGACATAGCCACTCCACATTTTGCCATTAAGACAAGGTAAGCAGAAGCATGGGCCTGGATCAAGGTCTGTGGGGTCCTAAAGATTACTGTCCAAAACCTTCCAAATCACCATGTAGTTTCTGTGTAATATGTCAATGCCGTAAATGTGATTCTTTGTCAAACGAACACTGAAATGTGCTCATCTGTGCTTAATTTAAGTCTGTGGCACGAGGTGGGGCATAAAGCGACTCTCTTTTTGGTGAAAGGGAAAATATTTTTAATTGGGCTTTGGCCGAGAGAGAAAGGTGAAAACCCAAGGAAGGAAGAGAAAGACAGGAAATAGTGAGAAAGAGAGAAAGCAGAAATTAAATGGAACCTGCAAAAGTGAGATAAAAGTGAGTGTATGTTGGTAGATGAAACAGACATGACTTACAGTCGGCAAAATCACTATAGGATGAAGAAAAGCTTTGGTTTTCTAATTGCTTAGCAAGTATGCTTACATAAACATACACAGATGATAAGACATGGGTGCTCAGTCAGCGTAATTAAGTATGACTACCGAACACAATTGGCGTTCACTTCAGCTGCATGATGATGATACATGGTGATGCACAGAAAAGCCTAAGGAGAGCACTAGTAGCAGCGCATAATTTGTAAAATACTGAGTGCTGGTACATGCAACTTTTATGAGAAGCCTGTGGGCCGTGCAATTAAAAGTTGGTGCGTGAAATACCAAAGTTGGTAGTCTCAAAACTCATGATGCACCTTAACTCCACTGACACACATATACCTGCCCATTTATTTCACTCTTGCCTATCCTGATTTCTCCCTTTGTGATGTTGTTCTCATTTTTCTCTTTCTCTATCTTTCCCCTTTTTTCCCTGCTTTGCCATCTTGAAACAACAGATGCGGAAAAATAAGTGCTGGTCCTCAAAAATAAGTGCTAGTGCCCCACACCGGCAACCACCGGCTCAATTTAGGCACTGACTGGCAGAAGGATAATCTAACTTTGGGTATTAAACAACTGTAATGGAGCAATAAACGATTGAGGAAAAGCAGCTCTCAAAAAGCAAGTGTTCTGTAGTATACTGCCCATACATAGAACTTTATCACTGGATTCAAGCTAGCCTGGCTAATGAAGGGTGTTACCCCGAAACCGGTCCCAGGATGCTTGTTTCCGGTCCAGGGGAGACATGGCTTGGCAGTTCGGTCTGGACTGTTCCCATGAGGCACAGGGTCAAGACTGATTTGCATATAGCTGTGTCTTAACTGGGGTGGCGAAGTGAGCTAAAGAATGATGATGCATTCAACCCAGATCTGGGGGTGAGTGTCTGAAAAGTTTCATCGCTCCGTCCATCATCTCCTTGAGTTTGCTTTATCTTATAGTGTTATGACACACAACAGCAGTTAGGCACGTTTAGTATCTTATGAAGACACACTTTGTAGTTCATGGGCATGGATTTGTTAATCATTCACATTCATGATAAATTGTACGAATAACACACAATATAGGAATGATTGCACAAATTGGTATTTTGTAGCACTTGGATTCTACCTCCTATTTGACTTATTAAATCTAGCTTGGCCAATTATTTATACCATGAGTTACGATTCTCGTCAACATATTTATGTGATTGTTTACATGGTACATTCATGTTGGAGCTTGTAATACTAAAGCAGCGCATAAAGATTCACACAAATCCTGCCTTGTTTAGAAATACAATTACTGAACATCAACTCTTTTGCAATACATGGAAGATAAATAAGTTTCACAACTTGTTGTTTTCTTTGGTTAAAGTTGAAATTCTAACAGTGCAAAAGAGGCCTTGAGCTTGAGCCGAAATCCACAGGGGACTGGGGTGTTAAGAAACACAGTGTTAGACAGTGGTTTGCACCCTGTCTAAGTAGAGACCCTCACTCTAGTCAGGGTAGGGTGATTATACAGCTCAGATAACCCCTGCTCACCCCTTGGTAGTTTGGCTCGAGCAGTCAGACTTATATCAGAGGCAATGTGTAAAGCATTTCTACATACAAACACAGTAACAGTGAAAACACTACGAAAGGACACCACACCAGTTTATAAAAACAACCAATATTTATCAGAATAAAACACCAAAAATCCTGCATATACAAGTAAAGATATCACATTTAAAAGGTTCAAAAATTTCAGTCCATAGGAAACTATGGATGAGTCTCTTTCAGCACAAAATACCTGGCATGGGCTCAAATCAAAGCCGAAAACAGGCGCAGGGGAGGTGAAGTGCCATAAAAGCAAAGTGTTGCATTGCTTCATTACTACCAGGGGAGGTGATGCATCAGTCCCTTACTGCCAGGGGAGGTGATGCATCAGTTTCTAATTGCAGCACAGGGGAGGTGATGCATTGGTTCCTTACTTTCAGGGGAGGTGATGTGTCGAACTCTGGATACACTGCCTTGGTTCCTTACTGCTGGGCCACATCGATGAAGAACTTGGCTCATAGGTACGATGCATTGAAAATCCAGACATGCTGTGTTGATGTGGAGGAGCAGGCAGTGCATTGATATGACAGCCCGAAGCAGGTGATGAACTGATTTCTTCAGCCACACAGCAGGGCCCTTGTGGGAGTCAAAGCGTGCACCATGGAAGTCGATTACACGGTGCTCGGGACTCGGGTTGCAGCAATCCTTCAGCCGCAAGTAGGCACTGCATTGATTCTTTGGCCGCACTTCGATGATGCACTGGATTTCAAACTGCACGGCGGTGCTGCCTTGGAAAAACAGCTGTTGAGAGTCAATGCATGGATTTTATGGGTTTTTAGCAGCCAAACCACCTCCAAATTGCCCAAAACCTGAATTGGCACCCCTTGTCAAATCAGAACTCCCAGCAGACTATTTCAGGGGCTGAAAATGAAGTCTTTGATGGCCCTGAGACTTCTTAACAGGAGGCAAGTATGCATAAGCCTTTGGAGAACCTTGGAAAGCAGGATGTAAAAACAACGTCCAGTCCTTTCACTCCCAGGACAAAAACACCCTACAGAATGTCAGTTCCTCCTACGGCATCCAGCTCTTCTTCCTGGACGAATGTCCTCTTAGTCCAGAAGTGTTCTGAAGTTATGGTGTCACAGCTCCAGTACTTATACCAGTTTCTACCTTTGAAGTAGGCAAACTTTAAAGGAAAGTCTTTGTAGTTCACAGGACCTGCCTTACTCTGACCTGCCTCCAGACACACTAGAGGGGGCTGCAAATTCTTTGTGTGAGGACAGGCACAGCCCTATTCACTTGTCAGTGACAACTCCTTCCATCACTCTAGCTCAGGAAGACCTATCAGCCTGGTGATGGGCCATCAGCATATGCAGTGCACATCTCAACTCCCTTTGTGTGACTGTTTCTAGTGAATGCACAAACAGCCCAACTTTCATCCTTCCTCAGACGTGGATTCCACAGACAGGAAGAGTCACAGAATGTAAAGCAAGAAAATGCCCCTTTCTAAAAGTGGCATTTTCAAACACGCTATATAAAAACCAATTTCACTAAAAGATGTATTTTTAACTTGTTAGTTCAGGGACCCCAAACTACAAATCTTCATCTATTCCCAATGGGAAGTTACACTTGTAAGAGGTTAGAAGGCAGCTACAATGGTAACCTATGTGAGAGATAGTCCTTGCAATAGGGAAAAAGAAATTAGTGGTATTTCACTATCAGGACATGTAAAACACTCCAGTCCATGTCCTACCTTTCCTCTACACTGCACCCTGCTAATTGGGCTACCTCAGGCCTACCTTAGGGGTGTCTTACATGTAGTAAAAGGGAATGTTTGGGTTCTGGTAAGTGGGTACACTTGCCAGGTCGACATGGCAGTTCTAAATGGCACACAAAGAAACTGCAGTGGCAGGTCTGAGACAAGGTTGCAAGCCTACTCATGTTGGTGGCACAATCAGTGCTGCAGGCCCACTGGTAGCATTGAACACAGTGCACTTTAATAGGGACTAACCAGTGTTCAAACATGCCAATCACGGATAACCAATTACAGATTCAATTTTACACAGGGAGCACTTGCACTTTAGCACTGGTCAGCAGTCCTAAACCCAGCAAAAACGAAGTCAGAAAAACACTGGAGGAAGGCAAAAAGTTGGGGGATAACCCTGTAAATGGGGCAGGTCCCACACACAGTGACTACGGATTTTGAATTAATTTACAAACATGCATTTATTCATGATAAAGAAACATGAACAAATCCTCAAAAGGTGTGAATCATTACTTGATATATGTGGATTCAAGAATAGACAGTGTTAAAAATGTGGTTACTGGTTGACCACGATGGAGCGTGGGCCGGTTACAGGGACCCCTTTAGCCCCACTGAATATTATACTTTAAATCCTGGTGTGCATTCTGCATGGCTTTGTTTTGCGAGGCTTCACATTATCAGAAGTTGTTTCCGATGAAGCCGGGCAGCCATGCTTTGCAGGGCTTTGTGTCACTCTGCACTGATTCCAATGAGGCTAGCAGGTGTATGATGAGGATTTGTGGTGCTTCGTGAAGCTTTGTGTCGGTTTTGATGGGGACCACAACTGTGCGGTTAGAATACCTTCAAGTCCACTCCCAAGGGACCAGGACAGGTGTGCCACCACTTGGTGGGCAGATCTCACAGCAAGCAGAGTCTAGGTCCAGTTTCAAGGTGATTTCTGTCCCTGAGGCTATGATTAGGAGGTCAGCCAACTACCCCTTGGAGTCACAATAGTGGTCCTGCATTCAAGATGCAGACCCAGACATTCTCTCAGGCAGCCAGGCAACAGGCACCAAGGCAGCCAGGCAACAGAGTAGCAGTCCTTCTTGCAGAGCAGCACCACAGTCCTTTTGAGCTTTCCACAGGTCCAGAGGTGTACTGAAGAGTTGGGTCTGAGGGTTCAATATTTATATCTGGTACCCACTTTGAAGTAGGAAAAGGTTCTGGAGAATTCCCTTTTGAAGTCTTTGAATTCTCTGCCTCTCCTGTCCGGGCGCCAAACTGGCTGCATGAACAATGCAGTGATGGCAAGTAATTTGTGTGAAGGCAGGGCACAGTCTGTTCAGTTGCAAGTGAGTCTGTGCCCAGGTCCGTCCCCATCCAGCCAATTTGTGGCCCATCCAGGCACACCTAATCGCTCTATTGGGTGGCTATCTGGAAGGAATAAACAAATTCCAGCTGCCAACTACACCCAGTCACGCGGCCCTGGAGCAGGCTGCAGGCATCAAATACTGCAAAAAACATGCCATGTTTCTAAAAGTCATTTAAACAACAAGAGAGAGAGGGAAAGGAGCCGGTATTGAACACTCTTAGCCCCCCAAAATCAATAATCTAAACAACAAAAGAGTGTAACCCTTGAACAAGAGAGCAGGCAAAAGGGGGGAATCAAAATTTGATTCTATAAAAAGCCCTCACTCACCAACCTGGTTGGTGACATGCTTCATCATAGGCCCCACCCGGAAGGTCGAATACCTCCCAGGTGTAGCTTCAACGCCAGAATTACTGCGGAGCTGGTAAAAAATTGTTGTGACGTGATAGGGAAAAGTGAGTGTTAAAAATGCCTTGGATGTAACCAATAACTTTATTCGCCGGCCAACCAGGCACGGATAAAAACAAAGTAAGTGATGAAAAGCTGAAATAGGTATAAACAGCTAAATCTCACTACTAGTGAATGGTCAACATGTTTCTGCCACTGTCAAGCAAATAGCTGGGCATTCGTCAGGACCGAGGTGCGTAGACCCCGGTGGTATGAACACGCTAAGGCTCACCCAACCGTGAGTCAAATGTGAAAACAAAGAAACAGGGTGTATGGTTACAACCTGCTGTCAACGAAGGAATCCAACCTCATTTCGAGGATTCCACATGTATCTGCGAAAAAAGAAGACACGAACAAACACATAACTCAGAAACTCGTATCATGTTTTAGCCATCATGCTCTCTTAGTAGTGCACTATAACACTCCTTCCACCAATTACCATGCTGATACCAAAATGGCATACATAGATGCACTCCTTGTGTTTACATTACTTCAGTGATACTATCCACAAGTATTGTAATTGTACCATGGTTTGTGGAAAAAGTAAAGCGCACTATTTCACCTGCACGCCCTCTATGACGTCTATCGGTATCTATAGATCAATCGCACTTAGAAAATTGAAAAATTAAAAACCTTAATTACTAAGGTGTCGTGATAGCCCACCATCATGCGGTCCCACATACTCAATCGTAAAGAACCACTTTTCTTACACACTGGGTGAAAGCTCATCACACCATGGGTCTCGGGAGGGGGTGGTGGCTAGTAGGCACACCCTGTCGGAAACAAAAAAATTAAATCTATTTAGATAAAGAAAAAGCTACTTATCTGCCTCGATTACTGCCTACTGGTTTAGGATTACTCACGCCAGCAAAGCCAAGCACCCGCTTGGTACCTGTACAACCCTCTGATCACCGGACCCCGTCGATAGGCGGTTCGGTGACTCTGCCGGTTAAAGCCTCACCCCGGCAGCCTCGATTGGACCTGCCCTCTTGCGTCGCAACGTGCGGCGTCTCACAGGTGTCCAATCAGGGCGTCGGCAGCACATATGACTGCGGAAGTAAGGCGTTACAACTAGAACGCTTGCCGCTGTCCCGACAAAATTATTTCAACAAAGCTTTATAGAATCCTTGTAATCAACAGTAATGTGGCAGAAAAAGTAATGTAGCAAAAGAGGAAATGCACGTGCTATTTAGCACGAAAAACAACCAGTTATGAAAAACTGCTAAAAACAGTCTCCCAACCGGAAAAATCAGCAGAAGAAACAATCATGGATGCTATTTAAAAAGGGCCAGATATTCCAAAATGCAGGGAAAATCTGGAATAATAAACCCCAATTTGATGATAAGGGATGGCAGGACGGTGTTGACCTGCAAAAGGTGGGGGGCCCCTCTGTATTGCAGAGACAACTAGATAATCATGAATAAACACGAGGAATGGTGGAAATCACCTCATGTTTTTAGCAGTTTTTCATAACTGGTTGTTTTTCGTGCTAAATAGCACGTGCATTTCCTCTTTTGCTACATTACTTTTTCTGCCACATTACTGTTGATTACAAGGATTCTATAAAGCTTTGTTGAAATAATTTTGTCGGGACAGCGGCAAGCGTTCTAGTTGTAACGCCTTACTTCCGCAGTCATATGTGCTGCCGACGCCCTGATTGGACACCTGTGAGACGCCGCACGTTGCGACGCAAGGGGGCAGGTCCAATCGAGGCTGCCGGGGTGAGGCTTTTAACCGGCAGAGTCACCGAACCGCCTATCGACGGGGTCCGGTGATCAGAGGGTTGTACAGGTACCAAGCGGGTGCTTGGCTTTGCTGGCGTGAGTAATCCTAAACCAGTAGGCAGTAATCGAGGCAGATAAGTAGCTTTTTCTTTATCTAAATAGATTTAATTTTTTTGTTTCCGACAGGGTGTGCCTACTAGCCACCACCCCCTCCCGAGACCCATGGTGTGATGAGCTTTCACCCAGTGTGTAAGAAAAGTGGTTCTTTACGATTGAGTATGTGGGACCGCATGATGGTGGGCTATCACGACACCTTAGTAATTAAGGTTTTTAATTTTTCAATTTTCTAAGTACGATTGATCTATAGATACCGATAGACGTCATAGAGGGCGTGCAGGTGAAATAGTGCGCTTTACTTTTTCCACAAACCATGGTACAATTACAATACTTGTGGATAGTATCACTGAAGTAATGTAAACACAAGGAGTGCATCTATGTATGCCATTTTGGTATCAGCATGGTAATTGGTGGAAGGGGTGTTATAGTGCACTACTAAGAGAGCATGATGGCTAAAACATGATACGAGTTTCTGAGTTATGTGTTTGTTCGTGTCTTCTTTTTCGCAGATACATGTGGAATCCTCCGAAATGAGGTTGGATTCCTTCGTTGACAGCAGGTTGTAACCATACACCCTGTTTCTTTGTTTTCACATTTGACTCACGGTTGGGTGAGCCTTAGCGTGTTCATACCACCGGGGTCTACGCACCTCGGTCCTGACGAATGCCCAGCTATTTGCTTGACAGTGGCAGAAACATGTTGACCATTCACTAGTAGTGAGATTTAGCTGTTTATACCTATTTCAGCTTTTCATCACTTACTTTGTTTTTATCCGTGCCTGGTTGGCCGGCGAATAAAGTTATTGGTTACATCCAAGGCATTTTTAACACTCACTTTTCCCTATCACGTCACAACAATTTTTTACCAGCTCCGCAGTAATTCTGGCGTTGAAGCACACCTGGGAGGTATTCGACCTTCCGGGTGGGGCCCTATGATGAAGCATGTCACCAACCAGGTTGGTGAGTGAGGGCTTTTATAGAATCAAATTTTGATTCCCCCCTTTTTGCCTGCTCTCTTGTTCAAGGGTTACACTCTTTTGTTGTTTAGATTATTGATTTTGGGGGGCTAAGAGTGTTCAATACCGGCTCCTTTCCCTCTCTCTCTTGTTGTTTAAATGGCGTTTTAGCAGCGTACAGCTGTGAGAGTTAATTTGTAGGTGTAGGATCTCGAAAATCTGAGGCCTGCTGCCAAACCTTATTACGTTTTTCTTTTTCTTTTCTTTTTATCTATTTACACACTATGGATAACCCAGGTCTTTCTTATTCAGATGCAGAAGTGGATGCTATTTTGGCGGGCCCCTCTTTGTTTGCAGATGCAACTATCTCCCAAGCTATCATACATACTAGCGAATGGGATAAACTGTCCGAACAAAAGCGGGACAGGATAAGAACTATCTTGCATGGGACCATTCTTACTGAATACTTGCGCACAAATACAGCGCCAAGGGGACTTCTGGTCTCTAATGCCCCACGTATTTTCCTGGAAGATGCTACTTTCAGAAAGGAGTGGGCAATGATCGCATGGCATTGCACACGCGATTGGCTGGTGCTAATTATAAAACGGCGATGAGACTATCAGAAGCCCTCTTGATTGAAATTCAACAGACAGAAAATCATTTTAAAACAACACTCACAGGGTTTAAGAAAAAACTTGATGAGATTAACAAAGATATTACAGAGTATAAAGATAATTTGACCCAATCCAAGATTACCAAATTTCAAAAGGATCTTAAAAGATTCACTTTTAATCAAGTCTATCCTTATGCTGATCCTGTATTCACACCACCTCCTAGGAACAATGCAGGTTCAGATTATTCCGATGACAACACATCCAACTCGAGTGGTTCTACTAATGGGAGTTCTAGACAGAAGATGAGGGGAGGGACTAGAAATACACCAAGATCCAATTATTCTCAACCTATGTGGTCACATTTCCCCACAGGGCCAGGTATGCATCCCATGCACCCTATGCATTACCAGCAACCACCTTACCCACTAATGGGTTGGAACCCAGCATTTATGCCAACTCACCCTCTTCCCCATAATTCGTATCGTCCTTTTTAGAGAGGGGCCACAGAGGAAGAGGCAGAAGAAGAGGACAGAACCAGAACCAGGTCAGGTGGGAACAAGACGACCCAGTGGGCAATCATACTCGCAGCAAGTCCCAGGATCAACATCCAGGCCCGAGTACCAGGAGAGTCTAATCACGAATTTGTCCGAAACCATCTTGTCCCCTATTGAAAAACAAGTTTTGGAGAAAGGACTGGGTTTTGTTCCAACTGCTCGCCTCGATAAGTTTAAACTCCATTGTGAATTAGCAGAGTTTTTTAGGAAACTGAAACTGAAAGCGTTTTTTGAGGGGCAAGAGACCAATTTACCAGATGTGGCCCCAGTGACCACGGGACTGAGATTAAAATCTACCTTCACCCCACCTCCCTATAGAGTCCCAGCAGAAATTGTAGCTTTTGAGCAGGCGGTCTTTCAGGAAATCGAGTCTCATGAAGAGACAAATTCATTCAAGAATCTAAACGCCGGCGAGTATCAAGCACTCCAGGGCCTCCAATCTAATACAATGATCACGATTAAACCAGCTGATAAGGGAGGTGGGATCGTGATTCAGAATACTGTAGATTATGAGAAAGAGTGTCTCCGTCTTCTTAGTGATGTTAGGAATTACACTCCCCTCATTACTGATCCAACTCCTGAATTGGAATTACATATCAGGGGTTTGGTAAAAGAGGCCGAAGATAATGGTCATATTACCAGAAACGAGGCAGCCTTCTTATCGGAAGGTAGTAGCATCACTCCTTATTTTTATACATTACCTAAAACACATAAAAATAGACTACCGCCACCTGGTCGTCCCATAGTTTCAGGGATTGGCTCTCTTCTTGAACCGCTGTCACGTTTTTGTGACTTTTTCTTAAAACCTCTCATACAACAAACCTCTACATATTTAAAAGACACAAAGAGTCTCCTCTATCTACTGAAGGATGTCTCAGTGGACACTACCACTGTACTAGTAACATTAGACATTGAGAGTCTATACACGAGCATCCCACAGGATGAGACCATCAAAGTTCTGGGCGAAGCTCTTGAGAGGACTCCGTGGGAGTTCCAGACCCCAAAAGAATTTGTGCTTAAGTGTGCCACTTTGGCCTTAAAACAGAACTTTTTTGAGTTCAAAGGTCAACTATATCTCCAATCCACTGGTACATCAATGGGCAGTACCTTTGCCCCAAGTGTGGCCGGTCTGTATGTCCATAACTTTGAGAGTAAGTTCATTCTCACTACCAGCAATCCCTATGCCTCTTCCATTATTTTTTGGAAGAGGTATATTGATGACATCCTGATGATCTGGGATGGTCCCGATAGTGTTCTCTCAGATTTTCTAGGTTGGATTAACACTCTCGATCAGAATCTCAATTTCACCCACATTCAGGACAAACAAGAAGTGGTCTTCCTGGATGTGGTCATTCAGAAGGCAGATGGAATCTTGACTACAAAAACTCACTATAAACCGACAGCTAAAAATAACTTGTTGGAATTCTCTAGCTTTCATCCAAGGCCCCTTCGAGAAAATCTTCCCTATGGCCAGTTCCTCCGTTTAAGAAGAAACTGTAGTGAACTCCAGGAATTTCGCAATCAATCAACTGACCTTACCCAGAAACTGAAATTTCGGGGGTACCCAGCTAAAATCCTCAGTAAGGGATACAAAAGAGCTCGTAATCAACCTAGAGAGTCTCTTTTGGAAGAAACTCCTAAAGTAATTAAGGATATTCCCTTAACCTGTGTCACCACTTTTAGTACTGCATCCACAATGGTTAAGAAAGCGATAAACAAACATTGGCGTATTATCAACAGTAACAACAGGAAGTGGAAAAAACCCTTTTTTCTTTTAAAAAGGACGCAGTTTAAAAGATTCATTAGTCCATACTCGACCGAGGACCCTACCACCTAATGAACCCATATCTATTACTGAGGCATGGGGTCTTCCGAAAATAGTGGGTCATTTCCCCTGCTCAAATTGCAGTATCTGCCATCTCACGACACCAACTAAGATACTAAGTTTGGAACCAGGCAAAACATGGACACAGCGCAGCCACACTAATTGTAATTCAACCAATGTGGTCTATTTGATCACTTGTCCGTGTGGGCTGCGTTATGTCGGCATGACGACGCGAAAAGTTAAACAACGTATCACTGAACACCGAAGTAACATCCGGTGCAAAAAGATTACGACCAAACTTAGTGAACACTACCTCTTATTCAACCACACTCCTAATGATATAAGGTGGACTGTGATTGAACAGGTGTACCATGGCAGAAACATACAACAATCCCTCTTTGAAAAAGAACAGAGGTGGGTTTATCGCCTTGGCACGCATAAGGAGGGGTTAAATGATTCCATCCCTTGGGCTACTGTCTTAAGAGCATAAATTCCCCAATATTATGGATTTCTTCCTCCTGGGTTATTGTATGTAGATCATGATTTCATGAGGTGATTTCCACCATTCCTCGTGTTTATTCATGATTATCTAGTTGTCTCTGCAATACAGAGGGGCCCCCCACCTTTTGCAGGTCAACACCGTCCTGCCATCCCTTATCATCAAATTGGGTTTATTATTCCAGATTTTCCCTGCATTTTGGAATATCTGGCCCTTTTTAAATAGCATCCATGATTGTTTCTTCTGCTGATTTTTCCGGTTGGGAGACTGTTTTTAGCAGTTTTTCATAACTGGTTGTTTTTCGTGCTAAATAGCACGTGCATTTCCTCTTTTGCTACATTACTTTTTCTGCCACATTACTGTTGATTACAAGGATTCTATAAAGCTTTGTTGAAATAATTTTGTCGGGACAGCGGCAAGCGTTCTAGTTGTAACGCCTTACTTCCGCAGTCATATGTGCTGCCGACGCCCTGATTGGACACCTGTGAGACGCCGCACGTTGCGACGCAAGGGGGCAGGTCCAATCGAGGCTGCCGGGGTGAGGCTTTTAACCGGCAGAGTCACCGAACCGCCTATCGACGGGGTCCGGTGATCAGAGGGTTGTACAGGTACCAAGCGGGTGCTTGGCTTTGCTGGCGTGAGTAATCCTAAACCAGTAGGCAGTAATCGAGGCAGATAAGTAGCTTTTTCTTTATCTAAATAGATTTAATTTTTTTGTTTCCGACAGGGTGTGCCTACTAGCCACCACCCCCTCCCGAGACCCATGGTGTGATGAGCTTTCACCCAGTGTGTAAGAAAAGTGGTTCTTTACGATTGAGTATGTGGGACCGCATGATGGTGGGCTATCACGACACCTTAGTAATTAAGGTTTTTAATTTTTCAATTTTCTAAGTACGATTGATCTATAGATACCGATAGACGTCATAGAGGGCGTGCAGGTGAAATAGTGCGCTTTACTTTTTCCACAAACCATGGTACAATTACAATACTTGTGGATAGTATCACTGAAGTAATGTAAACACAAGGAGTGCATCTATGTATGCCATTTTGGTATCAGCATGGTAATTGGTGGAAGGGGTGTTATAGTGCACTACTAAGAGAGCATGATGGCTAAAACATGATACGAGTTTCTGAGTTATGTGTTTGTTCGTGTCTTCTTTTTTCGCAGATACATGTGGAATCCTCCGAAATGAGGTTGGATTCCTTCGTTGACAGCAGGTTGTAACCATACACCCTGTTTCTTTGTTTTCACATTTGACTCACGGTTGGGTGAGCCTTAGCGTGTTCATACCACCGGGGTCTACGCACCTCGGTCCTGACGAATGCCCAGCTATTTGCTTGACAGTGGCAGAAACATGTTGACCATTCACTAGTAGTGAGATTTAGCTGTTTATACCTATTTCAGCTTTTCATCACTTACTTTGTTTTTATCCGTGCCTGGTTGGCCGGCGAATAAAGTTATTGGTTACATCCAAGGCATTTTTAACACTCACTTTTCCCTATCACGTCACAACAATTTTTTACCAGCTCCGCAGTAATTCTGGCGTTGAAGCACACCTGGGAGGTATTCGACCTTCCGGGTGGGGCCCTATGATGAAGCATGTCACCAACCAGGTTGGTGAGTGAGGGCTTTTATAGAATCAAATTTTGATTCCCCCTTTTGCCTGCTCTCTTGTTCAAGGGTTACACTCTTTTGTTGTTTAGATTATGTTTCTAAAAGTGGCATTTTAAAAATTGTAACTTAAAATCTGACTTTACCATTAAAGAGGATTTTTAATTATATAATTTTGTTGGAAATGAGGGCTCTGATTGGCAGGGGTATGCACCCTTGTCCAATCAGGGACCACCACTCTATTCAGGGTAAGTTCCCAATCCCCCTAGGGAATCCTGTACCCACCCTCTGGTAGCTTGGCGCAGAGCAGACATGCTTAACTTGAAGAGGCTATTGGTAAAGTATTTGTGTACACCCAGAGAGCAAGTCACAGAGGACACCACAACAAATAGACTTCACACAGTGGTAGAAAAATATGGGCGATTTATATGCAAGTAAAATAAGGCAATACAATAAAGCTCATCTTAATAAGAATCAGGATATGAGTTCATTTACGAGGTTATAGGCAGACAGTGCTGAATGCATTGGGCTCCCTTCAGGAGCATTACGGTGATTTTAGAATCCTCTGCACTTTCTGCAAGTGAGACTGAGTCTGCTGGGGCAATATTGTAGCTGTAACTAAGTGGGGGGCACCTTCCGGCAGTGAGACGCATCGCACCACAACATGGGAGACCGGTCGTGTCCAAGACGGCAACAAATCACACCACTGCAGCTGAGGGTTCGTGGAAGTTAGCCCGGCGGTTAGGGAATCTGGAGAACTTCTGAGATAGACAGTCATGGGACGGGTGTTATTGTGGCTGTCCACGCACATACACAATGGGAAAAGAGGCGATCAGCTGGCAAATTGGCGCTGGTAGGAGCCCAAGTCCTCTGTGCCCCATCGGTGTCGGGCGGGATGTCCATGGCCCAAGTACTCCGCTGCAGTGTAATCCTAACAACCCCGTGAAGGGAGGCACCCCGTTCCCGTTTGGCAGTCGATGCTGTCACAGGGCAAGGGCACGGTCTTGAGGTGATCCACAGCTCACTAGGCCCTTGGCACCTGGACAGCATGAAAGCTGATGTCGCAGTCAGGACCGGCGAGGCTGGTGGGGCTTTGAAGCCCGGTAGGGTGAACCGGGCAGTTAACAAGCCCCCGAGCGTCACTCTGGAAGCAGTTCTTGGTGCCTTGGTTGCAGGGCAGAGGTCAGCAGGCAGGAGGGCGGCTCAACAAAGCAGGACAGCAGTTCCTGGGAGCAGTCAGACACAGCATAGAGCCAATCCTTCCCACGCAGCATCCTTTACTCCAGCTTCGTGCAGGTCCACTAGTGTCACACAGATGTGGGGCCAGGGCCCAATTTGATACCATGATGCTCAGTTACTAGAAGGGGGCAGAAACATCTAGAGAGGTCTTTGAAATTATGGGGTTTCCTGTCTCACCTGACCTGGCTCATGGCTGCCTGCACTGACAAAGCAGAGCCGTTAAGCCTATTGTGGGGTGGCCGGATCAGCCTATTCAGATGTAAGTGCGAATCACTACTCCATCCTCTCAGCCCAAGAAGGCCATCAGTATGTATATGTGGCAGCCCTTCCTGTGTTTGAGGGAGTCTAGGGAGTATGCAAGTGTGGGGCTGCTACCCTGGGCCATACATGGATTGGGGTAGGCAGCAGGTACACAGAGTTTAGGTGTTGTGTAGTTCCTAGCACCCCCCAAGACCTGTGCATTTTGGATGACCTAAACTGAGGGCTTGGTGTGAAGACAGACTCTGGACACCCCCACAGGATGAGTTAGCCGTTAGACCTCCTAGCTCTACAGTGCCACTACCACCCCCCTGTACTATACGGTGTGGTAGGTAGTTTCTGGCAACCACTGAACATGACAACCCTGATTCCTCATGTATCGTGGAAACAATACAGTATCTTTCGCTCCATCACTCGTGCTTGCTTTTCTCAGAATACATATAATGACGATTGGTATGGTTTCAATAATTATTTATTGGTCAAGCGTCAGTCTACTATGAAACATATTAGCTGAAACAATCAAAAGACAGGAGCAGACAAATGTAATCGCTAGTACCAATATTGTAAAAAGTAGATACATTTCCACCATAGTGCTAATAAGATGAATAAAAGCATATTACATAAAACAATAGCGTTGGCGTACTCCTACGATGCGTAGCCTACCTAACCGCGCCTAGCCTAGAGGTGTAGGTGAAGCATGTATGTGTAAGTGCTAGGATATGTTCTAATGGAACCTAATGTAGCCTAATGGAGCCAAGAATTCCCCGGGGAAGTGCTAACCCCTCACCTGATGGTTCTGAATGAAGGACCCCGTCTCTGCGTCGAGTATGGCACCCCGCAAGGGATGTCGAATCTCTGCTTGTCGAAGGCTCAGCCTGCAGAGTCTCGGTCCAGCCTGGAAGGAATTTCTCCTCTGTCTTGGTAAGGGGGAGTGAGAATCATTTATACTAAAGTGGTCACTCTGGGGTTTTTCTAGAATAGATATGTTTTGAAAACATTCGCTAATCTCCTGCTAATCCTTTTCTAAACAAACATGAGCATATGTAGCTGGATGTTGGCCATGAATGAAAAAAAAGTGGTGACCCTTGTACAGAATAAATCTACCATGCCTTGGGACATGTTTTGTGTACGTCAGGTACAGGGATTAAGATATGGTACCAAGAGCCTGTTGTCGGAGAGACAGACGGAAGCTACTGGTTACAAGGTCACCTATGTAAGACTGTTATGTCGAGTGGATGGGACACAATCTATGCAATTGGTATATACATGATGGAACAAACCTAAGAGACATGACATAGGGAAGGACAGAGACATGTCCACTTTCCAAAGGTGGCATTTCTGCAACACTAAGGTCAAAACCCAAAACACCAACAGGGGGATTTCTCATGACCATTCCAACCATACCAAACATGATATATCTACTCCTTCCTATGCAGGAGTTATCACTTAAAGGGATATATGGGAATTCCTAATGCTAGCCTATGGAGGGGTAGGCCTCACTGCAATGGCAGAGGCCTGAAGCAGGTTTGCCAATGTCACCATGTTTTAGGGGAGAGCACCTGCACCTTAGCACCGATTAGCAGTGGTAAGGTGCCCAGAGTCCTAAGTCCAACAAAAAGGTATAGTCTAAAGTGGGAGGCAAGAGGGCAAAACTTAGGGGAGACCACCCAAAGGCTGACAGGTCTAACAAATTTCTCAGACACAAAACATGAAAAGTCTAATTGTTCCCAATCAAAAGTTAGCATTTATTAAATGTAATAAGGCACCCCAATGCTATTCTTTAGAAGAGGTATGCGTCACAGTAGTAAAAAATGAATTTATTTGTTTTTTACTACCAGGACATGTAAAACGTAAAAGTACATGTCCAACCTTGCAATTATAATGAACCCTGCCCTGTGGGCTACCTAGGAGCCTAATTTAGGGGTGACTTATATGCAATAAAAGGGAGTTTAACGGTAGCCAGGGGTTATAAAACTGACTTCAAGCTGCAATGGAAGGCCTGGGGCATGTTTTAAGGGGCTACTTAACTGAGTGGCACACTAAGAGCAGCAGGTCCTTGTTGCTCGACTGTGGATTTACCATAACAAAACCAGGCTGCAATGGAAGGCTACTTAACTGAGCAGCACATTAAGAGCTGACACACTAAGAGCTGCAATGGAGGCTACTTAACTGAGCGGCACATTAAGAGCTGGCACACTAAGAGGTATATATTACGTTACAACGCAAACTTTTACAACGCATGCCTTTACAATGCGGTTTTTACATCGCAACATCCATTACAACGCATGCCACTACACGCATTTTTAGAAACTACACTTACAAAGCATTCCATTACAACGCATACCATTACAACGCATAATACTTTTCGGGTAATAGTAGGGTAAGTGTTGGATAGTGTAGGGGTAAAAATTACTATTCCCACTCCAGTGAGTGCAACAGTAGGGTAAGTGTTGGATAGTGTAGGGGTAAAAATTACTATTCCCACTCCAGTGAGTGCAACAGTAGGGTAAGTGTTGGATAGTGTAGGGGTAAAAAATTACTATTCCCACTCCAGTAAGAGCAACAGTAGGGTAAATGTTGGATAGTGTAGGGGTAAAAACTATGCGTTGTAATGGTATGCGTTGTAATGGCATGCGTTCTAGTGACACGCGTTGTAGTGACATGCGTTGGAGTGACATGCGTTGTAATGTCTGCGTTGTAATGGCATGCGATGTAAAGGATGTTGCGATGTAATGACTGCTTTGTAAAGGTAGTGCGTTGTAATGACTGCGTTGTAATGGTTGGTTCCCCACTAAGGGCTGCAAGTCCTTGTTGCTCGAATGTGGATTTACCATAACAAATAAAAGACAAGAGGCATTTGGCAAAACAGGAACAGTTTATTTAATTAAATGCAGAAGGCGAGAGAGCAGCAGCAGAGTAGGGGTCTGAAGATTGTCTCAAAGTACATTGGTGTTGGCCGTTATTTCATACATTTCACAACTTGTCATATAGCAATTTGTACATTCTTTTAGAACAGTAATCCCGGGACTAGTCACGGGGATGTATATTTGTTCACCTGATGAGGAGTGCAGGTGGGTCTCGACCTTGTGACCTTGCGTGGACACAATGCGGCCAGTGGGTAATGTGTCCAGATGGCATGGGGAGCACATGATCACTGTGTGCAGTGTGCGTGTGGTGTTGGTCTGATTGGCTGAGTGTTCCTAACTACATGTGGCATCTAACTTTATGGTGTGTTGGGAATGCGCATCCCTTTGGCCAAACGTGTTTTATTGGGGCCAATCTTCTCGGACCATTGTGGTGTTGCTGCCTATCTGGCGGACTGATCTCGCCGCTACCTTCCAGATCCCTTTCACCTTTCAGTCATTATACAACAGTGAGGGGCTGAGGTGGAGATTACCGAGGCGACTGGGCTTGCTGCTGCCTACCGAGCTGGCGGGAGCTTGCTGCCAGCTGCGAGATTGTGGGGCCGCCTTTGATCGAGCCGCGGGCGGGGAGCTGTTACGGCCGCGGCGGAGGTAGGAGAATTCGCCTCGGCCTACGCTCCCCCTCCCGTTGCGGATAAAGCCGGGCTGGTGCAGGGTGCAAGATTCGGACTTGCTGCTTTCGCCTTTGAGGAGTGAGAGTGCCTTCGCAGCTTATGCTGGTGGGCGGAGCTGCTGATGCGGCGCAGTCCTCTTGACAGCGCCCTCCTGTCCCACTGCATTGCGACTGAGCCCGGGGAGCTGTGCCTCCCAGCCTGTTGATGGGAGCCCCTCCCGCGAACCTCTGGAGGGCTGAGGAGGATTGAGGAGAGATCGGGCTGCTTTTGTCCTGCTGCTCGGTCCCCTTAGCTGAATCGCTGCGACTCCTGTTCCTAGTGGGAGCGCCTCAGAGAACCGGGGGCGCCAATCACACTACTCTGATTGCAGCTGTGTCTGCTCGCAGCTTCCTGCACCACACACTCTGTGATTGGTCGCTGGCTTTCCTTCTCCAAGCCAGTCCAAGAAGCAGAGACTGGCCTGCAAGCAGACATCCACAGGCATCAGCTTTGGCTACCCAGAGCCCATCACTACTAACACCTCCTGCCAGCCACCTAGAGCCTCACGGGGACTCCATTCCCCGGCCTACCCTGCGGCCGGAGCCACCAACGTGCTTTCGCACGCCAAGAGGCGCTTCTTAACCTGCTCAGGGCTCCCGCGGCGCGGGACGTGTGCAGGGCGGGCCCGTCTGCGGCCGGACGAGGCTGGGCTGGGCCACCTCCCTTGGCTCCCTCACATGATCTAGACCCCATTGCTGTTGCCAGTACAATGAAACCTGCTTGGAGGTCCCCCACCAAGCATTGGGGGAGGAACCGCCTACGATCTCTGTTTGCGCCAGGAGGCGCTCAAACGCAGCCCGGACCACGGAGAAGGTTGAGCTGGGCCTCCCACTAAAGTCACACACCATTGCCGCTGAACCACAATGGGGAAGAAAAAGCCTTCAGCAACTGAGGAGGTAACTGTGACTACTCTAGATACCTTTTTGGCCAGAGAAACTTCGGTTTTATAGAAAGAAATTGCCCTTACAGAAAGGAGACTCTCGTTGGGTTTAGGGGCGGGCCAATTATGAACCATACCTGCTCAACCTACGCAGGGGGATGGAACCCTCACAGCTGGGGCAGCCCCTATAGAACCGCACATGGTTCACATTACATTTTGCAAGAATATGGAAGTGGTCAATCTCGTTCCTCTGAAACACATTAAATTGAAAACAGAATTAATATAGTGAACATGAACTGAATCTCTAATCTTGTGTGGTCCACCTACAGGGGTGAACAATTAAATGAGGGGAGGCCATTTAAAGGAAAGAGATGTGAAAGGTGTGAAAGAGACCTACAATTTCAGGGCCCTCTGTTTGTCTGAGAATTTTTACTGGGGGATCCCCCATTTAATCATAAGTAGTAGCCCGATTGTCAGCATTATAAATGATCCCTTTATTTTCAAATACATTTAAACTAAAATACCCTGCTATAATTACTGCTGCGCCCAGATATAAAGTTTTCAATCTGTCGATATTACTAAAAACAAAAATTGAAATAAAATGTTGTGGCCGCTTCCATGCATAGTTAGATTGACAATTCGACTAATAAAATGTGAGATCTTTTTCCTAATATCCAACATTTATACAAAACAACTGCTTTGAAGTTAATTCAAAAGTGTGTTATTATGTAATAGTAGAATGTAGATATGTAAATTGAAAAACTACCTGGTGAGGGACCATGTTTAAATGTCTTTGTAGCTGGGAAGTTGGTGTTCTGGTACCTCTTTAAGGCCTGAGATTTTGTGCTACAAGTCTAACGCAAGCATAAAATATACCAGTTTGATAAGTAGGAAACTGCAGTGGGTTGTTGAGAAAATCTCCTTAGACATGATGCGTTGCAGGAAATGAAGGAATATGATAGTTGACTATGTACATATAATAATTCATACACGTTAGTAGGGGTGTTGTTTAAGCTGATCCCCAAAAATGTTCAAGAGCCACAGCCAACTGATTATCAAAGCCTATGGAAATTAGTATTGAATGTCTATGGTATGGGAAAAGGTTTGAGTCTCCTATTGTTCTAATTGATGCTGCAAGGGCCGAAATTAAAGAACTTGGTCTGTGTACAGTATTCATAAGAATGTATGGATATTTTTCCACATTGTTTGTACAGCACATCTCTGCCATAATTATGACCGTTTGTGATTAATGATAACTGTTTCTTATTATGTTTGCACTGGCATAATAATGTTAAATACTGCTTAAGTCTGGCATCCTTGAACTAATTATTGTATAATGGCAGCTTTAATTGCCACATTGTTAGTAATCATGGCATATTTGTGGCCATATGTCACATCATTCTGGCTACTCTTGGAATAATAATGTCTATGACTGACATGTTGTGGAGGTTCTTAGCATTATAGTGGGCATCCATTTTGCAGTTATGTCCCTGACAAAACGGTGGACATTCTTGCATAAAGTAGGCATCTTTAGCATTATGGTAGGTAAATCTGGTATGTGATAATAAAACCTGGTCAGGCGGAGCATAATCTTTCAATGAGATTTATTGGCATTAGGAGACTCACAAGCTGGCATATGGGGGTTATAATTGAAAAATGTTTTTAAATTAAAAATGGAGTTTCCTTTTGAGACAAAACAAGATTTTCTTTGAGTGTGTCTACTCAGTATAAAAAGTTCATATTTTATTTTTTTAAAACATGTATTTTGAGGAAAATGGCTAAAACTATGGGTTGACGTTTAGCCTTCTCCTGTGATCAAGTGGTCAGATTGAAAATGTGGGCATGTGGTGCAAGAAAATGAGGTTGTTCACTTGCAGAGGGCATCGGGAAGATTTGCATAAAAATAAATTGTCATGAATTAGTAAGCCTTGCTCTTTACAACACATACCTCATAATCTGTTATTATTCTGGAAACTGCAATAATTCATTACCTATTACCAAAATAAAATTTTAACTAATACATACATGTCTATCGTGGCATTAATAAATAGAAATTAAAATGGGCTTGTTAAAAGTGTACTCACATAAACCTCAAACTATGTAGTGTATTACTCATCAGTGAAAGACTGTAAAACATTGAAAGTTGAATTAACCAGGCATTTTCGAAGCACAACCACAATAGGCAAACTGTTATTATTGTATATTTAAATTGGGAAAATCTTACAACCATTAACATGTTAACAAATGTAGCTAGCAAGGGTAATGATACATTTTCAAATGAGCAAAGACAATAAAAGATGAGCAATATTTACAATCTTAAATGGTTGTACATTTATCTGTGTGTTGTCGTATAACATAAAATAAAAATGTTTGCATGGAAAGAATAGAATGGAAGCAGCTTATCATTTTGGAAAATTCTAATGTAAAACATTATTTGTGAATCAAACTTTTGAAAATATTAAGTAAGTGTACACACTTTACACCTGACAGTAAAGCCAACTTATAAACGTACTATACTGAAATATAAATTTTTCAAAATCAAATAACACAGGACTATAATTCTTGTAAGAAATGTTAAATGGTAAGTATCTTTTCCATGTAAGCTTTAAAGCTAAAAGTAAAAGTAAGTAAGAGATTTGAACGATTCTCCAAAAACTGGAAGAAGTAAATAGGTATGAAGGAGAGCTTGTACTGATGAGAGGATACTTCCTAGACTCCGATGAGGATAAACTAGATGAAGTGCACACATTTAAAAAAGAGAGAGGCTCTGAAAAAGATTTTTGAAAGATTGTCTTCTTTATTGCATTGATAAATTATTTAGCATGTTTATGTCAACTATTGTATAGAATTACATGTGATTGGAATAAAAGAATTGTTAAGAAAAATATTTATTGGCTAAAATATAATATGCATAAATGTTTGTTGTTGTTTAATTAAAAAATAATAGCAAAACAAATGGAGGTATTTGTAGTTATGAGATAAACATACAATGAAGACATTCATTTTCATGCTTATTTTGATTATGCTTCATTTCAATATAGATTATTAAACAATTCCAAAAAAAGAACATCTTCTCATAAACAATCAGAATCATATTATTCGTCATTTATTGGTTTGAGGAACATAAAAATCTAAATGACTATTATAAAGTGCAATTTTAGAAGTAGGATTCTACATCAACTACCAATTCATGGTATTAATAATTGAAACTGGTATTAATATAGAATGCACTTAATTGTGGTGTAGATGTTTGCAAAAAGGTGGAAAAACACGTCACAACTGTCACAATTCAAAAGGCCAACAATTTTAGTGGACTTTCTGAGATGAAACAGTCAGGTAAAACAAAATAAATAATCAGAATATTTTCTACAAGTAAAATTGAGTATGGTGGTAAAACATAAAATCGGTGATATATCTTTAGAAAATGAACATCTTTTGCATTACATATACCCAAAGTCTTGCCATATCTGTTACTGCTGGCTATAGAACTTTGTATACGTTACACCTGCCTCCCACTGGTGAAGTGCCTGTGCTCCTCCTTTCAAATTGATGAAATTGGTATACTCTAACTTGGCATATTTAATCTTACTTCTAAGCCCCTACTATGTGGTAAAAAGTGTACCCAAGGCCGGCAATTTAAATGCCACTATTGGACTGTAGCACTGAGTGTACCATCCACTAAACTGATGGTACAAAACTTGGCTTTAGGCCTACCTGTAGGAAAGTGGAATATTATATATTATGGCTGGGGAGCCCTACCTTGTAATACTATACTCATACCCCAAAGATGGTCCTTGGATTCACAGTAATACATCATTAGCTTAGTCCTAGTAAGTAGAGTGTCACAAAGCAATCAGGCTTTTCTAGAGGAACATGTGTTAATGATTTGAGTACCAACATGGACAATAATTAATTGACACGACTTGAGAGAAATCCGACACCAATTTATACAAATTGAGTGTAATTTTATCTTAATTTAGACAACAAAATGAACGGAATAGCATATGTATAACTGGAGTTATAGATTTTTGAAGCAATATTAAAACAGTGCAGAAACGTACCTCACCTACCTCCAGCAGCACCAGCCAGCCTACCATTTCAGCCTGGACCCCAGTCACTACAGAGGACACCGCCACGACCATGAAGAGCATTCACTCAGTAGCCCCCACGGACCCCTGCCCACCGCACATCTTCCACAGAGCCGCCGCCACCATAGCTCCCGAACTGTTCCACACCATCAACTCCACCTTTGAAACAAGCATGTTCCCCGATGACTGGAAACGCGCAGAAGTCAAGCCCCTCCTCAAGAAACCCTCCGCTGACCCGATGGAGCTCAAAAACTGTAGACCTATCTCTCTCCTCCACTACGCAGCTAAAGTAACTGAGAAGATCGTCAACATCCAGCTCACGAACTTCATCAAAGCTAACTCCATCCTCGACTCCTCCTCCCAATCTGGATTCCGCAGCAACCACATCACCGAGACCGCCCTCCTAGCCGCCACAGATGACACATGACATCCGTACTCTCCTCGACCAGGGCCAAATGGCGGCCCTCATCCTATTTGACCTATTTGACTTATTTGACCTCTCCGCAACTTTCAACACCGTCTCCCACCGCACACTCACCGCCAGACTCCACGACGCCGCCATAGAGGTAACCGCCCTTGACTGGATCTGCTCTTTCCTCACCGGCCGAACCCAAAGACTCAGATTCCCGCCCTTCCTCTCCAAACCCACAGAGATCAGCTGTGGAGTACCCCAAGTATCATCGTTCAGCCCCACGCTTTTCAACATCTACATGGCCCCCCTCGCCGCCATCGTCAGACAGCACGGACTCAACATAGTATCCTATGCCGATGATCCCCAGCTCATCCTCTCCCTCACAAAGGAACCCGACACTACTAGACTAAGCTTCCAGGAAGGAATGAAAGACGTCGCTTCCTGGATGAGCAGCAGCTGCCTGAAGCTCAACTCAGAGAAGACAGAAGTCCTCGTCCTCGGACCCACCCCCTCATCATGGGACAATACCTGGTGGCCCACTTCCCTCGACAACCCCCCCCCACACCTATGGAACACGCACACAACCTCAGCATCATACTCGACTCATCCCTCACCATGACCCGACAGGTCAAAGCCGTCACCCCCACGTGCTTCAACACCCTCCGCATCCTCCGTAAGACCTTCAAATGGATCCCCCCAAATCCAGGAAGACCGTCACCCACCTACGCACTCATAACCAGCAGACTGGACTATGGAAACGCCCTCTATGCCGGAATCAACAAAACCCTGCTCCGAAAACTCCAGACCATCCAGAACACCACTGCCAGACTCGTCCTCTGCATCCCATGACAAGGCCACATCACCCAGCACATACGAAACCTCCACTGGCTCTCCGTCGAGAAGAGAGTGACCTTGAAGCTACTCACTCACGCCTACAAATCCCTCCATAACACCGGATCCCAGTACCTCAACGAAAGAGTCTCTTTCAACGCACCCAAGAGAAACCTCCACTCCGCAGACCTCGCCCTTGCCGAAACCCCTTGCATCCGCAGAGCCAGAACGGGTGGGAGAGCCTACTCCTACATTGCAGCAAAGACCTGGAACGAACTCCCGCTCAGCATCAGACGTTCCCCCATTCTGCTTGCCTTCAGGAAGAGACTCAAGACCTGGATCTTTGGGTAAGACGTAGCTGCACGTTTCTCCCCCCAGCACCTTGAGACCCTCGCATGTGAGTAGCACGCATCACAAATCCCTGATTGATTGATTGATTGATAGAATATGTGAGCTGCAGAATAAAGCGCAAAGACGAAGTAACAAAGCAAAATTAAGCTATTTCTCCCTGTTACTGCTCTCTCAGGTAGGTGCACGATTTTCACATGAAATCAGGTTTACTACCTTCAGTAAATCATGAATGCATTAAAATACAAGGTTGGGTGTATGGCAATGCTCATGGTCCCCCCATTTAACGTCTAACCTGATACAGTGTAACCAACATGATTCACTTTTTGTTTTTTTACAGAGCCACGCAAGGTGACACAAATTGGTCCTTGAGTGCCTTTCTAAGTCTCAAATAGCATTTTGAATTGTGGTTGCTCCAAAAAGTGACACAACCACAATGAAAAATGTTAGTAAGTCTGAGCCTAAACTTCTAAGTGCTGTCCCTGAGGTCGTGGGACACTTGGGTGTGTCTAACTAGACCTCTGCTGCAATCTCTGAAAAGTTGGGACATAGAATGGTTTTGAACTGCCAGTCATAGGAGAACTGAGACCAACCATCTGAGCCAATCCCACAAGAGTGCAGGTTCAGTGGGTTGAAGAAAAAGGTTTCTCGTGCAAGGAGCTTCTCTGCAGCAGCAAATCTGTTTCAGCTGGTCCTCTATGAGAAGGTATCCAGGCTGGTGGAACTCATCATCAGATAGAACCTTTAGCCTTGTCAGATGGAGGATACTGACCTCTGAGAACTTGGTGCCTGATTATGAGTTTGGTGGTGAGATGGACCGTCAAACCCACGGTGGCAGTGCAGGAACCGCCACACCAGTGGTTGGACTACTGTATTACATGGATGGCAGTCAGACCGCCATAGGACCGTCACAACCACCAGAGATCCGCGATCCCTGGCGGTGGATCGGTGGCCTGAGGACCACAAAAAGCTGGAAGTACCTCTACAGCACCGACAAGCATATTACTATTTCCTAACATCCAACGTTTTCACGGCGGTGAGCCCCCCATAAAAAGGGTGCATTACAAGGCCCCCTGTTCCCCCAGGGCCATGGGATGCATGCAGGGGGGCACTTTCTGCATGCACCCCTTTCCTGCACGGCATGGACTTTATAGTCCATGTCGTGCAGGAACTGGCTTTGGCGTTCCCATTGTGAGGCCTTTTTAATAGGCACCACCTTGGGAACGCCAAAGGACGCCTGCCAGACTACAAGATAACTCTTAATCTGGTGGTTGGCCAGCAGTGTGAGAGTGGGCAGTGGCGTGGTGTGGCGGCCCGCTCTCACACCACAAAACTCATAACCAGGCCCTAAGTCCAAACGTATAAATCTTGACTCGCCTAACAAAAGTACTTACTTGACACAAAATTCGGACATCTCCCACCCCCTCCAAAACCAACAGCTTCAGCAAGACATTTGCCTAAAAACTATCTGGCTTCCAGAAAACTTCTTCTGGTACAGCCTTCAACATTGCCGCGCTCAAGGATCTCCACTTCCATTTCTAAGTCCTAAGGTAAAATCTTCAACCTGAATGAACCTGTTTGGTGTATCTGCCTGCATTCCATCTTGGTTTGCCTCAAATTGCACCTAGCTCCAGGTCCCCCATGAACAGTGAAATATTCTTGACACACTTTCTTGTGAAAAAATAATACTTCAGGTTCCTCTTACTGGTTTTTCATTGTTTTGAAGTCAATCTGTTTATTCAATTTTAATCTATTTTTGTAGACTGGAGTTGGATTATTATTGTGTTGTTTTTTAAACTTTTAAGTGTTTTGGTATTTTTGAATGCTTTACACATTTTCTCTAATTTGACAGTGTTTGCTTTGTGCTATATCTACCAGGGGATTAGTTTAGGTTTAAATTACTGAAACCTTAGCTTGGACCAAAAATGTTTGTGACTTTATTACTTTGCTGACCCATTACCTACTCAAAAGTATTAATTCATTTTCTTACAGGTACTCTATGTGGTTCTTATCTGCACTACATTCTCTCACCCTGCTTTGCAACTGTAGGATTGTCAGAGTTGCCAACAATCTCAGAGTTTGTGAAAGTTTAATATAGGCTGTCCTAAATACTGCCTACACACACCAGTGCATAGCAACTTTAAACTCTTCTGCAAAACAACAAGGAAGAGAGAAGCTCCAATACTTAAAGCAAGAGCACATTACAAGCTCTTCAAAGTTCAGGGTTTACACCTAGAATGAAGTATTAGTCAGTGAGCAGAGAGAATATTGGTTGTATCCAGTCTAAAAAGGTTACATTTTATTCATTTGATGTCAGTGTCTTTCATTTCAGAACAAATGTATCTAAAATGTCGCATAATGTCAGAACAGGACTAGTGAAAGATCTTTGAGCTTTAAGGGCCCAATGTATAAATTGATAGGCGGTAGTCTGTCAGTCAGGGTGGTGGAAGAAATTACATACGCCACTATGATGGACTACAGCACACCAGATTTAGAGTTAACCTCCAGCCCAGCAATGATCTCTTCTCTGTACCTTCAGAGGAACAGCTGTCACAATGGGTCCTATGAAGTTACAAAAAGCATTGTGAACAGCGGACATCGTTTTTGACGGCCACCCACCAAACTCCAAAAAGATATAGGGGCTCATGAAAATGTTGGGTGTTATCACTTCTGCCCGACACTGACTCAGTCATGGGACCGACTGACACCCGGTCGTCAGCCCGACCGCCCCATTAGGATGCGACCGAACACTGTTCTGTCGCATTCCTATATTTTACTATGGGAACATGCATTCTGGCCGTAAACCAGCCGTAATGCATGCTCCCATATTAAAATGGGAGGTGTAGTTCATCCCTGCACCCCGTGGTAGGCACCTCAAGGGGTCCTCTCGGCCTCAAACGGGAGGCCGTGCACCAAAGGGGCCCTGCTGGGGCTCTCGAACACGCTTTACAACATGGTTTCCATCTCAGACAGACCGGCATGGAAACCATGTCGGAAACCATGATCATAATCTCAAGGGCGAAAAGAGCCACCCTTGAGATTGCAGACCGCATTCCTACTGGCAGACGGCTTCTCCAAGCCAGTCGGAAGCCAGCTGGAATGACCGGTCTGATTCCATTCCGACCGCCTCCATCAAAATGAGGCGGTCGGAAAGGAATCTAACTGGCCCATTACGATGCGGCTCGCCATCCGAGCCGTATCGTAATGGGCCCCTTAGTGTCATGGTTATGGTGTTGTCGACCCTCAATGCATATGCTAGTAAATAAAGTGACACAGGTTACATCATGGAACTTGTCCCAGACTTGTGCACCCAGCCCCTGTTATTAGCAGTGTCACCTACCTGGTGATGCATGTGATGGATGGGTGTCAATAAAGCCGCTAAGGAACAGTAGTTAAGTTCTGTGTTCAGCAGAACACTACAATGGCAAGGATACTAATACGTGATATATTGTGGCCAGGGTTAACCCATTAATTCAGAGCCTTTGCTTATTTTTCTAACTCTTGTATTACCCATGTGAAAGTGATGCCCTTGGAAATCACTAACTGGCACAGTGTGAGAGGTTTATTACATGATTAGATACAGGAAAGCATGTCAGAAATATTTTACATGTACATGATTAGTGTGAACGAGAATGGTTTATAATGCTTAAGTTTGGTAGAAGCAGACATCTGAGGCTAGTGGTAAAAAAATAGAGTACTGGTTAGTTCTCTTTGAAGCCTAAAAAACTTGAGAATTTGTGGCATGTAGGACAAAACCAGCATAGTAAGAGAAGTAGAAATCATGAAATATGGTCTTTGCAGTGTCTTCCCAGCCCAGTTACTCGCCAATGACTATGCTACGCAGGGAGACTTTATTTGTGTACGTGTACGTGCAACTGCAACTCACCATACTGAAACAGCAATCAATGCATTACGCTCTAACACTTACTTCACGTTTCTAGGGAGACAATCAGGACCCAAAAGGGTTCCGTCACTATTAACTCACAAGATACTACAGTCTGTTCAAGTACATTTTGCCAGAATGTAATCATTAAAAAACTACTACATTTATGTAAAATCCAATTTATAATGAAGCTTTTTCACCCTCCGAGGAAGATCTGAGTTTTGTTTTGTCCTTCTTGTGTCATTTCCCCTTGTTTCTCTCTCTCTATTTTATCACAGGTGCCCTCAGTTTGCCGTTATGCTTTTTGACCAGGATCCTAGCCTCTCATCTATTTTTTAAATTCTTAATTACTTTCCTGATGTGAAAGTGAATGTCTTTGTAAACACTCCCGAGCATTGTCTGAGAAATTTGTGGCCTATTAAGTCATGCCAATCCATTTAAAAAAAAAAATGTGTTTGTTGGGTTTTTCAACTTACATAGAAACATAACATACATCGATGCAACGTATAAATGCACAGCACGGACGATAAGCATACCTACTGCTAGAGGTAATTCTGCAATGTAGTATCTACAGCGGATCGCAATAGCATTTTAACAGGCGTTTGTTAATTAAGCACAGACCTTCACTATGATATGGACACAACATTGTGAAACGATTCCACACTTCCAGTTTGTTCATAATGAGACATAGGCAGACAAATGAAATACACTTATCGTGAGTTCCTCCCCACCCACAGGGCCCCCAGCTGAAAGTCCAGTTCGTGCACCCAAACCCAAAGTACACAGGTTCAGGTCGAGTGTTCCCTCAGATAATCCATCAGGGACTCCCAGATGTCTCTTGGGCGAGACGAGGCTGGCAGGAGTTCCGCATAGTTCATTAACTGATTCTTACAATAAATAAGTTCTGCTAGCAATTCCTTAAATTTGTGGGCCCGCCCTCTGCCCCATCTGCACGCCACCCTCCATTTGGCCGGCAACAGACCCATTGCTACAAATTTTCTGTATGATGTTTGTATTTCAGCCGTGTAGCCCAGAAGCGCCAGTAGGGGGGACACGGCAAGAGGGGTGTCTATCATTTGGGACAGAGCAGCGATCACCTCACGCCAATACCCATGAACTTCGCAACACTGCCATGCAAGGTGTAAGAAGCCCGCTCCCGCTTGATGACATCTCTCACATAGGTCGTCAGTTCTCAATTTGTATTTGTAGAGCCACGTGGGTGTATAGAAAGTTTGATGCAAGTATTTGAAGTGTATGATTCGTAAGCGACTGCTTGTTGTAATAGCTTCCGTCTGGGTGCAGCAATATGTCCACTGCCCGTCCGTCAAGGGCAGCTCCAGGTCATGATACCACGCCTCCCTGACCCCGTGTTTCGGCTGTGTCCTCTCAAGCAGTGCGGCCCAGTATATGCTAGAAACCGTGTGCTCCGGTCCAGCCATTTTGAACAGGGTGTGTAGTGTTTATAGAGTTGGGGGTTCCTGAGGGAATCCCGGGACATTGGCCCTAAGTTTGTGTTTCAGTCTTATATAAAGAAATATCTCCAATGGAGTGACATTATCCCCAGTCAATAACTCCTGCCTTTCCCCGAACGCACCCCCGGTAAAGGTCGCCCTAGCAGATTAGGTCTCTCCTACGGAGCATCTCGCGGCATACAGCCTCATGTGTGACTTGCGCACACGAGAGGTACGGGAGAGGCACAAGTGAGGAGTACAGTGTCGGTTTGCCCACTAATTAAGCTAGGCGCTCCCAGGCTTCGTTAGTGCAGGTTACTGTGTGATAGGCTACTCCAGGGGCGCGCGTTCCCAGAAAGGAGTTCGTGGGCGTAGGAGTCATATATCCCTGCTCGATGGCCAGTTGTGGAATAAAGGGTGGCGGATGGAGCCAATATATTGTGTAGTGGGCTTGAGCAGCCAGAAAATATAGCTCCATATCTGGGGCTTCAAAACCCCCACTGAGGAATGCTTGCGTCATGGTCCGCCATCCCACTCGGGGTTGTTTCTCACCCCATGCTAGTCTGATGAGTAATGATAGGAGGGTGTCGAAGAAGGGGCATCCTGGGTTATAGGCTATATTAATGAATAGATGCAATAATTTAGGTAATAGGACCATTTTCATCAAGGCCACTCTGCCAGCCAATGAGAATGGTATCGTGATCTATCGAGACACCCAGTTAGTGATGGTTTCAATAGCAGTGCCATAGTTTGTGCGAAGCGTTTCTTCTTTATTTCTTGTTATTATCACGCCTAGATATTTTATTTCCATTTCACACAATTTCAATGGGAACTGAACAGTGCTGGGCGTGAGCGGGAAAATCTGCGATTTTCTCCAGTTGATCCCTATCTCGGAGAGGGAACCAAATTTGATGAACTCTCTTAGGATCGGTTTGAGGCTAATCTGTGGGTCCCGTAAATAAAGGGTGACATAGTAGGCATGTAATGATATTAGTATTTGACGTGAGGAGTGTGAGAAGTTGGCCTGGTATATGATGTCCACTAGTGATAGTGGGCACCTTGCACCAGTCCAAACAACCCCTTATTGATGATAGGTTAAAGACAACCTTTATTGAAAGCTATCCTAGTGGTAGCTATGGAGAGCAGCCTTCAGGCTAAGTCTTGAAGGAATGTAAAGCAGCTTGTTTTACCAGTCTATAATCTCTTGGATGACCAAATGAAAGCAGACCACACAAGGTATATATATAAAATATATGTATTTATTCTAAAACACACCCTACTAGTCTCTTTATGAGGCTAGAGGTAAAAGAACATATGTTACACAGCAAATAGCACAGTAAATCAGCACAATATACGAATGGCCCTAGGGGCGAACCAAACAATATATCAAAATAGTGGTATAAGAACCACGACTTTACTAGACACAAGGCCTAGAGCCTGTAGAATCGTTGGGACTCCAAGGAACCACCCAAGGCAGTGACACAGGGGACCCACGGGGGACGCAAGCAGTGTGAGAACACAGCCGCGAGCGCCCGTTATCTTCTATGGGGAAAGTCGCGGTTGGAATTTTAAAGTTTAAGGACACTTAGGAGTGGACAAGCAGCAAACCCTTTTGGACTTAGATGGTTCTAGGGCCAACACCCACAGGAGCACCGGAGTACTCGAGTTACCTCACCCAGGGAAGCCGGGTGCATAGGTGTCAAATGGTGTCGGGTCGCGTCGTCGTTTTCAATGGCAGGAGACAAGAAAGTGCTGATGCCGTGAAGAGGAAAAGTGTCCGAAGAGATCCAAGCCTGGATCAAAGATGAGAAGAACCTGAAAGCAGAGGGGACAGAGTCTGGGTCACTTGCCAGTGACCAGGGGCACGATAGACGAATGCCCACCGATGTCAGGTGCTTCAGGAGCAGGAGGGAAGCTTGACTCTTCAGCCACGAGGATCAGGAGGTGTCGACGATGACCAGGAGCTGGATTCGAGCTGTCCCACGAAGGATGTCGAGTGCTGCAGCATTGGTGTCCAGATTGAATACAACAAGCCTAGGCAACAGCAACCCACGCAGAAAGGAGAAAGATGCTTCGGTGCAGACCAGCAAGGTCTGAGGGACTCACCACGTGCTGGGGAGTCAGGGCACGTCTGGAGCAACCAGGGAAGCCCAAGGAAAATCAGAGTTGCCTTCACAGGGACCCACCAGTCGAGGGACCAGGGATCACGAAGGAGCCTCAAGCGGAAATGCAAGAAGCGGGCCCACGGAACACTCGTGGAGTGTAGGCCCACAATCTTCAGTGCAAATGGTGCTCGGGGCTTGGGCTACAAGTAACCCAAAGCAGGACTTCAAGAGACGTCAAGAAGTCAATGCACTAGCAAATGTGCACGGTGTCCAGGAGTTCCGGTTCCACGTCACTCGTGAGGGCTGCGGGTCTCAGCTTTGCTGGGGACTCGGGTCGGACTCTGAGAAGTCTGGAAATCCTCTTCCTGGGCTGCAATTACTTCGGAGTCCAGTGGGAGCTTCGGAGATGCAGACCGGTCAAATGCTTCATTGGTGCCTGCCAAGCAGGGGAGTCACTCCTTGACCCCAAGGGAGATTGCTTCAGTCCTCTAGTCTTTAGTAGAGCGTCGAAGTTCCAGGATTCAGTTGCAGAGTTTCGTCCAGGGATATCTAAAGTCCTGTTGCCAGGGGTTCCTTACTTATACCTAAGAAAGGGGTTGGACTAACTCTGGGGACCCACCTATGGGAGGGTTTGGAAAGAGGGGTGGCTACACCCATTTCCTTTGTCCAGTTTCACGCCAGAGCAGGGGCTGGTAGCCCCTGCAACCGGTTTGAACTGGACTATGCACAGGGACACCAAATGTGCCCCCAGTGCAGGACTTCAAAGCACTCTGAGAGTGCACCCACCCAGCTCCAATCCACTAAGGCCTGTCTGGGAGGTGGTCACACCTCCCTGTGACAGGAAACCTATTGTCCAGGCCTCCCCTGCCGGAGTTTCGGTCAGCAGCAGGAGGCCAGACTCGTGTCTGTGGCTGCAGCATCCATTTTGTGATGCCAGGGCTCTTTAAGGTTTCTACCGGGTATACCAGTGGGGACATGTCTCTCCCTCTAGAAGGGTGGAATTCTACCCCCACCGCCAGAACTGGCGGGGGGCAGGATTCCAAAGTGTTTGACACCAAACACGACATGTTTGCGTGCAGCCATTCCAAAGTTAGCATTTACCGCGAGGTTATAATGCACTTAAGAGTATATGGTCAGGCTGCACCACAGACAGCTCCGGTTAAGGGATTCCGAAAGCTGCAGAGGGGCTCTGCTCATGCATGGGCACCCTCTCACATAAAACCAAGCACCCTGCCTCCAGGATTGATAAGGCCTGCCATAGGGGTGACTGATAGGTTTATATGTGCAGTGCTGGTGAGACATAGTGAACCTACATCTCTGTGAGGGCTGCATGCACCATCTCACTCAGGCTGCTGTAGCAGTCCTGTGGTGTCATTTTGGTAGGCTTTCCAGGGGTGGCACAATACATGCTGCAGCCCCTGGTAGGCCCCTGGGGTACCTATGCCCTAGGTACATAGTATACCATATACTAGGGACTTATAAGGGCACCCCAGAATCCAATCTGAAGTGTACCTAAGGTACTAGCAATCCATTTAGAGAGGAAGCAGCTAGGCTGGGGTCCTGATTAGCAGGGCCCCAGCCAGACTAAAGTCGAAAAACAGTGAAGCACCAGCAAAATGTGGGGGTAACCATAAGAGGCAGATCCTACTCTCCTACAAGGAGTATGGTATAGCATGCTCTCTATGATGTTGTCGTGTCTTGGCCGCAATGGCGAGAGCAAAATGCAACGGGGACAGAGGGTAGCCCTGGCGTGTGCCTCTCATAATGGGGGTTGAATTGGAGTATAGACCATTAATCTGTATAATGGCCTCAGGCCGGGCCTACAGCAGCTTTTTCCATGCCAGGAATGGCTGAAGAAGGCCCATTCTACCCAATATTATGAACATGTAATCCCATTCCAGGGAATCAAAGGCTTTAATGGCATCTAAGCAGATACCTGCTATGCTGACCTCCGGGTCAATGTCGCGTAGTAATGCAAATGTTGTGCGCAGATTATGGGAGGTGGCCCTGCCAGGTATGAAACCTGCCTGGTCTGGGAGGACCAGGCCCTCCATCAGCAATGTCAACCTATTTGCGACGACTTTAGCTAGGATCTTGGTGTCACAGTTGATGAGCGACAGGGGTCTGTAGGCCTCAAAGCTGCTGGCCTTTCTGCCCGGTTTGAGCAGGGATATGATCATGGCTTGCTGCAGTGTCATGGGAAGAGTCCCAATCTCTCTGGGCTCCTTGAAGACCTGCTTAAGGAAGGGGGCTAGCTCATTTATGTAACATTTATAAAAGTCCACCGAGAGCCCATCGGGTCCTGGGGCCTTGCCGGAACGCAGGCCCATTCTTGCGGCCCGGATTTCATCCTCCGCTATATAGGCAGACAGAAACTCTCTGGGAGAGTCGTTGGTCCACCCAACAGCAGTGTCCTTTAAGTTGGACGCTATGTCAGGAGGGACTTTTCTATGCTTGTGAGTTTTGCATAGTAGGCAGTCAAAATATTAAGGATCTCCTGCGATTCGATATGCCTAGTGCCTTCCTCGTCTATTATTTCCAAAATCTGATTAGCGAATCTGGGGGGTCTGGTTGCCTCGGACAGAGTTCTGCTGGGACACTCGCCTTCGCCAAATGTCCTGGCCACATGATATTTAGATTGGAATTTAGATTCACGTTCCGCCTCATTGGAATATTCAATTAGTAGTTCTTTAAGCTGAACCCTTCTCTGTGGGCTAGGGGCGGAAGTTAGGAGCTCCTCTGTTTTTTTGATGTCTCTTTCTAGTCTATTTAGTGTTCCCCTGATGGAACGTAGGATCCCTCTGCTTTTGGCTATACATATCCCCCGAATGGTGACTTTGAAGCTTTCCCATACACATGCAAGTGTGGAGACACTGTTTTTATCGCGAGGGAAGAATTCAAGAACTTCCTGACGTATTTCTTCACAGAAGGCTCTATCTAGCAAGGTTGTGGGCTGGAGTCGCCAGGAACGATATGGGGATTCATTGTCCGGCGTGTATAGTCTCATGAGCACGGGGGAATGGTCTAGGGAGGTTTGCGCCAAGTGCGTCACAGCCTGGATCCAAGTGTTTAGTCCCTTCAACAGCAACCATAGGTCTATTCAGGACCAGCTAGAGTGCATGCTAGAATAGAATGTGCCCTCCCTTCATGATGGATGGAGGGACCTCCAGGCGTCAAAGAGCTGGTGATCTGTCATGATGCCCGTGAGGTGTTTGGTTGCCTGCGGTTGTGAGGATGAGGTGCCATGTGAGCGAACGGCAAGAGAGTCTAGTGCTAAGTTGAAATCAGCTCCCCATATAATAAAAGTGGAGCCTATTGCTAATATGTGACCCCATACCTTGTCAAAGTAGCTGGCATCATCAATGTTGGGGCGAAGCAACTAACCAGGGTTACTGTGTGTCCCGCTAATCTGCCCCACATCACAATGAATCTGCCCTGTGTATCTTGTAGTGTCCCTAGCGGGCAGTATCTTACGCTAGCTTTGATAAGGATTGCTGTGCCTCTAGCATATGTCGAGTAGGAGGAGAAGCAGCTGTGTGCTGCCCATTTCTTTTCAAAGGTGGGTGCTGCTTTAGGGTCCAAGTGTGTTTCCTGCAACATAGCCACCTGCACTTGGTGTCTGTCTAAGTATCCTAGGATCTGCCTGTGTTTGCGAGGGTCTCGGAGTCCTCGCATGTTCCATGTCAGGAAGGTGTAGCTGTGGGTCTTGTCTGCTCTTGGCTCCGCTATATCTGTCTTGTCCTCTCTGGGACCGGAGGGGTCAGTGTGTTCTGCCATGGTGAGTTTGTATGGATCGTTCTCTATGCTTTCGTAATTGTATGTGCTCAGTATTAATCTGTGCAGCGCCGCCATGTGTAACAAAAGTAAGCCCGCCCCCACCCACACCTGCGGCCCAAACCCGTAGGTAAATAGTATCCCTCCCAAACCCCCCATTATTTGTTCTGCCTGTTGTGTTGTGCAAGGATGGATGTTGGCACCTCCAGGAGAATAGACTCATTAACGACAATTTAGTAACATGCAAGAGGTGTGTCTTATACAAAACTAAGACTGGTAAAAGCAGTATACTAACGTATGAGTCAATTAGTAACATAACTTCAACATAGTACATCATTCAGGGAATTCCCACTGGGGGAATGCACCAGAGAGGCCGTCAGCGCACCTCGCAGGAGCGAGGTGCCCGGGAAGTCATTATTGCTTGGCGATTTCATTAGTCCCGGCAGTACCGCCCATGCAGGCTCCATCAGGGTCCGTGTGTGGCCATTCCTGCCAGGGCCGGCGCATATTTTCAAACCGATTAGCAATGAAATAGGGAATGCATAGTCTTACCAGTGATGCAGGTGAGCAATTCCATACAATGACCTGGCCTTAGTCTTCTTCAGGAGCAGGTGACGTCCATCGGGAGCCGGGATCACCATCCCCAAATTACGGGTGACCGTCTCTCAACAGTTTTTAGGAAATCTTAAGCTTGTTGCGGGGTGTTAAAGATGTGTGTCATCCCACGGTAGGGGATTCGCAGTCTGGGAGGGTAGAGCATCGAGTATTGTATGTTGGTTTGCTGGAGTTTCTGCTTGACCGGTAGGAACTTCCTGCTCGCTTCTTGTACTGCCATGCTGAAGTCTGGGTAGATCGAGAGTTTGTTCCCTTCGCAAACCAGTTCTTGCTTTTCCCTTGCTAGTCTCAGAACCGTGTTACGGTCCTTGTAATTGAGTAACCGCGCCAGTATGGGCCGGGGAGGCGCGCCGGGTGGCGGTCTGGCTGCAAGTGAGCGATGGGCTCTCTCCACCACTAGAACTCTGGAGAGTGCCTCCGCGCCAAAGATCCCAAGCAGCAGTCATTCTACATAGTCTTCCATGCGGCCAGTTGCTGTAGACTCCGGGATCCCCACTATACGCATGTTGTTCCTACATGAACGCGCCTCCAAGTATTCATTCTTTGCAGCAATAGTTTTTAACAGTTTATCAATCTCTTGGAGTCGTTCACGGTTCTCAGAGGAAGAGTCTTCGAGGGTGGATATGCGCTGTTTCGTTTCGGTAATGCGGCCATCATGCTTCTCCAACCTTTGTGTGATGTAGTCCAAGCGCATATTCATGGTGTCCATTTTGGACTCGATGGAATTGAGGCTTTGGCACATCATGAGGAGGAGTTCTTTTAGATCTGTATCTTGTGGGGTAGTTGATGCTGTGCTTTCCTCTTCCCGGCATGAGTCTGTGTCTTCAGCGGTATTGGTAGTGTTTTTCCAGGCCGGGAATTGGAGTTTGGCCTGTTTGCCATCCGTTCGACCCATGATTCTCCCCTCTGCGTGGTATGGGCGGGCGCTGTATGCCTCTCAGGAAGATCAGGATGCAGCGGCTAGCTCCTCTTGTCCCTCAGGGTGTGCAGATCCCACTCAGGTCAACAGGCGCCAGTTTGTGCCCTCGGGCGGTTATATAGGCCTGTTTGTGCCTTCGTGCAGTTATTTAGGCGAGCCTTGGCTCTGCCACGTCCCAACTCTTCACCCTCCGCCCTGATTCTTGTGTCGCTGAAGAGGGCCCGGGCCCACGAAAAGCAGCGTGTCTTGCTTGGATTTTGCAGGTAATGTCCATTTCAGCCTGTCTTACCGAGCATTACAAGGCAGCAAGGCCGCTCTGCGTCCCAGGATCAAGGCCTCACCGTTCCACGTGCCACCTCCCAGCACTGTACAGGTCGCACAGGTCTATCAGCGCCCTTCTAGCAGCGCGACTCAGCAGGGTTCTCCTCTCGATCCCTTCAGGCCCAGGTGAGTGTGTGAATGGGGATCCGGGAGCCAGCCGCATCAGCAATCTCGCGACTCGCATCAGGGCGGCCCATCACCTCAGCCGAGGCCCAAGGTCGCTCAGGGGAAGCAGCGCGGGCTCAGCCCGGCTCAGCCTTAGCGTCGGCACAGGCCTACCACAGCCGGTCCCGATCTCACTCAGCGGTTGACCCTCTCCCCGTAGGGTAGCTCCGCATTGGGCAGCTCCTGGTTCCGGCAGCGGCGGCGGCCGGGTCTCTCCATGGCAATTCCAGACGGCAGGGCCAGGCGATGCAGACCCGGCTAGCTCAATCCGATCGCCGCCATCTTGAACAGCCGTAGGACGCAAAATAGGGATGCGCTGCGTGGGATTACTTAGACGGTGTCAGCGAGTCCGCACTCATCCCATCAGCTCCCCGGTGAGTCACGTTGGGCATATAATGTTTAAAGGCAGTTTTCGCCACTTTTGGAATGAGGATTCAAGCGGATTATGTTCCCGGGCTAACAGAGCCTCACGGGAGTGCAGCCATCTTGTTCGCCGGCTCTCTAGCGCCCCGAAGTCATGCCAATCCATGTAAAAAATGTGTGACATGTTGTGGCACATGGGAAGAAGAAAAAATGTGGTGTAAAAACAATCGCATGCAGTATACTTTGTCATGGTTATAGATGGTACAGTGGTCATTACTTAGGGAAAAGCATACGTTTTGACAAGGGTTCAAACCCCACCAGGAGAAATTTGTTTTTATAATATTTCCCTTAATTTTTCTATTTTACCGAAATGAAAGATGTCCCTTTGTAAATCCACCCCCCACCCCCAGGAGTGTCTGGTGAGATTTGTGGCCTTTTTAGTCTAGCCAGTGCACGTCAGACATTTTTGACATGCTGTGGCATGTTTCCACAAGGCAAGGTTTGCTATGAAAGAAATCCCTTAATTTGTGGAATGAGACTTTGGGGATGGTTGTGAAAGATAAAGAAATGCATTGGGCAAGTGCCAGAGTGAAAGAAAGGAAGGGCTATTTGTTTATGAAGTATGAAAAGCAAGTGTGGATTTGTGGCATGTAAAAGCAAAACAGCATGAAAATAGATGAAGGACCAGCCCACTGTTTTTATGATGAAAAGACTGTGGGTACATATAGTCCAGCAAAACAGATGGTACAGTGGTAACTCACAGGGGTCATAAGTGCTCTTTGACAAGGGTTCAAACCCTAGCTGAAGAAAGGTGATTTTAATATTCTTTTCAATTTGTATTCTATTTTGCAAAAATGAAAGCTGTCACTTTGTGGGGTGTGGCCAGGCTGCCGACCAAGATGGCCACGCAGCGCTGAGGCTCCGCCAGCAATCCCAACATCCGAGCCCATCCTGTTTTCCATCCTGGCCGCTTTCAGTGCGGGACGACTGGCCTAAATGCACGAAAGTGCCCACATGAGTTGGAGCAGTCCAGGGTGACTGAGGGCCTGAAATATCACATGCGGAGGCCTCTGGGAGCGCGGGGACGGCGCTGGAGCAGGGCGCGACCAGAGGTTAGGCCGCGCGAAATACGGTTCGCAGCACTCCGGCAGCCTCACCCGACGGAGAATCGATCAGATGGGCCCCGCTGGCCATTAGGTGAGTGCGCTCTGCTTGCGGCCCTCCCCCTGCTTTCAGCCCCCTCCTGCACCTACAACCGCAGTCCGGCCCGTCCTGCTCCCCGAAGCCCCGCAGTGAGAGGGACCGCGGGTGAGCCTGGGGGCCAGCCATCCAGCTGTTTGGGCCAGCCGGGTGGGCCGCGGGGGGTCGTGCCTGCTGGGCTGTGCGTGTGCCTGTCGAGTGACGTTTTGTATAACGGCGATAAACAATGAAGTGCGCAACTCCGGCCTAGCATCGTGGGGTGAAAGTTACTGTGCACCGACGCTCCTTGATCCACCGTTAAGCTGCTGCACATAATTCTGGGCTCAAATTGCGGTGAGACTGTACTTGTAAGGTGCCGTGTGTGTTGTTTCAGAGCTTTGGGGCCTCGAGACCCATAAGTGAGTGCCTGATACCCTGCCATGCCGAGCTGCCTGTTGTGGGGCCCAGAGAATGAAATTGGGTCGCAGTGGGCCAGGCTTACACACCATTTTGGCGGCTGAAGGCTCCGGTTGGGTCCCAAGGGCAGGCTGGCAACCAACGAGCCTTGCAGGGACGTAATAGGGTGTAAAGACCCAAACAACGGCTACTCCAATTTGGCAAGCCTGCT
The DNA here is from genome assembly GCA_963921515.1 of Calotriton arnoldi. NCBI lineage: Eukaryota > Metazoa > Chordata > Amphibia > Caudata > Salamandridae > Calotriton > Calotriton arnoldi. The sequence continues at coordinate 300,196 of CAWUFW010010143.1, forward strand.
GAGCAGTCTGAGGAGTCTGGTGGTAACATGGCCAAGGGGGTTCACAGGAAGCCAACCTTAGCAATGCCCCTGCAGGGTCGGGAGCACTGCTCCTTGAAATGAGAGCAGGCTTCAAGGCCCTCGATGGCAGCTTCAACACCCTGGAAAAATGCTTGGATACTATGGCTGCCAAATTGGACACACACGAGAAGCGCCTAGTGTAAGGAAGTGGGTTTCTGTTGCAGTAACCCACCCACTTTTTGCCAGACTACTGATGCACTTTAACTTGATGTGCCCTGGGTCCCTGCCAATCAGATTCCCAGGGCCTGTGTTCTTTCCCCAAAACTGTACCCAATTGGCATCCCTGGCCACAGGTCAGCCCCTGGTAAATGGTACCACAGGTACCCAGGGCACTGTGACCAGGGAAGACCTCTAAGGGCTGCAGCATGTATGGTGCCACCCTTAGAGGCACTGTACCTTTACACACACACACTGCCTTTGCAGGCTGCGTGTCTTGGTGCAGAACAAAGTGAAGAGTCGACATGGCACACATCCCTGTGTGCCATACCTATAACCCACTGCCCTGGCATAGATCAGTCACCCCTATAACTGGGTGCACTATAGCAGAAGTGAGGGTACAGGGCATGAGCCCTGTACCCCTACAGTGCCCAAGTCCATTCTTGGGCATTGTAAGTGCAGTGCTGCCATTAAGATTATATGGTGCTGGGAGTTTGTCATTACGAACTCCACAGCACCATAATGGCCCCACTGAAAACTGGGAAGCATGGTATCAAACTTCTCAGCACATTAAACCCACACTGATGCCAGTGTGGGATTTAATGAAAAATGCACACAGAGGGCATCTTAGAAGATGCCCCCTGAAACCTAACCCACCTCTAGTGTCCTGGCTGAGTGGCTGCTTAGGCTGCCACCACCAGACATGTTTCTGGACCCCTGGGTCGAGAGCTGCTGCTCTCGGGGGCCTGAAACAATGCACATCCTGGGACGAGGTGCCAAGCCTCCTCCCCCAGGATGGGCAGGGTCCACGAAGGAGAAGCTTCAAAGGCCTGCCGCCTTTGTGAGCTTCTCCAGACCACTTGCTTTACTCAGCAACCGGTCCCCACTGGTTCTACCCCCACTTTGGGTGGGAGAACCGGCGGGAAAAACAAAGTGAGGAAGGTTACTTTATTTCCTGAAACCAGAACCAAGAACGCCAGCCTTACTACGATATGGAGTTTATGACGGTCTTAGTTATAACGTACTCATAACTCGGGTACTGTACAAAATCGACAAGAGGATCTCCTTCAAGCTCCTGATCCACGCACACAAGGCACTGCACAAAACCGGCCCAGCCTACCTCAACAGTCGACTCTCCTTCTACGTTCCCAACAGGAGGCTCCGCTCCGCAGACCTCTCCCTGGCAACCGTTCCACGCATCCAGAGAACCACCACCGGAGGCAGATCCTTCTCCCATCGCGCCGCCAAGACCTGGAACACCCTCCCCCTCAACCTACGACAGACCGAAGACCTGCTGACCTTCAGGAGATGACTCAAGACCTGGTTATTCGACCAGTAACAGCAGCACCCCCCCCCTCTTCCCCCAGCGCCTTGAGACCCTCGCGGGTAAGTAGTGCGCTTTACAAATCCTATTATTGATTTATTGATTGAATGATGCAACATAAACTGCTTTCCTGGCAGTTTGCTTCCTTGAAGTCTGCGGGTATTGCTGCCTGGTGAAACATTTCCGTCCGTTTTACCTGTTTCCATGAAGCTTTTAGAGCCCCTTCCTTATCAGTGTCATGTCTCAGTGCTGATAAGGGTGTGTGCAGTCATGTGAGCATATGGTGTGCTATTACAGTGAGTAACAAAAGTGCCCCTGGCCACCTCACATGTGACCCATCGGGGTTGTGCTCAGTGGCGGCTCCTCCGCTATGGTGGAGGAGTGTCGCCCACTGCTTTCAAGCAGTGCGCGAAGAGGAAACATAACATGATAATAACTAAAAGTTATTATCATGTTATGTTTCCTTTGCGGGTGGGAGGGTGGGCGAGGCTGCTCTACTCACGGAGCAGGGCAGGGGCGGAGTGGTTTGCCCACTCAAGTGCGCAATGACTGTTTGGCCGGCTCTCTCGGGCCGCCCAAAGCAGTCATGCACACTTCCCTGTTCTCCATGCAGGCTGCATTACAGACTGAATGAAGAACATGCCCACCCCTACAGCCCCTGGCTGAGTGCCGTTTTACGGCACTCAGACCCATCACAACGCTGCACTGCAGTGTTGTGATTGGCCTAGGGGAGGGAGCCTGGCAGCCTGCTTCTTGTTCCTGGAAGCAGACTCGAGAGAGCAGGAGCAAAGAAGACACGGGACCCGGCCTCAAGGTAAGTTTTCTTTTTGTTTTAAATTTCTAAACCCCGCTCCCGCGTGACCACCTCACAATGCCCTCCATGACACCCCCCTGACCAACGCACCCGCCCACCCCAACCGCGAGCTATGCCGGCCGCCCCTGGTTGTGCTATGAGTGAATGAGGTGTTGTACATTTTTGCTAATTAAGCCCTCGTTACCAGGGTCAAATTGGGACATAAAATAGTACTGGGCACCAAAATAAAAGTGGCCCCAATTAGCCAATCAGATAGCTGAAACAACCAGTGGCATAGCCAATAGGTCTCACCTATGGTACCTTATAAGAGTTTAGCCAGGCAGCCCATTATCCTGGGTAGTTCAATTGTAGCTTAATTCCTGAATATGTGTAAGGCTATATCAAGCCACATTGTATCCACTTATAAAACAGATAAAATAAACTGCCAGAGATTAACGTGAGTTCTAGCTCCCTGGAGGCCTGATATATGCGATTCGGCCACACCTCACTAGCACTCTCGGATCTGTCTTAATACCTCTTTGTACAAGTCCGCAACGGAAGGTATGGCAAACCTGCTGGCAATATCTTTTTTTTTTTGTGTCCTCATATCACCATGGCGTCTGCAAATCTTGGACCATTTTGGCACCCTCGATCCATCTCGTGGTCCAAGCTCTGATCGTATCGGAGGGGTGTGGAGGGGGGGGGGGTAAAAACCACCCCCAGGTCCATGACTTGGTGTAATCATAGGACTATATAAAGGTGTTTTTCCAACAGCCCTACGTTGTGCCATGGGTGCTAACTTACCCACTTAATAAAATCCTCCCAAACTTCCCCCGACAGTCATGGATTGCAATTAATATCCATATTGTTGGTCCACTTGGCCACTTTTAACCACCATGTACGGTGTGGGGGAGCAGGGTCTAACCAGTGTTTACAGATCTCCCGCCTGGCCAAGAGCAATAGATAAAATACTAGGCCCCTTTGCTTACTATTCAGAAAGTTGTGCGTAGTATTGTCCACCCCTAAAGGTACCAAGGCCGCTGTCAAAACTACATGTTTCCCTAAGATGCCCCTCATAGTGGTTTCCACGATCTTCCAATATTCTTTTATCTCAGGACCTGTGAAAAAATATGTACATCCTTTGCCTTTGAAAAGTTACACCTCTTGCATCTGGGAACTGGCTGTAGCACAAACTTAGCCACTCTTTCAGTAGTCCAATACAGCCTGTTGATTACAAAAAAAATGATGACGTTTAAAGTTTGCAGGCGTAACTATTGAATATAGTAATTTTAGAGAGTCCATCCAAAGAGATTGTATGTTCTCTTCCTGAAGTACATCCAACCAGATCGCATAAGGAGCCTCCAGTTTCTCTTCCTCTGCCTCCAGGAATTGCCCATACCACTTTGCCACTTCTTTACTTTTTGGGCTGACTTCCTGGAGGAGGACCTCAAAGTCCCATAGCCCGCCTGTTTCCTGGGAGGCTGTTGAGAACCATGACGTAAGCTGCATGTATTTGAATGTAGACAGTCTATTGCCCGTCTTTGCGCTCAACATCTCCCAGGGTAGCACGCCTTCTGCTGATATCAAGTCTCCCCACTTGGATATCCCTGCTTGCTTTAAGGGAAGACTCAGTCCATCCTTCAAGCATTCCGGTGTCCCAGGGGATTCCCAAATCGGTGCGAATTCTGAGTAATACTCGGTGTTTAACATCTTTCTTACTCCACACCAAAGACTCAGTGCAGTTTTTAGAACCTTCAACCTTACTTTTTTAAAGAACTTTTGGGTTCCAAATTTATATAGGAAGGCTGCTGGTCCAAACTCTTTGATCATTTCCCCTAATAGTAATCCCCAGATGCAAGAGTCTGGCTCTCCCATAAGCATACGGAAGTTTTTTAAATTGGAATGCCATACAGTAGAGACTAAGATCTGGCAGGGCTAACCCACCCTTCTTAAGATGACGTCTAAACTTTTTCCAGGAGAGCCGTACCCCAAGGGATGCCCGGATGGAACAAGTTATTTACCCCTGTATTTCATTAATTTCTTCCTTGAGGAATTTAAATGGAATGCAATTGAATAAGTATGTCAACTTCGGGAGAATAGACATTTTTACTAGGTTGACCCGCCCATAGATAATTAATGGTAAGTTCTTCCACCTGGATAGTGACCTGTCAACCTCCTTGGCCACCCTCTTCAAGTTACGCACTGGTATCTCATCAATTTTGTTAACTATGACAATCCCTAAGTATTTTATCTCCGTACACACTCTACCTCCCCAATCCTCCATATTCCAACACATTACCTCCGTCTTAGAGATGTTCACTAAGTATCCGGATACTGCCTCAAATTCTTTTGTCAGTTGTTCCACACTAGGTAACGTACGAGCCGGATCAGAGGTATAGATTATCAAGTCATTCGCATATAACGCGATTTTACTGCGGGAGGGGAGTAAGTGGATAGGGGCTATCTTATCATCTTTCCTCAAAAGATGCACCAATGGTTTGATATATATCCCTGTGTGGATATTAAAACTCTTCATCAGGGAACCATTTAGGAGGATTTTGGTCGCAGGGCACTCATATAGCCTTCGAAGTGCCATGATAAAATCAGCACTAAAGCCCATTGATCCCAGGACTGCCCACAGAAATACCCAACTGACACGGTCAAAAGCCTTGGCGGTGTCAATAGTGATCACCTCCAAGGGAATAGAGCGCGCGACTGCTAGATCTATAGTCCCGATTAACGACAATGTAAGTTCTTGGATTTGTCTTTTCGGGTCAAAACCCTTCTGATCCATATGTATCAATTGGGGGGCCAACTTTGCCAATCTCCCTGCCAAGATGCTAGTGTAAATTTTATAGTCTACATTCAACAAGGAGATTGGCCGATATGAGTCGGCCTTCCTCGGGTCTTTTGCAGGTTTTAGGATCAAAGCAATTGTGGCCTCCCTCCATGAACTTGGGATCACCTCTTCCTCCTTATAGGCTGAGTTAAAAATTGACTTAATTTCCGAGACTATATCATCTATGATTAGTTTGTATACCTCAGCCGGTAATGAATCTGGACCTGCTGCCTTCCCATTCCTTATATGCGATAGCTGCTCTCTTATATCCCCCTCAGTAATTGGGGCATCCATACTCTTCCTACCCTCTGTTGTAAGAACTGGGAGTCCAACACTATTTAGCCATTGCTTTAGACTCTCCTCATCAGGGCTCTCTTCTTCTGCCTACAGTTCAGAGAAGAGTGAGACCAAGCTGACCTGCATTTCCTCTTCCTTGTTTGAAGTGTCGCCCTGGGGGTTGATAATCAGCTCCCCAATGTAATTTCATGCCCTCTCAGCCCTCGACTTCCATGCTAACAATGCTCCAGCCTTCTCACCATACTCAAATTGTTGCAAGCGTCCCGTAGTCCACCTCTCTCTACATTTTGTCTCTAGATTGATCTTATAGTTTACTCTAGCTTCCTCCAACTGGTTCATGACCTCCTCTCTACTCTGGATATTCCCTGTCATTTGCTGCAACTTAACTTCTAGCATCCCAACTTTTTCCTCCAATCTTCTCGACTCAGCTCTATCCACCTTATTCTTATAGGAGACTTTACTTTGTAGAACACCTCATGCATATGCCTTAAAGGTATCTCAGATTACTCCAATGGAGGCTGAGTGGGCATTATCCAGGAAGAACTCCATAGTTGTTTTTTTCAGAAGGCTGGAGTAGTCTGGGTCTAATAAGATGGATCTTTTCAATGCCCACCTTGCATTGTGACTTGCTCTAGTTCCCATTAATGTAACACTGACCACGGCGGGTTCAGAAATATGTCCCAGTGATATATGGACCTCTTTTAATTTACCAGCCCAGGCTCTATCCACTAGCAAATAATCCAATCTTGAGAAGTGATTATAGTTTTTGCTACGAAAGGTGTATCCTCACTTTTGCCCCTTAAATATCTCCATGTATCGACCAGGCCCATCTCATATATCATATGCTTAAAGGCCTGTCTTGTCCTTGGTGCATGAGCTTGGGTTCCCCTCCTGCTAGTGGATCTATCCAACGTAGGATCCGTAAGAGTATTAAAGTCACCCTCTATAATTATGGGGGTGGGTACCCCTACAAGGGTCAATTGTAAATCCACAATATACTGGGGGTCGTCCACATTTGGGCCATAAAAACCAGCACAGACAAACTCTGTTCCAGAGCATTTAAGAGTTGATAAAACCCACCTTTCAGAGCTGTCCGTTTTACAAGAAATCAACTCAATCCCTGACCCCCTCCTAATAAGTATCGCTACTGCCATTAGGGGAACATGGCAGCCGCAAGGTAAACGGTCGCAGGCCACCAGGGAGGTTAGGAGCACGGTTTTGTAGGTGTGCACCCCCCGCTTCTGATAATGGACAGATAGCGGAGGAAAAAGCAAAACCCAACGGTACCTTGGCGGAATTGTGGATGCAGCCGTGCAGCGTTTGTTCGGGGAGCCGTCCGGGAGCAGGAAGAGAGGTCCTGGCATGGGAGAGGGCCGCGGTTCAGCAACGCCGACTACGAGCAATTGGGGAAGAGCCCACGCGGAAGGGGAAAAAATCTCACCCCTACAGGTTAGGGTTACCCCATCCCTTAAAACATTTACAAGGTCTTGATCCACTCAACGACATCGGGTGGAGGGCGGTAAAGTAGCAGTCGAGTCCCAGAAGGAGCCTGAGATGGAGGGGGTTAACCCTATGCAGACAGAAGTTAATATAGCCCAGGAGGCCAATGGAGGTGCGGAAGCAGATACAGAGTGGTGGACGGCATCACTTTCCAGACACCAACCCAGAATAGTTTCAGTGCACTTGCATCTAGAGATGAGGAAGTGGGTGAGGGGGGACAGCGATACAATGCTTGTCGTGCAGCGGAGACAGGGGGTCTGAATTCGCAATCTGAAGTCCCACTGGCCCCGCTGGCATCCATCCTTCTTGACCTGAAGGAGGAAATCAGAAATAAGTTCAGGACATCGGAAGCCAAACAAGCAGACATACAAGCCTCCAGCGTGGCACTCGCACAGAAATTGGCTGAAGCCGGACGGCGCGGACGGGCGCATTAGAGGAAGAAGTAGGGCTGATGAGGAAGGATATAGCCAAAAATATCGATGGGCTAGGAGCATTGGTAAAAGAAAACTTAGGACTCAGGGAAGATCTGGAAAGAATTGGGAACCATTCAAGGAGAAACAACCTGAGGGTCCTAAATATTCCAGAAGCGGAGGGGGGGACTAACATCAAAGCCTTTGTAATTAAATTACTAAAGGAGACTGCCTTGAAAGATAGGCCTGATATTAACTTGGACCATGAAATACAACGGGTACATCGGGACCCCTTTAAGCGGAATATGCAGAGACAGAAGCCAAGGAAAATACTTGTAACTTTTCTCTCATATACGGTCAAAGAAACCATCCTGACAGCAGCATTGAGGAATGGTCCATATGCAAGGCCGGAACAATGACAAGGGAGAGGGGTTAAATGTTTGAGTCTGCAGTGGAAAATCATCTGTCAAACCACATGGGGTCTACCAACCCAGCCCTGATATCTGAAAAACAAAATAAATGTGTTAGCTACAAAGGTAGATTCAAAAGTACACTAACCTGAATGTCTAATTGGCTTTACAGCAATAAAATCTTGCATTCAATCTGCTTGCAGAACCTCTGCCAAAGCCATGCAGGGTGATTGTAAAGAAGACCTTGTAAATGCTTCAGGCTGTAAATTAACCCGTTTGCTGCTTCGAACGTTCCGCGCCAGTGCGGAACGTTCTATTAAGCGGGCGGGGCCGCGTCGGCCAACGGACGTGCGCAGCACTACCGAGCTAGTGCTCGCGACGGCCGTTGGCCGACGCACGCAGCAAAAGGGTTAAGCTGGTTGCCTCCAAATACCTCTGAACCATTTGTCTGGTGGTTCGTGAAAAGTGGCACACTCATTTTAAAGAACAGGCGCTTCAATAATGGTGGTCACAATTATTAACATTCTTTGGAAGGATGGAAGGCTGTGCATTGGGCAGATATCCGTAGCAGGCACATAACCCGCTGAGCAGCCTTGCTACCCAGCCTATAAATCTGCAACAAAGTCACTTGCACCCACCTTCTCCTTTCCCCATGCGCACAAGGAGTCCAGAGGTGAGGCAGCCTCAGCCGATAGCTGTGGAGATATAGGGGCATATTAGCAAGAAGAGGCGATAATCATCGCTAACCCTGCTTAGCGTGATTTTTTTTATCGCCGGCTATCGCTGGAATATATCGCCACGCTAACGCTGTATTAGCAACGATTAGCGCTATGGCGATGAATATTCCAGCGATAGCGGGGAAATGGGCCAACATCGCTGAAAAATCAGCGATGTTGCATGGAGAAGGGAGAACACCTTGCTGATACGACCCTGTGGTCGTATCAGCATAATCCACCCCCATGTTAGGTATGGCTAACACCTGCTAATTGCAGGTGTTAAATAAATGGCGATGACCCCGGTTGAGCGCGACTTTTCACGTCGCTAACTGGGGCCATGGCCACCTTGCTAATAGGCGATAGGCCTGTTAGCGAGTGTTTCCCAGGTTTGTTCGTCGGGAACGCCCACTTTGCATGTCATTAGCGATAAATATCGCTGACATGCAAAGCGTGTAAAAAACGGGCGCTAATGCCCGCAAACTGTCGCTAACTGCTGTTAGAGACAGTTTGCTGATAGGGCGATATAAATATCGCCGCTTTAGCGGCAAAAAGTGCCGCTAAAGCGGCGATAGTGCCCTTGCTAATATGCCCCATATTTTTTTAACAAACAAAAAAAAAGTTAACATTTGCAACGCCAATTGCTCAAACATTCACTAATGCGAGACCGATTGCATTGCAAATGCTTGTTGTTAACTGCGGAGCACATCTGCTCCAGCGACTGGCAACTTGCCCTTGTGGCTAGGTCGAACTTGAAACTCCCTATGCACTTCACAGGGTTTGACAGGAATTCCGATTTACAAGGCAGACATCACACCCATAAATGTTCACGACAGTGCCTTTAGTTATTACACGCTGTGCAGGCCATTATCTGCTGCAGGTGGGGGCGTCAGGAACGTGAGAAGCAGAAGGCAGTGCATGTTTAGTTTATTGGCAGACGCCATATATGGCCCTGTGTCTATCAATCCTTTGAGCAGGCTCACACCAAGCAGGTCACACCACACAGTACACGGGCCAGATCGGCCCAAACACGTCATCACAAGCACTTTTAGACTCTGGTCTGCAATGGCAACGTTAAAACGGCATGCGCAGCACCACAGACACCCAACACCAATACAAGGCCATGCAAATCGCACACTGTGTGCAATGTAAATGGCAAAAATAGATCAATACAGCATAACATAACATGACACGACAAACATAAGGAAAAAACCTAGCAAAATGCAATATAACAAGACAAGGTAACACAAAGTAATAGAACACAATACATCACATACCAAAACAAAACAACAAAACACAGAAATAAACAAATTAACATGACAAAATACATCACAACAGAATAAAACACAAGAAACAACACAAAATAGCATAACCTTCCATATCCTAATGTAACATACAAACAGTGATACGTCTCTTAGTGCTCAGACATAGATGATATTATCATGAAAAGCACAGATTCATTGTGTCAACCCCTGAAGGAAAATAGGCCGAGTCTTCCCTGTCAGGAGTCACACCTGTGGCCAACAGATTGCAACCTTATACTTACCATAGGCAACCAACTATCTAAGCTCTCTTCACACCCGGTGGGATTGCCCTTAGAAAATGAATAGTGGAGGCAAAGTCCTTGATCTATAATAGCAACGCAAGATAGCCCCATACAGAGCACTGTGCCCGGCGGACAAGTGCTCCTCTTTGGGCGTCTGCCTATGTATGGTGCAAATGTGCTTATTTAAGAAGCACCTCCTTTCGACCAGAATAAAAGTCAACGACAGAGAAAGCCAGAAGAGTTGGCTAGTGATATCCAAAAGTTACTGGAACAATTGGGAAGCAAGAATCCAAATCATTATTTGGTATAATCGATTTCTGCTACGTTTATTATTCTGCTGGCCATGTCCCTGACAAAGTTAGAGCGATGACTGGAAATTGATAAACTGCATGTATTCCGATGAGTCGAAGCAGCAAAACAGGGCAGAGACTTATGGGTTCATCTTACTGTAAATACATACTTGCAAATTACTATGTTTTTTTTTCAACATTCATTAGTAGATGAAGGGTGTAAGAGAAGATGATCTGTTCCTGGCTAAGATAGTTCAACAAGGAGAGCTATCGTGGTCCCCTTCACTCATCCCCACAACCATTTTCTTCACGTAATGGACTTAGTGCCAATATCGGCAACACTCGCCATCCCCCCATACAGCAATCTCCTAGAGAAATAACCAGACAAGACACCTTCTTTGTGGAGAAAACTGCTGCAGGTTTATTAGCATTACAAATATGCCAACATGGTGGGTTATTATCTTACGGGCGATCCCAAGGCAGGCAGCCCCTCGCCGCCTGCCACCTGATGAGCCAATTACACCGTGGCCTTACCCAACGGTGTTTGCCATCATTTTGGGGGAGTGGAAGACCCTCCCACCGGTGGACCAACAGCCCACGCCCCTGCTCACGCCCCATAAGGGGGCGGAGCCTGCCAAGCAACCCCCGGTGGCTCAGGTCCACAACCGCCCGTAGGACTAACGGGGCGCCGTCGCTCCTCCAGGGTCCAACGCGAGGATCTCCCTGTGGATATTTGGCCTTTGCACCCTTGTTGTGCTTCTGTAGATGGTACCCGTATGTACCTACAGCCTCTGGATCGCCCTGTAACTCTGCCTGCAACACAAAAGAATACATTAGACAAAAACCCCCCCTACACACACTGCCTGACCGCCGGGTATGCGGTAGGGAGGGAAACGGCATCAGGGTAGTGGGCAAAGAGGGCGCCCAGAGGGCGGGGAGAGGTATATGTACCTCACCCTCCTCCCCGGAAGTGACGCGGCACACCGGACCCCTGAGGGTCCCAAACACTGGGAGGCTGCCTCCTGTGCCATCTTGTGGCACTAAGGCGGCCGCCCTCTAGCGGGTCTCCTTCGTGGACCCGGGCAGCCTGCATAGTGCCAATATCGGCAACACTCGCCATCCCCCATACAGCAATGTCCTAGAGAAATAACCAGACAAGACACCTTCTTTGTGGAGAAAACTGCTGCAGGTTTATTAGCATTACAAATATGCCAACATGGTGGGTTATCTTACGGGCGATCCCAAGGCAGGCAGCCCCTCGCCGCCTGCCACCTGAGGAGCCAAATTACACCGTGGCCTTGCCTAACGGTGTTTGCCATATTTTGGGGGAGAAGACCCTCCCACCGGTGGACCAACAGCCCACGCCCTGCTCACGCCCCATAAGGGGGCGGAGCCTGCCAAGCAACCCCCGGTTGCTCAGGTCCACAACTGCCCGTAGGACTAACGGGGCGCCGTCGCTCCTCCAGAGTCCAACGCGAGGACCTCCCTGTGGATATTTGGCTTTTGCACCCTTGTTGTGCTTCTGTAGATGGTACCTGTATGTACTTACAGCCTCTGGATTGCCCTGTAACTCCGCCACAGCTCTGGGTGTGGCCACCGTCACCCCAGAGCTCCCCACCAAGATAGTCTCATTACTTACACCCTGCTGTCTCCAATGCCTCCCAGATCAAGTAGGAACAGATCCATACCCACTCTGGACAGGTGGACCCCATCTTCATCCAAACACCCTGTGGCCTTAGAGTGCAGTAACCATGACGGATGAAGCCAAAACCCCTTTGCTCAGTGAATTTCCTCATGGCACTGTTAACCTTCCTGCGAGAGACCTCCATGGCTTCCTTAGATCGTGCGCCCTGCCACACCCGCCGGGCGTTATCTCAGACCACCATAATTCACAGGTCCCCAGCTGGTTGCTCGAATTTACACACATGGTGGCCGCCATTTCTTGAAGCAGTGCCCTTCTCCCCCAGAGCTGCCAGGTCATTCCCTCCCAGGTGTATGACCAACACATTGGGAGGAGGAATCCTCCCCACCCCAGATTCTGCTGCAGCTTCTTCAGCAAGCAGGTCCAGCGCATGCCTGGGTATCCTAGTCAGATAATGTCTGTGGCCGTGAGGCCGAGCCTCCATGTCCTGCTCTCGGCCCACCGTGATACTGTAAGACGTCAGAATGGCCAATCACCCAGACCATAGTTCCTGGTAATTAAAGAGATGAAAGTTTGCAAAGTTGGGACAACACCCCCCCAAGACTGTGTTGCAGCTTCTACAGCAAGCTGTTCAGCGCATGCCTGGGACCCCCCAAATTATCTCAGTAGTGTGCCGCAGCTTCTTGCCTCAAGCTGTGCTAGCGCATGCCTGGGCCCCCAACCAAGTTAAGTCAGCGATAGAAAAAAAAAATGCCTCCATTTATTGGATTCCGCCCGTCACGCCACACACAGGACGCACGGACGGCCCTAGCCCAGACCTTACATCTTGGCAAAACGAAGAAATGCTCAGTTGCTAACATCCTTTAATGAGCACTGCACACCATATAATACAACTACTCCAGCTTGCACCTAGTTCAACAATAACACTGCACCCCATCACCTCTGGTGGTGCCACACAGGGTGCCTCTGGAATACTCAAAGTTTGCCTGTACATGATACACTTAACCTGACTTCCGGCCACTCCCCTGAGTGGCTACAGACGGCTGTACCTTTAAAACCTTGGGATTCCCATCGTCCCACCTGCATGGTGCGCTCCGCTGCCAAGCCCGCCCAGAACGCTGTGTTTGCTGTCCCTGCAAAAGGAATGACTGCAAAAGCACCTGTCAGGACCCGCATTGCCTGCCATAATAATCATGCCCTTATTACCCGTTCAGCCTGAAACTGGTAAGGGGCATGCTGTCAGCATGAATCAGAGAGTACCCCTCTCCCAAAGGGCCAGGTAAGTGGCGACCAGACCCACTGGGCCATACATCTATCCTCCAGCTGGGTGTAACAGAATACCCTACAGCCAAACCTGGTCTGAATGTGCCCTTCTCCCTACCCCTTGAAGGGAGCACCGCACCCGCCCGTCTTCCTAAGCCAAAATTGGGACATTAGTCCCCTTGTTGGCTGACCACTCCCAAGGAAATTATGCTTAACTGAAGCAACCTGTATCATGCCGCTGTGGATTGGAGGTCATGGAGTAAACCTATGGTCAGTGTACCTATACTCTCTTTACTATAAAAGCAAAATGAGCTCTGATAGTAGTCCGACATTGTGATCCTAACCCTCTATCCCAACAATGTTAGGGTACCAGCACCCTAATGGGAATGGCATACTCAAGCCCCAGCTGACAGGATAGAGCCTATTCGTACCCGGTCGAAAGACCCGACCGACACCTCAAACCCTGACAGAGGAGGCCTGCTAACCTGCCCCCACTCTGTGGAAACAACAACCTGTGCAATGCTCGGGAAGGTTGCCACCCAGAAAACCCTCCCGGCACCCGGACCTTTGATCCTGGCAAACAAGAAATGCCGGGTTGCCAAACACATTCACAGAAGCACTGCACACCCTTCTATCTCACTACTCCAAGGTTGCCCCTAATTTCACACACTAACACTGCACCCCACCAGATCTGTGATGCCTCACAGGGTTGCCTTCGGTAAACTCAAAATTCACCCTGTACAGAGTCACTGAGCCTGTCCTCCGGCCACTCCCCTGGGTGGCTTACAGACTGGAGTACCATTGCAACATTGGTATTCCCATCATCCCACCTGCATGAGGTGCTCCGCTTACCTGCCCACCCAGAAAGCTGCAGTCGTAGCCCCTATCCTGAGAAAGTGACTGCAAAGGCGCTTGCCAGGACCCGCATTGCCTGACATTGTAAAGCATGCCTACATTACCTGCTCAACCTGAGATTTGGTAAGGGGCGGGCTGACAGCATCACTCCGTAAAAAACCCTCTCCTGAAGGGGCGAAGGGCAAGGCCTCCTTGGAGCCGCAGCACACCCATAAAGTAACTACATACGTGGGCTACCTGACTTGCTTGAATCCTGGCCTCGCCCCCTTTCTAATACGTTGTAGCCTTTAGTGCTTAATGCCCGTTTTCCCAACTTGGGACAGCCCCATCCTATTGTATGTCCTTTGTACCTTGGGGTCTTTTAGTGCTTAATACCTGTTCCCCTAACATGGTACAGCCCTATCATATTAGATGTCTCCTTCCTAAACCGGCCAAGCTGGGCTGGCTATTCGGGCAATTGGATGTTAGTAACTGAAGCCACTTGTACCCTGGCCTCGGGCCTGTAATAATGTATACCAGGGCTCAGACAGTGGGCAGTGAGAACGGGAGGACAGTCTGAAAAGAATCCAATCCCAGTCTAACTCTGGACTATGACTGGATGCTGTGTACCGGTGGGCTTACCAAGCCCCTGCATGGAAGTATTGCTGGGGTGCAGGAGAGGAAAAGGGGTAGCTGCCCTACACCTTGTCAGCTGGAGTCCTCCCCCCAGTGTACCCCACACCTTGAGGCCCTGCCCCCCTATAAGGGTAACCAATCCTACCCCCCTGGCAGGACCAGCAATGGGGCAATCAATCTCGTAACAAAAGTGAAGCGTCCCGTGGGACCCCCTGGTGTGCTGAGGGACCTTCCCGTTACCTGGCCTCTAAGTTTGCACCTCCCCCAGTTGTTGATACGGCTGTATCGTAAAAATGTGTGGCATAGTCCAGTACCCTTGGGGAATAGTCTTTTGGGCCTCACCAAGTCCGTCAGTCCCCTGCTCATGATGATCCCCTGCCCCCTCGCAGCACGATTTAACTCCCAGAAATCGCAGGCAGATCCCATGCAAGAAACTTAATAGGGACACAGAAGATCAGTGCACTCTCCAAATGCCATAGGAGCGAGCTCACCTGCCAGCTTATTATTTGCTTTAAAAACAGATTTCCCCCTTAACCCTGCACCAAGTCCAGCCCCTATCTTACAAAGGGGACCCCACCCTACGGAAGGGTAACGCTCATCTGGTGGTGACGCACCCTAGGGAGGTAGTGAAAGCGTGACAAAAGGGCAGCAGGTATATAGAAGGTAAGTGAAGGATGTATGGATATTGCAGGTCTTGTGCTATGCCTTGCACCCTAAAACTCGCCTTAGATTCACAGTCAGCATCCAGCCCGGAGCTATGCCCCAGAAACTGCCCACGTACTTCGAGATCCAGGCAGGAAGGCACTTGACCCGCCCCGATCTCTTTGACCTAACTTCGGTCCAGCTGTGCCCAAAGACCTCCCAGATCCCGCACGTGAAGTGCTAACTTGTATAAAATTTTCTGCCAGGACTGACGTCAGGCAGCCAATCAGTTGCACCACACCTAGCTCCTGCCGTGCTGCCAAACATATTGACATCCCAACAGCTGACCCTGACCCTTGTGCACTTTCTGCCAGGACTGACGACAGGCGGCCCTTCAGTTCGCCCCACCCATTGATCCTGCCGTGCTGCCACTCCTAGTCACATCCCAACTACTAACCCTGACACTTGTCCAAGGTGACAATACAGACTATTCCAGGCCCCCAAAGCTGGAGAATGGCTTGGGCAGCAGGCAATAGTAATTCCAATGTGATTGACTTACTCAATGCCTGATGTAGTAATCATCTCTAGCCAGCCAGACAGCGCCAACTGGTGTCAGACTGTCACAAGCGCCGGTGGTGGACGAAAGAGTGGCGGTGCCGCGCACCAGGAACCACCCGGTCACATTTAGCCCCGGTGCACTTGAAGCTGAAACTTTGCATAGTTAGGTCCTTGAGGCATTCTTAACCCTAATTCATCCTAGACAAGGCAGTTCCCTAGAGTGCCACAGTGTCCTAAGACAAGGTGTGCCACTACAGACTAGCATTGGGTTTAGCTTGAAAGCCAAGCTTTTAAAACAAATCACACAATAATATTGATGAGGATCCCACAGTTCACCCACCAATACATTTGCATAAGCTAAGACACAACAAGCAAAGTCGAAGTCAAACGGATTATTGCTGGTGCTAGACTTATATGATTTGCAGCAGCAAATGCTTCGTGTCATGGTCTACGTTCCCGCAGACACCCTATAAAATTATGATAAAGACTGTATACTCAATTGAGAGGCATGGGCCGAATGTAAAACACCATGCGGCAGTGCCACCCGGTGGTATCGGCAGGGGTCACGTTGCTCCAAATGGGCCATGTGCTGCGCACTTGTGGGGTATCCGAGACACGGAGCCCAAGGGACACCAACAACATTAATGAATGAATGAGACAGTTTACAGCGTGGTAGCGCCAAGGGTGAAATTCCTATTATTGTCACGCCAAAGACTACATAAGCCTCTCCGGCTGAAACCTAGTTGATTACCTTCCAGCACACTCCATTCCCCACTCGTGTGCCCTACACTCCCGTTATTGATTTCAGTGACTCCACAAGGCAAAATTCACACCCGCCAGGCCGTTGTTCTAACTTGGGACCCTTCTCGCACTGGTTCCCTTTCACCCGCAGCACAGGGTAGGTCATAGATGGCGGGCGGCCTCACCTCCTGCTAAATGTGGAACCGGATTGCCCCTGTAAACAACAGCTCTGTCGCCTCTGCCCCAGAAATCCGGCAGGCGCCCCTGGGCACACTATGGGTGAGCCCTGCCGTCCGATACCCCTTGCCGCCCCAGCCAGCACACACACACCACCAGGCCTGGATGACAGCCCATGCCCTAACCAGGAGGACAAAGCCGCTGACTCCGGGGGAAGGGGCCGTAGTGGGCAGGTACTGCCCCTGACCCAGAAAACACCGGACCAGGACACGACAGCGCAACTCGCGGGAGCCCAGACCAGCCCCGCAACAACCGAAGCAGCAGCGTTGTCCACAACACTGCCCAGTCTCCCCCCTGAGCGTCCGACGTGCCACCCAAACTCCCTCAAGGCACGAGCAAACCACTGAAGAGGCCACCCTGCCCCCACAGTCATGGGCCCGAGGTCCACCCTGCCAGCCCTCCCGCACGTGCCACTACCCTCCAGCAGCCCTCGAGAAAGCACACAACCAAAATCCGCAGCAACAATCACAGGTCAGTCACCATTAATGGACATGCCAACCTAGCCACACTGTGCAGAGCAACTGTCTGCACTGCTCTGCTATCGAACATTTGTGTAAAACACATCTCACCTGCCCGGAGGTGTTTCCGGTCGCTCCCCACCTCAATGACCTAAACACCGGGCCAAATTGCCGTCCAAGGCCTCATGTAATTCATTGAGAGGGAGGCGCGAACAGGCAGATATCGTTGCACGTTTAGGCTCGCGCCGCTCCTGCGCCCGCACCGCCGCCTGTGCCTCTGCCCTGCTGCGACCAGCCCAGGCCCAGTACGAGGAGAATCAGTCCCCGACACGTTTGGATGTTTCCTTAGCACTCTGCAAGCAGCTCCATGGCAACCGCCTTTAATTAACCTACAGCTGCCGCAGCCTTGACAGGGAAACAGCTTTGCAATTCTCAGGCTCATGCCTTGCTGCAACCAGACCAGGCCCCGTTCGAGGAGACATCAGTCCCCGCCACCTTTGGCTGTTTCCCTAGCGCTCTGCAGACAGGGGGGTGTGCCCGCCACTCCACATGTGCATGTTACTAGCAGCCACTCCACGCTGATCTCTGTCGCATTCTGCGAGGGGGTGCAGTGCACACTCTTCTGGCTGTTTCAGTGGAAATGGAAGGATGCTGTTTGAAAGTGCATGCAATAAATGTATAGTTTGGCACATGCCTGCGTTCTGTCAAATCAGCTGTAAAGTGTGTCACGTTGTGCGGGGGGAGCAGCGCGCAGCTGTTACTATTGAGGCTTGCATAAAGAAGACAGGCCACACGGAAATACTTTGTGGGGGGGCGGGGGGCGGGGAGGCTGTATGCGTTTGTTGCACAGGTTAGGGAGGCTGCCGTAAACACGTGTACAACATTGCTCCATGGTTTTGCAATAATAAAGACACTTTAAAATAACTTGTCTGTTGTACACTTAAGACATGGCTGCTGGGTTTATTTTTTCACTCTCGAGCCATGCTCGTTTTCATTGTTGTCATAAGGGGTGTGCAGCTGTGCTATTATAGGCTCGCAAAAAAAAAAACAGTTTGAGAATTTCTGTCTGATACCGATGTGCTGTAGGATTATCATCCCATGTATGCAAAGAACTCTAGGCTGCTTGGGTGACTGGGTCGAGGGCTTTCACCAAAACGCCATATTTTAAAAACAGTTGATTGTTTAACGCTGCATACATGGATAAAAGACGTTGTCATTTACAACGCCATTTACAACGCCAATAGCTCTAAGTTAAGCAAATGCGAGACATAGTGCATTTCCAATGCTTGTTCTATTAATATATTTGTCATGAAAAGGTAACTTTTTCCCATGGTAGGGCCTGTCAAAGGGTGGAATTCAGACATGTCTGCAACTGAAGAAGTACAGTGCATCCTGGGAGGGGTGTTCCTTTCAGGCTCAGGTGACAAAGCCAAAGGTTTGGCGGCAGATGGTAGGAGCCAGGTGACGGGCCCAGAGAGGTCGAAAGTGCACGAGGGGCTGCGCAAGGTTTGGCAGGAGGAGCGGGGTTAGCTGCTGCAGCGCTATCATTATGTATTTGTGCAACACTTCAAATTGGGAGGCGGAGGAATGCAGGGCATGCTGTCGTTCCCATGCCGGGGTGGATGGAGTTCAAGGGTGCAGCTATTGCGCATCAGAGGGGACCGGCGGAGGGTGAAGCCTGCGAAGAGCAGGCGCGTCCTAGGGCAGGTCAGGCAGGCGGGGAGGTCGGAATATCCGGCAGGGCTTGCCTTAGTGCTCGGCACTGCTGCAGCTGCTGCTCACGGCTGCAGTGCCGTTTGTCATGCTGCACCTGTATGAGGGCCGTAACGCGGCCCCCTGTGGTGCAGCCCCACCCACCCAGGGGCCCCAAACTTCCACCGGTCCAATTCAGCACAAGGCCAATGATTATCCGTCAGATGTAGACAACTCACGGGCCCGCACAACATTTTGTAAAGGGGGAGGGGGGGTGGGGGAGCAGGTGGTGGGGATGGTTATCGTTTTGCACTTTGCCCTTACACGAGGAGCCATCGGATTTGAAACGCTATAGAGACAAGCATTGGCAAACTCAGCAAGTCAAGCGGGCGCCTGCTAAAATATTAAGCATGGCGCCCTTGTTGCTAATGCCGACAGTTTAGCGCGGTGCCCGGGGCCATGATGACAGCATTGAGGAGAAAGCGAGCGGACAAGCTGCCAACCAAAAAGAAGGGGAGGGGGCGATAGCACGCAAGCAGCGTGCGTCCCTGCTCGTTCCCGAGGCAATACTCCAGGGGAGTGAACTCACGAAGAAAGGTTGGACACGTGATAGAGCGCCATGTTCTTGTGAAATTCGTAGGGGTGCATCATAATCACTGATAGTTCGCACCCGCATATATTCAGCTATATATACATGAATGGCTAGCAAAATGAAGTTATAACCCAGTTATCAGAATGAATAAGAAATGTAATTGTGCTATTCTTAATCATGCAATGAAACGCTTAACTGAATCATGTGTAAACCAATGCATAAGATGAATCAGCCCATGTGTAATCGAGCTGCAGTAGTTTAAACGTGTACCATATAAGTTGTACGTGTAGTTCACTTTTGCATATGAAATATAATGAACCAATGCTTATAGACGTGATTAAGATTTGTGTGTTTAAATTGTGTAAAGGCCTGACCGCATATACGACAAGGAAAGGCTTGGTTGTTCTTATGTTAGCTTATTTTGCAGACAGAGAAGGTTCTCTTGGAAAGGCTCTCTGGGCACCGAAATTAGATTTAATTAGCACAAGCAGAAGGTTTCTGTTGAACGTATCTTTTGTTGCAGGTGCAAGGACACATGCCTCGTTAGTAAAGACTGGCTCTTTGTTTCATAAGTTAGAGTGATGGGAGGCATGAAGATGGGAGTGCAATGGAATTTAGGGATGATACTTTCAGCGGAGAAGGTGCCTGGGACTCAAGGTCATCGCAACCGTCCAGGATGAAGTAACCTTTCGATGGAAAAGTACAAGAAAGAAGACCTGGCCAAAGAGGCGTAACAAAAGGCGTGTTCAATTGTATTGGGTTTTGTATTGGGGATAGTGCCCCGAGGGTGGAGGGCAGAGAAGAGGTAGAGGAGAGCAGAGAGGAGGACAGAGAGGGATTTGGTGAAGGAGCATCTTAAAATCTGAGCTTAGGTATTAAGTGAGTGTACTTCTTAGGAAGTCTTCACAGCTGACACCTTTTCTTACTCTTGCCTGGGATATTCGTTAAGTAGGTATGCCACCTTAGTGATAGAGTAGGGACAGTTAATAGGTTTTCCTTATTTAGGTAATGAAGAATAATATAGAGATTGGAACAGTTATCGCCTGTCTAATATTTCTGGAGCTAACGATTCTTCTTATCCCGAGTCGGATGAGACTCCTGCGTAGGATGCTATTTGTATTAGTGCCCATCTATTTCTTTAACCTCGTGTTGAGGTGCTTGCACGTGCAGTTATTCTTGGCTGTAATAAACCCACAAAATTGAATTCGGAGTCAGTGGTCTTTTAAGGTAAACTGGATTCTAAAATTTGTCGTATAACTGAAAAGGATTTTCTTCCCTTCACACTATTCAGCAGGTAAAAAGATCCTGGCGACCTGAAGATTCTTAAAAGAGATAAGATAAGAATCAGCGTTCTCAGTTGGTAGCAGAGTAGGATGGTTATCTCTGATAGTAAGGGGAGATCTAGATTAGGATAAGAGATTAGTTGCCCCATAGAACCCCAGTGACGGTGATCCAGTGGATCGCAAAAGGAGGACGTCGGCGGTCGCTGAAAACTGACGGAGAGTGACGGTGCGGCGGAAGTAGCAGTTCGTGGTAGAGTGAGTATGAAAAGAGTGATGGTTGTTAGATTGCGGTGTTTGCTCGTTGTGTAATGTTTTGCGGAGTTGGAAAGAGAGTTGTGTGATTGAGGATCGGACCGTGAGCGCGCGCGGGACCGAGAGATATTGTGGTGTAGAAGACACCCAGAATAGAGATTGTTGACTAGAGATGGTGGGGATCACGAGACGTCATTGATCAAACCACCGAAGATAGGGAGCAAATGTGTGAGTGTGTGAATAACCGACGCTGGTCGTGGGTTGTTGTGTGCAGAATTTAGAACGGTTGAATCCTATCGATTGGATTAAAGTGATTGTCCAGTCGTTTCGCGGACAGACGGTTGCCAAATTGAGGTCAGCAATTTCGAGAGGCTGATCGGTCATTGGAAGACCGACAGTCAGAGAGGTAATTGTTCGGGAGTACGGACCATTGCTTCAGAGTGTGATTGGGACACGTGTGAACGAGAACGAGAGAATTAGCAAAAAGGGGAACTGCTGCGAGCGGAGGAAGAGTGACATCAGACAGTGCCGCGCTGCGATAGGCCGGTTGGTGTGAGCC
Organism: Calotriton arnoldi; assembly: GCA_963921515.1. Taxonomy (NCBI): domain Eukaryota; kingdom Metazoa; phylum Chordata; class Amphibia; order Caudata; family Salamandridae; genus Calotriton; species Calotriton arnoldi. Next base: position 321,923 of record CAWUFW010010143.1, read on the forward strand.
GCGCTGGCATTGGTGGATTGAAATCAGGAAGTAAAACAAAATCTTGTACGCGAAAAGAAATCTGCTTTACCATGAAATGTTTTAAAGTTTTACGAGAACTGTGCAGAGGCGACAGACATGTGGTTACTCGGGGTGGAGAGGAAGCCCCTCCCGAGGATACGCCGGCACATTATATGGCTACGAATGTAGGATTGCATACCATAATTTGGCTTGAGAACTGGCATAAAATGACAGAAGGGGAAGGAGAATTGACTTTCCCACGCTATGGCACTTTCAGGTTAGAGGTATTGTACCAGCTAAAAACTATAATGGCTTCTTTAAGACCACTGCCTAGACCGACACAGTTCGAGGCGACACACGCATGGATTAGGGCAGCGTATGACAGGAAAAGAGATAAGAGCCAGGAAAGGGTGAAGAAATCGATCAGGGCCTTTCAAGATGCGAGGTGGGATGCACTGGAGAAAAGGTGGAGAGTGGAAACGATCGAAGGAGATAGGTTGTACCCACTGTTAATAAAAGGTGGGAAGATAACAAGGATTGAAGAAGAAGACAGTGATACCGATGACAGTCTGTTAGATAGGTTGCTGGCAGAGAGACCACCTCCATTTAATCCAGATTTAGAAGAGGGAAAATCAACTTCAGCCGTGGAACGGGGTGAAACGCAGAATCAGAATAACATGAGAGTAGTGGGGAGAATTTCCACAGGAACAGAGGGAGCGACAACACAGCCTCCTATAGGGAACACCCGATTACCAGACTCCCTGACAGTACCGGTTACCATTGGCCCTATAGTACCGGTATATGATCCAGACCGAGTAAGAGAAGGAAGTTCAGTACAGACGAGAGGAGAAGAAGGAACTAGTGCTAGTGGGAATGGGTTCGGAGTACAAGTGATTCACTTCCCAAGGCCACTAGACACAAGTACGCCATTACCAGCCACTGCAGACTCCTCTTTTAGACAGGAGGACGAGAGACCAGTCAGACCAAGGTCTTTGCATGAATCTCAGTCAGCTGTGAGGATGTGGACACCGACAGTAAGGAATCAAAGTGATAGAATGCCAGGTGACAGGGAGCGAGAAAAGTCCGAAACCAGATCAAGCTTTAGGAATACGATAGAAGAGACCAAGTCACAAGAACAAAGTGGTGACTATGATGAGCAGAATGGCGCAGCTTGTCGAGAAATACTAAGAAGTGCAGTACAGGCAAGGTTGCTGGATGTAGTAAGATTAAAAGCAGAAGTAGACGAAATGATTAGTGGAAGTCTACCTTTAGAAAGAATAGAAATTTATGGGTCAGATGAGCTGATTTTCATAGCAAAAGATGTAACTCGGAAAGCAAGGATAGCGCATGAGAAATTGACGGCATTGGCCAGGAGATATGAGGTAGACTTGAATAAAACAAAAACATTGCAAGGACCACATAGGTTGCAATATAGTGATCAGGAATTAGAGGAGAAAAGGATCACAGAATTAAGGACGCACACCAAAGATCTGATTGTAGGGATGCGCATATGGAATTTGTTGGACAAATGGGAGGAGAGGTGGTCAAAGAAGAAAATAGCCAAGAGAATAGAGGGAGAAACGCCGCCTCCAGGAGGGGGGGCGACGGGTGTTGGAAACTTTCCTTTACGGGAAGTACAGAACGGAGGGTACGTATATGTGCCGTGGAGCAGAGGTGACTTGGCTGCGTTTACAAATGACTTTCCTCGGCTGAGGGAGAAACCCGTAGAGTGGTATAAACAGGTTGAGCGGTTTGTTAAAATTTCGAAGGTGCTGTGGACTGATCTGAACACCTTGTTTGACATAGTGGTACCGGGAGATTTGTGGACAGCTTGTAAAATCGCCGTTGAGTGGCCGACTGTTGAACTTGAAAGGGATGCTGTCACGAATGGTCCGTCACCCCTGGTTATGAAAAAGTTCGAGCAAGTGATTACATGGTTGAAACTGAAGATTTCGCCTCAAGATATAGATTGGGTCAAGATAGATCGAACTGTGCAGGAACCTAAAGAAACAGTGCATGAATATTACGAAAGACTTTTGCAAGCTTTTAAACAGTATAGTGGATTAGATGCATTAGATCCCAAGGATATGGGACAGTTTGTCTCAAAGTTTGTGCTGGGTCTGAGACCAGAAGTCAGCCTCATGATACAGCACCATTTGATCTGTTGGCAGAATAAGCCGTTAGATGAAATCTTGCGGTATGCGAGGTACTGTAGCGATGAAGTGGACTCGAAGCATCGGAAGCTAAAGGACAAATTGATGCTCGTTCAGATGCAGACAGCTCAGGTCCAGCCTAGTGGAGGGACCTTAGGAAGAAGACAGGGAAATTACCAAGGGAACCAGAATGGGCAAGGCCAGGGAAAGGGGAAACCCATAGATCCCAAGACGGGGGTGGATGTGGCGACACTGAAGAAGACCACTGCGTGTCATTTTTGTCACCAGATCGGGCATTGGAAGCGCGAGTGCCCTTTTAACCCAGCCAACCAAGTGCAGCAGGAGGCGGAAGGGGTTCAGGCAACCGTGACGGAGATAGTCAATACTGTAATGAGGCCCAGATCGATGAAAGGTGGGGCCCAAAACCAACAAGTACAGGTCCCACAGCCACCAAGGATCCCGCACAACATACGAACTTATCAGCAAATGCCCCTTTTCGAAGGGAATGATGAGTAAAGCCCGACCCGTTATCCTGACGGTGCCTGAGGGGGGAGGAAGACTGCACTCTTGGAGCAGTCTTGGAGGTAGACCAGAGAGGACCTTTTGTGGAGGCAGACATTGATGGTCATCCTACCACACTTTTGGTCGACACTGGTGCTACCCGGTCTACTGTAAGATCAGCAGTAGTCCCCAACCTACCCCTCTCGGGACAATCGATCCAAGTTGTTGGAGTAGCGAACAAAAGAATAAACAGTCCACTGACCGAACCGATCCCAGTAAAGATAGGAGCTTTCCAAACCAGACATCAGTTTGTGGTGTGCGATACTAGTCCAGTTTGTCTTCTGGGAAGAGACCTGTTATGTAAATTAAACTGCACGATTTATTGCACGCCTAAGGGAGTGGAGGTTCAGACGAGGGATGATGATGCTACTTTCAAAGTTGCTAATCAGCATCTGTGTATAGACTTGTATCCAATGGTGACAGTGGAAGAGCTTCAACCGGATTTGAGAGATACCGTGTCACCTGAGGTATGGGACTTCACAGGAGAAGAGATAGGACTAATTAAAGGAGTTGAACCTGTGCAGATCCAGGTGAAACAGAACATTGAGTTCCCTAGAACGCCTCAGTACAATCTGTCGACCGAAACGATCGCAGGGATTAAACCTGTAATCGAGACTTTCATAAAGAAAGGCATTCTGAAAGAGATTAGAGGTAGCCCCTGTAATTCACCTATTATGGGACTACAGAAACCGAGCGGGAAATTCAGGATCGTGCAAGACCTGCGAAAGGTCAACACGATAGTTGTCCCTTGTTGTCCAGTGGTACCGAATCCATCAGTGATACTGTTTCAGATCCCATGTGAAGCAGAGTGGTTTACTGTCATTGATTTGTGTCAAGCATTCTTCTCGATACCGCTCCATGAGGAAAGCCAATTTCTTTTTGCATTCCGGCTGGAAAATCGTGTGTTAACATGGTGTTGTATCCCTCAAGGGTATACAGAAAGTCCGTCGATCTTTAACCAGATCCTGAAAAAGAATCTTGAGAGTCTTGTATTGCCGCAGAACTCAGTTCTTGTGCAATACATAGACGATCTCCTTGTCGCCTCGGAAACGGAAGATGCTTGCAGAATAGATACGGTAGCCCTGTTGAACCACTTAGCAGAGAACGGGCACAAGGTGTCCCCAAATAAGTTGCAGTACTGTTTGAATGAGGTACAGTACTTGGGACACAGATTAGAAAAAGGCAAGAGGAAGGTGTCACCAGACCGAATTGAGGCAATAATGAACATGGCAATGCCTACCACACAGAGAGAAGTCAGGATGTTTTTGGGAATGGTCGGCTATTGTCGGCAATGCATACCTAGTTTTTCCTTGAGAGCAAAGCCTTTACAGAGGCTTACACACAAGGAGGTGAGCGATCCGGTACCATGGGACGAGGAGTGCTTGATGTCATTCCTAAAACTGAGAGAGGAGTTGTGTAGTGCCCCAGCTCTGGGAATGCCTGATTACAACAAGGCCTTTTCACTGTTCTGTTGTGAGAGAGAAGGATGTGCATTAGCAGTCTTAGCTCAGAACCATGGAGGGGTCCGTAGACCAGTTGCCAACTTTTCAGCTACTCTAGATCCAGTAGCTTCTGCGTTGCCCGGATGTCTAAGATCCGTTGCTGCAACAGGTGTCAGCATTGAAAGATGTGAAAGCATTGTAATGGGACATCCTTTAACTGTACATGTGCCACACTCGGTTGAATTGTTGATGACCAGGACTAAGACGCAGCACCTAACGAATAACAGGTTAACGAGGTATGAGCAAGTCATACTCGCCGCAGAGAATGTGACGCTGAAAAGGTGCTCTGTCTTAAACCCTGCGACATTGATGCCCATACCGAATGCGGATGATGAAGATTGTGCGGACCATGATTGTCTTGACGTGACTGAACTTTGCACCAAACCAAGACCTGACATTGTCGATGAACCATTGACTGACCCAGATGAAATTTTCTTTGTCGATGGTTCATGCCTAAGAGACAGTGTTGGCCAACTAAGAGCAGCGTTTGCTGTATGTACCATTTCAGGAGTGGTTGAGGCGGCCTGCCTAGAAGGAGTACGCTCCGCGCAGGTAGCTGAAATCATTGCTTTGACTCGTGCCTGTTTGGCCGCTGATCAAATTCGAATCACGATTTATACGGACAGTCAATACGGGTTTGGTGTAGTTCATGACTTCGGACAGCTGTGGTCCCAGAGGGGATTTTTTACATCATCTGGTTCACCCATTAGGAATGGAGAACATGTAAGACAACTGTTAGATGCATTGCAATGTCCGAAGGAAATCGCTGTCGTGAAATGCACTGCACATGGGAAGGGGGAGGATTTTGTGTCTTTGGGAAACAATTATGCGGACGAAGTTGCCCGCTTCTGTGCAGAACAGGGATGCGTATTTACAGAGGGTTACACAGGAGAGAGCCAAGAGAGAACCGAACTCAACATGATGTTGGCCATGGCAGACACTTGGGAGGAGCTCAAGCGACTGCAGGATGAAGTCTCAGATCAGGAACGGAGCGGATGGATCAAAGCAGGGTGCGAAAGAGGGGATGTGGATGTTTGGGTCTCCAGTGATGGGAGAGCTGTATTACCAGAGAATCTGCTGAGTCCGATGGCGAGACTGATACATGGACCGGTACATCTTGGTAGAGATGCTATGATGCGTGTGTTTAGACAGACGTGGTATAATCCACGATTTCGTGCAATGGCTGAAACTGTTTGTCAGAGGTGTGTCACGTGTCAGCAGATGAATGCTGGAAAGAAAACAGTAGTTACCTTAAGTCACATTGGGAGGTCAGGAGGGCCCTTCAATAGGATACAGTTAGACTTCGTGGAAATGCCTAAGTGCAATGGGTTGAGATACATCTTGGTGCTGGTATGTGTATTCTCACGGTGGGTGGAGGCTTACCCAACACGCAGGTGTGACACTCTCACAGTGGCTAAGTTATTGTTGAGGGAGCTCATCCCGAGATTCGGGATCCCAACCTCTTTGGAATCAGATAGAGGAAGACATTTCCACAGTGAAATCATGAAGTTACTCTGTGCCGCATTGAATATTGATCAGAGACTCCATTGCAGTTACCGACCAGAGGCTTCTGGGATGGTGGAGCAAGTTAATGGGACTTTGAAAGCCCGGATGGCAAAAATGTGTTCGTCAACGTCTTTGAAGTGGCCGGATGCACTGCCACTCGTGCTGATGAGCATGAGAAGTGTCCCAGATAGGAGAACTGGGTTGTCCCCTCATGAGATCCTGATGGGGAGGGCAATGCGGTTGCCAGCAGTACCAGCTACAGCTTTGATAAACATCACTGATGACTTGATTCTCGATTACTGTAAAGGACTATCTGATGTGGTCCGTCTGTGTCTCAGCAGGTACAAGCTGCAGCTGTTCCGGCTTCGAGTGATCTGTGCCACGACCTGTGTCCCGGCGACTGGGTGCTTGTTCGAAAGCACGTAAGGAAGAGCTGTCTGGATGTTCGGTGGCGAGGCCCGTACCAGGTGATACTGGTCACGAACACAGCAGTGAAGTGTGGAGGATTGCCGAACTGGGTACATGCCTCCCATACCCGCAGAGTTTCAGCACCCTTGGAAGAAACAGCTCCTCTCGTAACTGAAAATCCAGCTGATGTGGCAGGGCCCCATGAGAGGACAAGTCAAGCTGTAAGGGTCGCTGACACAGCTGGTGGTGCACCAGAACAAGCTGAAGGGGGTTTTGACAACCCAAACCTAGACTCTGACTCAGAAGACAGAGGTGGTGCAGAGGGTGGAGTAGAGTCAGATTCAGCAGAAAGAGGAAGTGGTGTACTGGGTATAGAAGGGGAAGGTGGAAGAACGACCAGAACCAAGGAAGGTTGGCCTGAAAGACAGAGGCGACTGAATCTGAGGTTGGCACCTGAAAGAGATCTTGCTCCAGTGTCTGAAGTCTCTGAGACGGAAGCAAGTGACGAAGAGCAGACTCAAGAGGGCAGGCGTAAAGCACAGCACATCAACCTGTATATTTTCTTTATATAGAAGAGATGCCAGACTAAACATGCATTGGCAAAGGCAATAGGTCTCAGCAGTGAAACCTATTGACATTGACAATTCTTATTTTGGCTTACATAGTGTTAGATCTGACAGCCTTAGGGTGGTCTTTCCCCCAACTTTTTTCCTTGCTCCTCCACTTTCTTTTACCTCGTTTATGCTGGTATTAGCATGCTGTGCACTTTACCACTGCTAACCAGTGCTAAAGTGCATTTGTCTCTCTCCCCTAAACATGGTAGGATTGGTTCATCCCCAATTTGCATATTTTATTTGCTTATAAGTCCCTAGTAAAGTGGTAATACATGTACCCAGGGCCTGTAAATTATATACTACTAGTGGGCCTGCAGCACTGATTGTGCCGCCCACTTAAGTAGGCCTTTAACCATGTCTCATGACTGCCATTGCAGAGCCTGTGTGTCCAATTTACACTGCCATGTCAAACTGGCACAATAAAGCTTTTGCTTGGTGCAAACCTTCTGTTTCTATACATATAAGTCACCTCTAAGGTGGGCCCTGGACAACCCAGAGGGCAGGATGCAATGTATTTAAAAGGCAGGACATGTACTGTTCAGTTTTACATGTCCTGATAGTAAAAAACACTACTGCAAGGCCTATCTCTCCAATTGGATAACATTGAGATTAACTTATTACATTCTAAAAGCGTAATTTCCAATTGGGAAGAGATAAACCCTTCAAGTCTGGTGTCTCTGGAATTACACTTTAAAATCCAAACTTATGGCGAAGTCGGAATTATATTGCAATTCTTAAAATGCCACTTTTAGAAAGTTGCCTTTTTCTTGCTTTAGCCAGTTGGTGCCTGTATCCCGTCTATGATCACGTGACTGTGTGTAGTTGGCAGTAGGTCAGTGGGACCATAGGTGTATCTCAATGGGCCATTTCTGGCAGGATGGGAGGGAGGAGCTAGGTACAGCTTCACATATACCTATACCTGCTTAGGCTGCTTAGGCTGCTTAGGCTGTGTCCTGTCCACATACAAAGGGCTGCATACCCCTTGTAGTGAGATTGGAGGGACAGAAAGAAGGGAGGGCCTTTGTGCACTTCAAAGGCATGTCTTTGAAGTCTCCCCCACTTCAAAGGCACCACTGGGTATAAGTGCTGGAACTCAGACACCACCATTCAGTACACTTCTGGACCTGGGTATACTCAGCCAGAAAGAAGGACTGCTGTGCTGGTGAGGGACTGCCAATCTGCTGGATTGCTGTTCTGTTGGACTCCTGCTTTGCTGTACTAACCTGCTGGTCTGTTGCCCTCCTGCCTGGGTGAGAAAGACTGGACCTGCATCACTTGACCCCAGAACCTGGCTAGTTGGCTGGCCTCCTTATCAGAAGCATCAGGGACATAACTGGCTTCCAACCCCTGCACCTGGACTCTGCCACCTGCGAGTCTACCCTGCCAAGTGGTGCCACCCCAGTCATGGAGCCTTGGAAGTGGGCCTAAGGTGCTTGCAAGCCAAGCTGACGCATCTTCTCTGCTGAGCGACAAATCACCAAACAGAACCGATGCATCTCCTAGGCTGAGCAGCGCATCCATGAGCAGAACTGACAGATCGCCACTGTTGTGTGGATTGGACCAGTTGTAAAAGACTGTCATCGCCGCCGCATCCCACATCTTGGGACTGATGCATCACGTTTGTAACTGCCTCTGTGCAACGCTCTTCCTGGAGGAATCTCCTTGGATCCCTCATCGATGGCAGCCTCGACGATAACGCCCAAACGCGGCATCGCACTTTCACCCCTCATCGGAACAGACACATTGCCTCGGCTGTGCTGCGCTTCCCCAACACTGGACTTCGCATCAACATTGATGCATCAGGACATCTCACTGCAGCCTCGCTGCATCTCGGAACCAACACATCATCTCTGCTGCGCAACGCACCTTCAATGCGGATCCACGCAACGCTCCGCAACCAGGATTTAAGGTGCTTTGTTCAACTGGCTTAAGTGGGTCCCTGCTGGCCTGCGCTCCATTGTAGTCAGCTTGAGCTTGTGACTTTGTCCCGGACTGACACAATCAGATGCCCACCCTAGCAGTATGTGCATTGTAGCGCTATTTTTCACAATAAACTATAAAAATCAATATCTCTTATTCTACTGATTAGATTTTCGGCATTTTCGTCTTGTTTTATTTATTAAAGTCTATTATATTTTTCTGAACCTGATGTAAGATCTTTTTGTGTAGTGTTTTTACTGTTTTACTGTTTGAGGTGTTGCCAAAATACTTTACACATTTCCTGTATGTGTAGCCTGACTGCTTTCTGCCAAACTACCAGAGGTTGAGCACAGGTTAATGTAGGGTTTGCCTGTCTCTTACCCTGACTAGGATTGTGATTGCTGCTTGACCAGGGCTCATACCCCAGTCAACCAGTAACCCAATTTCAAGCACATAGTTGCAGCAAAAGCGCACTAATCATGGCAGCTATATTCAAATGGGTTTTAGAACATTACAAATGCATTTAAAAAATGGCCACCATTGATGTGCATGCATTCACAGTGACCATTTGTGAATGCATAGTGTAATATTCAAACAAATGCTTTATAAACTTGGATGTATGCTATCCACCGTGGAAACCTTGATATTAGTATTGGTTAAAAAAAAAAAAAAACATTCATAGATGGAAACACTGGTGGCCATCTTGAAACAGTGAAAATGCATTTTAAGATGGACTCTCCCAGCAGTGTGGAGGCCAGCCAAAATATAGCGAGGGGGCTGTCGGATTAAGTGAGTGGTCAAAAAAAGAAAGACATGGCCAGAAAAGAGCGATGGAATGGGGAGCACCGAGTGAGGAAAACAAAATTGGTCCCCATATGTATTACAATGCCAGGGCTGACAACAGGAGTGGAAAGTGCTTGAACCTATCAAAACGCTGTAGGACCTAAATAGTCTGGGGCGGGACAACCACAAAAATAAGGAAAATCATTGAATCATGAAGAGGGAAGTGAGATAGACAATAAAGCCAACCATTCATGAGCAAGGGCTGACCCAGAGCCCACTCTATCCTTATTTATTGTATTTGAAACAATTGTATGTGTTCCCTGGGTGGCAGGTTTTATGGCTCCTCATTGCTGTAGAAATTCAAAGCTTCTACTGAATGCATACTCTGGCAGAGCACCAAGGAATTGTAGGTCCAAACTCTATACAACTTATGTAGGGCGGTCATACTTTAGAGACTGCCATCCTCTAGCCATATTGCTAGAGGGTTAAGCAAGGACCCGACAGCCCCAGTGATGCAAGAGGGGGGACACACCTTTCATGTCAGAAGGTACCCCAAAAGCATCTGTTCACCTGCTGCAAAGGAACTGCGAAAGCTGCCTAAAGGTTGCAAGGAGAGAGAGAGAGAGGCCTGCTGAGGCCTAACTGCCCTGACAAGGGGATAAAAAACACACTAGCTGCAGGCGCAGAGGTAGTTCTACTCATACTCACCCTCACATTTCTGGGTGCAGGGACCAGTAGGCTGCGTTCCAAGGAAGGTATTTATCTAGACAGTGGAGCCCCCAGTCGCAGAGAGGCATGCTCCACCTTCCTACCTGCTCTGTGTGTGATTGATAGTACTGGGCAGGTAAGGCCAGTAGGGAGGGCAGACAGAATATGAAAACATTCTGTCCACCACAGAAGACAGGGGGGCTTTGTAGGAGTAGAGCATCATCACGCACAGCATGCTATGTGCTGCAGGATTGAGGCGGTAACTTAAAAAAAATCTAACTTTCTACAGGGACAAACAAGCAAGGGAGATGACAGACAGCCTGGTTTGTGTGCATTATGTGTTCCAACTTAAGTCCTGCACAAACCTCTGCCAGAAACATAGCTATCAATGGTGCAAGAGTTGCAGTGGCACCAGGGCACTAGGTGTGCGAATTTTCACTGTAGTTTAGTAATGAGCCATGAGATGGGGGACAAATTTTCTTTGCTTACCTTACGGCTGCTGGCACCTTGTTATGCCACTGCTCAGAAAAGGTCTACTGACCAGACTGGCCAGTCGCAATTGTTTACATTCTCATATCCACCCTAAGAAAACCTGCATTACAGACTGTGAAATAGCCCCTCCATTCCTCAAACCCTTAGAGACTCTACTGCACGCTCCACATCTACCACCTTGTACTACAACCCACCCACCATGGGTATGTTCACACATACATATTTTCTGAGAACCTTTAAAGTGGGGAAATATCCCAGATTGGGGAGTAGGGTTCTTTTTAGGCCTTGCTTGAGACAGCGCATGTGCTGTCTCTTACAGGATCTTTTCTTACCTTACAGGAGGCTTAGAGGTCCCCCATTGCCTACCATTGGTTGGTCAGAGTTACTGCTCTCCCCCAGCGCAGCTCCACTGTTGTGTGACTGCCCTTAGCAGGTAGGTGTTGGAGGCCCTCCTCCTCCAGCGCAGGCTCCTGCCTGCACCTCATCTCTGGTGGTCTAGTGGAAGAGCATCCTGCTCTTCTGCTATTCTGATCTGGCTGTGTCCTCTTTTGCCTTTTCCTGTCTGTTTGACTCGTTTTTTCTGTATTCTGTTTTTTCTGTATTCTGTATTCTGTATTTCTGTACCTTGCCTTTTTGCCTTTTTTCTCTGTTTTTGCCTTTTTCTCTTTGCCTTTTTTCTCTCTTTTCCCTCGTGCTCTCCGCCGCAGCTCCCCCCCCCAGCGTGTCGTTCCCGCCTCCCAGCTGATCGCCCTCCCACAACCCCTACTTAATGGTGGCCGCTGCGCGGCAAGAAGAGCACGACCTCTAACTACCTGGTCAAAGTTACTGCTCTCCCCCGTGCAGCTCCACAGTTGTGTGATTGCCCTTAGCGCCGCTTGAGCTCCTAGTCAGTTAGGAGTTCGAGGCCCTCCTCCACCCGCAGACTCCTGCCTGTGCCTCATCCCTGGAGGTCTAGTGGAAGAGCACCCTGCTCTTCTGATATTACGCTTTGGTTGTGCCCTCTTTTGCCTTTCCTTGTCTGTTTGACTCATATTTTCTGTATTCTGTATTTCTGTTTTCTCTTTATTCTGTATTCTGCATTTCTGTACCCTGCCTTTTTTCTCTGTTTTTACCTTTTTCTCTTTGCCCTCCTTTTTGCCTTTTTTCTCTCCTTTCCCTCGCGCTCCCCGCCACTGCTGCCCTTGCGGACCCTCGCCCCCAAGCATGTCGCTCCCGCTTCCCAGCTGATCGCCCTCCCCCGACCCCTGCTTAATGGCGGCCGATGAGCTTCGGCGCGCCAAAGGCAAACCCGTCTGTGCCCGTCCACGACCCGACTGCGACCAGCTCCCTGGTCCCCGACCCCCCACCGCTATGATCCCAGAACTCTCCACGCACTCAACCCCGGACGCAACACCAACTACCAGCTCTCGATGCCGAGCAACACCCAAGGCCCGATCTCCTGCCGACACTGCTGCCGCACCTTCTCCCACCTCCGGGCCACCGCAGCCAACCCACCGGACGCCATCGCACACAAACCACTGAACTGCATCCTCCTCAATGTACGCTCCCTGCACAGACATGCTTTAGAAATTTGGGACCTCCTCAACACTCACACACCCGATGTCGCCTTCCTCACAGAGACCTGGACCAATGCCAGCTCCACACCCGACTTCGCAACCACCATCCCCGGCGGATACAAGATCCTGAGAAGAAACTGCCCCAACCGCCCAGGAGGAGACCTCACCATCGTCCAAAAAAGCTCCCTCCGACTGACAACCACAAACTCGGATGATGACTCGCCCCCCATGGAACACATCCATTTCCAGATCCAGCCCAACCCCAGAACGACGCTCCGTGGAACACTCACCTATAGACCTCCTGGACCACGCACCCCCTTCATCAACGTCATCGCCGAATACATCGCACCCCATGCCCTCACCTCCGCAGACTCCATACTACTCGGAGATCTGAATTTCGACCTGGACAACCACAGCGATCCCAACACCACCACCCTCCTGGGGAACCTCACCAACATAGGACTGAAGCAACTTGTCTCCACCCCCACTCACACAGGAGGACACACACTCGACCCCATTTTCGCCGGAGGTAACAACATGCGCTTCAGCCACACCATAGAACTGCTCTGGACAGACCACCACTGCATCCAATTCTCCTTTACGAAACTCACCGCACACAAACACATGTGACGCCCCCCACGCAGAAGCTGGAACAAAGTTCCCGAAGAATACCTCACCTCCACGTTCACCTGCACTCCACCCCCAACTTTGACAGACGCCAACACAGCGGCAAGCAACCTCCACCAATGGATTGCCAACTGCGCCAACACTCTGCCCCCCTCCAGAACACCATGAAACAACACAACCAGACAACCAGCTGGTTCACCACAGATCTCCGAGAATCCAAGCATTCCTGCCGACGACTGGAGAAGATGTGGAGAAACAGCAAAACCCCAGTAGCACGCTCCACCTACAAAACAGCCATCACAGCACACCACCAACTCATCAAATCAACAAAGAAAAACTTCATCCATGACAGAATCCTCTCCAACGCCCACAACTCCAAAGAACTCTTCGCCATCATACAGGAATTCGCCGAACCCAACCGACGTCCCTCCATCCCAAGACCTCTGCAACAAACTCAGCTCCTTCTTTCACCTCAAGATCAAGACGCTCTACGACAACTTCGACAACCAAGACCACGGCACCACCTCAACTCCTACCCCCAACAACGCCACCCAACAGACCCTTCTCTCCTGGACCCCTCTCACCACAGAAGACACCATAAAGACAATGAAGAGCATCCACTCCGGAGCACTTTCCGACCCGTGCCCACTGCTCATCTTCCACAAGGCCGCAACTGCCATCACACCTGAGCTACACCGAACTATCAACTGCCCTCCCTCGAGACAACCACATTCCCTGACATCTGGAAGCGCGCCGAAGTCAACCTCCTCCTAAAGAAGCCTTCTGCAGACCCGACAGACCTCAAGAACTTCAGGCCCATCTCACTGCTTCCTTTTGCAGCCAAAGTCATCGAGAAGGCCGTCAACACCCAGCTAGCACACTTCATAGAAACCAACTGCATCCTAGACGCCTCTCAATCCAGATTCCGCAGCAACCATAGCACCGAGGCCGCCTCCTCGCCGCCACTGACGACATCCGTGCCCTCCTCGACCAAGGCTACAAGGTGGGCTTTATCCTTCTGGACCTATCAGCTGCCTTCGACACCTTCTCCCACCGCACACTAGCCACCAGACTCCACGACACTGGCATCCAAGGAAAACCTTTAGAATGGATACGATCCTTCCTCTCAGGCAGAACACAGAGAATAAGACTCCCGCCTGTTGGGAATTTCCTGTTGTCAGCTCGTGCTGCTGTGATGGTTCCACTCTAGAGTGTTGGGTTCATGAGCGGCAGTTGCTGCTGGGACCTGGAGGTTGTCGGTGGGAATAAACTACCCTCTTACCTTCAAGTTGCCGTGTCCTCGTCTTCCTTTCAGTGGCGACGAGCGGGAACCGACACCTCCAGATTCGTGTTTTGGGCGCTCCTGCGGACCCCCGAAGTCGTACCACGCTGCCTTGGTTGATTCCTAAACCTTGTGATTGGTCCGCCCGGCGTTTCGTGCTGCTTCCGCTGCCCATCCGTCCTGAATGTTGGTGTTGCTGTGCCAGGTCGGTGAAGGTGAAGAATCGGGGTCTAATTTGGGACATTTCTGTGTGCGCTCGAGCCTACATTGATTGCGCACCGTCCCGTTGCATAGCGACCCCGAGCTGTGCGCGCACCACTAGACCGTCTCTGAGGTCTGACGCGTCACGTCGGTGATGTCAAGCGTACCGACGTCTAGCGGCCATCTTCAAGTCAGGCCGTTCGTTTTCATCTGCTTGCTGTCATCATTGTGGATTCTGCCGGTGAGTGCATACTTCGAGTAATTACCACACCTGCATGTTAAAGCGGACCTGCACTTCTGGATAACTTCCTGTACAGCGCATCCGGTGATGCGCACACCTTTATCTGGTACTGTCTATATTTTATTATTAAAGTACGAAGGAACTGTCTTGGGCATCTGGTGATGTGCACACCTGCACAATCTTCGCAATGAATGTCAGCTGGGTCGGCATATTGTGTCAATAGATTTGTGGCGACATCTCGCTCAAATTCGTTTGTGCATTCCTTTCTGGTGCATTTTATTCAGGGCATTTTTTTTTTTCTCTCTTGTACTCAGCAAGTTCACTTCTTTTATTGTTTTACCTTTGGTATTGAATTGGTTGAGGCAGCAACTCACCCACGTTCGGCCATGGATCACATATCTGACCCTCCACCGTTTTACAATCTGCTGGTTCACCTCCTGTTCAATGGGAGCAGTGGAAGGACACTTTCGAAGCATATCTTGAAGCCATTGATGGAGAAACTTTCACCTCCAAGAAGAAAAAGTCGCTCCTTGTTTACAATTTAGGTGCAGAGGGTAGAAATATTTTAAAACGTTACGTCTTGAAACAGTCAGTACGCTGGTAAGTGGCGACAGTGGTGATTCAATCATTGTCGATGATTACGCAACTGTAATTAAGACTCTCGACAAAAGGTTCAGTCCCAAGAGGAACATAGTCCTTGAACGTCATAAATTCTTACAACGCGCTCAAATTCCGGGTGAGTCGATCGATGACTTTGTGGCTGCTCTTAGGATGTTAGCAGTCAATTGCAACTATAGGGAATTTAGAGACGAGATCATACGTGACCAGCTGATCGAGAAAACTTCCAACAAGAAAATTCAGGAGAAACTTTTGTCTTCCGACGATCCTGATTTAGAAACTGCGCTCACACTAGCTAGGAGTGTTGAGCATTCTTTGCTTTGTATGAAAGAAATGAGCAATAGTGTTTCTTCCAACGAGATTAAGGTTCTTAATACCAAACCTGTCTCCAAACCAAAAAGCTTGTTACCTAATCCATCGACCACTTTTTTTTCCAGAGACAATCCTGAACAAAGCACCAGTACTGCTGTTTCTAGGGGTAAACATAATGAGACTATGTGTTGACGTTGTGGGAGCAAATTACATTTAGGCAATGCCAGGTTTTGTTTTGCTCTTAATCAAACATGTTACAAATGTGGGAAAAAGGGTCATTACTCTAGAATGTGCAAAGCTGTCATTACCAAGAAGGAACAGACTCGTGTTGTAAAGGCCATTGAAGAAAATGCAGTTGATTCTGACAAGGAAGGTTATGAGTTACTGATGTTATCATCTTCCTCACCAACATCTGAAGGTGTAGTTGAGTTATCCTTGTTAAGGTGATCGCAGAAAAGGAAATCTCCTTCTTGTGAGATTCTTGTTAACGGCACCTCTCTTAGGTTTCTTGCTGATTCTGGTACACCGTTTACTCTCATTAATGCAAATGATTTTGGTAAATTGGCTGATGTCCATTTGGAACAGTCGAATATCAAAATTTTCGCGTATGGGGGCAAGAGAGTCGATGTCATGGGAAAATTCTCAGCGAATTTAGCTTTTGACACCGACCAAGCTAGTGGAACTGTATTTGTGGTTAAAGAGGGTACAAACTTGCTGGGGTGGGATGAGCAAGGTGCTCTTAACATCATCTTAGACCCCAATCATCCCGATATAGTTGTGTCCCGTAATTCGTTATGTCACCACAAGCCTAATGTCCTGACTACGGGTAGTGTTTCTCAGGTTTCTAATAACAGGTGGGCACACATTTTTCCAGAGGTTTTCCAAGCTAATCTAGGAAAACTCAAAGGATTTCAGCATCGCATCATTTTAAAAGACGGTGCAAAAGCAGTGGCCCACAAAGTTCGTAAGGTACCCTTGAGTTTACGCAACGAACTTAAATGCGAGTTGGAACGACTATGTAGTGCAGGGGTCATTGAACCTATCGAAGGTTCAGAGTGGTTGGCTCCCATTGTTTTAGCACGTAAGGCTGACAAGTCTCTTCGCATGTGTGTTGACCTGAGAGACCTCAATGCCAACATCTGGATTGATCGCCAACCACTACCCAACATAAATGAGATGTTGTCCACTCTGAAAGGTGCCAGATAGTTCTCCTCTTTGGATATCTCTTCAGCGTACCATCAGATTGAGCTGTGTAATGAATCGAGACATCTGACATCCTTTGTCACTCCCGAGGGTGCATATCGCTATATTCGCATGCCTTTTGGCCTTGCGTCAGCTTCAGCTGTTTTTCAAAGACTAATGACCAAGTTGTTCAAGGATATAAGTGGGGTAGCATTTTTCCAAGACAATATCCTTATCTATGGGACATCTGAATCTGAACATGATGAGAGGGTTAGACAAGTATTAACTATAATTAGATCTAGTGGGTTAACATTACGGGCAGACAAGTGCAAATTTCTGCAGGAAGGTGTTGATTACCTTGGTCATCATATTTCAGTTAAAGGCATTGAACCCAAGCTAAAAATAATTGAAGCTGTCCAGAATGCGCCCATACCTACGAATAAAGACCAACTTCGTTCCTTTTTAGGTTTGGTGGAATATTATGCCAAGTTTGTCAGCAATTTTTCCACAAAAACTGCTGCCATGCGCAATTTACTTAAGAAAAATGTTAAATTTGTATGGGATGTTGTTTGTAACGAAAATTTTGAATCCATCAAACAAGAAATTGTGCATGCTCGTCCCCTCAAACTCTTCGACATAAATGACTTGTGCATTGTATCTACTGATGCCAGTAATGTGGGGTTAGGTGCAGTATTGCTTCAAAGGAGGAGTGATGGTCGAGAAGAAACCATAGGTTTTGCCTCTAGGACTCTGAGAGGCGCTGAGAGCACTTACTCGACTATCGAAAAAGAGGCTTTCGGATTGTGGTGCGGTGTTCAGCATTTCAGGAATTTCCTATGGGGAAATGTGTTCGTTCTTAGAACCGACCATAAGCCTTTGGTCGATTTGTTTACTACTAAAGGTGGTGGGAGAGCCACACTGCGCATTTCAAAATGGCAATACAGGTTGCAAGAATTTCAGTATCGTCTTGAGTATGTGGCAGGGGCCAAGAATCTTGTGGCTGATTGCTTATCTAGATTACCTCTTTCAGGTAATGGTGTTGAGGCTGAGGATTGTGATGATTTAGAAATGGTGTGTGCGGTGTGTTCGCTGGAGGATACTACTGGTGGGGCTTTGTTGGAGCGAGAATGGTTGGAATGCGTGTCAGAAGATATGGATATGGTCAGGGTCATTGATCTCATAGCCAGTGTGTGGCCCAGTGACAAGGATTGTCCCTCTGAGCTAGCTCCTTATAAGAAGATTAAGGACGAATTGTCTGTGGTCAATGGCGCATTAAGACGTTGTGGATTGTTAGTTGTTCCCATGTCTTTACGCAAGAGGATTTTAATTTTGGCTCATGAGGGTCATCCTGGTATATGGGCGATGAAGCGTAGGATAAGACAGGATTTCTGGTGGCCTGCTCTGGACAAGGATGTAGAACATTTTGTTAGAGATTGTTGCACGTGTGTTACGAGTGATAAATCCCAAGTGACACATCCTTCACCTGTTGAACCCATTGTTGTGAAGAATATTCCGTGGACCAAATTGGCTTTCGATATTGCGGGCCCTTTTGGGCTCATTGGGAGTTCTACTAAATACGCTCTTGTTTTGATTGATTATATGTCAAAGTGGCCTGAGGTAAGGTTTGTCGAGAATGTTAACTCTTCGTCAGTCATCAAGTTTTTGCAGGATGTTTTCCTCAGAGAAGGTTTTCCTGAAGAATTAGTATCGGACAATGGCACCCAGCTGGTTTCGGGTGAGATGCAGGTGTTCCTTAAGGAAATTGGTGTCAAACACACTCTCACTTCTCTTTATCACCCCCGTAGTAATGGCCTTGTTGAGCGTTTCAATCGCGTTGTCAAGGAACATTTGCAGCTGGCGTTAATAAATGGATTACAGTGGCGGCAAGCGGTGAGTGACATGTTGTGGGCTGTAAGAACTACCCCCCATGTCAGCACTGGCATTGCTCCGTTTACTTTGTTGAGAGGGAGAATAGCTGGTTCCAAGTTAAACAAGGAATGGATGTCTAGGAGGGAGGTGGATCTTGAAAAACTATCTAAAGTAACTGATGTCAGAGTGGTTGTTCAGGCTAAGTATAGTACCAGGTCTGAGGTTAATCATTCATTGTCTGTCAAGACAGGGGATTGGGTGAGAGTCAAAAAACCAGGTCTCCTTCGCAAGGGGGAGTCTAGTTTTTCAGCTCCCAAAAGAGTGTCTGTGGTGAAGGATCGTGTAGTGGTGTTGGAGAACGGAAAAGTGTGGAACAAGTGTGCTATTTCCAAGGTGCCTGAGTCAATGCTCAGCTATGTCAACAGGAGGTTTGGTGTTCATCATCCTTTGACTGATACGGCCTCTGTTAATCAAGGCAAGGAAACTGTTCTTCAGGACCTGGTCATTCCTAGGGGTGCGTCAACGAGATCGAAATCTGTTCCTGTAAGGTTTCATAATTATGTTATGCCTTCAAGTGTTCACGGTAAAGAAACTGTTCATCGCAACTATGTCAATTCTAGAGGTGCACCTACCAGATTTAGATCTATTCCTAAAAGGTTCATTGATTATGATATGCGTTAATGTGTCCTCTGTTCATCTATTGTTAGCCTTTATTTCTGCACTTGTTTCCTTATTTTGTTTTCCTTATACTTCTTGTGTAATGTGTGAAGGAAGGGGGGTGTGTTGGGAATTTCCTGTTGTCAGCTCGTGCTGCTGTGATGGTTCCACTCTAGAGTGTTGGGTTCATGAGCGGCAGTTGCTGCCGGGACCTGGAGGTTGTCGGTGGGAATAAACTACCCTCTTACCTTCAAGTTGCTGTGTCCTCATCTTCCTTTCACCGCCCTTACTCTTAGAACCGACAAAGATCAGATGCGGAGTTCCCCAAGGATGCTCCCTCAGCCCCACACTCTTCAATGTCTACATGGCGCCCCTCGCAACCATAGTCAGAAACCACAGGCTCAGCATCGTCTCCTACGCCGATGACACCCAGCTCATCCTCTCCCTCACCAAGGAACCCAACATCACCAGGCACGGGGAGATTAAGGGCCTGATTCACAAAAGTAATCTGAGACAAAATCCTAACTTTACGACTTTCGGAATCCACAAAAGGCATTTAGGAGTAGTAAAGTTAGGAATCTTAACTTTACTACTCCTAAATGCCTTTTGTGAATACCGAAAGTCGTAAAGTTAGGATTTTATCTCAGATTAGTTTTGTGAATTGGGCCCTAAGTGATTCTCCCAGAATCACAGGATGCTTGAGCTTCCGCCGGACTCGAACCTGGTTCCCAGCTTAAAAGTCAGCTGTTAAGCCACACACACCCTCTTCTAACTGAGGAGGAGGATCAGGGAAGATTGCAAAGAATAATTTGCCATTTTTGACAGATGTCCCGATTCCGCCCTATTCTAAATGATCCCCATTACTCACAAGGCAAAATCGGGCCCTATATTTTTATGCAATATTGCTACTCATGATTTTCTTAGTATGGGTTTCTGAGGGGAAGGTGTCCCTACCTGCTCCATACAGACACTTTGGTGATGTCCATGATTCTAGAAAACACAAGTGCAAGTGCCCACATTTTTTTAGGGGCGCATCAGGCCATCCACGTCCCTTGTAGCACTGCCCACTTCTACCGCTGTCACCACCCACTTCCGACTGGTAGCATCTCATTCCTGCACAGGCTCTGAATAATGGTTAATGGGTGGGGGGGGGATCCTTAAGAACAATTTGGGGACAAATGGAATAAAATACTGAATTTTACAGTGCTAGATTCATTTAAATTGGCTGAAGAGTCATAGACTCTGAAAGGGCATTTATGGGGCTTCAGAGAGTTCATATATGTTCCTGTTCAGAAGTGATACTAGCTTAGTATGCTTTCAATCTGTCATCACCTTTGACCCCAATGACCCATTTAGGGCAAAGGCACACCAATGCTAGATCCTTAGCCCACGAGATTGGAAGCCAGGTCTTTTGGAATAAGACAACCACTCTAGCGATGAGAAAAGTAAAATCACAGTTATATCTTGTCAAACTCCTATCTATGCAGAAGAATTTACATTCGAACAAGACTTTGTCACACTTGTCAAAGACTCACAGTTTGTTACTCAGACACAGATATCCTTAAAGTAAGTGCACACACAAATAATGGTATAATAAATGTTTGTTATAAAGGTCCTATATGAATTTAGGCATTATTTGCAACATCATTTGATGTATCAAAATGACAATAAACATTGTGAGGACACTAGAACAGAAATGAAGACATTGTATTTGTTATCAATTAGCTTCAAAACCTTCAAAACAAAAATGCTAAATCCTAATCTAACTAAACTCTAATTACGTGTTAGGAATAATACAAAAAAGAAAAGAATACTAAAGGACACCCAAACACATACAAACTGTAATAATTACAGGAAAGCAGGTATGTCCCAGGTCTATCATTCCAGATTCTGCACGTCCCATATGAGTGGACAGCCAGCATCCCGCTGCTGAGATGTGCTGCTAAATGACTTACCTCAGGCTTAAGCATCCAGGGAGGATGAAAGATGGAAGTGTCATCTGTAGACTTCTGTGGATACTGTTGGTGTCGGTCCAGCAGCATCTCTATTCAGCCTTCAGATCTCTCTGACCAAGCTCTCAAAAGAAATGCTTTTTATATGATTTACCCACTCCTCTAATTATAAATACACAAACCCAAGAAATTGTGGTTGATTCAGATCCACTAACACTGATCATATGTTAGATCCAAACAATTCAGAGCAAGGTTACTTCATAACTGACTTTTGCACATATATTAAAATGTATCAATATCTCCTTGACTGATTGAGGCCTTTTTGACATAATCTAGTTCAAATTAAGGACATAACTGAAGTTACCTCTTTCTCTTCCGGTGTTTTGACGTCAGGTGGTGCCCGTGGTACGTCATCACTTGGAATACATACCAGAATCGTAGGGTGCTCTACTACCAAAGATGCTCACTGCACATCCCCTTAAAATGTATTTTGAGCTTCCTCTGCTCAGAACCATTTGCAGCACTCCCAGGACTCTTCGGCTTCAATGACATTGGAAGGAAGGCAAAGCATGAAGCCACCTCTGGAAGCCCAGAGAGAAGGAGGGAGGGATGATGCTGTGATGCAATGCACTAAGGTTAGCTTTGAGCACCAAAGAGCATCTCTTTCTGAACCACCTTTCAACATAATACCCTTCACATTCTAATCACACTACTTAGTAGGTTAATAAAAATATACTTTACATAAGATACACCTTACTTTATCACAAGATTATGCATAAGCACAATGTGTTCTGTGTTAATATCTTATCAATATTCACCATGCTATAAGGGAGATAGTTCCACCACAGTTCTCTACCATAGGGAGACACATATACTGTGAAGTCTCTTCTCTATAGTGTGGGGTGACACAAACAGGGGATATCTCTAGCTCTACAACATGAGACTATGGGGGTTTATGAAGAGGTCTCTTCTCACTAGAGAACAGTGTCAGACAAGGCTTGTAATACAGTTCTTTGCTCACACACCCTCTTAACAACATTGGGTCTTAGTTATGTCTGGACTAGTTTGTG
Source organism: Calotriton arnoldi (assembly GCA_963921515.1). Taxonomy (NCBI): domain Eukaryota; kingdom Metazoa; phylum Chordata; class Amphibia; order Caudata; family Salamandridae; genus Calotriton; species Calotriton arnoldi. The sequence goes on from CAWUFW010010143.1 coordinate 344,137, forward strand.
AATTGTAGACTGCGCCAGTGCAAAGACTTTTCAATTGTAACAGTGGAATTTCGCATTGAATGAGCAATGTAAATGTCTTCTTTGCATTCGTCATTGGTGCAAATGTTGATGCAATACTATTAACCTGGACACGAGCTTCAATGGTGCCCTAAACTACTATTTAAAGAAAGGATCCATTTGTTTAAAATCTGTATATTGTAAAATATGACAGCTTGCCTTCTGGAATTCTGATTGTTTTCAATAATGTGCCTGAGTATGATCTGAAGAGTAATGTTCCAAAACAGCAAACTACTCATAAAGCACAGCATAACAACCTTTATATTATCTTTATATGGAAGAGATACCAGACAAAACATGCATCGGCAAAGGCAACAGGTCTCCTTAGTGAATCCTTTTGGCATTGCTAATTCTTTTTTTGGCTTACATAGTGTTAGACCTGGCAGCCTTAGGGTGGTCTTCCCCCCAATGTTTTGCATTCCTCCTCCACTTTTCTGACCTCTTTTTTGCTGGTATTTGGACTCTGTACACTTTACCAGTACTAACCATGGCTAAAGTGCATTTGCTCTCTTCCCTCAACATGGTAAGATTGGTTAATCCCCAATTGGCATAATTAATTACTTATAAGTCCCTACTAAAGTGGTAATACATGTACCCAGAGCCTGTAAATTAAATGCTACTAGTGGGCCTGCAGCGCTTATTGTGCCACCCACTTAAGTATCCCTTTAACCATGTCTCACGTCTGTCATTGCAGAAACTATGTGTGCAGTTTGCACTGTCATGTCAAAAATAAACCCTTTGCCAGGCCCAAACCTTCCTTTTTTATTCATATAAGTTACCCCTAAGGTAGGCAATGGACAACCCAGGGGGCAGGGTGCAATGTATTTAAAAGGCAGGACATGCACTTTTCAGTTTTGAATGTCTTGATAGTAAAAATCTCTCATATTTGTTTTTCACTACTGTAAGGCCTATCTCTCCTATAGGATAACATTGGGATTACCTTATTACATTTTCCAAGTGTAATTTCCAATTGGGAAGAGATAAACTAGTCAAGTCTGGTGTCTCTGGAATCACACTTTAAAATCCAAAGGTATGGTGAAGTTGGATTTTAAATTGCAATTCTGAAAATGTAACTTTTAGAAAGTTGACATTTTCTTGCTTTAGCTATTTGGTGCCTGTAGCCTGTCTCTGTTCACATGACTGGGTGTGGGTGACAGGTGAGTTTTGTGTTTTCCTCCTAGACAGCCATACACAATAGGAGTTTAAGTGTATCTCAATGGGCCATCTCTGGCAGGATGGGAGGGAGGAGTTGGGCACAGCCTCACACCTGAATAGGCCATGTCCTGTCCACACACAAGGGCTGCATAGTCCCCTGTTGTAAGTCTGGAGCCAGAGCAGGAAGGGGGGATCTCTGTGCACTTCAAAGGCATGTCTTTGAAATCTCCCCCACTTCAAAGGCACCACTGGGTAAAAGTCCTGTAACCTCAAACACCACCACTTCAGTACACTTCTGTATCTGTGAATACTCTGCCTGGAAGCAGGACTGAAGTGCTGCTGAATGACTGTCTCTCTGCTGGACTGCTGCTCAGCTGGACTCCTGCTTTGCTGTGCTGACCTGCTAGCCTCCTGCCTTCCTACCTGGGTGAGAAGGATTGGACCTGCATGCCTTGATCCCAGAACCCAGAGTGAATACAAGGGCTAGTTGGCTGGCCTCCTGATCTGAAGCATCAGGGACATAACAGGCTTCCAACCCCTGCACCTGGCCTCTGCCATCTGTGAGTCAACCCTGCCAAGTGGTACCACCCATGTTCTGGACCTTTGGAAGTGGGCCTAAGGTGCTTGCCTGCGGAATCGATACATCTTCTCTGCTGAGCGACTTATCCTCAAGCAGAACTGATGCATCTTCTTGGCTCAGCGGTGTATCCCGAGAAGAACCAACGCATCACCGCTGTTGCATGGATTGGATCTGTCGCAAAAGACTTGCATCACCGCCGCCTCCCACATCATTGGACCGATGCATCTCCTTCGGAACCACCACATTATAAGTATACCGGGTGAACCCACAGGAGAGGATGAGAAGGCGGAGGAGCCAACTGCTGCAGAAGGGGAGGATTTGACCCCTAGAATAGAACTCCCTGCCAGGACAAGGAGCAATGCCTCTTCCCATGGCCTATCCCCAGACGAACTGTCAGCGAGGAGGGAGGAAACAGAGCTCAAGCTGCAAATAGCCAAATTGAAAATGGAGGAGAAAAAAGCTGAAAGAGCCTTGGAGGAGAAGAAAATTCTACTGGCTCATAAACTGAGTCTGGAATAGCTGGACATCAAAGCCAGACAGGCAGATTCCAGGAGTGATGGTGGCAGCTTACCCACAGTGACAGAGGGAGACAAAACAGTTTGCACTCCCAGGGATTTGGTGCCCAGTTATGTGGTGGGAGACAACATAGACAAATGGTTTTCCGCCTGGGAGGTAGCCCTGAGGGTCCACAAATTACCAGAATAGAATTGGGGAGGTAGTCTGTGGAAACACATGCACACCTCCAACACTAGAGGTTGGGGACCAAAACATGTACACTCCATTGAAAGCCATTTTAAATGCAAAGTTTGGACTCGCCCCTGAAAACTTCCGCCAAATGTTCAGGGACAGCCAGAAGCTCCCCAGCCAGTCCTGGGTAGATTTTTCAGATTACTACAGCAAGACACTGAATGATTATAACGGGTTGTACAATCTAATTATGAGAGAGCACATGCTCAGTATTTGTTTTGCAGAATTGCGCCAGTACCTACAGTAAGGTCTACGTTTGATAATACTTAATGTATATTTATGTGCAAGGAAAAATAATATCACCCAGTTGTATATTTTGGGTGATATCATAAGCTCATTAATAATTTGACACTCAGAAGCCGGATTTATAGTTTTTTGCGACTTTAATATACACTTGGTTGCTTTAAATCCCGCAAATGGAAAGAGTAATTGCACTGCAAAAGAATGTTGTGCCAAAATGTACCAGCTTGGGTTTACCCTGCTAACAGAAAAATTAAGGTTCATTCCACTTTCAAACATTCTAAACATGGCTCAATTATTGACTATACTTTTATTTCAGAAATCCTAAACCCAAATCTGATAGAATATAGGGTGACCCCCTTGACTTGAGAGTAATCACAACCCTCAGATAGTTATATTACAATTGCCAATAAACTATAACCCTAGATTTAAAGAGCTTCCCAACATGGCCCATTCTTCATACAGTCTGAAGAGACTAGTTTGGCATATGGATAAACACGAAGAAATAATTCAGGCTGCTAAAGCAATAATAAAGAATAGTGACCAGTGCGAGGAGGGGGTAGGTTACATGATTAATTAATGGAATTATATAACAACATCCCTGGTGGGAAATTTTTCAGTACAAATTCATAAGAAAACTAATATTACATTAAGTTCCCCGAATAAATGGTTTACTTCCAAGTTATTCAAATTAAAACAATCAGTTTAATAGAGCTGTATGGGATGCCTACTCCCATAGATACCAGCAATCCTACTATTCCTATAAGGACAAAATGACGGCACTAAGAAGATCCTATAGACGAGAAGTTTGGGTGGCTAAATCATATTACAAAGCAGGGCTTTGGAATAATTTACTTCATGCCTCCAAACAAAATAATGTAAAGAAGTTTTTGGAAATAATCAACGAACCTGAAAGGGGAGGCAGTAGGACCAATTGTATTAACATTGTGGAAACTGAATGGGTAAACTTTATTACCAATCTGTAATGGCATGGTCGACCCAGTTGTGAAAAAAGCATGACATGTGTCTTAATTATGAAAAATTTAGTAAACCAAATACTGAGATAGAGAGTGGTATGTGTAGGAAGGTAGGATCTGACTGCATGGTAACCCCCACTTTTTGCCTGGTGTTTTGCTGGTCTTTGACTAGTCTGACTGGGATCCTGCTAATCAGGACCCCAGTATATCTGCTTTCTCCCTAAAATGTTATGCATGTACTTTGGTACACTCCAGATTGGATATTGGGGTACCCTTATAAGTCCCTAGTAGATGGTACCCATGTACCCAGGACATATGTACCCCAGAGGCCTCCCATGGGCTGAAGCATGTATTATGCCACCCATGAGAGGCCATGCAAAATGGAACTCCAGGTCTGCTACAGCAGCCTGTGTAAGATGGTGCTTGCACCACTTACTTTAGATATAGGTTCACTATATTTATAGGTCACTACACTTAAAACTTATAAGTTACCCCTATAGCAGGCCTTATCAATCCTGAAGGCAGGGTGCTGGGTTTTTAGTGAGAGGGTGCCCCTGCATGAGCAGAGCCCCTCTGCAGCCTTCGGAGACCATTCTCCCGGGTTGTCGGTGACTCAGCCGGACATATAGGTAGAGGTGCATTATAACCTCGCGGTAAATGCTATCTCGAAAACGGCTGCATAGAAACATATCGTGTTTTGTATCAAACACCTTGGAATCATACCTCTACACCAGTAACTGGTGTGGGAGGTATGATTCCACCCTTCAGAAGCGAGCTTCGTGGGGTCACTGGTCTAACCGGTGCCAGCTTTCTCGACCCGGACAGCACAAAATGGATGCTGCCGACCAGAGACACATTTCTGCCCTCCTGCTGCTGAGCCAAGCTCAAGCAGAGGAAGGCAGCACAATAGGCATCCTGTCACAGGGAGGTGTGACCACCTCCCAGACAGAGTTTAGTGTATTGGGGCTGGGTGGGTGCACTTCTGAGAGTGCCTGAAAGTCTGCACCTGGGGCACATTTGGTGTCCCTGTGCATAGTCCAGCTCAAACCAGTAATGGGAGCCATTGGCTCCTGCTCTGGCACGAAACTGGACAAAGGACATGGGTGTAACCACCCCTCTGTCCTGCCCGTCCCCTAGGAGGGTCCCCTGAATCTGTCCAACCCTCTCCCGTGGGTACAAAAGGGCTTACCTGTCTGTAAGACTTTAGATTTTTACATGGACAAGATTCTACAAGAAGAAACCACTGACCTTCGACCGTCTGGACACTCTGGACTTCGCAGGACCTCGACTGGGCTCGACTTCGTCCCCCTTTCCGTCCGAAGCTTAGTTCATGCCCGTGCTCCATACAGGCTCCGTGCAGGACCTGTGGTGCACTAAAGACAACTGAAGAATCTCCCTTGGAGTGAAGGAGTTACTCCCCTGCATTCGCAGGCACCTAACCGCAACTGACCGGTCTGCTGATCCTGAGCTCCTGCGGACTCCGAAGATTTCAGCAACACAGGAGGTGGGTTTCTGAAGGTCCCTGAGGTCAATCTGCCCTCTCACCGAGTTGAGGCCAGTATCCCTTTTGGGGACTGCGTGACCCGAACCCCTGTGTACCACGTCCATTTGCAAGTGCATATGCTTGTTGGCGATTCCCAAGCTTGTGCATTGGACTTCGTGTAGTCCTGACCCTGAGCAGTATTTGCACCAAAGAACTCCAGCCTCCTCACACCGAGTGCTCCGTGGGCTGGTACTTTGCAATCTTGCTCGAGGTCCCCTCACGACTCCTGGTCATTCAGCCTGTGGGTCCCTCTGAGGGTCATCTAGATTTCTGTTGGGCTTTCCTGGTTGCTCCAGACGTGCCCTAACTCCCCAGAGCTTGGTGAGTCCCCTGGACCTTGCTGGTCCACACCGTAACCTGCTTGACCTTCCTGCGTGGGTTGCTTTTGCCAAGGCTTGTTGGTGCTCCAGCCGGACACTGACCCCTCAGTACTCGACATCCTTCATGGGACAGCACACCTCCGGCTCCTGGTCATCCTCAACGTCTCCGGGTCTTCGTGGCTGCAGAGTCAAGCATCCCTTCTTCATACCTGAAGCAACCGACATCGGTGGGCATTCGTCTACCGAGCCCCTGGTCACTCTGAAGTGACCCAGACTCTGTCCCCTCTGCTTTCAGGTTCCATCTTCCTCGAATCCAGGCTTGGATTCCACTGGACCCTCTCACCTTCCACGGCAGCAGTACTTTGCAGCTCTCCATTGAGAACGACGGCAGTTTCCGACGCCACTTCAGACCTATGCACCCGGCTCCTCGGGGATAGGTAACTCTGGTACTTCGATATCCACTGGTGGGGTGGCTCTTCAAACTCTAAGTTCCAACAGGTTTGCTCGAAGTCCTCCTAGAAGGGTCCTTAAACTTTAAAAGTGTAACCGCGACTTCCCCGTAGAATTGTACGGAGCCCGCGGTCGTGTTCCCACACTGCACCTGGCCTCCGTGGGGTCCCTGTCTACTTACCTTGGGTGGTTCCTTGGGGTCCCAGCAATTCTACGTGCTCCAGACATTGTCTTCATCTCAGTTGTGACTGTTATACCACTATTTTAGTATATGGTTTGGTCTCCTCTGGAGCCCACTGTGTATTGTGCTACTTACAACTGTTCTATTGATCTCGTATTGTGTGCTTTGTGTTCTATCCTTGCTAGAGGATAGAAGAGAGTGTTATATTAATAAATACATATTTTTATATAACTTCTGTGTGGTTCTCCTTCATTTAGTCATTCAGGAGGTGGCATTCTGGTAAAACAAGCTGCTTTACATTCCTTCAAGATTAAGCCTGAAGGCTGCTCTCCACAGCTACCACTAGGATCGCTTTCTAAAGGTTATCTTTGACCTCTTACATCATAAGGGTCGTTTGGACTGGTGCAAGGTGCCCACTTTAATTAGTGGACAGCATATACCAGGCCAACTTCTCACAGTATGAGCCTGGGTACGAACAATATTGTGAAATTTAGCGACAGTAGCCCTGATTTAAAGAAGGACCTGGATCGTATAAGTTGTATGAAATAGCCATTCTCTTACGTGGCCTTCATTCAAATGGTGCTCCAGGTCCCAACGGGCTTCCCAATGCATTGTTCCGTGCCAATATTGATATGTGGGCCGAAATATTAACCCCATTGTTTAACGAGGTATTGGTATCGGAAATTGTGCCTGTATCATGACAAGGTAGTATTCTGCAGGCTATTTATAAAAGCGGCCCGGTTGACAACCCTGCTAATTACCGGTTAATTTCCTTAACTGATGTCGACGCTAAGGTTTTTGCCTCACGGCTATTGATAGACCTGGAAAAATGGGCAACACAACAAGATATAATTCCACTTAATCAAACAGGTTTTCGTAAGGGTCAATCTACTATTACCAACTTGTTGGCCCTTACTCTATTAGCAGAGCAGGCAATTTAAAAAAAACAAAATCTATATATCGCCTTTATAGATTTAAAGGCAGCCTTTGATTCAGTTCCACAAGATTTATTATGGAAAGAACTGGTTGTCTGGAACGTTCCACAGAACTTGATAGAGGGCATAATTCTTCTGTATGCCAATACTTGGGTTCAGGTCAGGCGGGGTGACGGTGGTACTTTATCACAAAAAATTTAAACTCATAATGGCTTAAAGCAAGGTTGTGTCCTCGCTCCTTGCCGTTTTAATTTATTTTTATCAGATCTTCTGCAGCATTTGGGTTCTGTCAACGCCCATTCTACAAGATTAGGTGAGTTGCAAATTAGTTATCTTCAATATGCAGATGATACTATTCTGTTGAGTCAAACCCCTATAGGACTACAAATATTGATAAATGCTTTTGATGATTATATACTAATGAATGGCCTGGAACTGAATGTAAAAAAACTAAAATCATGAAATTGGTCCAGCAAAACTAAAGGCTAATTCATGGAGGGCCAGAGGTGGGCCAATTGAAGTTGTCAAAACCTATAGATACTTAGGGATTTTATTTGATGATAGAGTTTTGTTTAAGAATCATTTTAAAGATCTATGGGCAAACACTGTTACCTTAATTCATGCTTTTAAAGGTCTGCATAAATCACTGAATTGCCAATCATATGATCACCTCCTTAAAGTCATGAGAGCAAAGCTCCAGCCAACTATCACATTTGGCTCACCTAACAGCAGGGGAAAAGATGCGAAGCTATTGGATCTATTAATAATCAAGGCTTATAAAGCAACTTTTGGGATTCCCAGCTCTGTGGGTCAAGCTGAAATAATATTGGAGTTTGGTCTCCAAAGACAATGTCTGGTGTCGCAAGGGGCATTTTTGAAATGCATGTACTCTATGTTTTCATCTGATCCTGCCTCCCTAGCGAACAACTGCTGGCTTGAAATAACTAAATCTGTTTATACTGCTACCTGGAGATCTTATATTTTAACTTGTTTACATGAAATTGGCTTGCAGATTGGGCTTAATGACCTGATAATGCCCAATTATAAATGAATCCTAAAAAAACAAATCAAAGTTAATTCCTTCAATGCGGATAAAATTGCTTTAGCGGCAAAAACTCATGCATGGACTGTGATCAATTCACACCAGTCTTTGTGTATCCAGCCATACCTTAATGCCCACTTTTCAGCTTTAACCCGTTCGGTGCGTTGGACGGCCCCCGGCCGTCCGACGTCACAGTGGGCGTGTGCGGAGGACGGCCGGGGGCCGTCCGAAACACGCCCACTCAATAAATCACCTGCACCACGGCGGAATTCGTGCCGCGGTCAACGGGTTAATAAAGAAAAACGTTTTTAAAAATTAGATTGGGAATTAACCCAAGAAAGGAGGACACGCCGACTTGGATTCAGCACTGGCCTAATACCAACTGTAGACTTTGTGGGTGGCCACATGAATTTGTATTGTATATAGTATGTGTGTGTCCCAATTTGCTTAAAATACGTCACATATTTTTAAAACCCTTATTTCTGTAGCTTGGGGTAAGATCGGCTCGTCAGGCTCTTTTCTTATGTCTATCTGGCGAGTCGATTCCGCTGTTATGCCAATTGATAACGTTTTTAGCTGCTGTTGAAAAATGTCTGGCATTGATGGTCTAAGGTATACTATAATTAAATCAAATGGTTCTAAGAAATGCATTTTAACTGCTTATTTGCACATTATGGCCTCCTGAAAGATTTAGGGGTCGATTCCGATTCGGGCCGGAAAAAGCACCGACCGACTCGGATCCGGAAAAAATACCGACCGACACGTACCCGTGGCGCCCGACACGCCAAGTACGATGCAAGGCGCGAAAATCCGACCGACACGTAACGAAACCAAGTCGACCGACCGAGCCGCACGGAAAACAGCAATCCGGCCGGAAAAACACGCGAATCCAACCGACCGACACGCACCCGGAACAAATCCGACCGAAACGTACACGCTAACTCCAAACCGCTAAGTACGATGCAAGGCGCGAAAACCAAGAGCGAGTCGGACGGAGGACAAGCCGTCACGACCGACACGCATACAAAACCGAGCCGAAGCAACACAATACACCGCGACCGACGCGTACGCAGCATAGAAAACTGCACAAACACAGCGTGAACGAAACGGAGAACACCGTACGAGACCAATGCAGGGTCCGACTCGGTCACAAGAACGTTTCCAACATACACAAACAGCACAAAGGAAAAATCACCCAAAAAAGGCCAAACAAGCAATTACCAAGCCAATAAATACTGGGGGGTGGGGACAGAGAACAAAGACACACCCACAACTCCACCTATATAAAGGACACAAATCACTACCATGAGCCTTTGCAAATGCCATTCCACTGCCAGCACCCAAGAGAAAGCAACCACACACCCACAGCTCATCCCTCACACAAGCCACACACCATCAGCACACCAACAAATACCTACCTCACATACACCCAGCAAAACACACACTCACACACCCTCACCTGCACACCAACACACACAACACTCACCATCACCACCCATCACCATGCCCCCCAAGAAGAATCACAAGTTCCTAGATTGTGAATTGGAAGTCCTGGTAGACGAGATCCTCAGGGTAGAGCCACAGCTGTTTGGCACATTGGTCCAACAGACCCCCATGTCGCAGAAAACCAAGATGTGGGAGAGGATCATCAACAGGGTGAACGCCCAATCACCATGTCGGCGCACAAAGACCGACATCCAGAACAGGTGGTATGACGTGCGCAGGAGGGTACGGAAACTGCTGAAGCAAGACTACATCAACAGCCAACACACCGGCAGTGGCCCTCCTGCCAAGCCAATATACCTCAGGCCCTGGGAGGAGAAGGTGCGGGCCATCCTACCGCCAGTGAGCATATATGGACTAGAGGACATCCCAGAGCCTGGTGAGTACACAACAAATGTACACAATATACTGCCACAAAACACACACACATCACTGTCAAGGGGAGAGTCAAACCATGCACTCATAGCAATCACACAGCAACCAGAACAGAATCATCCCAAAATGTGTATGTCAGTCAGAGAAACACAACACATGCCATCAAAAAAGTCACATCCAACTGTGCCAACACATGTACAAACACAACCACAACTACAGCTAGGCAGTGGCACAAATAGAACTAACAAACACATCCACACATGTAGCCACCACAACAACACCAACACACAGTGAAGCCCACTCAAAGGAAGGAATTCTGTGTATGCTGGCCAAGTCAGTGTAGCCAATAGCATCATGGGAGTCGCAGTCACACATATTGCCCGCCCCAAAACTGCCCCATCAACACCACCATGAACCATGCGCACATCACAGGGAGTGGAGAAGGACTCACAAGATGGCTGACACTGGCTACTGCTGTGGGGAGCACAAGGCCCTGCTGCCAACTGTGCACCAACAAACAGCAGGACACCACTGACTGACATCCTGAGAGACAACTTCCACTCCCTGCAATGCAAGCACGTTCCATGGTGGGATATCTGGCTGGCTGGGTGGGAAGGGGGACTTGCAGCACTGACTATAGTCACCAGCACCTCCCCTCACACCCCCCAACACAAACTCCACAGTACCCACCTGGTAGAATGCAATGCCCTCCATCCTAACACAAGATCCCACAAAGCACCACCACCCTGGGTTATGTTGTGTGAAGCACAGGGACACTCTTGGGACTCTTAGCCAAACAACTGCCAGGACAACACTCCCAGCCATCCTGTCAGCACAGCCAGCCCACCCCACAGGGAAGCAGAGTCAAAAGGAAGGAAGCATGGGCATGCTGGGAAGGGGGGTGGAGGCAATAGCATGATGGGAGTCGTAGTCACAGACATTGCTCAGCCTCACAACTGGCCCATCAACACCACCCTGAACCATGCTCACATCACAGGGAGTGGAGAAGGACTCACAAGATGGCTGACACTGGCTACTGCTGTGGGGAGCACAAGGCCCTGCTGCCAACTGTGCACCAACAAACAGCAGGACACCACTGACTGACATCCTGAGAGACAACTTCCACTCCCTGCAATGCAAGCACGTTCCATGGTGGGATAACTGACTGGCTGGGTGGGTGGGAAGGAGGTCCGGCTGTCAACCAAACACAAGCAATGCAGACCATGTTCACACCCCAGAAAATACATAGAAATGCCCAAATAATGCAGGACAATGTGCCACACCAATATCAACCCCTGACTGTGATGACTTAGGACAATGCAATGTACAGGCCCGCACCCAGAGGCACAGTCACAACTGTCATGTGTGTCAACCATTGATGCCTGCAGAAACATGACATACATTGTTTGTGTCTCCCAAAAACAGGTGATGATGGGGACACAGCAGCAGACGCTGAGAGTCCCAGTCCCAGGCTCAAGAGGATGCCAAGCTCACTGGCGTCGTACAGCCTCTGTCCTCCTCGGACGATGAAGAACAACCTGGCACATCCGGTGCAAGTCAACATGCAGCACCAGCAGGACCACCAGCTGCAGCACCAGCAGGACCACCAGCTGCACCCCCTGCACCCACCCCTACAACGACTGTCACCACGAATACCATCCCTGCCGACATGGACAGAATAAGGAGCAACACCAGCACAATGACCCTGGACCAACCTGGGGCCATGGACACCACCACCACCACCAACCCCCAAGGTGGACCAGGGTTATCTGTGCGTGCCACTGCACACACTGCACATGTCAGCAGGGGTGGTGGGAGGGTGGGAGACAGAGGTCGCTGCTTGCAGACGTTGCTGGTGTGCATGACGACCCACAACTGGTACGCATAGCTGATGCGTACCAGTCCAGCACCGGAGAGCTCAGCCAGGTAGTGGGGCTCCTCAGAGACATTAAACAGCAGCAGGCTGCCCATCATGCCCGCTTGGACTCCCACATGTCCCACGTGGAGTCACACATGTCCCGTGTGGACTCACACATGTCCCGCGTGGAGTCCAAGTGGGATGCACTGCATGAGATGACGGTGGTGCACAGGGACATTTTACAATGCCTCCGCCAGATGAACAGCAACCAGTCCACACCTCCCTGTGTGCCAACAACATCTGGTGCCGAACAAACTGCAACTGCCACAGGGAGGGAGGAGGACTCTGGCGGAGAGTCCCCTGCACCGCAGCAGCCTGCACTTGAGGGCCCCCCAAGAAGAGGGGTCGTCCGAGGAGGGAAAAGTGAGAGGCCGATGGCCAAGCGCAACTCCCAGGAAGCCTGAACCTGTTCTGGATGTTCGCCTTTGTGCACAGACTGTTCACCCTGTTGACGGCAACACTACTCCCACACATTGCATGGGGAGTACAAGTTGGACCAATGTGTCAGACAACTGTGGCCCCGATACTGGGGATCCTGTCTACCCGGACTTTCAATTCACCTAGGAACTTGGGATTGCAAGATTCATGTACAGCACAACCCATCCTATGCACTATTAACACAAATGTATCACAATAAACACACTAATACACCATACTTGCCTCTGTCGTGATTCCAACGTGGGTGCTGTTATGGGGATGATGAACTGCAAAATTACACTGTGTATGCGAACTGCAACAGCAAGGACAACACAGGCATGTGAGTACAGGCAAAGTGACACACATGAGGGAGACACACCACCAGGGCTACACGACACATACACACCTAGGCCATCTGACTCATTGCCTACACTGATGTTGCCAGGGAAGACGGTGCAATGCACAGACACCACACCCATTCCCAGTTGTAGTCAAGTAGCCCACAGGTGCAGTAAGCAAATGGCAGTCAAATGTGTGACCACAGACAACGCACATCACAAAGTGAAGCACAGGTTTATTACACAGTTGCAACATGCCGTAACCACTACAGATGCAAGGTAACCCCACCTGGTAGCGGGCACACAGTCAACAACTGTAGACGGAAGGAAGTCCATGGGTGTGGCGCACATCACCTGTAGGGACACAACAGCTACCAGCCTGGATGTGCAATCACGTCGTCGGTGGACACAGTTGACCAAACGAATCTGAAAGTACCCTGTGAAGGACAGAAATGACACACAGTCAAAAGCAATGGAGTACAGGACAGCACAGCAAAACTCATGCACAATACATGTTACAAGATACCCACCCAGAACCAAGTTAGCATGTCAACACTGTTGGGGAGTACAGCCCACCTGTCACCACACATCGCAACACACATCCAGTCAAGTAGCCCATGGACACACTCCAACAGCACCAGAGCACCACCCACACATCATGCCAACTCACATCATTGACATGACACCTCAGGATACTCACATTCAGCTAAAGAAGTTGGTGATGAGCTGTGTGAGGACATCACCATCACCATCATCATCATCATCATCGTCACTGGCATCGTGGTCCAGGCCAGGATCCTCCACAGGTGGCGGATGTTGGTCATTGTCATCCTGGATGAGAGGCAACTCCTTCCGCACTGCCAGGTTGTGGAGCATGCAGCAGACGATGATAATCTTGCACACTTTCGCAGGGGCATATGGGAGGGACCCTCCGGTCTTGTCCAGGCAGCGGAAGCGGCTCTTCAGGAGACCAAAGGTCCGCTCAATCACTCTCCTGGTCCGACCATGTGCCTCATTGTAGCGCATCTGGGCAGGTGTCACAGGGTTCCTGAGGGGTGTCAGCAACCACGGCATGTTGGGGTATCCCGAGTCACCTACGGACAGACAAGTGCACATTAGCTGACTTGGAAAAGTGGGCGGAATACTACAGATCAGATCACACACAATGGCACAAAGTCAGTACACACCGACAAGCCAGGCACGCTGGTTCTGCATCTGTGCCATCATCCTGGGGATGCGACTACTCCTCATCACAAAGGCATCGTGTGCTGAACCAGGGAAACGGGCACACACGTGTGTGATGGTCATGTCTGCAAGACACACCACCAGTGCATTGACCGAGTGGTAGTGCTTGCGGTTCCTGTAGGTCTGCTCCTGGGCCTGTGGTGGTACCAAAGCCACATGTGTCCCATCAATGGAGCCAATTACATGCGGCATCCTCCCCAGGGCATAAAAGTCACTCTTCACGTCAGTGAGTCGTCGCAGTCTAGGGAAATAGATGTACCGGTTCAGGAAGAGCAACATTGCCGCCAAAACATCGCGGAGCACACGGCTGAACATGGTCTGTGACATCCCACCAGCAGTCGCCACAGTATGTTGGAAGGTACCGGTGGCAAAGAAGTGTAGGGCTGCCATCACCTTCACCTTGGGGGTCAGCGCTGTAGGATACGGCCGGCCAGGCTGCAAATGTGGGGACAACTGCACTGCCAAATCCTCAATCAGCTGCCTGGTGAAGCGGTACCGTCGGATGCTGTCCCGTTCCACCATCGTTGCCAGGTCTGGGAATGGCCGATGGACAGCAGGAGCCCTGCAGTGCAGAGGAGAAGTAAGCAAGATTGTCAGTCACCCCACATATGCGGCATTGAACACACTCAAGATCCCAACATACATCATTATGAGGCACAACTACATGAAGTGTGCAGTACCGGAAGGACATGTATGGTACATACATGGCCAACATCTGTCAACACGGTCCTACAGGTGGCATCAATTTGTCCCAGGTTGGCCCATTGGATATCATGATGCCGTGTCACAGTTCCCATCTCCTGCTGCCGTGTCACAATCACCCCCCACAGTGACATGTGAGGACAGATGTGCCCCAGGCACCACAGCTCAACGACAGGTACATTCCCAGGGACCCTGTAATGCCACATGGACACTGGCATCACATGGAGTATCATGTGTACACCACAGCAAAACAAACATGACCCCCACAGGTAGTGGCCCCACTTGCCACGGCAGGACAGACATGGACGTCTGTGACACACACGCACAACATCAGAGTCCATGCACACACAACGTGGATGTGGAGACTGTCTCCCATTGTGCACATGAAATCAGAGACATTGTAAACACTACATGCACAAAGACTGTGGAGGTCCATCACTATTGTGCCACTGGGACACCCTGGCTCAAACATACCGTCCCACATGGGACTCACGGGGTATGTGACATGACATACACATACACCACCGTGAAATGTGACCATGGCACATGCACAGATATGAACAGTTGCACATCACAGTGGTCACGTACACGTAACACCCAGGATCCTGTCCCCATGAACACGTGCACAGCCTGGGGGTGGCTGCCCACAGGTGACACCCACAGGACAACATGTACACCAACATACACACAATAGGAAATGCAGCCTTACATGCCTTATGATAAGGTTTGGGCAGGCTGTCGTGATGTAGGTGTGCCCCTCACTCCCTGGGAGCTATCTGTGGCTGGCATATGTCCATCTGAGACAGGCATGCTGACATATGCCAGTCACATGTACAGTGATGCGTTGTACTGCAATGGACCGATCGGTGCCTCCGGCCGGCCCATTGCTTTCAATGTGGGGGTACGCGTTGTACCCCTGTGCGCGTTGAACTGCAATGGACCGATCGGTGCCTCCGGCCGGCCCATTGCTTTCCATGTGTGCGGGTACGCGTTGTACCCCTGTGCGCGTTGAACTGCAATGGACCGATCGGTGCCTCCGGCCGGCCCATTGCTTTCAATGTGTGCGGGTACGCGTTGTACCCCTGTGCGCGTTGAACTGCAATGGACCGATCGGTGCCTCCGGCCGGCCCATTGCTTTCAATGTGTGCGGTACGCGTTGTACCCCTGTGCGCGTTGAACTGCAATGGACCGATCGGTGCGCACCCATTGACAATGGGCTTGCCTGGCAACGGACGCGTTTTCGAATTTCGAACGAGTCGGTTGCTGGAAAATCAGTTGGTCACCCACAACAATGTTGCAAAATCATGTATGTCATGAAGTTGAAGATTTGAAGGATGCTGTGGGCGTGTTTTGGTGCTGCTATTCCATGGATTGGCCAGATTCAGAAGATGCAAACGACTTGGACCTATCACTTTGGACACAAGGGACAGTATCTGCCTCTCCAGCACATATATATTGCTGGCTGTTCCCCTGAGAGCCCACTTGCCTGCACTACATGCTCCAAGACGACATCTGCCACTGCACTGCTGCTGTCTCTGCCCCTCTGGACCCTGCAATGGCACGTACTGTGGAGAGAGCCCCAGCCTTCAGCCTTGAAGAGAACCAGGCCCTGCTGGACAGCCTACTTCCACAGTACAGCAAGCTGTATGGGACACCAGGGGAGCAGGTGAGTGTCCTGTGCACTGCCTTTCTGAATGTGCATTTTGTCTGACTAGCAAGGCTGAGAGTCTGCACGCCACTGGCTAGCAGGCTCACTGAGTAGTTGTCACCCCCCATAGTGTGTAGTGACTTGCACTGGACAGGTATGGTGCAGTGACAGTGCTTCTGAACAGGGTTTTACTCCCCATGCAATGATACCATGTAGTGACTTCTGGAAAACTGTCCATGGGCAGCCGTGCACTGCCTGTGTACACCATGTGCCCCTGTGATTGCGACATGTATATGCAACTGTGTCATGCACGGATATGTTGCATGTGTAGTAATGGCCTTATCACTTTGTCATCCTGACAGGCTTCTGCCCATCGGAAGCAGGAGATCTGGAAGGACATCGTCCGGGCTGTCCGGTCCGTGGGGGTCTACAAGCGCCGGATCCGCAACTGCCAAAAGAGGTGGCAGGACCTTCGGGGCTGGACCCGGAGGATTGCACGGGTCCAGCTGAAGATGTCGCCTCCTCGCAGGAGGGGCGGAACACGGACCCTTACCCCCACATGCTCAGGATCCTGGCGGTGGTCTTTCCAGACCTGGATGGGCAGCTGAAGGCCAGAGAGCAGCAAGGAGGGGGTGAGTCAAAGACTGCACTGTGAACTCTGTCTAACATGCTATGTGCCCTCCTCGGGCCTGGTTAAACTGCCACAGTACAGCAGTCATGTTGTCCAGGAGCCATGTCCCTCTATTGTGCACTGCCCACTCCTCATCTGATACCCAGGTGTGGCCCTTACATGCAGGGAATTCTGTCACTTAGGACTGTGTCCTTGCAGTTTGCTTGACTCAAGGTGGGAGACAGCATCTGTTTCCCTGACTCTGTGGTGGGCATCATGGGTGGGTCCATTGCTTACACAATGCCTGTATTCTGACATGTATTCAGCATGTTACTTTGATCTGTGGTCCAATTGCTGAGCTGATCCACCACATGTGGCTGGGGTATCTGGCACACACCCATGCTGCGGGTGGGAACAATGTTTGGGCCCCAGGAGTATGTATATGACGTGTGTCACACATACTTAGCCAGCTGCCTACAGTCCAGGGCTCATCCCTCATTCATGTGGGGCTGGACAGTCATGCCTACTCCAGGCCATACAATACACTCTGTACTCCCACTCCCGTGTATCAGCTGACACATTGTGCGCAGTGATTTGACCCCTCAGGTGTCTGCCTCTGTGTCAGTGTGCTGTGGATTAGTCGCCAGGACTGCTGTGGAGTTTCTTGGTAGGGGCTCAGCATGCCACTGGAGATGTGACCATAGGAGACGATACTTGTGTGTCACATAGGTGTCTGATCAGCTGCCCATGCAGACTGGGGCATGTGAATGTGAAGTTCAGGCAGCTGTTCCCCATTCACAGCAGAGTGTGAGGGGCTCAGGTTCAGAGGGTAGTGTCACAGGTCTCCCATATGTCCAATAGGTATGACCTGGACAGATGAGGGTTGAGAGGATGTGTTGTGGGGGATGTACATGTGCACTTGTGCAGCTCCAGGACTTGCATTCCCCATGACCTACTATTGTGACACAGTGCAGAGTGTTGTTGTCTGGCTGCAAAGTCATACATCACTGAGACAGTGATGTATGACTTTGCAGTCATGCCTCCGCCATGGCATGTGTCTACTGATTGGTGAGCCTGCAGGGGAGTGACATGTGCTACATGCACACCATAGTGGCGCTGGCTATCAGGACATGGGTGCATCATGGTGTCTGTCGCTGGTATGCATCACATGCATTTCCTATTTGACTCTGGGCATCCCTTTCATCCGGAAACCTGTACTGACTCAGTGGCAAGAGCTGTGATGTGTGCATGTCCACATGCCACACCGTGTCCTCTGCACTGTCCAACTACTGTGTACTTGGTGCATGTGTCCACACTGGGGTGTTGCAATCCAACAGACACCAGACAGATGGGTGCAAGGCCATGTGGGATGTGAGTGCCATGCTTGGCATCAGACTGACAATTGGCTTCTCCTGTTCAGTTAGGGCACTTTTAGCAATGTACAACTAATGATGCCAGGGCTTGCTCTGTGATGTGCTGTGCTCACAGTGGTGTGTGCGTTTTGTGCAGGTGACTGATGTCTGTCTGTTTCCCCATTGTTTGCAGATACATCCACGGCCACGGAAGGGGACAGCTCCACGGACCAGGAGGAGCCAGAGAGCCAGACTGGGTCAGCAGCCGAGGAGTGGTCGGAGGGACCCAGTGGCACGGAGGGCGAGGGGAGCCACACCGAGGAGTCCTCAGCAGCATCCACCTCAGCTGAGGACCAGAGCAACTCGGAGGATGACTCCCTTGTGGAGGCGGGTGTCAGCAGCCACCACACCCCAGCTAGTGTTGCTGTCCCCGCCACCACCAGCACCACCACCGCCCTCCCATCGGCTCCCATTCCCCAGGTCCGTGGAGGCTCCCATGTCCGGGAGCGTGTCTCCTTTGGGCCAGGCACCGCAGCCCCTGCCCCTGTGTCCCCTGCTGCCCTGAGTGAGGAGTCTGTGTACCTCCTTCGCCAGCTCCATGTAGGCCAGACAGCCATGCTGAGTGTCCTCCATGCGCACACCGCGCTGTTGACTCAGCTGGTGTCGTTCATGGAGGGCATCTCATCGGGCATGTCTGACCTACAGAGGGGCAATAGGTCCATGGACTCCTCCCTGACGGCAGCAGTGTCCCTCCTCAAACGGTCCCTCACCCCTCCTGCCTCTGCTCCATCCACACTCCCCAGCACCTTACCCATCCCAAGCACACACACACCGGCACAGGCACACACCAGCACACACACATCCAGCACACTGACACACACGCCAATGACAAAACGCACACGCACGCACATTCAGGGGACTGAAGCCAGACTCACAGGGGATGGGGCCCTGGAACACACACACGCATCCACATGCACTGCGCAGTCCTCAGTTCCCTCTCCCTCCAAAGCACCCTCCCTTGCCTCACCTGCAACCCCAAAGTCACAGCAGCTCTTCCTCTGTGACCTCGGCCTCTTCCCCACCGATGAAGCTGCTCCAGCATCCCGGGGAAGAGGAAGCCCACCCACACGGAGCAGAGTGCCCCTCGCCCCCGGACACCCTCCCCCAGGCGCAGACGGACTGAGGCCCCCACCCGCAAGTCCCCCGGAGTCCTAAGAGCAAGACCCCGCCACCGCCCTGCAGCTCAGGCACAAGGTCTCCGTCCTCCATCCCTCAGGCCCCCACTGCACAGGTGCCCCCACCACACCCTGCCCCAGGTTCCCCCACCCACAGATATACCATCCCCAAGAGGATCAGGCCTTCTCCCCTGCCACTTGCTCTCCCAGCACCACACCCCCGCTGCGCTTGTCTGTGCCACTGATGTGGTGAGGGTGTCCTCCCCTCTGTCCAACCCACCTTGCCTGTTCCCCATTCTCCTCCCCTGGAGGTAGGCACTGCAGTGGAGTCCACTACCGCCCTGTCTGACTTGGGCACTGCAGTGGCGGACCTGTCCACTCCATCTGCAGGGTCCACTGCAGTTGTGCCGGCACCCACGACATCTGAGTCATGCCCCCCAGTTGTGCCGGCACACACCATGTCAGACACCTCCACTGCAGTTGTCAGTGGCTCTCCAGCACCCACCACCCCTTCCCTGACTCCCCCTGGTGAGCCCTGATCCTGTCCCTGCGGTGCCTGGCCTGCCCCCCGGTTGCCCCTCCTAGTGGATTGTCCCTGGTTTTGTGCAGGCATGCGTAGGGTGACATCTGCCAGTGTCACCCTGTTTGAACTTTGACAATGGACTGGCCATTGGCCTTTGCTCTTTTTTCTGGACGTCGTTTTCATTCAACACATATGCTGAATAAAGCAACTTTCTTTTCTCTAGTGCTCATGCTTCAGATGTACATGTTGTTGATGCTGCTAACCATGCCCTTGCTGCAGTGATGGTGATATCTGGTCTCATGATTATGAAGTGTTACTGTGCAGGAACCCATGTGGTCCAGGGGAATGTGTCCTATCATGTGGTGTATCCATGTCATCCATAGCAGCATCTGAGGGTGTCATGTGTTCAGTATTTGGCAATGGGATTTCCTACTTACATTAGCAATTTCATATCTGTGGCTTCCACCCCTGCACATCTGTTGTGCCTGCCATTGTTGGATTTGTCTACTTCCCTGACCGTGTTGCCATCTCCACTGGACATGCAGGTTTGGGCATCAATGGGGAAGGACTCATCCGTGTAGTCAGTGCAACATTGCTATACAAGTGTGTTGGATCTGTGCTGATGATTCCGTTGGCACATCCATGACCAGGCTGATGTGATGGGAGCCCTCATTTGGTGCTAATTGTTGATTGTGTGACCAAGTGCTCAGCTGACATGATGGGGCCCTACTGAGGCAACATATGGCACAGCTTTCCTCACACAGGAGTGGAGTCCCCTCATGGCAGTGTGTACACGTGTGACATTGCCTGCGCCCAAGGTGTGTGTTGTATGTGCATGTCTGTGTGTTCACTTCCATTTATCTGCGCATGCTGTGATCCCTAGTGTTGTACCTGTTTGTGATGCTTGCTGACTTGAGCTATGTTCCCCAAAGTCTTCTCCCTGTGTTCTCTGTGATGTGGGTGCATGGCACATTACTGGTCATAGGGGGTCACCCATAGGTGTGTTTGCTGTCAGGGCTGAGTTTGTGTGCAGACGCAGATGGGTCACAGTCAGGTTTCCCCTTGGCACTTGTTGTTTGCCCCTGTCATGTGATTTTCAGTTCGTGTTATCTTTAAGTTATTGTGACACGTTGTGTGTGTGACTGCTGGCACTCCTCAGGGTCCGGGCTGCGATGTTGGTTGTTGTCTATGTGTGTTCTTTGTGGGTGACCTTGGCTTCTTCATTGGTGTGTGACTGTGGCTGGGATCCCATTGGTTGGTGTGGTATCGCCGTCATGTCCATGTACAGCGTAGTGTGCAGTGTGTCAGACATTCAGGAGTCTTGTTGAGTGGCCATGTGTGATGTGTTTCTGCACCTTGGTTCCCACCCACCACCCTGGAATAGTCATGGGTGCATGTGCAATGTCACCAGTGCATGTGTACTTCACTGCTGCACATTGTTGGAGGTCGAGGGGTGTGGTCTTGAGTGTGTGCAGATGGGGAGTTGTTGCCCAGCTAGACCCCTGCCTCCATGTTGGCCTTGGCTTACTGGCCATGCTGATTGATTTGTGCTTGTGTCGGTGTGATGGTAGTTTGTTGCTCAGGACACATGACTGCTTTGTCATCAGAGTGGGATTTTTATGCAGCCAAGGGTCACCACATTGTGGGGGCCCTGGGGGTGGTGCTGTGGTGTGTCTGTGTCTTGCTGTGTCAGTTGTTGTTCCTACGTGCCTGTGTGACATGTGTGTTTTGTGCTCCCTCTCATCTGACAATGCCTGCTTGCCCACATAGGGGATTTGGATCCATGAGTTACCTTAGTGTGGCAGTGTATGCACATCTGTATGATTGGTATTCAGCTCTCCTCATGTGTTGTGTGGTTACCTGGGGACACTGGCACCCCCCTCACCTGCTGTGTATGATGACAGTGTTGGTCTGCCTGTTTGTGTTTGTGCATCTGCACCACTGCATTGGCATATCTTGGGTGTGCCATTGGCTGTATGTTGTTTGGTGTGTTTCCCCTGCTGTCCCTGGGACTCCTAGGTCATCGGTAAGCACAGTGATCATGGTTTGTGTGTCCATTGCTGCCATGGTATGGTATCTGTTCACCTCACATCTGCTGTCTCCACAGGATATCTGCATTTGTGTGCCCATTGGTGCAAATATGTGGTTCTGCATTCTGATGGTCACTTCTGTCATTGTGTCATTGATGAATGTTGACGGTGTCAGCCCCCATGGGTGTTGTTTGTCTGCACATGGCCAAAGGAATGTCTCATTTGCACTGCAGTATTTGGCTCACCCAATTTATGTTGCAATGGGACACATACACTACTTTGCCACAGATGAGTTTTTGGTTCTGTGACCAGGAATGATCCATGCAGTTTGGCAGTTGCAGCTCTTTCTTTGTCAACACTTACCTTTTGGTCACTGTGATGATGGGGGTGTAGACCCCATTGCCACAATGGTCAAAATGTGCTTCAGCTATGGACCCCACACTTCCCTTTTGGTCACTGTGATGATGGGGGTTTAGACCCCATTGCCACAATGGTCAAAATGTGCTTCAGCTATGGACCCCACACTTCCCTTTTGGTCACTGTGATGATGGGGTTTAGACCCCATTGCCACAATGGTCAAAATGTGCTTCAGCTATGGACCCCACACTTGCCTTTTGGTCACTGTGATGATGGGGGTTTAGACCCCATTGCCACAATGGTCAAAATGTGCTTCAGCTATGGACCCCACACTTGCCTTTTGGTCACTGTGATGATGGGGGTTTAGACCCCATTGCCACAATGGTCAAAATGTGCTTCAGCTATGGACCCCACACTTGCCTTTTGGTCACTGTGATGATGGGGGTTTAGACCCCATTGCCACAATGGTCAAAATGTGCTTCAGCTATGGACCCCACACTTGCCTTTTGGTCACTGTGATGATGGGGGTTTAGACCCCATTGCCACAATGGTCAAAATGTGCTTCAGCTATGGACCCCACACTTGCCTTTTGGTCACTGTGATGATGGGGGTTTAGGCCCCATTGCCACAATGGTCATGGGCTGCTTGCATTGTGGGTGCCACACACATATATGTGTGGCACATGTGCTAGGGGGTCACATTGTATGTTCAAAGTCATGTTCGGTGTTGTAGGCATTTGACACAGCCTACACACGCTTGTCATGGTGGTGGGGGATGTCTTTATCTTGCATTCCCTAGGTTGTGGTGTGCTGGTTGTGTCATGCATTGTCCATCCTATGAGTGGGGGTGGTAGTAGTGGTAGGCATCCAGCCCCCTGGGTGAGGGTGGTAGTGGTGGTAGGCATCCAGCCCCCTGGGTGAGGGTGGTAGTAGTGGTAGGCATCCAGCCCCCTGGCTAAGGGTGGTAGTAGTGGTAGGCATCCAGCCCCCTGGCTAAGGGTGGTAGTAGTGGTAGGCATCCAGCACCCCCTGGGTGAGGGTGGTAGTAGTGGTAGGCATCCAGCCCCCCCTGGCTAAGGGTGGTAGTAGTGGTAGGCATCCAGCCCCCCCTTGGTGAGGGTGCTAGTAGTGGTAGGCATCCAGCCCCCTGGCTAAGGGTGGTAGTAGTGGTAGGCATCCAGCCCCCTGGCTAAGGGTGGTAGTAGTGGTAGGCATCCAGCCCCCTGGCTAAGGGTGGTAGTAGTGGTAGGCATCCTGCCCCCTGGGTGAGGGTGGTAGTGGTGGTAGGCATCCAGCCCCCTGGGTGAGGGTGGTAGTAGTGGTAGGCATCCAGCCCCCTGGCTAAGGGTGGTAGTAGTGGTAGGCATCCAGCCCCCTGGCTAAGGGTGGTAGTAGTGGTAGGCATCCAGCCCCCTGGGTGAGGGTGGTAGTAGTGGTAGGCATCCAGCCACTCCTGGGTGAGGGTGGTAGTAGTGGTAGGCATCCTGCCCCCCCTGGGTGAGGGTGGTAGTGGTGGTAGGCATCCAGCCCCCCCTGGCTAAGGGTGGTAGTAGTGGTAGGCATCCAGCCCCCTGGCTAAGGGTGGTAGTAGTGGTAGGCATCCAGCCCCCTGGCTAAGGGTGGTAGTAGTGGTAGGCATCCAGCCCCCTGGCTAAGGGTGGTAGTAGTGGTAGGCATCCTGCCCCCTGGGTGAGGGTGGTAGTGGTGGTAGGCATCCAGCCCCCCTGGGTGAGGGTGGTAGTAGTGGTAGGCATCCAGCCCCCTGGCTAAGGGTGGTAGTAGTGGTAGGCATCCAGCCCCCTGGCTAAGGGTGGTAGTAGTGGTAGGCATCCAGCCCCCTGGCTAAGGGTGGTAGTAGTGGTAGGCATCCAGCCCCCTGGCTAAGGGTGGTAGTAGTGGTAGGCATCCTGCCCCCTGGGTGAGGGTGGTAGTGGTGGTAGACATCCAGCCCCCTGGGTGAGGGTGGTAGTAGTGGTAGGCATCCAGCCCCCCTGGCTAAGGGTGGTAGTAGTGGTAGGCATCCAGCCCCCTGGCTAAGGGTGGTAGTAGTGGTAGGCATCCAGCCCCCTGGCTAAGGGTGGTAGTAGTGGTAGGCATCCAGCCCCCTGGCTAAGGGTGGTAGTAGTGGTAGGCATCCAGCCCCCTGGCTAAGGGTGGTAGTAGTGGTAGGCATCCAGCTTCCCCTGGCTAAGGGTGGTAGTAGTGGTAGGCATCCAGCCCCCTGGCTAAGGGTGGTAGTAGTGGTAGGCATCCAGCCCCCTGGGTGAGGGTGGTAGTAGTGGTAGGCATCCAGCCCCCCTGGCTAAGGGTGGTAGTAGTGGTAGGCATCCAGCCACCCCTGGCTAAGGGTGGTAGTAGTGGTAGGCATCCAGCCCCCTGGCTAAGGGTGGTAGTAGTGGTAGGCATCCAGCCCCCTGGCTAAGGGTGGTAGTAGTGGTAGGCATCCAGCCCCCTGGCTAAGGGTGGTAGTAGTGGTAGGCATCCAGCCCCCTGGGTGAGGGTGGTAGTAGTGGTAGGCATCCAGCCCCCTGGGTGAGGTGGTAGTAGTGGTAGGCATCCAGCCCCCTGGGTGAGGGTGGTAGTAGTGGTAGGCATCCAGCCCCCTGGCTAAGGGTGGTAGTAGTGGTAGGCATCCAGCCCCCTGGCTAAGGGTGGTAGTAGTGGTAGGCATCCTGCCCCCTGGGTGAGGGTGGTAGTGGTGGTAGGCATCCTGCCCCCTGGGTGAGGGTGGTAGTGGTGGTAGGCATCCAGCCCCCTGGGTGAGGGTGGTAGTAGTGGTAGGCATCCAGCCCCCCTGGCTAAGGGTGGTAGTAGTGGTAGGCATCCAGCCCCCTGGCTAAGGGTGGTAGTAGTGGTAGGCATCCAGCCCCCCTGGCTGAGGGTGGTAGTAGTGGTAGGCATCCAGCCCCCCCTGGCTAAGGGTGGTAGTAGTGGTAGGCATCCAGCCCCCCCTGGGTAGGGGTGGTGGTGCGCATTCAGGCCCCTGTGTGCATATGTGGCATTGGTGATGGGCATCCCGCCCCTATGGTGCTGCTGTTGCTGGTGTAAGTATATTCAGCATCCCCGTGTATTTGTGTGATGTGTCGTGTACGTGTTGTATGTGTTTTGTGGTTGGTGTCTGGCTTACCTTCTGCGCCGTACGCGTCCGTGCCTGTTCCGGTAGTAAATGTAGAATATTGGTATGATCGGGACGAAGGGATTCATGGTTGGTTCGTGTCGTTCGTCCTTCTCGTTGCTTGGCGTCGTCCTCGTCGCTTCGCCTCGTCCTCGTCGCTTCGCGTCATCCTCGTCGGTGCCGTGTTCGTCTCGGAGCCGTGGATCGTGTTGTGGCGCGAATTGGAGCTTATGTGCGCCTCTCCCGGATGCTTTGACGTGCCGTGCGTAGCGACAGGTTCGGAGCGTACGGAAAGCGCATCGTACTTGACGGCCGGACGGGGCTGCATTTTTCCTTCCGTGCGACTCGATTCGGCGTTTCCGGATTCGCCTCGGTCGGAGAACAGGACCTGGTTTGGGTGAGTACGGCTCGGCCGGATTTTTTGCTGTTGTGCGCATCGTACTTGCTCGTTCGATGTACTGTACGGATCGGTCGGGAAACAGGCTTTCGCATGGCTTTTTTCCCGACCGAATGGTATTGGGTGCGCCTCCGATCGAGATCGGAATCGGCCCCTTAGTGTCTATGCTGCTATGGTAATTTATTAGAAATGTAAACAACAAAGATACCTATGCTCCTTTATAGCTTGATTGTACAATGGAAGATACCGATGCTCCTTTATAGCTTGATTGTACAATGGAACATACCGATGTTCCTTTATAGCTTGATTGCACAATGGAAGATACTGATGCACCTTTATAGCTTGTTTGCACAATGGAATTACTGTTTACCGCACGCTTGCACTTTAATATGTAATAATCCAGTCTATGTCTTAATGGACTATATAGTTCATTTGTACAATGATTTATAAGGTTAATGAGATTTTAATGTATAACTATGAATGTAACTACAAATTGTTAAGGATACTTGTGTGGCAGTTTTAAATAGAAGCTTACAAAGGGTTTTATTGTTATGGTATGGCCTGTAATTACAGATTTGTTTGTTTTATACAGGTGACTACTATTTACAGGAATGTGATAATGTTTTTACATACTGTCTTGTTTCTAAGATGTTTTAATTGCAATGATTTTTGTTAATCAAGCAATAAAGAATTCATTCATCCAGTAAGTTGACTGACCACTGGAAACTTGCTGAGGAGGCGGACCTCTGGGATAGCACCATTGTGTCCAAAAAGGTATCTGAGTGAGACTCCTACAAAGGTGGTCGGGTTCCATACAGAAGAAAGGGGGGACTTAAAAATAAGAAGTTCTCTGAAGGCCCCCAAGATAATTCTCAAGGGAGTAGTGGTTATCAATCCCAGTCTGACTCTAAGAGGAAAGGGTTCTTTGACAAGCAAACAGGGACGTTTGACTTCCCAATGTACTGGGTGCTACAAGTACTGGCACTACAAGGATGACTCCAAATTTCCCAAGAGGGGATAGCCCCCCACCAGTGGAAAGACACCTGAGTTGGCGACTGTAATGCTCGGGGAGGAGAGAGTCTCAGTTGGCTTTAGGGAGCAGACAGAGGTGCCACTAGTTTTCATGGAGACTAAGGAGATGGTGCCAAAAGCCCACATACCTGCCAATTCTTCAAAGTACAGGCAGTTGGTCACCATTAATGGGCAATGGGTGGAGGCTCTGAGAGACACAGGAGCAATATGACTACTGTAAAGAGTCAGCTGGTATCCTCAGAGATGGTACTTCCTAACACATTCCAGCAAGTCATCGCCGCAGACGTTTGTGAGAGCCTTCTACCGGTGGTCTGGTTCCCTTTGAATGGGGGTGAGGTGTCAGGCTCTCTGAAAGTAGCGGTGAGCCCTGCCATGTGTGTAAATTGTCTGTTAAGAAATGACCTGGAGCACACTACCTGGAGGGAGGTAAAGCTCAGGTCACACTTGGAGATGTTGGGATTGCCTGAGTGGGTCTGTATGACCACACAGTCCATGGATGTGAAGGGAGTCAAGGACATCTGGAGCCTGGAACAATGTCCCAGGCAGCTGCCAAGAGGGGCAGGGGGAGTGTGAAACCAGCAGCTGCAGATCCCACAGTCAAGGTTGGTGGGGCACCTGAGGAAGGGGCCCCCGAGCCAACTGGGGAGGATATTGCTGCCCTGGATGACCTGCCTGAGCTTGCTGGTTGACAATTTGAGGGTGGGCCCACCAGGGAGAAATTCTGCAAGATGCAGAAAGAGTGCCCCACTCTAGAGGGCTCGAGGTGACAAGCCGAAGCCCAGGCAGCAGGTGACACGTCTGGGGATCACCGGATCTATTGGGAGAATGACCTCCTACATAGTGAGCCTAAGGCTCCTGGCTCTGGAGCAGCCCATGTGCTGGTGGTCCCCCAGGGTTTCTGGACCTTTCCACTGAGTTTGGCTTATGATATACCCCTATCAGGACATCTAGGGGAAGACAAGACCTTTGCCAGGCTTGTTGCCCATGTCTATTCGCCTCGGAAGAAGACAGCCCCAGATGCCAGCCCAGCGGGAAGTCAGGGAAAAAGCACAAATCATCCCTGACCATATTACGTGCTGTTGGCACTACCTTTGAAAGGGTTGGCAGCGAATCATTGGACCCTTGCACCCCAAGACAGCCTTAGTCAAAAGGTTTGTCCTGGTCTTGGTGGACCATGCCACTTGCTACCCAGACACCATCCCTCTGAGGTCATTAACTGCACCTGGGGTGGCCAGAACTCTCATGGGGAGTTTTACCCTTTGGGGTTTCCTAAGGAGGTAGCGTCTGACCGTGGAACTAACTTCATGGCCGAGTACATGAAGTCCATGTGGGATGAGTGTGGGGTAACCTACATGACCACCACACCCTATCACCCCCAAACCAATGGTCTTGTGGCTAGATTCAACAAGACCTTGAAAGTAATGATTATGGGCCTGCTTGTGCCCTTGAGGCATATGTGGGACGTCCTCCTTCCATGCCTTCTCTTTGCCTACAGGTAGGTACCACATAAAGGAGTAGGTTCAGCCTCTTTGAGCTCCTCTATGGCCACCCTGTTAAGGGACCTCTGAGCCTTGTCAGGGAGGGTGGTAAGCTACATGATGGCCCTCTGCAACCAGATACACTGCTTCTGGAAAAAGTCAAAAAGCAGCTTGAGGCCAGCCAAGTGGTTATGATGCTTCTGTAGAAGGCCACTCTGATAGAGTTTCAACCTGGCCAGAAAGTATGGGTCAAGGAGCCTGTGGAGACCAGAGCTCTCCAGGGTTGCTGGACGAGCCCCTACAAGGTGAAAGAGCGAAAGGGGGTGTCCACTTACCTCATGTACCTCCAGACCCCTAGGAACCCCTAAAGGGTGCTCCACATAAATTACCTCAAACCTCACTTCTAGAGGTCCGAAGTGAGCATGCCCTTGGTGGCAGATGAGGGAGTGGAGAGTGTGCCTCTCCCTGACTTCCTGTCTGCCCAGGAACATAATGGGTCAGTGGAAGGTGTCAACCTCTCCCCTACACTGATCCCAGAGCAGCATAGTGACTGTTGCTGGGACGGTTCATAGCCCTGTTCTCCCTCACCCCTGGACTCACACACCTGTGCATCCATAATATTGACACTGGAGACCGTCCATCTGTGAAGAACAAAATGTACAGGTTGTCAGATAAGGTGAGGGAAAGTCTCCAAGATGCTGACGTAAAGGGTGATTGAGGCCTCCAGCAGTCCCTCGTCCATCCCTGTGGTGCTGGTACCCAAGGCTGCCCCACCGGGCGCCACTCCAGAACCTAGGTTCTGTGTGGACTACCAGGGTCTCATTTCCGTCACGAATACTGACACACCCCCAATTCCCCAAGCTGATAAGCTCATCAACAGGACGGTCGCTGTCAGGTTCCTCAGTACTTTTGATTTGACATCAGGGTATCGACAGATCGCTCTGACTGAGGGGGCAAAAGAGAGATCAGCATTCTCAACTCCAGAGGTTGGTCAACAGGGTCCTAGCTGAAAAGGAGGCCTTCTGCGCCACCTACCTGGTTGGCATCCCTGTATACAGCTCCAGTTGAGAGGAAAACCTCAAGGAGGTGCTTCAGGCCTTGCAGCAGGCAGGTCTGACTATCAAGGCCAGTAAGAGCCAGATAGGGCAGGGTTCTGTGGTGTATTTGGGCCACCTGGTGGGCGGGGGCAAGATGCAGTCCCTCCAGGCCAAGATTGATGCTATCATGCCCCGGTTTGTTGTTTGACAATTTCAAACAATAATCTTGGGCGATTCCTTGCATTGTCGAATTGGGCTCTGAAGTATGATGCTTTTGTGTTCCAGGTGTGTTTTTGTAGTTGTTCCGTTGTTCACGTAGCTTGATTAAAATCAGTGTCGAGGGTTCTTGTCTCCATCTTCTTTCTGTGAGTCTAAGACTCCTCCTTTCCTCATTTAGACTTGGATTGTACCAAGGGTGGGAGGATTTGTTTTTTTGTCTTTTGAGGCTCAGTGTGGCTACTGACTCCAACATGTTTGATAATGTTTGGTTGTAGTGCTTGGTTAATTCGAGAACATTCTTAGATCCTGTTGGGAAGGGTGAGGTTTTTCTTGCAAAGGGCAGTCAGTTTGGCCCTGTCTATGTTTTTGGTGTCTCTTACCCAGCGTTTCTGTTTGGGTTCTTGCCCTCTAGGCCACTGACCTCATTTGTGGACTGCTCCCTTCCCTGCACAGCTCCGCTTGGTAGCTGCTGCCCCCGTTGCTGCTGCTGACCCTTTGGTCAGGAGCTCGAGGCCCTCCTCCACCCGCAGGATCCTGCCTGCGTCTCATCCCTGGTGGTCTAGTGGTAGAGCCTCACTGCTCTGCTGCTGCGCTGCCCTTTGTCTCTCTTTGTCTGCTTTCTTCTGCATTTTTTTCTGCCTTTTTGATTCTGTCCTTCTGCCTTTGCTGACTCTTTTTCTGCCCCTTTTTGCACTTTTCTTTTTCCTTTTACGATTCACCACGGCCCCGGCGCCCTCCTGTGGCAATTGCCTGCTCCCCGCGTTCCCGCCTCCCAGTTGTCCAGCCCCACATGCACACTACTTAATGGCGGCTGCTATACGGGTGGGCGTGCACAGCGTGTGTGCCAATTGCATGTGAAAGGCATGCCAAAGGCAAACCCGCATGTGCCTGGACCGCGCCCAGCGCCACGGATCCTGATACGAAGCCAGCACCCTCCTCGCTCTCAACACAGGATGCCATGCCGCATGCCACCTTGTGTCACTGAAGGCCACCCAAGGACCCTTCTCCTGCGGTAACTGCAGCTACACCCTCGCCAGCCTCCACACTCCAGCTCCCCTTACAGTCCAGCCGACCAACAGCGCACCTGACTGGCTCAGCTGCATCCTACTCAACATGTGGTTACTCCACAAACATGCCACAGAAAGCTGGGACCTCCTTTGACTCCGTCGCCTCCAACATCGCCTTCCTCACGGAAACCTGGACTAACCCCAGCTCTGGACCGGACTTCGCCACTGCAATCCCCGATTGCTACAAAATCACTCGCAAGGACCGCAAATCGCCACCGTCCACAAGAACACCCTCCATCTGACCACCCACTCGGATGACCAAACGACAACCATTGAACACCTCCACTTCCACTTCCAGATCCAGACAAACCCCAGCACAACCCTCTTCAGCACCGTCGTCTACAGGCCTCCCAGCCCCCGCCCACCCTTCACCGGTGCCATCGTCGACTTCATCGCACCCCAGGCTCTCGCATCCACTAATTACATCCAACTCAGTGACCTCAATTTTCACCTGGACAACCCCAGTGGCCAGAACACTGCATCCCTTCAGGAGAACCTCCCAAACATCAGACTCAAGCAGCTAGTCACCGCTCTGACCTATGCAGCGGGATACATGCTCGACACCGTCTTCTCTGCCAGCAGAACATCATTTACAACCACACCGCCGATATCAGCAGACACCAACACCGCAGCACGCAACCTCCACTGATTGATCTCCAACTGCACCGACACTCTGACTCCCCTCAAGAAGGCATCCGGCAACACCCCATGAAAGCCAGCTGTTTCACTCCCTCCCTCCATGAGTCCAGACGCACCTGTAGACGACTCGAGAAGAGATGGAGGAACAACAAAACCCCAGAAACCCACACAACATTCAAAACTGCTGTCACCGCACACCACCTCCTCCTCAAAACCACAAAGAAAACATCCCTCCAAGACAGAATCAATGCCAACGCACACAACAGCAAAGAACTCTTCGCCATCATCAAGGAGTTTACCAGGACCAACAATGAGACCACAGACGTCCCTCCTTCGCAATATCTCTGCAACAAACTCAGCTCCTTCTTTCACCACAAGATAAGGCAGATCTACGACAGTTTTAACACCCAAGACCCTCCCACCACGCCTGACAACACCACACCCAACCACGATGCACCCCACCAGATTCTGTTCAACTGGACACCCCTCACCATAGATGACACACTCAAGACCTTGAAGAGCTTCCACTCCGGCGCACTCTCGGACCCTTGCCTGCGACTGAACTCCGCGCCACGACCGACGACATCCGCTCCCTCCTCGACCAGGGCGAAACCGCAGCCCTCGTCCTGCTGGACCTCTCAGCTACCTTCGACACTATCGCCCACCGCACCCTAATCACGAGGCTCCATGACGCCGGCACCCGCGGAAAGCCCTAGACTGGATCTTCTCATTCCTCACCGGCCGAACACAGTGAGTCAGGCTACCTCAGTTTCTCTCAGAACCCACATAGGTCAGCTGCGGAGTGCCCCAGGGCTCCTCACTGAGCCACACCCTCTTCAACGTCTACATGGCCCCCCTCGCTGTCATCGTCAGGAACCATGGACTCAACATCGTCTCCTACGTGGACGACACCAAGCTGATTCTCTCCCTCACCAATGAACCCACAGCCACCAGAGTCAACTTCCACAGGGGGATGAAGGCTGTTGCCACCTGTATAAAAGACAGTTGCCTCAGACTCAACTCGGACAAGACCAAAGTACTCCTCTTGGGACCACACCGTCAACTTAGGATGATTCCTGGTGGCCTGCTGCATTGGGAACCCCCCAGGGCCCACGGACCACGCATGTAACCTCGGCATCATACTGGACTCCTCACTCAAAATGAACCGCAAGATCAACGGCGTATCCTTGTCATGCTTCCACATGCTCCGCCTGCTTTGAAACACATTCAGATCGATCCCCATCGAATTCATAAAGACAGTTACCCACGCACTCATCACCAGCAGACTCGACTACGGCAACATACTCTACACCAGCATCACCAGAAACTCCTCAGGAAACTACAGAACGTTCAAAACACTGCTGCCAGACTGGTTCTCAACATCCCCTTTCGTAGCCAAATCACTGAACACCTTCGAGAACTCCACTGGCTTCCAGTCAACAAAAAAATCACCTTCAAGTTCCTCACACATGCCTACAAAGCCCTTCACGATGCAGGACCAGCATATTTGAACCACTGCCTCACATTCCATGTATCCGCCAGACACCTTTGCTCCGCACAACTGGCCCTGGCCACCATCCCAGAGATCCAAAATATCAGAGCTGGAGGAAGATCCTTCTCCTACCTCGTCACCAAGACCTGGAACAACATGCCTCTCCACCTCAAGCAATCCCCATCACTGACCCAATTCAGGAAGGATCTTCAGACCTGGCTCTTCGACTGAATCCCAGTGCCTAGACGGATCAGCAGCCCCCCGCTCAGTGCCTCGAGACTCTCAGGGTGAGTGCCACGCTCTATAAACCCCTGATTGATTGATTGATTAGGTCTCTGTGTGTGTCTATTTATGTGGAAAATGATTGAGTGATGATCAGTCAGTCATTGGGTTTGATTGAGTAAATTGTCAACATTCCTTCTCTGGATATGATTAGGTTGAGCATTGATCCTTTGATATGAGCTGGACTTAAGCATGATTGGATCAAGTTCTGATACGAGAGGAATTGTTTTAGAGTGGATACCTGCAATCCTCCTTGTTGTTCCAGTGAAGGTTGAAGTCTTCGAGAAGAATTGCATTGGGGTGTAGTAAGGAGTGTACTGTGATTGTTTCCATTATATGTTCAAGGTACTTTGTTCAATGGGCCTAATTGGGGTCCTGTACCCACACACGCTCCATCGCAGTCAGCCTAAACTTGTGAATTTTGCCCAGTCCGATGCAACCAGATGCCCCGCCACCAGTGGCATAGCTAGGAACTCTGCAGCCCGTGGTGGTCCCTGCAGGGGGGGGGGGGGTGCTGGCGATGATTTCTGCGTTTGCCGGCAAACACATGTAAGAGCACCCCCGCCCCCCTTGCTACGCCACTGCCCACCACGGCGCTTTGTGCTTTTTGGCACCGTTTCTCACTATAAGCTTCAAAAACCAATATATCTGAACCGACAGATTAGCTTTTTGTCGATTTGGTCTTGTTTTATTTATTAAAGTGTACTTTATTTTTCTAAACTTGGTGTGGGATCTTTTTGTGTGGTATTTTCACTGTTTTACTTGTTGAAGTGTTGCACAAATCCTTAACACATTGCATCTACATTTAGCCTGGCTGCTTTGTGCCAAGCTACCAGAGGGTGAGCACAGACTCATTCAGGGTTTGCCCGTCTCTTACCCGGTTTAGTATTGTGGTTGCTGCTTGACCAGGTTTCACACCCCAGTCATTCAGTACCTCGATTTCCAACACTTAGTCACAGCAAAAGCACACTAATCATGGCAGTTATATTCAAATGGGTTTTAAAACATTACCAATGCATTAAAAAATGCCCGCCATGGATGTGCATGCATTCACAGTGACCATTTTTTAATGTATTGTGCAACATTTTAACAAATGCTTTATAAACTTGGCTACCGTGGATGCATGCTATCTGCCGTGGACACCTTGATATTAGTATTGGTTAAAAATAAAACAAAAGACATTCATAGTTGGAAACACTGGTGGCCATCTTGAAATGGACTCAGTAGTGTGAAAGGCAGCCAAAATCTTGCAAGGGGGCTGTTCAAAAAACAGAAAGACATGCAGAAAAAAGAGATTAAATGGGGAGCAGATAGTGAGGAAGACAAAATAGGTCCTCATATGTATTGCAATGCAAGGGCTGACATCAGCAGTGGAAAGTGCTTGAACCAATCAAAATGCTGTAAGACCTAAATAGTCTGGGGCGGGACAGCCACAAAAATAAGGAAAAACCATTGGATCATGAAGAGAGAAGTGAGATAGACAATAAAGCCATCCATTCATGAGCAAGGGCTGGCCCAAAGCCAACTCTATGCATATTTATTGTATTTAAAACAATAGTATGTGTTCGCTAGGTTGCAGGTTTGGTGGCTCCTCATTTCT
Organism: Calotriton arnoldi; assembly: GCA_963921515.1. Taxonomy (NCBI): domain Eukaryota; kingdom Metazoa; phylum Chordata; class Amphibia; order Caudata; family Salamandridae; genus Calotriton; species Calotriton arnoldi. The sequence goes on from CAWUFW010010143.1 coordinate 378,914, forward strand.
GTAGAAATTCAAAGCTTCTAGTGAATGCATACTCTGGCAGAGCACCAAGGAATTGTAGGTCCAAACTCTATACAACTTATGTAGGGCGGTCATACTTTAGAGACTTTAGAGACTGCCATCCTCTAACCATACTGCTCAGAGGGTTAACCAAGGACCCGAAAGCCCCAGTGGTGCAAGACGGGGGAACGCCTTTCATGTCAGGGGGTACCCTCAAAAGCATCTGCTCACCTGCTGCAAAGGAACTGCAAAATCAGCTTAAAGGTTGCATGGAGAGAGAGAGGCCTGCTGAGGCCTAACTGCCCAGATAAGGGGATAAAAACACACCAGCAGTAGGAGCAGAGGCAGTTCAACTCACACTGCGCCCTCACATCTCTGGGTGTAGCACCTGATAGGCTGCCTTCTAAGGAAGTTTTCTGTATAGGCAGTGGTGCCCCAAGTCGCAGCTAGGCATGCGCCACCTTCCTGTGTGATCTGTGTGTGATTGACAGTACTGGGCAGGTAAGGCCAGCAGGGAGGACAAACAGAATATGAATACATTCTGTCCATCACAGAAGTCAGAGGGGCTTTGTAGGAGTGGAGCATCGTCACGCAAGCACGCTATGTGCTGCAGGATTGAGGCGGAAACTAAAAAAAAATGTTACTTTCTACTGTTATATGGCCATTAGGGTCATTGTCGACACTGCTAAGTTAGCATGAGCTTTTGCCATGATGCTGCTTTTGCGCACATTACTACATGACTTTATTTTGCAAGGCTCTGTTTATGCCTTTCACATTAGAACTGTCTGCTTTTCGCGTTCTCTGCTAAGTTCCTGGAGTTTAGTCTGAACATGATGTGCAAGGTCGATAAACAATGCCCCTTGTTATTCTGTTCTGGCCAGTCCCTAGCACCTAGACAAAACATGCTAAACACAGCTGCACTGCTGGAAACCCGTGCTTTGATATTACAGGGATGCATGTTGTTCAAACACGGACTTGGAGAGAGCCTTTCCATGGAGAAGAGCTATGCTGTACCTATGATGTAAACCTTCCATCTAGCTTTAAGATATGGGGTCTGCTGAGAAAGCCCAGAGATCTTCCGTTATTTAATAAACCTCAACTTACCAAGGGGAGGGTGGTTAGGCCTTATAGTCCTTTTTCCACTGTCTGTATATAATGACATCCCCTTTTATATTCTATGGTATTGTAACAATGCTAACTGTGCTAGGTTTATGCATTTTGCTGCTGGTAGTGGCTCGTATACTGCATTATAAAGTACAATAGTTAAAATAAACATTTTGAACTATTACAGTGACTCTGCCAATCCTTATTGTGGACAAGTACGAGTGAGCGAGCGAAAGGGTATGTCCTGCTCCCGCGATTCCTGAGCGAGTCGGGAGTGTTGTGTTCTTGGTTGTCTAATCATTTGTAGCTTCGTGATTATGTAGGAGAACGAATAAGCCACTATAGCTATTCGGTTTTGGGATTTTGGGTACTTAGGTGGTAGGAAGGTACAACCCCTATACACTGAGGTCCTGTTTTCCTGCGCATAGTTCTGTGTATGCTCGCAACACTACAGGGACGGACAAGCAAAGTAGATGACAGGCAGTCTGGGCTGTGTGCATTATGTGTTCCAACTAAAGCCCTGCACAACTCTCTCCCAGAAACATAGCTATCAACGGTGCAACAGGTGCAGTGGCACCAGGGCACTAGGTGCGCAAATTTTCGCTGTAGTTTAGTAATGAAACGGTGAGATGGGGGGCATATTTCCTTTGCTTACATTATGGCTCCTGGCACTTTGCTATGCCACTGCTCAGGAAAGGCCTGCCGACCCGACTGGTCAGTTGCAACTGTTCGCATTCTCATATCCACCCTAAGAAACCTTCATAACAAACTGTGAAATAGCTCTCCTTTCCTCGAACCCTTAGAGACACTACTGCATGCTCCACGTCTGCCACCTTGTACTACAACCCATCCACCATGAGTATGTTCACACATACATGTTTTCTGAGAACCTTTAAAGCTGGGAAATATCCTAGATTGGGGAGTGGGGTTCTTTTTAGGTCTTGCCTGAGACAGCGCATGAGCTGTCTCTGGCAAGATCATTTGCTACCTGAAAGCGGGCTTAGAGGTCCCCCATTGCCTACCATTGGTTGGATTCATTGTGACTCCCATTTGCTTGCTTCTTACTCATCAGCTGCCTCAGGCTTCCGACCTGTTCGTGTGTTTATCCCTTCCCTGGAGCATGGACGCATTACTGAGCCCTTTCACTGCTCGCTTTTTCAGGCGCTACTGTTTTGTTTTTGTTTAATCTGTCTACAAGAGTGCATGTGTTTTTCAGCTAGTGGAAGAATGAGAGACCGGGTGATATGTTTGAAGCAGAAAAGGTGGTGAAAGAATGAGATTGAGATGAGCCTCAGAAAGATAGAATTGAGAAATGTGGGTGTTATAATGGACAAATAACAAGGACCATTGGTGAATTGTGAGTTGAGTTTTCAGTAGCATAAACATATTTGATATGCTGGCATTGCTTTGTCTGTGCCCTGGTTCTTCGTAGCACCAAGAATTTCTACTTTTGGAGAATTGTAGACTTACACAAAGGGGTTTAACTCCAAAAATATTTTTATATGCACTGATGTCTCTCTGAATGCAGAACATGTTGATCTCCTTGAAACTAATTGTCTCATTAAAAATCCTGCTGATATGTTGTACGAAGGGTGCAAAGGTGAGGTGATTGAAAACGGCAGGTGGTGCGGTGATTGTATGTTGGGGCCCTCTCAGACAACCTCATACGGATGGGCCAAAGGTTTTGTTAAGCCACTGGACAAAGGAAATGCAGCATGTCTACTGTCATCTGCTGGTGGTAGGAAGCAACAGAAGAGTGTTGTACTCTACATTTATAATCCTGACCGTGCGCACTGCTACACACCTATCTCTGGACCACAGTGAAAGCATATAAACCTTCTGTCAGCTGTCCTCCAAGGGTGTGCTCTAGTGAGCGCGTGCCTACTGCAGGATGAAGCCCTCTCCCGGCTTCTAGGCTCTCAGAACTAGCGGATAGTTAGCAGCACTTTAACTCCAAGCAGAAGTGAACCTCTTGTTTGCCCTCTACAGCTGGTTTTTGAAGACTGAAGTGTCCGCTGCAGTTGGATTCCCTCCACCTGTGGGCTTCAGTGCCACTGCACTCACTGCACACAAATGGCTGGGCTCTTTCGCAGCACTGAAGATGTAATGCACAGTGTAGGTTATGAAAGATGCATATGTTGTATGATGCTAATGAGGAATGTGATCATATGCAATAAGCAGCCCTAGGCCAGCAGGCTGCTTGCATTGAAGGCGTTTTATAGAGCGTTAGCTTTGTAAGGATAATGGCCAGTCTGAGCATGAAATATGAAACTACATGTCCCAGAATGCAAAGTACACTTGGTATGCCAAAGGTGTTAGAAAAGACACAGCCACTTGGCAGGTATGACAGAGATTCAACACCACATCCACATCCCCACCCCCAACACACAAAAATTACAAGGCAATTAGTTATATATATATATTTTTAAATGTTATTCCTAAAGTTTTTCATAGTGTGCACAGGACCCTAAGAAGGTATCAGAGTGCTTTACAAGAGGTCAAGAAAAGAAGCAGTAGAACAGATAAAAAAATCTAGAGAGAAAAAGGATGGGAGGGATCAAAAAAAGAGGCAGGAGGCCTTCACAGAGACCACGCCACCCGCTATATATATACATTGATCATAGCAATCCAATAACTTACATAGTTATAGCAGAAGTGGCATAATGAGGCCCTCTAGAAGAGCACAAGAGCCTAGAGCGAACATTTGTTCATTAGTAGCACATTTTTAGGTCTCATCTAGCGTTGCAGCGCGAATGCGCTGCCATCGCTTTGCGAGGCATGCAGTATACACTATAGTGTGGAAGCTTTGTGGAAGCTCCGCCCACTCTTTGGCCCATCTTCTTCATTGGCTTAGGTTCTAAATGCTGCCTTCCGATTGGCGCGAATGCGCTGCCATCGCTTTGCGAGGCATGCAGGATACACTATAGTGTGGAAGCTTTGTGGAAGCTCCGCCCACTCTTCGGCCCATCTTCTTCATTGGCTTAGGTTCTAAATGCTGCCTTCCGATTGGTTTTAAGCTTGTTAGTCTCCCCCATAACAGCCATGTCAATCATTTGTGTCCTTCCACGGCTACTGGCCCCTTCACAGCACAGACTACTTTCTTCCCGTGGCCCCCCCACACCCCACTGCAGTCTAATTCCTTCTCGCCGCCGCCCCCCCCTGCCTCCTCGCCCGCACGCATTGCTATTTGCAATGCAATAGGTCTCGCGTAAATGCGAGTCCTATTGCATTGCCAATGCTTGTTGGTATTACTCTGATCTGTTTCACGCAGCGCGTTAGGGTCACGACATTATCTAACCTACCCTGTAGATGAGACAATTTCCGCGGTTCAGCAATTAGACGAACGAAAATGTATGCTCTCCGGCTTTCCCTTATTCGCCGCGCCAATGTCAGTGCCGACAGAGCCCACAAGAGGGCAGCAGAGCTTGAAACAAAATGACTTTGCAGCAATTTATTTTCAAGACAATCAAACTGTCCATCTCAGAACCATCATTTCAATGTACGCTGCAGAATATGAAAATTCTCTATTTCTATAAATGTGGGCTAAGTAAAATTCAGCAATCCAACACACTTAAGAACTGATTTCAGACATTTTCAATTGTGCGCCCAAAGGAGTATTGTCCTCTTGTTCCGATCACGATATTGCTTCAAGAGGAAAGGTTTATCCATTCGTTGAAAAGAGCGGCTTAAGTGTTTTTTACACTGGAAAATAAACATCTGGGATTTAATAAAAAAAATCAGAGATTTAAGTACTCGAACATTCCTTGCGGAGTACAAACGTGTCCCCTACCTCTCCTGGCCCGACCAGTCTCCTGCATAGCTGCCAAGGTTGCAGATTGCTATGTGTGACATTTTCATAAGTTTCCTGTAATTATGAGTGACGTTTCAAAAACTATGAGTGACACTTTCTCGTGAGCAAAATCAAGCAATGAAGGCGAGGGAAACATATAAATATCAGAAATTACACCCTAAACAAATAATCCTGCAAGCTTTAACCTGCCTAGTACGCCGACTCACTGGGCCTCCCACTGCTCCCTGGCAATCAATCATATAAATGCAGCAGATGAGCATCAGGACTGCAGTCCGCTCTCTCTGTCCCACGTGGAGACCCGGCCGAGTTTGTAACAGGTTTGAGAGGCCACAATATCAATCTCAGCTGCCTCAGCACAGCCTATATCAGAATAATTATCGAGTCAGCTGACTCCAGCCACCGCACTCAGGGCGGCATGACTGGGCAACCCTTTGGAAAGGCTGTGGCACACACCGTGGTCACAGCCAGGCAGGCTGTATTGCTTAAAAAGACAGTGTCATAGATCACTACAAAACAAAAAATTTAAGCGAGCAGCCGGCGCGCCGCCCGCTACATGCGAGTTGCATTAATGTCTCGTTATTTCCAAAATACTTAGCTTAGTGAGTTATGTATAAAATGATCATTAAGGCTTTACCTGAGTGAGTGACCGCCCTGGTGTCCGCCCGGCGCGCCACAGTGCCCGCTATTTGCCGGATCACTAAGTTCAGTATTGTTTTTTTCAACATGGTTGAAATGAAGTGATAATGGCTCACATTAGCTTGGAGAAAATAAAGTCACAGGACTTTTGTGTAAGACGAATACCTATTCAGCAAATATAATTTTAACTGAAACAAATGCATAACTAATCAGGTCAAAACCACTAAATTCAGTAGTTGCATGAAAGTGCTGTAAGCCTACCCACCCTCCACCACGAGTTAGACTAGTGCTGCGCTAACGCACTAGTGAGATCAGCTGTGAGGAGACAGACTGCGTGATTGCAATACTCAGTATGCTGGTGCGCAGTCATGAAAGTCGGGCAGACAGACTAAGCTCAGAAGACGAATCTAGCTCATTCATGACGCGACGTGTGCCAGCAAATAGCACTATCAGTGCAACGCAGATTATAGCAAGCTCAAGCACTTACTTTTCTGCGAGCCTGCACCACTCGCGGCAAAACCCAGGCAGGCCCCCGTGGCCGTCCCGCTGCAGCTGGAGGAGACAGACTCCTGTGGCACAGCAACGCCACCGCCGCGCTTTCTGCTGCCATGCAACTGCCTCACTGTGCACTCACTGGTGAGAGACATAGTGCCAATATCGGCAACATTCAGTTCTCATACAGCAACATACATAAATAAACCACACAACACCTTTTTTAGTGGAGAAATTTGCTGCAGGTTTATTTGCATAACCAATATGCCAACATGGTGGGTTATCTTACGGGCGATCCCAGGGCAGGCCAGCCCCTATGCCGCCTGCCCGTCTGATGAGCCAACTTGCACCGTGGCCGTCGCCAACCGGTGGTTACCAATTCTTGGGAGAGGCCACCTCTCCCATCAGTGAACCGCCAGTCCACTCCCCTTACTCACGCCCCCGACCGGTGGGCGGAGCGTTCCAGGCAGCCCCCGGTTGCTCAGACCCACAACCGCCCGTAGGGCTAACGGGCGCCGTAGTTCTTCCAGGGGACCCGCTAAAACATCCCTGGGTATCCTTGGCTCAGCACCCTTGTTGTGCTGCTGCAATATAGTACCCCTCTGTACTTTGCAGACTCTGGATCGCCCTGTAACTCCTCCTGCAACACAAAACAATAAGTTAGATTCTTCCCCTCCCGTACTACCCTTTAGCCGTCCGCAGGGTAAGCGGTAGGGTGGGAAACAGCGGGACGGGTAGCGGTCAAGAGACCGTACAGTGGGCGGGGGAAGGCATATGTACCCCTGTCCCCCTCCCACGGCCGGAAGTGACGCGGCCAGCAGACCCCCTGGTCCTTAGCCCAGGGAGCCTGGTGAGCTGACTTCTGTGCCTTCCTGTGGCACTAAGGCGGCCGCCCTTTTGGAGGGTCCCCTACGCGGCCCCCTGGGCAGCCTTGGCATAGTGCCAATATCGGCAACATTCAGTTCTCATACAGCAACATACATAAATAAACCACACAACACCTTTTTAGTGGAGAAATTTGCTGCAGGTTTATTTGCATAACCAATATGCCAACATGGTGGGTTATCTTACGGGCGATCCCAGGGCAGGCCAGCCCCTATGCCGCCTGCCCGTCTGATGAGCCAACTTGCACCGTGGCCGTCGCCAACCGGTGGTTACCAATTCTTGGGAGAGGCCACCTCTCCCATCAGTGGACCGCCAGTCCACTCCCTGCCTCACGCCCCCGACCGGTGGGCGGAGCGTTCCAGGCAGCCCCCGGTTGCTCAGACCCACAACCGCCCGTAGGGCTAACGGGGCGCCGTAGTTCTTCCAGGGGACCCGCTAAAACATCCCTGGGTATCCTTGGCTCAGCACCCTTGTTGTGCTGCTGCAATATAGTACCCCTCTGTACTTTGCAGACTCTGGATCGCCCTGTAACTCCTCCACAGCTCTGGGGGTGGCCACCGTCACCACCAGGGCCCCCACCAAGGCAGATATTCCTACCTACATCCTGTTGCTTCAAAGCCTCCCCAAGGCCCAGCCAACTTAAGTCCATGCCTACCCTTGAGAAGTGAACCTCCTCCACTTCCCAGCATCCAGTGGGCTTGGCCTGGCGCAACCCTGCCAGATGAAGCCAAATCCTCTTTGCTCCGTGCATTTACGCATGGCGCTGTTCACTCTCCTACGTGAACTCAAATGCCTCTCCCAAAGGGCTCCTTGTCAAACTGGGCGAGGTAAATTTTCGGACCGCCAGCGTACACATGCCCCCAGTTAAATACTCAATTGGCACATGATGTCCCTCATGTCTTCGAGCAGTCCTCTCCTCCCCAGGTCGTATGGTCATTCCCTCCCAGTGTATGACCCTGAACTGCGGTGGACCGATACCTCCCCCAGTCTCTGCTGTGGCTTCATAAGCTCGATCCAGCGCATACCCGGGTAACCTAGACACGTGATCTCTGTGGCGGCGGAAAGTGATCTCTGCTCCAGTGCATGCCTGGGACACCCAACCCAACTACTTCGGTGGTGGGAAAACCCATGCCTCCATTTCTTGAATTCCTCCAATAGTGCCAATCCAGACGTACGGAAGGTCATTCACCCCAGACCGTTGGTCCTGGCCCATTAAGACATGCTGGGTTGCCAACACCCTTAATGAGCACTGTACATCCTTTATACCCACACCAGTGTGCACCTCCTTGCACAATACCCCGGACAAGGTAGGCCTTCTTCTTGTTGCTTCCCGGGCCTCCAACCCGGTCCAACAAAACAGTCGGAGACCCATCTTCTTCAAAAACACCCTGTCGGCTTGGCATGCCGCACTCCATGCCTGACAAATCCAAGCCTACATGGCATGGCTGTTCACTTTCCTGCGTGAGGTTTCCACGACCTCCCTAACCGGGCTCCTCGCCACCCTAACCAAGGGGTTATTTCTGCCCACTATAACCAACAAGCCCCCAATAGGTTGCTTAACCTACACATGGAGGACATATTTCTAGCCGCAGTTCCCTCCTCCCCGAGCGAGTCAGATCATTGCCACCCGGGTGTATGACCAGAATGTTGGGAGGGAGACACCCTCCCTTCGTCTCTGCTGCAGCTTCTTAGCAAGATGTTCCCGCGCAAGCCTGGGTATCCCAAACCCGTTATCTCGGTGGCGGACAAGCCCTGCCCCCATTCTTGCTTTCCGCCCACCGCGCCACTCTAATGGCGCCAGAATGGCAACTCACCCAGACCTTTGCTCCTGGCAACTAAAGAATTGTAAGGATGTGAACATATATTGCACTCATGCAAACCAAACATACAAAACTCCAACTTGCACCTATTACACAATAACCCTGCACACTAACGGGTAGTCCCCGGTGCATTCCACATTCGCCTGCGACTACAACTTACAATGTCCTCAGGCATTCCCTTGGGCAGCTCACGGAAGGAGTCCTTGTGAATCTTAGGGATTCCCCTTGTCACTCAAAGGTACTCGTATTATCGACCTCCGACACACGAAATGCTAAGCGCACCTACCAGAAACTGAGGCCAAGCTGTCGAACCAAGCCCCTAACGGTTCTGTCGCTCCACATGCCTGGGAATTTGAATCGCGGGTCAAACTTCGGGCACCTAACTCACATCTCACAGGCGTGCCAACCGGTTGACCCCAAGATGCAGTCCCAGTGTTAGCTGCCCTTTCCCAAGGAAAATTCGCTTAACTGGAGCAACTGGTGACATTCAGTCAATTCTGGTCAGGGGACTTGGAGTAAACACATGGGTGATGTACATGCACCCCCTAACTATGACTGCGACATGTGCTCTGGTAGTTGTCCGATTAGTGTTCCATCCCCTCCAATTCAGCACTATCATGTCTCCCTTACGCCCCAGCTGCCCTAAAGTGCCTATTCGTATGTAGCCTATTAACCTTACGTTTTCCACTGACGGTATACCAGGAATGTGCTGATACTTCGCATGCTTTACTGATGGGTGCGCGATGCACAATCACATATTTGTCTTTACCTCACCGGGTTGCCCTTGGTAACTCAGAATTCACCCTGGACAAGACACATTCCCCCAGTGACCCACTACCGAAGAGACTACATACCAGTTTATTTTAAATACCCTTCGTCTCGTTCATGCAAGGGAGACTTAGTACCATCTGCTCCTATACCCTGTGCTACCCAACCTCCTCATGACAACGGGATTACATAACCCCCTAGGTCAATAGGGCCACTGTCCTACAGCTCAGGAGTGATAAAAGTCTTTCTAACTTAGCCAACCGACGGATAGTACGCCAGTGACTGCTCCCCTTATGGGCGACCAAACCAAGGGTGAAGCCATGGGAGCATGAGGCCTTAAGCAACGGGAGTCTTAGTGACCTGGAAACATTAATTAACCACGCAAGGAACCATGAACATATCCTAAATGCGAGTCACCAGCTCGTCAAAGAAATATAGATGTATTCGAGACATAGGCGCCATCCAAACTACTGAATTAAATTGGCGAGAATAGTTCTTTGAAAGAAAGGCATTGAAAGAATCGCTCATCAAAGTCAAAGGACATACACAACAGAGTACACAACAACTGAGCACCCAACACCTGTGAACCTGTGCGGGGATCCGGTCATTCGACCTCGGGCGTAAACGAAGGGAGCTTTAGATAAACAGCGCCCCTCCCCCTGCCACTCAGACTGCCAGAACTGAACGGATATAATGTAATGTGCGACAATAATCCGAGTGATAGGTGCCCAGTCCTTCGCAAACCAACGCCAGCAAAGCTGACAACATGAGGCGAGAGGCGACTAGCCCTCAACGAGTAAAATTCTGCAGGGGCAGATACTAACAACCCTGCTCTAACGAACCAACTCACTTACCGGCAATTCAGGAACTCGTCCCGCCTAACTGCAACAAGCTGGGCATGACCGAGTAACACCTAAAGGGCAGTACTAGGGGTGTATCCCATGTTGTCAACTCATCCCTTCAAACCGAAAGATGAGTCCGTGACAAGTACCATGCCGAGACTTAAAACAAGCTGTATAACTAATCGCACATTGTCCCCTCTCGCTGAGACTGCATAGCCAAAGAAGGTAACACACCCCATTCCGATATTTCTCCTCTAATTTACAATAACGTTTGACCGTGCACCAGGGAGCCTAGTGCATGTGGCACCCCAAAAGACTCTACTTTGTGAAAGATCAACCGCCGCAAGGCTCATCCTTACACGGCATCGCATAATCTGCCCTTGTGCAGCCTTTCCGCACGCTGAACTGACTGGCGCCGCCAGCACTAGAGCCTCGCTGTGGAGGAACTTGGACACACAATGCAAAAATCTGTCCCTCTGAGCTACAGCGTGTCCTAGTCTGTTAAAACCCGGGCGCAAGGTAGCCTGCACAGCTAAATCCACAAATGAATCGCACGACACCTCCAGCCAACGCCTGGACATGCAAACAATCCAGGCTACCCCACCCTCGTTCCGTACCTATCTCGCTGTAGTCGCTGCGAGAACCCAAGTCCACAACCATCCCAACACAGGTGTGCCCAAAATGGCAGTACTAATCGCGCTGGACACATGAAACTGGTGGAATGAGGAGCAGTGCAGCGGTGCCACCCGGTGGCCTAAACCTATAGGCACCACCGTACTATGGACTGCGTGCATCAACTGGAACGCATATTCAGAAAGTGGTCTGTTCCTTGACTATGTATTCCCCTTTCTATACCGATGTTGTACCACTGCCCACGTGACCACCGCAGCATCGGAACCGTGTAAGCAGCTGGCGCGTAAGGAACATGAGGGAATGGCATGACCCCCAATCGAGAGCAGGCGCGCACCGAGACGCCGACCTGTGTCATGCCCGGGTTTCCCTGAGCACCGTTTCCAGCTGTGGACAAGAATCCGCCACATGTCAATTCACTTGCCCACCGCGTGAGCGTCCCGGCGCGGTGCGCCCGCTCCACCGGCACACGCCTCAACGCACGCCGTCAATGGCAACTACCTGAAAGAAGAATGGTTGGCACGTGCAATACCTGGCGGCTTGGTACCCCCACCAACCTCCCGCCCTGCCCCCTCAGATCCGCTGGCCCAGTCTCCACAACTCAATGCTTCCGACGCATGCGCGGCCCGGTGGCCTCATCCGTCCTCCTGATTGGGGCTTGGGCAATATGTCCGTAACCTAGGTGAGAGCTGACAAAGGTTGGGTCCCTACCGACTCCTTTCAATTCTCCAAGTTAACTGGCTAGAATTGCGTGAACCTACGAGAGCAACACAGTTGGAACTATAACAACATGTGCTCTACTAAGACCACTATCTGAAAGTACCACCGAGCCATGGTCTGTGCGTGCACGCACCGGTTCCATGCATGTTATACTAATGGGCAGTGCAGCTGGCAAGGCGCTTCCAGTGCCGAGCAGCCCCAGGCCCACCAGGGACCACGCATGCGGGCCGCGCCCGGTCCTGGCCGGCAGCTGCATTGTCGCTCGACTTGCCCTACTCTCGTCCCGCCGGGGAAGGAGCTGCACGCAGTTCCCCCACCTGGCGGCGCAAACCCAGTCTCCCTCCGATCAGCCTGCGCGTGATTAGCTCATTCGCTACTTCCAAAGGGGCAAGAGAGGCGCTAAAGGCTAGACGCGCGGCCCCACGCATGCCCTCGGGCCGAGGACTCCCCCGCCCTCTCGCTCTGGTGCGCACACCACACACGCTTGCACGCCGCAAGGGCGCCCGGACCAGCCCTGTACCCACCGTCGGACCCCGTCGGGGTAGCAGGCCTAGCAGTCCATTCACATCGTGGATGCTCACTCGGCCGTATTATGAAGCCTGGGCGCAGTCGCGTGGCTGCCCACACATGTAGCACAGCGAGGTGATACTTTGGCCCCAGACCTACGGCTCACCAATTAAGTGCGCCCGTGATGCAGTCCAAGCATCGCGCTTACAGCCCTGTACCCACCGTCGGACCCCGTCGGGGTAGCAGGCCTAGCAGTCCATTCACATCGTGGATGCTCACTCGGCCGTATTAAGAAGCCTGGGCGCAGTCGCGTGGCTGCCCACACATGTAGCACAGCGAGGTGATACTATGGCCCCAGACCTACGGCTCACCAATTAAGGGCGCCCGTGATGCAGTCCAAGCATCGCGCTTACAGCCCTGTACCCACCGTCCGGACCCCGTCGGGGTAGCAGGCCTAGCAGTCCATTCACATCGTGGATGCTCACTCGGCCGTATTAAGAAGCCTGGGCGCAGTCGCGTGGCTGCCCACACATGTAGCACAGCGAGGTGATACTTTGGCCCCAGACCTACGGCTCACCAATTAAGGGCGCCCGTGAGCAGTCCAAGCATCGCGCTTACTGTGCGAAAAGGATGGATACAAGTGCGTAAGAATTGACACCCTGGCTTGCTGGAACCAGTGCACATATGCTACTCAATATATTAGCATACCGGAGATCAACTTACGTCTGCTTGCCTACCGTAAACCAGTATGGTAGTTTCAATGGATAGTGAGGCTGGGTGGTTAGCAACTGGCACAACTGTCAACCATCACCCATCTTTGTAAAAACACTTTATTATATACTGTGGTGCTGCACTTACACCTTGATAACGCTCAAATTAACGACCTTGAAATGAGCGAATGCTGACTATGCCTGAGGTAGGATTTGACTCGCTACTTGCAAATCCAGTAATAGAAAGCATGAGTGTGTACCTCACTGAGCCATATCGGGGGATCTGAAATCCCCATTGGAGCCCCCGCCCCGCGAGGAGCGCAGCCCGCCACTCGACATGTGCTGTGCGAAGCAGCCAAACCTGGATCGGAGAGGTTGGGTTCCCCACCGAGATCCCAGTCCCGCAAGGGGCACCCTGTTGCTGCTGAGCGAGCCCAGCAGCTCACACTGCCGTGCGCTCCCGGTCCCTCGCTCCGGGGACACACCCCGGCATCCCCAGTGTGCGGCGCTCGTGCAACTTGCGAGCTGGGCCACAATCTGCGTGTTGCTCCCGACAGGAGGAACGCTCCGTCGACGCCATCCAACATGGTGCCCATGTCAAGGTACGTGAGCCAAAGTCCCCAAGCGAACATGCTCCCGCCCGCGATGCTCATACAGGACACTGACCCATGCCGAACCCCGTACCACATCCCAACGCATGGCTCCGGGCCCCCACCTAATGCAGGGCACCGAGGCCACCACCCCTAGGCCCCAGCGCCGCTCCGGGTGGGAGGCACCAGGGCGAACACCGGGTGCCGGCCCGCGACCCCGAACGGCGCGCTCCAGCCCCCGGGGCTCGGCACGAGCGCCTCCTCCCAAAAGCCTACAGAAAGACACCCCGGCAGCAGACCACGGCGACCCCAGAGCATAACCCCATGTGTGGGAAAGGGGTCTGCTGGAAAAACAGTTTGGGGGTGGGGGGAAAGCGACCACCTCAGATAATGTTGGCTGTACGCGCGCGGCCACTGAATAGAGTCCCAGCACACTGTGCCCCCGCATTGCCAAGGCATCGGGGCCTCCGACCACCCTCGCCTCCTCCCCGGCCAAGCCCAGGGACCAGACCCCAAACCTCCGGGCAAGAGTCTCGGACATGGCGATGAAGTCGGAGACTCGCAGCCCGCCGCCAGGAGGACGAGCGCCCAGGCCCCGCACCCTCAGCCCGCGCGGCTCACGGAGAGGCAGCGTGATCTGGCTGTCCTAACCCCAGTAGCGCGGTGAGCAGGAAATATAAGGCGATGTTCGTAAAGTTAGAGAAGCAAGCCCCTGGCACTACAAGCCCTGTGCTGGAGCGTGCCGGATACGGATCCGCCCGCAGCCGAAAGGCCTGCGCGGACCTCGTACAAGACACAAATGGGGGGCGCCTAGCGACCACGCTGCCCCCACAGTAACCTCCCCCGCCACAGCAGGGACCACACCGTGAAATCCCTCCAAGCGGTAACCCGGAGGGGTCCCTCCGCTCACACCCAGCACCCGTGCCCACGACGCGCCCGGTCTACAACAGCTCGCTGAGACCACACCCAGGAGCTGGCCCCGGCGACGGAGGGCGCCGCAGCCCAATGCCCCCAAGGAGCAGTCCTCTTCCCCCTCCAAGGCGGCCGCAACACCGGCAGTGGCCGTGCAATACCGCGAGGCCCGATGGGGAGGGGGAAGGAGTGCACTCACCGCGGACTGCTCCTGTGGAATCAGGGGAGACGACGCGTCCGGTGCAAACAGCGGGACGGGTAGCGGTCAAGAGACCGTACAGTGGGCGGGGGAAGGCATATGTACCCCTGTCCCCCTCCCACGGCCGGAAGTGACGCAGCCAGCAGACCCCCTGGTCCTTAGCCCAGGGAGCCTGGTGAGCTGACTTCTGTGCCTTCCTGTGGCACTAAGGCGGCCGCCCTTTTGGAGGGTCCCCTACGCGGCCCCCCTGGGCAGCCTTGGCAGAATCCCTGCAGCAGAGAGACCATACTGCCACGGCAAAAGCTTCGACCTCTTCACAGGTTGCCAGCAGGCGCACAATGACTGACAACTGTGAGGGGGAGTAGGCTGAGCCTGAGGGTCGTGCGTCCTGCTAGGAATTAATTTGAAATGCCCGCCCGCTCACGCCGCGGCGTAAAGAAGGACGGACCTGCCTATTAAAATGAGTCTGACAAATTCAGGCTCACACTCTTGTCTCCATAGTAGCCAGCCATTGGGCAGTGACAGAGACTCCTCCTGATGTCACTAGCCGCTGTGGTATGTTGTGTGTGATACATTGTAACACACTAGTAGAAGCTAGCAAGCAGATGAACCAGCAGCCTGCCGGGAGCAGCGTGCAGACACTGCAACTTTCGGTGCATTATAGCACCGCTCAGCTTGACAGCCGAGAGGCGCTATAATGCGTGAGTCTGCATTTCAGTGCGGTGATGCGGACCACCACACTGAAATGCGTTAAACTAACGCCTGATGCGTGGTACTTGCCAGCGCTGGTCTCCTGTATGTGAAAATCTCTTGGGGCTCCCAGACATTTCCCAGCTCTCGGGTAATTTCCGCGATTCCTGCCTCGTGCTTCAGCCGCTCGGTGTTTCTCCCACCGGGACACCGGAGCAGTAAACCCCGAGCCCTGCACCGCACAAGGAACTTCACTTCCATTACAGTCCTATAAAGGAGCAAGTTGGTCAGAGCACGAAGCACTTCCACGCGCGGGGTGCGGGAGCCTGCGAGTGGAATGTGAATAGGAAAGCACTGCGCCACAGTGGGATGAGTGCTGTGTGCATCGTCGAAGGAAAAGTTTTTTACAGATGCGTCAGTGCTTAATTTGTAAAATAAAGAGTACCGGTGCCCAAAGCTCTGCTCGGAAGCCCTATTAAATAAATGTCGGCGGGCCGAATACCAGGGCTCTCTAGAATTGAAACCACCCCAGGCCTCTTTAATCCAGTACCTGACACCCTTGGCTCGTTTATTCCTCTTGCTGGTTCCTGCTGTCTCCCTTTGTGACGGTACTTACGTCTTTCTCATCCTCCTTCTTTCCCCTTTGTGTGTTTAGGTCGAGCATTCGAGACCTCTTGTATATACTTTAGTATATACTTATTATATACTTATATGTGTATGTACTATGTGGGCTCTGGAGATCAGCCTTAGGACTTGTCTGCTTCCGCTTAAGGACTTTTTTTTCTGTTCAACTGCCTCTATTTGTCTTGATAGAAAACAACCAGCAGAGGTCAGTAAAATACCAGAATCACTTTAGCATTCTCTAGATTCCAGTCCATAGAAATTGTCTTCCACGAGCACCGAGCACCCGTAGACAAAAATATTTTTTTCAAATCTTGTATTTTCAGTGATATGACCACCGAAGGCCCTGATTTTATATTAAAAACAGAGCTTTGGACTATACCATTTCCCGCTGATAGGCAGTATTTCTCTCCATGTGTTCCCATACCATGCGTTTCATGCAGTTTGGTGCTTACTTTCCCTCCATGTTAAAGAACAGTAAATGTTTCAGCACCCAGGCTAATGTGCTGCATAGCTAAATACATATAAGGTCCCAAAGGCGAGACCGATTGCATTGCAAATGCTTGTTAAAGGTTATGATTGATGGGATGTGTCTGATTTCAGGGGAAGGGAGTTCCAGATTCTCTGGGCAAAACCTGAGAAGGCTTGCTTGCAAGTTTTCTTTTTGCAGAATTTCTGAGGCTTCAGCAGCAGGGCGCTACTACTTCTAGAAGATCTACAAACGAGAAACAGCGTTAACAACGCTGTCTCCACAACTCAATGCTATTACAACGCGGTTGTTACAACGACCGTGTTGTTAGTGCGCAATACCATTACATCGTAAGTCAATACAACGACTTGCAGTAGGGGGCGCACTGGTATTGGACTTAAAATCCAACACCCTCCCTG
Source organism: Calotriton arnoldi (assembly GCA_963921515.1). Classification (NCBI taxonomy): domain Eukaryota; kingdom Metazoa; phylum Chordata; class Amphibia; order Caudata; family Salamandridae; genus Calotriton; species Calotriton arnoldi. Next base: position 395,736 of record CAWUFW010010143.1, read on the forward strand.
CTGTTGCGCAAACTGGAGTAGGAATAGTAAATAATACTATTCCCAAGTCCAGCGCGCCCCCTACTGCAAGTCGTTGTAATGACTTGCGATGCAATGGTATTGCGTATTAACAACGCGGTCGTTGTAAAGACCGCGTTGTAATAGCATGCGATCAAATCGCATGTGTTGTAAGGACCTATATTCCTACAAACGCCAGATAGCGCCAGATTTTGTGCCAAGTACCACGGGGTATTGTAGTGTAGGGCTTTATGAGTCATGCAGGCGATTTTTAACTCAATCCTTGCCTCATTTGGGAGCCAGTTTAGAGCCTGTAGATCTGAAGTGATGTGGTTATATCTTTGGATCCAGTGATGAGCCAGAGTTAAGAGAGGCCTTTGGAGGAGCCAACGTTGATCTAGGTAGGCCGCTGGGATTCTTCTTAATAGAAGTAACCTGTCCAGACTTAAGACATTCAGGGATGGTGCCTTGACGTAATGAGGCATTTAATGTCTTGGTTCAGATAGGGAGTATTGAAAATTTGCTCTCATTGAAAAAAATTGATGGCAGGGGGTCGTTGAAGTGATTAGAGGGTTTCAGAGCTGTGAGAATTTTGAGAATAACATTTATCTCATAGAATTTGAATGAGTACCACAAGGTGTTATTTTTGGGGGAATGCCCAGAAAGAGGTCAGAGCTCATCGATACGAGGTGTGGAGAGGTTAAGATGTGGTGAGTCAGGAAGGTGCTCCATTGCTATCCTTAGTTCAATATCACATTTTTTGGTCTTTTCCAGGAAGAAGGAGGAAAAATCCGCGCAGTTTGGTTGTAGAATTGATCCAGTAGAGGAAGGGTAGGATTGTCTATTCAATTGTAATTTGACCAGCTCGTATAGTTTTTTGGGTCGGCTTCTGGCATTATCCAGCTGATTTCTGAAGAAGTTCACTTTCTGGTGTGTTTGTTATATGTGTGCCTATGTGATCTCAGAAGCTTCAAGTGATCGAGGGATGGCGCGATTCTCCAATTACGTTCAGCCAGTCTCAGATTGCGTTTTTTTGTATTAAGGCTCCCATTGTACCATGGTTTAGAGTCTTTGATGGACAGTCGTTTTAACTGTAGGGGAGCAATTGAGTCTAGGATGTATGTCATGGTATTGTTGTAATGGTCGGTGAGCTCATGGACATCCAACATTGAAACCAGCAGGGGCAAGAGCAGTAGCGGCTGCTTGAAACTTTTCTCTTCAGTTAGCCTTCTCTCCTTTCTTGCTAGTTTCTTTTCCCTTTCGCTATTTCCACTTTTGGGCTAGCGCCAGGACATTCTTTTGAGTAGGTGCGCGCATTTTAAATCTCTATAGCATAACATACCAAACCCAGGCGGTGGGGCAGGGCGGGGGACGAAGGGTGAAACGACAACATTTTAAAAAAAAAAAAAAAACTCTTACCTGGAACAGCCGGCCTCCTGTCCGGTCACCACCTCTCCTGCATCCTCCGTCATCTTCCTGCAGACTCCCAGCCAGCAGCAGGAAGCACCCAGCTCCCAGGCTCCCCTGAACCAATCACAATGTTGCAATGCAGCATTGTGATTGGTCTGAGTGCCATGGTTCAGCGCTCAGACGGGGCCAGGGAGGCTTTGCATGTTCCTCAGGCTGTGCAATGCAGCCAGGTGGGGAACATGCAAAGTGTGTATGACTGTTTGGCCGGCCCAAGAGGGACGGCCAAGCAGTTGTGCGCACTTCAGGAGTGCAAACCACTCCTCTCCCTGATCCGCCAGCCCCGCCCGAGAGCCACTGACCGCTATAGGAAAAATAAAATGATAATGAGGATAGTTATTATCTTTTTATTTTTCCTTTTGTTCAGTGGGGCGACACTCCTCCGCCGTAGAGGTGTTGCTGATGGCTATCAGATAATTTGGGTTAATATATCTTAAGCTCCTTTTCCAGTGTTTAGGTTTCTTTAGTTGAGCCTTGTTCGTTATCACCAGTTCATTGACCTAGAAGGTGATTCAGTGGTGGTCAGTCCAAACACAGGGGACTATGGATTTGAGTAGGTAGAATGGCATTAGCCCTAGCTATGATTAGATCTAAGGTCATACCCTTATTGTTTGTAGGACAGTCGCAAATTTGGACCAGGTTGAGGTAATCTAGGAAGTGTATAAGGCTGTTCACTGCAGAGTCATTCTGGTCATTTCAGTAGAGGTTAAAATCTCCAAGTAAGATGTGTGTACCATTTTGTCCTGCAATGGTTGAGATGATTTCCATAATTTGTTCTAGGAATGTGATGCGCATGCATTTTGCATAAAGGCCTGTTCTTGCTAGCTATATCGATGCATAGCTATTCGCATGAGGACAGAGCAACAGCTTGTTACTGTTTCACTGGGACACTGCTATGAAGTATGCAGGTGATACCTCCTCATAGTTTATGGGATCGATCTAATCTTATGATGTCATGATTCGGGGGAACTAGTAAGTCAAGGATAGGTGCGGAGGAATCATTTAGCCAGTTTTGAGTCACAATTAAGAGGTCACGTTCATGTGTAAGCATGAGGTCAGCCGTATCTGCTGCATGCCTTACTGCTGATCTGCAATTGAGTAGCATGCATTTCAGGTGAGATATGGTGTCCGCTGAGGTAGTCTGGGTGATGCTGACTCGCATGAGGTTGGAGTTGTTAACAGCTCTGGCACTGGGTCTAGGTTTTCAGTGTGGGTTACAGGAATGGTTTGGATATGGTCCAGAATGTTATGTTATGTTATATGACTTTTATATAGCGCAAAATCACCTTCAGGTCTCTAAGCGCTTCTAGAGAAGAGTGAGTGAGTCACTAGGGCAGAAATAAAATAGCAGCGGCGGAGACAGAAGATTACGCGGTCGTTAATGCCTCTCTAAATAGGAAAGTTTTTAAACGCTTCCTAAAGATGAGCAGAGCCGGTTCCCTGCGTAGGTACTCCGGCAGATCATTCCAGATCTGCGGGAGAAAAACAGAGAACGCTCTACCCCCTTTGGATTTAGAGATGTACCTGGGGAAACTAACCTGCAAGCCTCAGAAGATCGCAGAGTCCGGCCAGGAACATATTTCTCCAAGCGATCTTTTATAAACTTGGGTGCCTGACCATAGATTGCCTTATGAGCAATACATAGACCCTTGAACTGCGCTCGCTGTTTAATAGGGAGCCAATGAACTTTATGCAACAGAGGGGTAGATTGTGTTTCCAGAGTTGGGCCCACATGGTATTTCCCCATTCCAGGGACCTAAAGTCGGAATGTCTGGCTTTAGTGGGATGATACTGTGCAGAATTGGTTAATCTGGCCCGGAGTGGGCCCTTGCTCCAATAACACCTTGGTCAGAGAGAAATTTGCCACCCTCCTTACTGCTGGTGAATAAAATGAGACAGCACCCTTTTTCACAGGCCGGTCCCAGGCTGGCTACATCAGAGCAGTGACTTGCCTCTAATACACATCTCTGCAGCACCCCCAGCTCAACAGGGGGTTAGAGTTAGATGGAATGGCAAGGTAGGGGGCTGATATGGAGCTAAAAACAGCTACTGTTGCAAGTTAAAATGATTAGAAGCACTTTAAACGGAATCACTGGAGCTTAGGGAGCAGGGCATTGCGTTTTCAGGACCTGTATGTAGACAGTTGTTTTCGCCCCTGTGAAGATCGGCGCCCTGGGCCTGGACACAGCTCGCCCATGCCAAAAGCTGGCCCTGATCAGCGTCGGATTGGTAACGCAGGCACTCGGGCAATGCCCGAGGGGCCAGTGTCCGAGTTCCAGCAGTGGGCTGCTTTTCTGAGCAGTCTGGGGGGCCGATTTGGGCGGTTTCTGCATTGTTCGGATACCGCCAGCAGCCCAGTGGGTGCCTGAGTGGCTTTTCTGGAGGCAGATGGGCGTCCATTACCTCCCGTTTAGCAACGGGCAGAGACACACTCCCTTTCTCTCTCTGGGTCGGCCCATTAATGTATGCATATTGTGTGGGGGCAGGGTGGCCTGAGCAAAAGTGGCCTCTCTTGTTTTCAGGTGTGTTTCACCAGTGTAAACTAATTCGTGCATTTTTTATTACCTCCCCCCTATCCCCTTTTTTATATAATTTCGCCGAAGCAGTGTTTTGAGGAAAGGCAATGCAAATGTTGGCCTCTTTTTTTTCAGCGTGCCCGGGACGATTTTTAATCCCAATCCAACCCTGGCCCTGATGTTGCCCGTTATCTCCCGATCTTAACTCTGTCTGATTTGTAATGAGACCCTTAATTGCTTTCACGACGGGAAGAATGGAGGTTAATATTTATGTCAAGTGTCTGGCAATTTCATGCCGTTTTAAGCTTTTAAATTATAGAAGGAAAAAATCAGACGTTGATTACCTAGATCATATCTTCGGCGGTTTGTTGGCTGGAGGAGTCATTGGCCTGCTGTGACGTCAGCCGCTGGTCACTCACAGATGTTGCAGCAGAATTACCGTTACTTTATATCCTGAAACCAGAACCACGAACGCCAGCCTTATTACGATGTGGAGTTTATGACGGCCTCATAATGTACTCATAACTCGGGTACTGTACAAAATGATGCAACATAAACTGCTTTCCTGGCAGTTTGCTTCCTTGAAGTCTGCGGGAATTGCTGCCTGGTGAAACATTTCCGTCCGTTTTACCTGTTTCCATGAAGCTTTTACAGCCCCTTCCTTATCAGTGTCATGTCTACGCGCTGAGAGGGTGTGTGCAGTCACGTGAGCATATGGTGTGCTATTACAGTGAGTAACAGAAGTGCCCCTGGCCACCTCACATGTGACCCGTCGGGGTTGCCCTATGAGTGAATGAGGTGCGGCACATTTTTGATAATTAGGCCCTCGTTACCAGGGTCGAATTAGGACATAAAATAGCACTGGCCACTAAAGTAAAAGTGGCCCCCATTAGCCAATCAGATAGCTGAAAATAGTGTCCCACATTTGCAAATCAAGGGGCATTTGTATGAGTTTGTGGTGCTGCGCTGCGTCACCTCACTGTGCTGCGCTGCGTCACAGGGAAAGGGCAGGAATGCGCCGCATTTACGGAGCATTCCTGTCCTTGTCCCGGCACTGCCGCTGTTTTGGCTGCCTAGCGCCAACACAGGCACCCTTGCACCAGGGTGCACGAGTGCCTGTGTTGCATGCAGGATTGTTTTTGTGCAGGAAGGGAAACCTTCCTGCACAAAAGCAATCCTGAGAGGCATGTTCCTATCTCTATGTGTGCTGCAGGATGCAGCCTTGCATGGCTTCATAAATCTCATTTTTGGGTTGCGTCGTGCTTGCACCACTTTGCGTGGTGCAAGCACAAAGCAAGCAGACTCATAAATATGCCCCCAAGTCTGTTCTGGATTTGTAAAGGTACACTGAATGTGTGTTTTGCAAGATATGGGCGACTGCATCCATTTGTGCTTGCTGCAGGCAATGTTTGTGGCAACACCAAAGAAAACATTTGCCAACCAGACCATAAAAGGGGCCCACAGACAAGCAAAACAAGCATTGGCATAGCCAATAGGTCTCGCTTTTGGGACCTTATAAGTATTTAGTTATGCAGCACAATATCCTTGGTGCAACAACATCAACTGTTGCACGTCTAAACACTTATAAGGTCCCAAAGGCGAGACCTATTGGCTATGCCAATGCTTGTTTAAATAAGGACTCAGATATGTTACTAAATACAAGACCTCAGGCCTGTTACCTTCTATGTCTAATGTGACATTACCATTATAAATGTACCGGGGACTCCCATCTCGACGACGGGGAATGATTCAAACATGTGAATCTATGAAAGATACCTTAGTACTGGATAATCCAGGGCTACCGATGATCTCCGCCTTATCTCCAGATATCAGCCGTACAGAGTCCCATTCGAGCCACGATATGAAGGAAATTATGCCCTAAATCTCTGCCAGAGCAGAGGAACCGAAGGAGACCCACCGCTGTAGGGCAAGGCGCTGAGATGCTGAATAGGCTGCATGATGGATGCAGTTGGGAGTCCATGGGTCTGCGAGAGGAGAGGCGTACTGGTAAGAGCCTGGGGCACTGGCTGGGCCTGCCCAGCTGCCACAATTGAGTTGACACTGGGAGAAATCCAGGGCTGTGATGCACAGACCTGGTGAGAGAATGAAGAGAATGCCCGCGGATGGCAGTAGTGGGGCGAGGCCTATCGGGACATGATGGCCAGCATGGTGTATTATATCCAGTAGAGGCCCTTGAAACTGCGTTCCTGGGAGATGCAAAACAGAAATTGAAGCACCTCAAGCAGAAGCACCACTGTAGAGGTGTGCTGTGGGGACGCTAACAAAGCTAAGCAGAAAGAGAGGCCTGTAACCAGGAATGCCCTGAAGGACAGAAAGCAAACTTCTGATACAGGTGTTTGAAGATACGGAGGTGAGGTAGGACCTGGCTGATTGCTGCACACCCAAGAAAACATAGAAGGCGGGGAAAGCAAAAAAAAACTATCTACATTAGCATTTAACTCTGCAGCGAGGAACATTGGCACCATGTATATATACATTTTAAACAAAAGAGCTGGAATATTAAAGAGGAGTTTGGCGACCTGGGAAATGCCCACGATGAGTGCAGTACCCCACACTAATCAACAGCTTCTAAGAAGCAAAATAAACGTGCAAGCCCAAACCTAGGAATTACAATAAGATCAGAGGGAAGCAATGTGCTACAAAGATTGTGTTTTTTTACCGGTGTCTGATGAGACTTCCCACGCACATAATAGGAATTGGCTTTTGCCCTACTGAGACATGTGGCGTTGACATTGCCCATAAAGCCACAATAAAAGGAGCAATGTAAGTAAAAGGAAGGAGGAGCCCGTCCCAGAAACAAAGAGGCCTTCACTAAGCAGGAGGCCACGCTACATGCCTCCAAATAAACATCTAGCAAAAATGCAAACTTCTGCACCAGTTGACCCACAACCTAGTACATCTGCAACCTAGTCCTGCCACACTGAAAACAGTGCACTGTGGAAACCCATATAAAATGGCGCTCACAAAGGACTACATTTCGCATAGCTTGCAATCCTTTAAGATTAGGGTTACCACCTTGCGGGCTGTTTACCAACATTTTAATGTTCCGGACAATACACAAATTAGTTAATTCACCTAATGCTGGTATTTTTTCCCCTTATCTTTACACATTTTAAACAGTGAATATAAGAAGAAAGCACTACAAAATATGTTCTGGAGCAGCCTTAATGACCCATGGCTGACAGAAGGACCAACAAGCATTGGCGTAGCCGGGCGGGAGAGGGAGAGAGAGAGAGAGAGAGAGAGAGAGAGAGAGAGGGAACGAGTGAGAAAGAGAGAGAGCGAGAGAGGGGGACGCGTTATGTTCGTATTAGGTTACCTGGGCTTTGGAGTTCCCATTAAAAGATCTTTAAGTTTAAGTTGCTTACTACTGTTTTTTTTCAAAGATACAACTGAGCGGGATCTTAGCTAAAATAGGTACCGGACCCAGAAGGGGGGGGGCGTGGGGGCTATGGTGAACTAATTCAGGAAAAGCCTTGTGATCACAGCACATTTTACAGCCCACGTTCTTGTCTTTAAACAACCAGGATCGTGCTCACTTAAGAGGGTCTCCGCGGTAGAACTGTAGAGACCCATAACTGACCGCCAAATACACATTCTAAATAAGAAACAGAAGCCGATTTTACCTTCTCTGTGGATCAACAAGCACCAGCGCGAGCGGCGACTCCTTGAATAAAACCTCAGAGCAGGGACTCGGTGCCAATTCACGTGACTGGCCGGGCATGTGACCACACAATCAGAAACAAGGAAGTGTGCCCTGACTATTTTGCACACTGCGGGAAATCCCAGAAACAAAAGTAACTGGAAACAAGCACGGATTCGAAACGGAGGAGCGGGGCGAGCGAGCGCGGCAGCCTGCTCAGCTGACCAGACGCTCGTGCGTCATGGCCTTTCCCCGCACGGCCGGCATATGTTTCCAATTATCGCGCACGCGTCTGGGCACGATAATGGGAAGCAGATGTCGGCCCTGCGCGCGTAACCGCCCGAAAAGGCCACGACGCTACGAGCGTGTGGTCAGCTTCTGAAAACCCCTTACATAAAGTCTTCGCCTAGCAGCGCTTGCGCGCTACTCGAGGCTCGACCTAAAAATAGAGTCACACACTGATTTTGTCAGACCAGTTCTTTGGGCACTGACAGATCGCCCTGTAAGGCAGTGTGAAGATAATTGCTGATATATTTGTCACAACTGATAAAATCTGGCTCTGCTGAGTTAGAATTTACTGGGTGCAATAAATACAGCCCAATTATGAGTGTGAGGAAATGCCCTTTTGCAGGATCAGTCTCCAATTATTTGCTAGCTTTAGTGCTGGTTTACTGACTCTGAACATGGGGACGCTGATGTCCAGTGCCCAGTGTATGTGCTCTGACCCCTAAAGTATATATGCAGCTGGCAAATACCTGATTGACGAATGTAACTTACAAATTAGTCGCTAGTATGCGGTAGTTGGTGTACCCAGGGCCAGTAAGTTAATGTCACTAATGGACTGCTGCACTTATTGTGCCATCACTACAATGACAAAGTGAAAACATAACTCTAGGCCTGCCACTGCAGCCTAGCATAGTAGTTGTAAAACTGCCAGTTCATCTTGGCCAATAAACCCTTTGCCAGGTCTAAACCTTCCTTTTTAAGTGCCTTTAGTACAGGATGCATGGTATTTAAAAAGTAGAACATGTGTTCATACGTTTTTACATATCCTAGCAGTGAACAATTTCTGCAGTTATTTTTCACTGTGGCAGGGCCAGCTTTCCCATAGAAAGTCACTGGATTAAATTATAACACAATAATGTATGACTTAGGTTTGGGAATAGCTAGATGCCTTATTTAAGGACTCACATTAATAGGAATTAAAAATCCAATCTGACAGTAAAGTCAGTTTATAAATTACTATCTTGAAAATGCTCCTTTTAGAAAGCTGGTATTTTCCTGTCTAAAGCCTCTAATAGCCCTTTCTGAGATAATCCCCCAACTGTCACCTGGCAGCCCTGCTGAGAGGTGTGAATTGCTCTCAAGAAAGGGAACAAAGGGGCCTTGACTGGGAGGAGATGAGACCTCCAACTGACAGGATGGCTTGGGTAATGAGGTAACTAACAGTACAAGCTTCAAAGGGGCAGCCTCTATCACACATAGAAGTAACTGATGCCTAGACCTGCCCCTGCAATTGTCTAAGAAGCCAGAGTGGCACCAATCCCAGTCAGCAGAAAACCTGTTCCAGAATTAGTTTTGCAGGGGGAGTCACTCATTTCCCGGGACACATCTCAGACGTTTGCCCAGGGCTCTGACCAGGGGGAATACATTTTCTGCCATGTTGAATTTGGCAGCAGATTAGGGCACTGTGGGATTGTTTAGGGCCAATGCCCCAGGAAATGAAGTCAAAGTGTGTTGGAGATGTTTTCCTTATTAGTTAGGGAGTCATCCCCAACCACAAACTAGTGCCAGGCATAAAACTGGCACTCCTGTCTACCATCTTCAGAATACTGCTGGACAAATGAAAAACACAAGAAGGGCTGCACTAGCTAAACCAAAGGACTGGAACTCAGAAGAAGGACTGAGCCTGCTGTTTTACCGGTGGAGAGAAACCCCAAGGGCTGGACCTGCTCCCACTTTAACCAAGAACAGAAAGTGAACTCCAAGGACTAGTTGTCTCGCCTCATGTTAAGCTCCAGGAACACAAAAGTTGCAAGAAATCTGCAACAAAGAAGAGAGCCCAGCTAACCAGTTCTAAATGAATTTGCCCTGGACCCTGCTGGTGACTCCTTGAAGATTGAGTCATAACTCATCAAGTGGTGCCCAAAAGGTCCTGGACCCTGGGCTGTGGTTATAGTGTTCTCTCTTCCTTCATGATTGCAAAAATGGACACTTAGTAAGCTTTTCTGAACGTTTTGCTAACAGAACCAGAGACTACTATGGGACCACCGCCGTACCACAGACGCTGCATTGCCAGCCAGATTTAACTTGCTGGTTTGTCCCGCTGAAAGGAGCTCTACGTCCAGAATTGTTTTCAAGTCTCAACATGGACGAATTCACCCGGACCAATGCTGAGCAGCACACCACCTTCGTGTAGCGCTCCGTCGGATCCTGCCGGCAGCCCACCCCGCCGACCAGAAAATTCCTCCAGAAAAAAGGCTAAGTCAGAAGGTAAACTTTTCCCAGAGATGAAACTGGTCACTGTAGCCAACCCGTGCCATATCGCGGTCAGCCTGAACTGTTGACTTTGATCTGGTCTATTGCGACCAAATACCAGAGGCTGACACTAGAAAACTCTAAAAGGTGTAAAAATCATATCTCCGGTTACCCTAATGTGATTTTTGTCATCTTGGTGTCTAATTGCTCAGTACAATATATACTGCTTTTATAAATTGGAGTGGAATTTTCATTGTGTTGTATTTTTGACTTATTACCTGTTTTTGGTACTGATAAATGCCTTACACTTGTTTCTTTTGAGTTAATCCTGACTGCTGTACAGTACAGCTACCCAGGACAAAGCTAAGATTTAAATTAAAGTATCCTAACTGGATCTGATTCAATATAATGACAATATTACTTGGTGAGGTCTCACAACCATTGCAACTAATAATCCACTTCTTCAAAATGAGTTTTGCGGGCTAATGCAGATTTTGCATTTTATTGTACTAATTGTATAGCGCTTACTACCTCTCTGTGGGACACTGAAGCGCTTACCTGCACAGACAGTCAGCTACACCATGTGGTTGGGAGCACGTTGTTTTTGTTTCCTCCCAGACAGCTTCTACTTTCATTATTAGTAATGAATGTTATTTTAGGGTAAAAAAGAGACAATGTAATGAAAGGAGACTAACCCTTCCCAGCAGATGTAATCATGACCGTCAGGGAAACTGTAAGAAGTCCTGCCTTTGGACTGTCAAAATAGCTGTCTGATAGAGCATACTACATCACATCACTACAGAAGAATATAATGTTGTTAGACCAGTCAGCCTTGGGAAACAACCTTTACAACGTGGTCATTACACCGCAATACCTTTACAATGCAGTTTACAACGACTGCGTTGTTGGTACGCAATGCATTTACATCGCAAGTCTTTACAACGAATTCCACTAGGGAGCGCTGATGTATTGGAAATGAATTCCAACACCTTCCCTACTGTTGCGCAAACTGGAGTAGGAATAGTAAATAATACTATTCCTAAATCCAGCGCGCCCCTAGTAGAAGTCGTTGTAAAAACTTGCGATGTAAATGCATCGCATACTAACAACGCAGTCGTTGTAACGACCGCGTTTTAATAGCACGCGATGTAATACATCGCGTAGTAAAGTGCTATATTCGTCAGCCTTAGGGTGGGCTTCCCCCAAACATTTTGCCTGTTTGTCTCACTTTTTGCTGATGTTTTTATTGGTCTTAGGACTCTGGGCACTTTACCACTGCTAATCAGTGCTAAAATGCATGTGCTCATTCCCCTGAAACATGGTAATATTGGTGTATTCACAATTGGCATATTTAATTTACTTATAAGTCCCTAGTAAAGTGCACTATTTGTGCCCAGGGCCTGTAAATTAAATGCTACTAGTGGGCCTGCAGCACTGATTTTGCCACCCCCTTAAGTAGCCCTTTATCAATTCTCACCTGTGTTTCTGCAGGAGCGATAGGAAACACAACAAAGCTAGATTCCAACTTCATCCCTCTTCCAGGACTGTCCAACAAAGTCAAAGCCAGTCGAGGTGAGATGGGGGGGAAGAGGGGAAGGGAAGAGAAAAGACACGTGTCCCACAGAGTAAACCCAGGGAGGTATGGAGTGTGAAGAATATCTCTGTGTATTTCCTGCATACAAGGAAGAGAAAAATGCTGTAAACATATGTATAGCTCCTTTTTAAGGAGATACAAAGCTACTGATACTTAAGACTATTAACTATTATATATATTGACTACCCGTGTCATTCCCTTCTTCTGAAATCAAGGAAAAAGACTGTGCACCCAGGAATAGTATACATTCTATATAAAGAAAAGAAAAGAGAAAATAGGTTTACTCTGCACCTAGTATAGTTAGAGTGTGGTATGAAAAGTAATGTTTAAGGTAAAACATACCTAAAAAGCATTTTGCAACATGCGTTAATAGAAAGCCCCAAAAACATAATGCAGTAATGTCCAAATACTGGAGAAAGGAGTCTCTTGTACTCTCCTACAACAGGCGAAGAAAAAAGTAACACAAAGAATAGTGTTGGACTTTTATATGTCTTTAAAGCTGACTTTTTGTTACTGTATAACCTAGTAACCTATCTATTGCCTTTCTTTTTCTATAGATATATCCAGCTTTCTACTGCAAAAAAAGAACAAGATCTCCAATAGCCATCAGGCACATCGTCAGATAAGTATACACATTATACTTTTAAAATGCTAGCACAAAGCGCATTACCGCCATAGTTTGTAGACAAAAGTGCTTTAAATGTTCTTATCCTTTTTTTCTCTCCATAGGAATTCCAGGATTGCCTTACGACCAAAACCAGAAGCAACTCCAACAGGACTCCGGAAAAAAGACCGGCGAACAACTGTCCGCCGAGAGCTATGAACGTGGCGTCTGTGAACCCGGAAGCAGAAATGTAAATGACCTAAGGTCGGAAAAACACATGCACGTCTACTAGAACGCGAAACGATCTTCCACCCGGGAAGCCCAGCTATATGCTGGTGGTGCTCTGCAGATATGGCCGGGAGCGGAGCAGGCCCAACACCCTTTAAACTTGCCTCAGGCCTGCCACTGCAGAGCCTATATGTGCAGTTTCACTGCTATGTCAACTTGGCATTTACAACCTCTTGCCAAGCCTGTTTTTTGTGTGCTATATTTCAGTGCAAGATGCGTCCGTAAGCCAACTTTTTACTCAAGGACTTATTTTGCACTAAAAAATGCAGGAAACCAAAAGCATTGCAAACAACAGTCACTTGCATTCTGTTTTTCCCATATGTTCATGGTAAATGTTTATCATGAATGGCATGTTCATTGTATTACTTTACCATAATTTAAATTTCATCCATGCCTAGTTAGAATGAGATTTGAGTTGCAGAGAGAAAGAGATGAGAGTAAAACGAGGTGAAAAAGAGCAGTGGTGGAGAGGCTTGGTATCAAAAAATGGCTAAGGGTCTCATTTAGATCTTGGTGGAACTGACGCATGTCCTTCAGCACTGTCACATCGCGGCTTTGAGGACATCGCCGGCTGCAGCGGCTCAACAACAACATATCCGCTTCATCCAAAGGTTCGCCAATGATGCATCTCGGACTGCGCAGCTTCGAAGTAACGCATCGCTTACATCCCAAGGGATCAGTGCTGACACACCGCCTCCTCTGCTCCCCGCATCGGATCTTCGATGCATCCTCCATCCAAGGTACATTTGCAGCGGGACAAGGCTGGTCCCTGTGTCCAACCCCGCGCTCCATCGCGGTCAGCCTGACCTTTCAGATTTGACCCTGTCAAGCCCGACCAGATAGCCCTGGTTGCTGCTATATGTTTCTATGTTTCTAAGCAATATATTTCAAGATGTTCCTTAAAAATTCATAACTCAGGTTCTACTTATTGGATTTCTGTTGTTTTAGTCTTGTTTTGTTCAATAAATTAAGCTCTATTGTTGTAGCCATTTGTGGATTATTTTTGTGTGGTGTTTCCACTGTTTTGCTGTTTTAAGTATTGCACAAATACTTTACACATTGCTTCCTAAGTTAAGCCTGCCTGTTCTGTGCCAAACTACCAGAGGGTGTGCACAGGTTCTTTTATGTTGTGTATTTGACTTACCCTAACTAGGATTGTGGTCCCTACTTGGACAGGGTGTATACCTCTGCCAACTAGAGACTTAATTTCTAACAATTCTCATACAATTAGTCAATTACACATGAAAAGGACAGGACAATAATGAGAACAGTATAGTGTGAATGGTGAAGATGAGGGTGAAGGGCGGTAATGATAGAGATTAGGCTAAGGTAGACAGTTGTAGAGAGGTAAGTATAGATGCAAGGTAGAGAAAGAGTAGAGAGGTAGAGAGAGGCATAATGATTTGTAGAAATGAAATACAGATCAAGTAATGAGAGTGTTGAGTCAAAGAGAATTTTAGGTTGAGGGAGTGAAAGAAAGAAGTGAAAATGCTTGAAAAATTGCCTAATTTGCATACTTTTGCAAAATTACCCAAAATTCTGATCTGGTATTTTGTGCTATATTTCAGCGCAAGATGCATCCTTGAGCCAACTTTTTACTCAAGGACTTATTTTGCACTAAAGAATGCAGGAAACCAAAAGCATTGCAAACAACAGTCACTTGCAATCTGTTTTTCCCGTATGTTCATGGTATATGTTTATCATGAATGGCATGTCCATTGTAATTTTTTTCCATGAAGGGATTGTGGTGCACAGTGGCGTAATGGCCTTATTTCCGGAATTTTGTGCGACTAGCATAATACAAAAATCCATAAAATGTATTGAATTACTTTACCATAATTTAAATTTCATCCATGCCTAGTTAGAATGAGACCTGAGTTGCAGAGAGAAAGAGATGAGAGTAAAACGAGGTAAAAAAGAGCAGTGGTGGAGAGGCTTGGTATCAAAAAATGGCTAAGGGTCTGATTTAGATCTTGGTGGATGGGTTACTCCATCACAACGGGGACGGATACCCGTCCGCCCAAATATAAATCTCATTATATCCTATGGGATTTATGTTTCGGCAGACGGGATGTCCGTACCCGTTGTGACTTAGTAACCCATCCGCCAAGATCTAAATCAGGCCCTAAGGAATCTGAGAGAGATGGGATACGAAGAGATGAGGTGGTAAGTTAAATGTGAGGAATGAAGTAGCGAGAGTTTAAAGGAAGAATGGTGAGGTACAGAGAGGGGTGAAAGAAAGGTAGAAAGAAGTAGGGTAACGTGAGAGATAAGGTTGAGAGAGAGGTGATTAGAGGTGAGGTGGAGGCAAAGTTGTGTGTTGCAAAAAGAGGGGTGAGGTAGCACGAGAGGTGATGAAGAGTGTGGGGTAGAGATAGGCACAGATTTGAAGAAAGAGAAGTTAGGTTGTAAAAAAGTTAGAGAGAGGTGGGAAGAAAGAGTTGTATTTGTGAAAGAGGTGAGGTGAACTGAGTTGAAACAGAGGGGAGTAGGCACAGAGATGTAGAGAGAGGTTGGGATAGCTGGAAAGATGGACATTCTGTGGTAGAGAGAGCTCAAGCCTTGACGTGAGCTGTGACTCAGCGTTCACACCACCAGAGGTATTCATTAGACCCAACCATTCTTTTCCTGAAGACTAAATGAATGGAACATGGATTGGAGTGCAATTGAAAGCAGGAAAGAAGATCTAAATGGTTCCATTTTCCAGACCCTTGTGTAGTTGACCCCTTAATTAGTTAGTTGCTGGATAAAAATGATGCAACTTTGCCCTCTCATAACTTTGCCTCTGAATAAGATATTTTAACTTTGATTTAAAGTTTGGGAGTTTTCCTCCTAGTGTGTGAGAGACCCAAAATTTGTTTCTACCAGAGTTGATTGAAGGTGAATATTAAGGGAGTATAGAGACCGCAATAGCATATAATATGTGCAGAGGTACTTGGTTTTTCAAAAATCCTTTTGAGATTTTAAAAACATTACCTGACACAGTACCTGGAAAAGAGAAGAAAAACCACATAACACAAGAGCATACGTCCAGAGGGATGTGACTTTGTATATATACCCTTACTTCACAGAGCACTAGTAATCAATATTTGAGACCTTACAGTTACTGCCCAGTGAACTGACAGCGTTAGGGAAGAACCGTACCCCATGTGTGAATCTTCACTTGATCAATCATCACGTTACATCTCACTGGCACTAAAGTCCTGGCTCTTTCATTATGACTAACCCTAGATTCCTTATCCCAATCCCTATTGTCCTATTGGATGGTAGTGTGCTTTAAAGCTATGGTGTGATATGGTATTGTACACTAATGGAGCCGCGTAATTTTAAGCTCTACCTTCTATATATTATTTATATCCATTTATGTGTGATTCATATATTCAAATGTGTGTTTAACTTTCACTAATCAGTGCTCCTTTTTAAGAGAATTGCAGTAGGTCATCGCTTTAGATGTTGAGAAGATCATATATAACTGTACTAAACTGAATGATAATCAAAATCATATTTCCTGAATCTATTTACACTTAATAATAATCATTTGATTGCTAAGGAATAATAATACCGTAATGTGTGTCCATTTTGATTCTTGAGTTAACTGAGCTCGACTTTGGACCTTAGCTGAGTATTTCACATTTCATAGTTTGCTAGAGTCACGTTTCTCTTTCCTTTGCAGGGTTGTTATCAGGTTCCTCTTTAGCTAGAGATAAGGTTTATTGATATGTATTAGACTGATAATGATAGTGAGGCCTGGGAGGAGAAAGCTGGCAGCAGACGTGAAGAGATGACGGTGAAAGGAGCCTCCTGTATCCACCGTGCTAAAATGTAAATCTAAACAAGCATTGGAAATGCAATAGGTCTCGCATTTGCTTAAGTTAGAGCTATTGGCGTGGTAAATGGCGTTGTAAATGACAATGTCTTTTAACCATGTGTTATGGAGTGTATGTGGTGTGTAGTGAAGTTCCCGGTTTCAGATTTATTTGTAGAGCTGTGCAGTGTTTGAAATTTTAATGGCGAACTATCGTGTACTGGTTCCTGTCAACACGCTTAGCCAATCGCATATTTGGACCCTCCTAGCCTTTTGGAAAGGTGCCCCCTTTTCTAGATGAAACACATGCAGCTTATTTAAAAGTGTTACACAAATATGAATAAAATAAATTTTTAGAGCGAACACCAGAAACTGAATTCCTTTACAGATAGTTTGTTATCATTACCTAACTTATGATACAAGTTATCCACTGCTGAAGGATGAAAGTCTGAATCAGCTACCTCAGGTTTCCAACATGCGATATGCAGGGTACCACGCAGATCTTTGCAGCAGGCTTATTAACCCGCAGATGTAAACATGCAACCTGCAGGCAAATTTCACTGACCACCTGAATTGTTACTGGGATTAGAACCTGCGTAGTTTTACAGACGACAACACATATTTTCATGATCTACAACGAGCTACCGCGGCAGAAGCCATCGCCAGCTAGGAACATAACTCAATAAACGTAAGATGTGCACTTGGAGGTTTATGCACTATGCAAATAAGCACACATGGAAAATAAACGAGCAGCAGACGCTTAATATGCCAAAGTATTCCTGCCTTTTAGAAGCTGTCTCGGACCTTAAAGGACCCTCGCAGGAAGTGAGAAACGTAAATGCCCCATAATGAAATGCAAGCATTATAGACAAACGGGCGGACGGAATTATTAAGCACTATTAAGCATTGCGTTTGTACTGGTGATTATGGTACTCTGGAGAAACCTTATTTTATATCTTTACAGCACCGAATGACATCCGACCTCGAAGAATTTCAAATATAAAACTTAACGCTTGTTGCCACATGCAAGTCTCCAAAGAAGGTTTTTCTAGAAAATGTAAACTGCTGCCGAAGAAGAGGGCTGCAGAGCGTCCCGTTCGCACAAATATTTCCTGCTTGAAGTAGTGAGAAAGTCTCCCTTCAACCACCCCTAATTCCCCAGGCATGTACATTTACACACCACTGTTATTCTGTAGCATGCAGAGAGAGGCAGACAGTCGGGCACTAGAAAACATAACATCAAAAACTGATCTGGCGCATGGACGCATGGAGCAGCAGTGCATTGTTTGGATTTTACATGCAAATAGACTTTACTGTAGAAATGTTTCTTCTGTAAAGACTTTACCATTTTTGTTTACGTGCGCAGCTCAGTGAGTGAAATAGATGGAGTTTGTAAAGTAAAAACGAGCGCCGTGTTGAGACATTCAGCACGGTGCCCGGGGATGAGGGGCTGTGAGCCATAGGCGCCATTGTTGAGTGTGTGCGCCAGTGATGTTGAAATAGAAGCGGTCGCCCTGTAGTGAGTGCGAGGTCACCGCCAGAGCTATCCTCTATTTATTGAGTGGGCAACGAGTAAATAAACAAGGAGAGCGAGCCGAAATGCAAGAGTAGGCGGCTGGAGCAGCAGAGCCGGCGCGGCTCCCTTTACAGGCTGGAAGACCTCAGCCTACAGAGAACAACAAGGAGCGAGGGGCGCGAACCAGGCGCCATGAAAAAAAAAACAAAGTAGTGCCTACATTAAAAGATGCCGCCCTGCAGCGCAAGTTAACAGTAGTTGATCGATGCTGCTTCCTCCAGAAACAGAAGAAAACGGAAATGACGTGACTGACCACCAGCCAACAAAGAGCAAGTTAAGAAGAGCAATGCCAGATTTCACCAATGGTAAGTGACGAAGCAAAGAGAAATGCAATGGGTGGAATTTAACTAGTAATACAGATTACTTCATGCCTCGTAGAGGCAGCGCATGCGCTGCCTATGCGAGACCTAAAAAGGAGCAGATGTGTACCTAATTGTGTGAAATGGGACTTTGGGGAGTCTGCCGGCACTCAGCAATTGCTGCCAAGGGATTGGTCTTGGACTATAGGAGCAAGATATTGATGTTCTGGAACCTTCCGTTGTGCTTTTAATTAGGTTTCCAGTGGAGTGCAAAGCTTTTTGCTAGACACTCTTTCATTTTCCTCTGAACTTCTAATGAGGTTCACATGATGCTTACACCTTCTTCCCTTCCTCTTTAGAAATCTCGGACTCTCTCCTTATTCTTTAACCTATGCAGTGTGGGTTTCTTTATGTAACATCATCTGGATATTGTGCATTCTTTACACATTGTTTGTTATTATCCTGTACTTCAAAATGCTTAAATTTAGAATACTTGAGCACCCGAATATTATGGCTGTATCAAAAAAAGTCCTGAATCATTGCCAAATTTGTTGATTGATGATTGACTAATAACTAATAAACCTTTATGGTTGGAATACCATCCTTTTTTGTCGTCATTGTGAAGCCTTTTGGGTTCACTGTATTTGAAATATTTTTCTGATATTAGCTCCCTCTCAATGCATCAAGTTGACAACCAAAGGTCCATATGACCAGTGGAGGACCAAGAGAGCAAGGTTCAAATACCCCTAATACATCACTAACAAGGGATGCACTGGAACGAAGTAGAATATCATTCATAAAACATATATAGGACTAAGGTCTCTGGAGGGTTACAAAAGCAGATGGAATTTCTTACGCTGTCAAAGATGGTGTCTCCTACTGAACTTAGAGATAAAGGCAATGGAGACAAGGATACCTCTTATTAACCATAGAATCACATGCTTAGCTGGGATTGTGGCATGAGCCACGTGAGTAATGTCTTACTATGACCCCTCAAGCAGGGTCCAGTCATCAAAAAGAGATGGCAGGGGGTACCTTGCCTCTTTAGAGGGGTTGTAGGGTAGGTTCCTAAGAAGTGTAGTGAAGATCTATGCCAGAGGGTATGAAATCTATAATACAAGCAATTGTGCCTCCATCTTGCGATGCAATGTTGTGTGAAATGATAAGGGAAGTTGCTGAAAGGCAAATTCTGAATCCACTCGTGATGCTCATCTCTTTTGAAGTGTGGCTACCGCACCCTCAGGCAAAGCTATGAGATAAGAGATGGTTGGAGCCTACTGACAAATTGCACTTTACCTGTACTTTTGGGAGAGAGAAGGGCTACTCAGCTTCTATGAAATCAGGTTAAGGACGCCAGCGACTGCACACACTATACATCTAAACTTCCATGCATTCTACTGAATTCTCGGCCACCCAGGGCAAAACACACAGAGATATTCTTCATTGTACCCAGGGCTGCTGAAGAAGAAGGGAAATAAATCGAAGGTAGTACATTGTAGCTTCCTTTGAGGAATGTAAACTCAATTGACTGTTGATTAGAAAACTCAAGATGGTAAGAAAACTACAGAGGACTTGTTAACCGTCCGCGGTGGGATACTACTGGTCTTGGAAACCCATGTTATTTGTGGTATATTGACTTAGGGCCTGATTAGCAAAGGTAACTTACACTTTTTGGTATGTTTACTACTTTTTGGCTATTTACAAATTCCTAGTGGAAGTTACACTTTTGAAGTAAATTTACTCCAAAGTATAACTTACACTCAGATTTTGAGGCTCGTCAAAAAGTAGTATGCTGACTCAAATATTTAAATTACTCAAAAGGGCATAGCCTCCAGGCCCTTCAATTCAGTGAAAGCATGTAAGTTACACTTTTTGAGTAAATATGCATTCAGATTTTGTGAATAGCCCAAAAAATAGTACACTTACTCAAAAATGTAAGTAACCTTTGTGAATCAGGCCCTTACTGTTTAAACACTATGATTGTGTTTGGGGTTGCATCGCAGTCAGAGAAGGAGCTGTGTCATTATTTTTTCTGCATGTATGTTACACAGACTGATCTGAGGATCTCCAGTTTAAGCAAGTTTGAAATGGTCAGGATGAAGCCATAAAATGTAACTTTTCGAGCCGAGTTGTATGGTATGTTGGAGTGGTTCACATTGTAGATGATAAACAGAGTCTTAAATTGCATATTTGGTGAGGGTAGCCAGTAGAAGTCAATGACTGAGAGGGGTCGGGTCAGACCTTCTCTGACCACTGACAATACGTGGGGCATCATGGGAAAGCAGCTTTTAGAGATTGATACTCCTCATTTTAACTGTCCTACCTTTCCTGAATGTAAATAAATGGGCTGTCTTTAGTTTAATCCAAAAATGTCTCAAATATTCAAGGTTGAGATGTGAACAATTAACATTTTCATTTCACAGCTCCAGTGAATGATAGAGGCAACAGCAGGGAAATAGATGCTATAATTTAACTTAAAGTTCAACAGGGAAGTCCCTTTGGACTCAGGAGCCAGAACCAACATCCCAGAACCAGAAGCACATCATCGGTAGTCCAGAATTTCAGGACAGCGGTTCAATCAGTGGTGCTGAAACAAGAAAGCAGAGACAATTATCTGTCTCTGCAAAAAAGTTCTCTAACTTAGAGCCTCACTTATGCTATGGCTGGCAACCCACCAGCCTACTAAGGGGCATATTAACAAGGGCCGGCGATAAATATCGCAAAGCGCGCTTAGCGCTTGCATATTTATCGCCGGCTATCTCTGTAATTTATCGCCCGGTTAGCGCGTTATCAACAACGTGCATCGCCGAGGCGATAAAATTCCAGAGATAGCGTGGATATCGCCGTTTTCCATGGTGGAAAACGGCGATATCCTTGGTGATAGGGCCTGTGGTCTTAGCCACAGAATCCACCCCCCATGTTAAGTATGCCTTAGTCAGGAATTTATCAGACATTAAATTCCTGCGTTAAGGCATACTTAGCGCGATTAAAATAATCGCTTCCCGCATTGTAAATATCGCGAAGCTGCCTTTGCGATATTTACCCATGTTGTTTCCACAGACACGCCTACTTTGCATCTCATTAGCGATGCGAAGTTAGGGCGTGCTAAACGGGAGCAAAATCAGCAAAACACGCGATAGCGTGTCTTTGCTGATAAGGCGATATAATTATCGCCGCTTTCGGCCGAAAACGGCCGCAAAAGCGGCGATAATTTCTTATCGCCGCATTGTTAATATGCCCCTATGTCAGCAGAGTCTTGCACCTCTGTTTTCCTGATGGAAAGCCACCACCCTATCTAGTAGTCCCCAGATCTTCGTCTACAGTGTATCTGCTGGTGTGGTGGATGTAGTATAGGGAGACCCGGATGCTGAGTCAGCCATGTTTTTTTCACTCTATAAGCAAGGTGTACAAAGGAGTTTTGCAGTCGTAAAGCCCCAAATTCTGTAAAAACCAGGGGGCATATTTATGAGTGCCTTGTGTCACTATTGCACCACGCAAATAGGTACATGCGTGAGGCAAGGCTCTAAATTAGATTTATGAAGCCACACAAAGCCGCTTTTCATGGCTTTGAATGACTTACAAAATCTGGAGAAGACAACGCAGCACAAATCTCTGCATTGCCTTACTCTGCTCAAGGGAGCCATTCCATGGGCATGCAGTGGATGCTTTTGACAGATTCCCAGATTGACAAGGACTTGCAAACCTGAGGATGTGCCAAAACCTAACGCCTTCCCATGAGAGGCACAACAAGGAAAAATCTTATTTCTCCTCGTGTTTTTCTCTTTCTATGTGTGCTGCATTCATAGAAAGAGGAAAAAGCCTCTCAGGATTGTTTATGTGAAGGAAGGTGCCCTGCTGGTGGGAAGGTGTTTTCCCTGATTCGGTTTCCAAAACAGAAGTTAAGACTCTGCCATTGAAACTCACAAGCCATTGACCTGTGCCAATAAAGTTTTTTTAAATTTCTTAGTACTTGCTACATGCATTAATGATCCGTGGTTCATAGAGAGACCTGCAACAAGCAAGAACAGATATGTTCCCTGGTTATGTTTGAAAAATTCAGCTTGAACACTTTTTGAACTCCACCTCAATGCTCATACTGCCAGCTTCATGCAATAAATATTCCTTTTTTATGCTTTGTCAATAGGCGCTTACAGGAAAAAGGGCTCTCCAATGCCTTCCCATCACCATGAATTTATACTTCCTCTTGGCATCTGCAGCACCACCCAGATGCTTTTATTACCTACACTGACGCACAAAAGCACTTTTTTGTTTTGGTTCCCTTTGACCATGTCACACTCAAGGCACGTCCATGTGACAACCCTTTCGTCACTTTTTTTCACATACTCCTGCCATACCGTGGGACTCTGTAAGCCCAAAAAAAAATAGAAGTACCTTAGGGAAATATAGTCACCTTGCATATCAACAGGGGCACAGCTAGACCAGAACTTCGGATGGGACTAACCTCAACGGATCAGGCTGGGCTTACACCTCAAACAGTGAGGAAGGTAGCAATAAATTGTACATTTTGAAAATGTTGGTCAAACCTGAAACAAATATAACAAACATGTTCTAGTTGATTTAACAATGTTTAATATTCTATTCGCAGAGGTCTTTAAAAAACTGAATGTGTGATTTGTAAAAGCAGCTTACACAGATTTCTCTACTAAGCACTTTAGAACCAGTTTTCAGAAAGTTGTTTCAAGACAACAGCCCTTTTTGCCAATGCTCTAAAAGTTCCTTCTGTGAAATGACAATGAGCTCATGAAATATTTTTAATTCTATCTTCAGAAAGGCACTTCTATCTAACTGGTGACCAAAGCTAACATAACATGTGTATTTGTAAAGCACACGTTCTCCCATAGGCATCTTGGCGCTGAATAACAGATGTTTATTGTTATCCAAATCAATGGTACTCATTTATCGATCTCAGATGGATGAGAGGCTGAGTGAACTCCCTGGATTTGAATCTGTGACCAGGAGGTCGAACACAAGCCCCTCCCGTGGATGCATTAGGACACTGAGCCACCAGACCCAGGTACATTTTCAGTCTGCTCATCTGGATGTTGCCCATAGGCTTGTTTGAGGCAACACACATCTACAAGTTTCAGAAAATTGAGCTTAGTGGGTTACGTAGCTGGCGGGGGCTGATAGTATCTTTGAATATGATGGCGACTCCACCTCCGGGCTTTTGCTGATGGTCTTACCTAATTATCTTGGAGCACACAGGGACGTCCGTAGTGATGTCCGGTGCCAGGGTTGAGATTAGCCATGCTGTGAAAAAGAACAGGTCTGGAGCATGTTGTGCAGTAGGTTCCATATCTCCGTAATGTGTTTGGTGAGCCAGCCCGTGTTGAGGAGTATGCATGCAAGTGTGGCATGTTGTTTGGGTGGTGTTTGGTCTGTGTAAGCTTGAGAGGGTGGCTGGTTAGTGTAAGCATGAACCAGTGGAATGCTGAGTGGTGTTGGTGTGAGAGTGGTGGGTGTAGGGTGTGGGAGAGTACATGAGAACTTGGCGCTGAGAATATTCCATCCATGTTGTATGGTGCATAGTGGCATCACTGCAGATGAGTGGTGACTGAAATTAAGAACATGGAGAAGCACAGCATTGTATCGGGGGATAAGGGGAGAACAAGGGTTCCTGGCTCTGGGTGTGGCCCAGGCATGGATGGGTGCATCTGCGCTGCAGCTGTCATTAAATAAGTCTTAGGAGGAGATATTAAAAGATATGAAGATAATCATTAAAATAGATACATTTTAAGAGCATTCCTAAACATAGAATGGTCCTCTATGTTACGGAGGCCATGATGAAGTGCATTCCAAACAGAGGAAGCAGCAAAAGAGAAGGAACTTCGTGACACACCATGCTGCATATTCCTTGAAGTTTATAAATATCTGACTCAGGAAGGCAAATGTAGTAAGCCTTGAGATAGTTCAATCTAGAAATGATGGTGGCATTAGCAACACAAGTTTTTATATGCCAAGAATAATAGAAACTTTTTTTTAGAACCTTATTTGACGTTAAATGGATGACTCAACTGCAACAGCTGGATGTGGCAGGTGGAAATGTCATCAGTGTAATCTTGTCTGACATAATTCAGTACAGTCACATTGACAATTTTAGTGCCTAAACCAGGTTTAAAACTCATCTGACTACTATGTAGTAACCAGTGCTCATCCAGCTGTTTAGAAAGCTGGTGAACCAGAACTTCTCACCAATTTTGGTGGCTGCTGGCAACAGAAAGATGAGCCTAGTTAGCTTCTACCCCGAGGCATGAGTTTGACTTATTTGAAAGGAGTTTGATGATCCCTTTTTCGATCTATTAGCAACAGTGACTGATGAAATGAGGTGTTAAAGATTAAGGTAAAAGCAGGTGTAACAATTTTAGAGTTCTGACTTGACCTACGTCTTCTGGGTTACGAGCATGCTGCTGCATGTCTCAGCACGATTACCCCTTTGCATCCTGGTCAATGTAGTACATAGTCTACAAGCTGACGAGTTATGGAGCTCCTGCGTGCCTGGAGTGGTATTGCACCTGAGGACATTTTGAGGTAGCATTTCCAGAAACCCCAGATTAGTTCTCTACAGATCACGGAATAATCCAATAACACATTTCTAGAGATACAGCAATGGCTGCACCAGCTTTGGTTAATATTTTGACAAATTTTAAAATGAGCATGAAACTATGTCCTACATTAACCAGGATGCAAAAGGGCAATGACGCTGAGATGTGAGGCAGTGTGCTCCTACCCCCCTTTAATGATTTCTGTTTCTGTTGGAGTAACCTCTTTGCAGGACATTGCCCATCAGGTCATAGAGCAAGAAAAGAGAAAGAGAAGGTAGACTGTTTCCTAAACTTAGAGAAACTATTGCAGGTCCAGAGTATGGACATAACAGGGCTTCTGCCAAGCTTAGAATAAAAGCTATCCGTTATGGAAGAGGAAACCTCACACACATATTAGTGTCATGCTTCATCATTGGCATCCACCCCACCATGGTAGGACAGCGCCACCAGGGCAGACATCAACCTCCTCGAACACTTAAAGGTAGGAGGGAGTTCTTAGATAAAAACTACTGGACAAGGCAGGATCCAGACAAACTAAAAATACCTTGGTGTTCTTCGGTGTTTAACCTTTATTAGTGAGGACCCAGGTTTTTCTAAAATCAAGCACGAGTGGGTACACAAAGGTTAACGACTCAGATCCGTCTCTTATCAGCCTTTTTGTGATTACATGGATACCTCAGGGATTGTGGTGGCCTACACTCCACCTCTCTGCTTATGTGTTAAACATTGCCCATCAGGCATACCCAGGGCTTTAAGTGGGCCGGGTCCTGCTGTGCTCAGCACCGGCAGTTCTTAAAAGCAGGTGCGGAGACGATTCCCTATCGGGCTCTTCATTTTTACCCTCAGGATAAAAATAAATAAATAACTTAACTCTGCAATAGTACCAGCCATCACTGCTTTTGATGCAACTTCAGGGAGACTAATTTTTCAGTTTTATATAGCGCAAACTTGGAGTGCTTCGCATGAGAACCAGTTACATTACACTAGGACATTTTCATGTTTTGAATCACAGGATATTGAGCCGATGTCAGGCTCGAACTTGCTTTCTCAGCTCGAAAGTCGGCAGCTCTAGACTTTGGACACAACCTCGCCCTTAAGATCGGAAGCATGTTCAATATTATATACAACGAAGTCTTAGTTGTTGCTGATTTATCTTATGCACTTTACAATCATTGACAAAGCCAATAGTCCTGGCTTGTTGTAGGTGTAATGTTACTTCTTGTGTTCTATATCTGGATGAATGGACAGAAGCAGCAAAATGCCAGTGGGGCAGCACCAGGGCACGAGTCGGGGGTACACGCCGGTGGACGGTGTCCATCCACTTTTTTCACAGGGTGGACACAGTCCACCCTGCCAAGAAGTTGGGCCCCACTGAAAAAGATGCTGAATTCGTCCCGGTGTAATTTCCAAACACCGGGACACTTTCGGCAGCGTGGGGACGGGCTCTCTTATTTCTGACTCCTGCTGGGCCCATAACAAAGGCCGAATTTGAAGGGTCATCAGGCCTCCTTTTGTTCAAGTCTCCTGGCTGGCAGCAGTCAGGAGCCTTACACCTAGAAGCAAATGCAGCAAAGGGGAAACAAAGGCTCACACCTTGTTAGCACTTCACACATACTTAAAGAGGCAGCTTTTCACTTTGTTAAGGCTCTGTTTAGGAGATAACCATGCACTGTAAGAAAGTCAGATGTGTTGATCTTGCCCAGTATTTGCACAAAATAAATAGCATTTATATAGCGCATACTATCCCTGAGGAGGCGTTGTAATAATTTAAATATCACTATTTTTTCTTTTAAAGCACTATGGGTAGAGGAAGCTTTACGCTGACAAAAGGCAATATTGGTTTATGTGAAGCTTAGAAAAGTGTGAATCTTCTGCCTAAATCAGGAGGGTTTGCAAATATACTCGAAATGTGCTCAAATGTACTCATGATAGACCTGCTAAACATATATGTGAGGGCTTAAGATCTGATGTCACTTCTTGTAATGCCACTTCCTGTGATGTCACGTGCTGTGATGTCATGCGCTTCAGGCGCCATGATGTCACGCGCCGTGATGCCACTTGCATACTGATTAATTAGGTTAGACCCCTCACTTCTTTTTTTAGGACTTGTGCCCTGGGCAGCACACTATGCTAAATACAGATTTTTAGCGTGTTTTAAACCACGCCCTTAATTACGTCGGCCAAGCCCCTATGAGAGACCCCCCCAAGTTTTTTCATCCCACTTAAAGCCCTAATGCACCTCAAACTTTAGCGCAATTTATCCTCAGAGGAGAAGAAAGCCTTTTTCTCAAACTTGCCTCGTCCACCGTCTCTCGGACCCCCGGGGCATCAAGCATCGCGTGCGATTACATCACCGAGCAGAGGCGAGCTGAAATAAAATCAGCTGCCTCCTGCTGTGGCTAAAGATTGAAAAAAATATATTTAAAAAAAATTAGGGGTCATTTTTGGCCGGGGCTCTTTTGTGCAGATAAAGATCCGTGCCATTCCTGGAACACTGCGGCTGAGCAGCATGTTTACTTCCGGCCCAGATAGCAGTGCAGCATGGTCGAATAGAAGACACAAAGCCTCTTGTTCTGCTCTTGTTAGTAGTATGTTGTAAAAAAATATGAATTAAATAAAAATGGTACTGTGACGAAGTGTAGACTCCGGTGTTCATGTAGGGAGCTTCCTTATTACAGGTGGTGGCATGGTACAAATAACGCCCCATTAGGCGCTAGGTAGCTTCATGTTCAGCATCATCCTATTGCTATTCAAATAACTGACTCCTAAATGCTGCTATTGCTGCTATTGCTATTCAAATAACTGACTCCTAAATGCTGCACCACATGTCAAGCTAAATCCAGCCAACAACAAATACTTCTTCAAAAGCAACAAAAACTCTGCAGGTATGGCGCGCTGGAATCAGATATGTCGCAGGGCCTAGCCAGCGCGCGTCATGGACACACACACAGGCACTTGAGTACTTCTCGGCCGAAGGTCACGTGCGACCTGGGGCCCATTTATTTATACCCTCGGACCGAGCCCGGTCACGAGGGGTGATGCAGGGATACAATGTATTGAATCGTCCAGGTGTCCTCTACATCTCTCCTTTCTTTTAGATGGGTAATAACAACGGGGAAAAGGAAAATGAAAGAAGGAGAGAAGAGGAACAGAAGAGCAAAAGTAAATCACACGGGATAGCATAGTTGCAAAGTCATTAACAATGAGCCTGCAGGTGCAAAGCTCGTTCAGCACACAAAGTCTTTCAGTCTTTGACTAGGCGCTGTATTGGGTCGGAGCAAATACCGTTGACTTTGGGAGGGCCCTCCTCTTGAGTTGCCTGCGGTGTTCTCCGGTTACCTCACCGAAGCCTCGGTGGCATTCGCTCATCTCGGTTGCTTCCTAAGGCACTCGCTGCAGTCGGCACCGCAGAGGGCGTGGGCCTGGGTTTACTTCACGGGGATCCCCACTTGCGGGCTCATAGGTTCTTCGCCTTCTTCCTGAGACGAGTGGTCGGCGTTTCTCACCACAATGTGCCTGCCTCGCTGTGCCGTGATCATGGTGCCATCTACTCGAGTGACAGTCCACACTTCAGGCTCATAAGGCGTGCGAAACTTCCAGCCCAGGTGACGATCTTTGAGGACTACCTTGGATCCTACGCGCAATGTCGGAGCTTTGGCTCCCCGGCTTGCGGTTGCCTTCTCATTGGTCGTCTTCCGTTTCTGCTGGGCTCTTTCAACATCCAGGCATGGTGGCACCCACTCGGGGTCCTCGGGGATCAGGTCCCGTAGTGATCGCTTGAGCATGAGCGAGGCTGGGGCACACCCAGTTGTCGAGTGGGGCGTTTGCCGGTATGCAAGTAGGAATTGATGCAGGCATGCCTCAGGGTCGTGGTGTTGATCCACCCTGATTCGGAGGGCTCTGTTGAGCGTCCTCATGAACCGCTCCACCTCGCCGTTGGCTGGAGGCCATTGAGGTTTGATCCGGCGGTGTCGGATGGCTCTGCGCTCCAGGAAGTCGTGGAAGTCTTGGCCCTGGAACGGACTTTATTTCTTCGGGCAGCCCGAACATGGCAAATGTCTTCTCCAATGCAGGTTGAACATGGGTGAACGCCATGGACAGCACCAGCTCCACCATGGGGAACTTTGAAAACGAGTCCATGACGACCATGATGTGTCGCCCATCCGGGAAGCTCCCAAAGTTGACACTGATCTTCGTCCAGGTCGTGAGACACGGTTCTTCAGTGACTACAGGTGCTGGAGCGGGGTCGCGTCCGGTGATGGTGCACGGGTGGCAGCGCCTGACCTCCTCATCTATCATTTCATCCATGTTGGGGAACCACACCGTCGCGCGTAGTCTGGCCTTGGTCTTGGCGGTACCTTGATGTCCTTGATGGGCGAGCACGACCATTCGCTGGCACAGGTTTTTCGGAACGACGATGCGCTGCCCCCGTAGTATCAGTCCAGACCCAATGACGCTGAGTTCATGCCGTACTCTCCAGAGTTGGCGTCAGGAGTTCTGTTCTTCGGCGGTGAGCAGGGAGGCTCTGTCAAGGAACCGATGCCACTGTCCCATTTCCAGGGCCTCCTTTACCCATCCCAGGGTGTCATCCGCATCAGTGGCATCTGGGAGATCTTCCTTCATCATAGCCACGGGGCAGGTGTTGGCCTCGACCATGTTCACGAACGCCTCTGTGTTGTCGGCCTCGTCCGGTGTCGTTTTGCCATCTTTTTGGGTGGGGTGCTTGGACAGGAAATCAGCGGGGTTATCCACCCCTGGTCTGTAGAGTAATTGGAACGAATACGCCTGAAGCTAAAATCGCCCATTGCTCAATTCTTGGGGGTGCTAGGCGTGATGATCTGTTAAACAACGGCAGAAGGGGTTTGTGGTCCGTTATCACCCGTAACGGATGGCCACAGAGGTATAAGTGGAAGTGTTAGCACGCCCACCTTATGGCTAAGGCCTCACGCTCTATTTTCGCATAGCGTCCGTCGGGGATATCGCCCGACTGGCATGGGCGACGGGGACACAGACTCCTTTGGTGTCCTCTTGCAGAAGAACTGCTCCGAGCCCTACTGGGCTGGCGTCCACCACAATCTCCGTTTTCCTCTTGGGGTGAAAGTACGCCATGGTTGTCTGATTTAGAAGGGCCTTCTTGATGTTTTGGAATGCCAATTCTTCTCTTGACCCCCATTCCCAAGGTGTGCCGGTCTTTGTCAGCTGGCATAGGGGCTCCGAGATCGCGGCCAAATTTGGGATGAATCGCCTGCAGTATGTCACCATCCCAAGGAAACTCCTGATTTCTGTGGGATTCTGCGGAACCGGGGCGCTCCTGATGGCCTCGGCCTTGCGTGGATTGACGCGGAGTCCGTCTCGCGAAAAGAAGTATCCAAAAATGTCTATTGATCCTTGGTAGAAGGCACATTTCTTTTTGTGTAAGGTAAGTCCGCAGTCTGCCAGTCTTTGTAGGGTCGCTCTTGTCTGGGCAGGATGTTCCTCCAACCTCTGTGATGTCATCGCTCAGATTTATCACTCCGACCAGGCCTGAGAGGGCTTCTTTGATGGCGTTTTGAAACACCTCTGCGGGGGAAGACACACCAAAGCTGAGCCGGGTATACCTTCTGAGGCCAACATGTGTGGAAAACGTGGTTATGTATCGGCTCTCTGGCGCCAGCTCCAACTGATGATATCTGGAGTTCAAGTCCAGTTTAGAGAACCATTGTGCCCCGTTGAGGCCCGCCACAATGTCGTCCATCGTTGGGGTCACGTGTCTCTCCCTCTGGATAGCCTGATTGGGTAGTCTCATATCGATGCATAGTCGAATGGCGCCAGGTTGTTTCGGCTTTGGTGCGACTACCAGTGGGGACACCCATGGGGAGGGCCCCAACACCTTCTCAATGACCCCCAGGTCCTCCAGGTCCTGCAGCTCTTTTTACACCAGGGGGCGGAGATGAAAAGGATTTCGCCGGTGCCTGAGCGCTCTTGGCTGGATCGCTTTGTCGATGTGCAGTTTCACTTGGCGCCCCTTCAGCTTTCCCAAGCCGTGGAAGAGCTGTGGGAACTCACTCAGGATGTCCTCCGCATGGGTGTCATGAACCTGCTTGGCGAAGAACACCAGCTCTAGGTCTTCGCGGTGTGGCATCCGAGCATTGTTCCCTTCTTCCCGTTGGTCACATGGAACTTGGTCTTCACTGATTATTCTGAGCTTGAGACCTCGACTTCCATCACACCTCTGAGCGGTATGGGTTCCGTACCTCCGTAGGTGTAAATTTTGGCAGCGCTGGGTGCGCGGCGTGGTCTGGGCGATAGTCTTTCATATTGGTCTGAGTCCACCACGTTTACGGACGCACCCGTGTCTATCAATGCATGCACGGAGGTCCCGTTGACTTGTACATAGCACATCGGAGGAGGGCGCTTCTTGCGACCGGTCCTTCCTGCACACAAAATGACAAAAGTGTTGTCAGCATCCTCATAATAGGCGGTGGCACCCTGTACTTGTGGTATTCCTGTGGTGTCGTCCTCTTCGAGCGTTAGGTGTTGAAGGGTCGTCGGGCGTCCTCCTGATGCGCCTCCTCGGGAGCGTCCTCCCCCCACATCCACAGATGCTGGTGTAGTGATTGGCCTTGCGGCACTTTGAGCAGGGCTGCCCTCTTGCTGGGCATCGGTCTTGTGCCTCATGGTCGAACCCACAGTGTCCATATGCCGCTCGGCCGGCTCCCGGTGGCTCGCCCTTGTCCAGGCCCTTGTCGCCTTTGCACAACACCCTCCGTCTCTTCTTTGACGTGTACCACTTTTTGCGCTGGGGCGGCAGGGGTATTTCGAACTCGAACAGCCTCCATCTCTTCCGCCCGTTTGTCGGATAGTTCGTGGGAGCGGGCTAAGATGAGGATCTCATCCAGGGATATTCCAGGCTGTCGAAACATCTGGCGCCTCAGCGCGACGGACTTGCATCCCTGAATAATCTGCGCCCTGATTTCCTCGGTCTGATCAATGTTTGTGCACGTACGTGCCAACTTCCTGAGCCGGGAGTAGAACATGTCCACTGTTTCCGCCTCGGTTTGCCGGGCCTGGCGCAACTTGAACTGCTCGTAATCAGGGTTCTTCTGCGGGTCGAAGTATCTATCGAGTGCTGCGATAGCTGCATCATACTCATGGGCCGCTCCTGTGTTGGGCAGTGTCTCAAGCAACTCATAGAGCTCGTCACCCCCAAAGTGCATCAGCAGGGAGCGTTTTACCATCCCATCTGTCTCTCTGGTCCCTGTAAAATAGTAGTTTAGGCGACCTACCCAGAGCTTCCATCTGGGCGCGGCTGTGGCGGGGTCAGCGAGCTGGCAGAACGGGGGTATTGGCGTGACTGATGCATGTGAGTGTCATGCTGTCGGCGCTTGTGTCGGTGGCTGCGGTGGCGGGGGGTCTCCCATGATGCGCTGAGACTGGTCTTTTCCTGTGGTGGATGCACCGATGTCCGCAAAGCGTAGGGTGGCGCTGCAACTCTATCCCCTGTGAAGATGAACCCCCACTCGTCTTGTGCCTGCAGTGTGCCCCTCTGGGACTTTGTGGCGCCCCCTCTTGGGTCTTGAGACTGACCTGCTGGCCGTTGGGGCTGTCCTCCAGCCAGTGACCCTTCTTGTAATGGCTGTGCTGGATGGTACTGGTACTTGGCACCCGTTGCTGGCGGCTGACTATGGGCACATGCACAGGTTGTAGGCAATTTCCACCTGTCTTTTTCCTTTTTTTTTTTTTTGTAGCTGTCCCAGCACCTCTGGTTGTGCACTTGCGGCCTGCAGGGCGAGATCCCCGGTCGTTGCCGGGCTTCCGATCTGCCCGGTGAGGGAACTGCACGTGTTGGGCCCTGAAGCCCCGCCCTCGCATTGCACGTCATGCGCGGGCTGGGTCTCGGGCTGATAAGGGCCCGCCATAGACCTCTTCTGCTCTGCCGATGCCTGCCTGCCTCCCACACGGCCTCGGGTGTTCCGGCCTGCCGTTCTTCTGCAGTGCCGCCGCGTGCACTGCTGCCTGGAAGCGAGTACACGGCAGGCAGAGCAGGATATCGTGGGGGTCGCGCAGAGTCTCCGGCAGCAAATCCGGCCACACGCAGCCCGCCGGTGCGGCGATTCAGCGGTGCGGGGAGACACGAGGGTCCGTTTACCCCTCGTCGCCAGTGTGGCGCGCTGGAATCAGGTATGTCACAGGGCCTAGCCAGTGCGCGGCATTGACACACACACAGGACCTGGAGTACTTCTTAGCCGAAGGTCACGTGCGACCTGGGGCCCATTTATTTACACCCTCGGACCGAGCCCGGTCACGAGGGGTGATGCAGGGATACAATGTATTGTATCGGCCGGGTGGCCTCTACAGCCGGTATCCTTTTCCCACTATCAGCGTGATATAGGTAACGCAGCCTGTCTCCATCAACAACTTTCAACCCAAGGCAGTACACTCTACCCACTTTCACTCGTCCCCATCTTAAGACATTCCGTGCATCTTAGACCACTGCACTTATCCCTGTCATACATTCACCGCGGCCTGAAAAAAATGAAGTTTGACTATCGCTCGTTAGTGATGCAAAGGCCACCTCGTTTACCACCTCATGCACATTTCTTCCACCACCACTGATACAGAAAATAATTCTGTGTTTTCCTGCAAGAGAGTAGTGCCTTCTAACGCAGCGGCCTGAATCACAGCCACCCTCCTCCCCCTGCAGTATACGGAGAGTGGTGTGGAAAGGCAGGCTGGTAAACATTTGAAGCCTGTGCTGACAGGGTAGAACAGGGAGGTGTGCGGGGACAACAGCACTGTGAGCGGGGCCCCTGTGCATGCCCTCTGCCTTGGACAGAGCGATACCAAAGGGGATGATGGACGGAGCGTTAGAGCAAATCAAACACTCACCCCCAGTCAACTGATCTGGGTTTAATCCATCATCATTCTTTAGCTCACTCCACCACCCCAGTTCAGACATGGCCATATGCAAATCAGTCTGACCCTGTGCCTCATGGGAACAGTCCAGCCCGAACTGCCAAGCCATGTCTTCCCTGGACCGGAAACAAGCATCCTAGGACCGGTTTCTGGCATTTCAGCCGTCATCAGCCAGGCTAGCTTGAATCCAGTGGCAAAGTGAGCAAGGGACCCACGTCTGGGCATACCCTGCCAACCTAGGGCGAACAAAGCGATACCAAAGGGGTATGCCCAGACGTGGGTCCCTTGCTCACTTTGCCACTGGATTCAAGCAAGCCTGGCTGATGACGGCTGAAATGCCAGAAACCGGTCCTAGGATGCTTGTTTCCGGTCCAGGGAAGACATGGCTTGGCAGTTCGGGCTGGACTGTTCCCATGAGGCACAGGGTCAGACTGATTTGCATATGGCCATGTCTGAACTGGGGTGGTGGAGTGAGCTAAAGAATGATGATGGATTAAACCCAGATCAGTTGACTGGGGGTGAGTGTTTGATTGGCTCAAACGTTCCGTCCATCATCCCCTTTTGTATCGCTTTGGTCGCCCTAAGTTGGCGGGGGTATGCCCAGACGTGGGTCCCTTGCTCACTTTGCCACTGGATTCAAGCAAGCCTGGCTGATGACGGCTGAAATGCCAGAAACCGGTCCTAGGATGCTTGTTTCCGGTCCAGGGAAGACATGGCTTGGCAGTTCGGGCTGGACTGTTCCCATGAGGCACAGGGTCAGACTGATTTGCATATGGCCATGTCTGAACTGGGGTGGTGGAGTGAGCTAAAGAATGATGATGGATTAAACCCAGATCAGTTGACTGGGGGTGAGTGTTTGATTGGCTCAAACGTTCCGTCCATCATCCCCTTTTGTATCGCTTTGGTCGCCCTAAGTTGGCGGGGGTATGCCCAGACGTGGGTCCCTTGCTCACTTTGCTACTGGATTCAAGCAAGCCTGGCTGATGACGGCTGAAATGCCAGAAACCGGTCCTAGGATGCTTGTTTCCGGTCCAGGGAAGACATGGCTTGGCAGTTCGGGCTGGACTGTTCCCATGAGGCACAGGGTCAGACTGATTTGCATATGGCCATGTCTGAACTGGGGTGGTGGAGTGAGCTAAAGAATGATGATGGATTAAACCCAGATCAGTTGACTGGGGGTGAGTGTTTGATTGGCTCAAACGTTCCGTCCATCATCCCCTTTTGTATCGCTTTGGTCGCCCTAAGTTGGCGGGGGTATGCCCAGACGTGGGTCCCTTGCTCACTTTGCCACTGGATTCAAGCAAGCCTGGCTGATGACGGCTGAAATGCCAGAAACCGGTCCTAGGATGCTTGTTTCCGGTCCAGGGAAGACATGGCTTGGCAGTTCGGGCTGGACTGTTCCCATGAGGCACAGGGTCAGACTGATTTGCATATGGCCATGTCTGAACTGGGGTGGTGGAGTGAGCTAAAGAATGATGATGGATTAAACCCAGATCAGTTGACTGGGGGTGAGTGTTTGATTGGCTCAAACGTTCCGTCCATCATCCCCTTTTGTATCGCTTTGGTCGCCCTAAGTTGGCGGGGGTATGCCCAGACGTGGGTCCCTTGCTCACTTTGCCACTGGATTCAAGCAAGCCTGGCTGATGACGGCTGAAATGCCAGAAACCGGTCCTAGGATGCTTGTTTCCGGTCCAGGGAAGACATGGCTTGGCAGTTCGGGCTGGACTGTTCCCATGAGGCACAGGGTCAGACTGATTTGCATATGGCCATGTCTGAACTGGGGTGGTGGAGTGAGCTAAAGAATGATGATGGATTAAACCCAGATCAGTTGACTGGGGTGAGTGTTTGATTGGCTCAAACGTTCCGTCCATCATCCCCTTTTGTATCGCTCTGCCTTGGACAGGGCTCTGAAGTGAAGGGTTTCCTACCCCAGCAAACAGCTCGAGAATAAACAACTGATTCATTCAACCCGGCAGTGTTCACGGTGGAGAGTTCCTTCCCCCTCCTCTCTGCCTAGCAGCAGCAGCTGAAGTACCGCCTTTAAAGGGGAAGTCTCCGTTGCTTTAAGTCCAACTTGTGCTTGACAACTGACCTAAAGAGAAAGCAGGGATGACAAGTGTTGTGGGAGGGATAGGGGGTGGGGAGAGAGGGCACAGCCAATCAGTGAGCCATTTGGTACTGTAACCTCCCTGCAAGCTGCCGACTCGGGAGCTGGGGACCCATGTTCGAGCCTCGCCGTCGGCTCAATATTTTGTAAATATTTTTAGATTTTTGTCAGTAACTTATTTCCCCCCCCTGCCCGCACAAATGTAATTGAAAGAAGAAAAAAAAAAACAGCAATCCTTGCGATTTTGTAGGGTTGATGGGAGGGCGCGCATGTACTGTTGTGGGAGGGATGAGGGGGTGGGGAGAGAGGGCACACAGGTAAAGAATACGAATTATAATATAAATGAAACAAAAAAAAAGGTGACCTTGGAAGAGTGGTGGCCAGGTGTTGTGGGGGGGGGCGACACATACCGATTAGGAGAAAACAGGGCAAATAAAGATGCCGAACATAAGTCAACAGAACACATGCCTGCAGTACAAGAAACTCAATAAAGAAAATAGTGCTTACAAGACTAAATAACACGACCGTAAAACAACCGAAGTAAAGGGGCCAGTAGCCATGGGTGCTTACAAATGAAGACAAGGGGGTACTAAGGAGGGACTAACAAGCTGATTAAGGAATCAGAAGCCAGCATTTACGAAGGACAAAGACACAAGCCATTGAAAAATATGGGCAGAGAGTGGACGGGGCTTCTCTTCCATACTCCACTACAGCAGTCTCACATAGCATACGCGCTGACTCAGGCTCGACCTAAAAAGGGCTGAACAAGATTACAACAAATTTGACTGAAAATTAGAACTGTACACAGCCTCCTTCGTTAGGGGAAAACAACCTTCCCGCTGGACAAGGGATAGACATCATTTGATGTCCACAAACATGAGGTCAAGCTTGAAATAACTGATGGAGAGGGTCATGATATGATATGAGAGTAGTATAGGCCATGATTTGAAAAGTTCCAAAAGGAAGC
The DNA here is from genome assembly GCA_963921515.1 of Calotriton arnoldi. Taxonomy (NCBI): domain Eukaryota; kingdom Metazoa; phylum Chordata; class Amphibia; order Caudata; family Salamandridae; genus Calotriton; species Calotriton arnoldi. The sequence continues at coordinate 432,556 of CAWUFW010010143.1, forward strand.
TTGACTTGCCTCATGATCTGGGCGATGCTGGAATGCATAGAGATTACAACTGTCTTCCCTGTTTGTGTCTACTAAGGCCAGAACCCCCTGCTTGGTTCCCCCCTTGAGCTAAAGCTTCTTTGCGCTCAACTTTCCTGTCCCCGGCTACAGCTTGTATGTTTTTTGTAGAACCCTCCACCTCCCACCGCGCCGTTGATTGTTATTTAAATAGAAAACTGTTATTACTTGCTGAAGTTCCCACACGTTAGGCCTAACTTTTGGTTGACTTTCCTGCGTTTCTAAGTTTAGTATCAGGAGGAAGGGAAACCAGGGGGACTGACCCAAACCTATGTTTGTTTCACCTGACGTCACAGCTTCGGTATACACAAACAGCTGAGTTATTTTCCAAATAATTACGACCCATTTTTTTTTGGTAGCTTTTCCGGGTTTACCAGAGTCAGAAATGTATTGCGAATAACGCAACATGTACCAAGTTATTTCACAATGACTGTTAAGTGTGTATCTTGTCCTTTATACATGCGTGTTTCCGTGTGTGTGTATAAGCTGTGTCTGTATATCTGACTGTGTGCGTGCATGTGTGCATGTTTGCTTGTGTGTATTTTTGTGTGTATGTAAAGTGACATTTGCTTTGTGTCTGTACATCATTTTATGTGTATCTGTGCATATACAAATCGTATATATGCGAATGACTGTGTTTATATGTGTGTTTATATGTATGTGTGCATTTTGTGTGAATGGGTCAGTGTGCATTTGTATGATTACATGTTTGCATCTGTGTGCGCGTTTTTGCACATGGGTGACGTACAAAACGCACACTCTGGTAATGTTTTCATTTTTCTAGTGATGGCCTCCCTGACTGCACCAGATGGACACTGTCTGTGAGATTATGTCATTTCTTCTAACATTTATCATTGCGCGCGCACAGCACCGTACCCAGTACCTAAAATTCACGGGAGTACTATCACACCGGGCAGTTGTTTTCCATAATTCACAATAATTATATCAATTCAGCGACTTGCATATTAAACAAGCATTTGCAATGCAATAGGTCTCGCATTTACGCAAGTTTGAGCTATTGACATTGCAAATAACTATGCCTTTTATTTTTGTTTTCGTTTTTAAAACATAAATAAAAGGCTTTGTCATTTACAATGCCAATAGCTTAAACTCGCATAAATGCAAGACCTATTGCATTGCAAATGCTTGTTTTGAATTGGAAGGAATTGTATGCATAAACATGACTTTTTTAATGAGGTAGAAAGCTATCACAGAAACCCCTATTTAGAGGGTACCCTAGAACAGTGGTTCCCAATCTGTGCGCCGCGGCACCCCAGTGCGCCATAAAAACTAGCCAGGGGCGCCACGAACAGATGCGCACACAGTTTGTGAATCACTAATAATTAGTATGTTGCACTTATGTGCATCTAAATTCAACAATGCTCCGTGTGGTCAGGCCTGCAGTCGTTGCCCTGGGCCATAAGAGGGCAGTGTAACCTCACTTTCAAGGCGTCTACTATCCGAACAGGAGGGAGACAAGGATGTTTCACTGCATTTGCTTTTGCGCTGTCCGGTGAGGTGAAATCTGCTGTCTGACCTGACCAGCAGAGACCACATCAAGCAGACCGTGGGTCTTTTTGCACTCAGTAACGCATGTACATACAGTGGGAGTCGGTTGCCTTCATTGAGGTGTAGCCTGCAGGCAACAGGCTAAACAAGCAGTTCACACTCCCTTTACCAACATGGTAGTGGTAAAAACGGAAGTGCTTTTCCGTATTCCAAAAGTTCCACCGAGTCAAACTACCCACAGATTCGGTCCTGCACTGGTTTCCTGCTGAGTTCGCAGCAGGCAGCAAAGGCGGCTGACTGTCTCTCCCTTTAACATGATGGCGTGCTGTCTCTCTTCTTTTTCTGTTCTACTCTAGAGGGTCCTTGCCCGGAATTGCAGCATAGTTCAACCCAGACTCTCCTGAGGTCGTTCAAAATTTTAAAGCTGCTGCTGAGGCCTTAGCCAGAGATCGGCGGTAAGAGAAAGTATCTCTTTGCAAAGAGGGACATGTATTATTTATGCACTTTTTCGGAAAAAGTTGTGGGTGAGGGGTGGGGAGCAGGAGATATGAAACAGTGCGACTTACAGGTTACAAAAAACATGCTCCGATCTCAGTTAGATAATTCAGAGGGTTGAGAGTCTGCTACAGTCATAAGCGTCGAACAGACCTGCAGGTCACAAGTGCAAATGCCAGTAGTAGCCTTTTGGGTTAACGGGGCAGTAGCGAACAGCACAATATAATATTCGTTTTTACACTGCCGTTTTTTATTGCAAATATTTACAATTTAGGCAGCATAGAAACACAGAAGCTTGTCCACAATTGCATGATTTTTGACCTGATCGAAACCAGGGCTAACGTCCATGTGTCTAAATTCCAAGGCTGCTTTAGGATTTATTTATTTTTAGGTGACTGTCTCTCCCTTTAACATGATGGCGTGCTGTCTCTCTTCTTTTTCTGTTCTACTCTAGAGGGTCCTTGCCCGGAATTGCAGCATAGTTCAACCCAGACTCTCCTGAGGTCGTTCAAAATTTTAAAGCTGCTGCTGAGGCCTTAGCCAGAGATCGGCGGTAAGAGAAAGTATCTCTTTGCAAAGAGGGACATGTATTATTTATGCACTTATTCGGAAAAAGTTGTGGGTGAGGGGTGGGGAGCAGGAGATATGAAACAGTGCGACTTACAGGTTACAAAAACATGCTCCGATCTCAGTTAGATAATTCAGAGGGTTGAGAGTCTGCTACAGTCATAAGCGTCGAACAGACCTGCAGGTCACAAGTGCAAATGCCAGTAGTAGCCTTTTGGGTTAACGGGGCAGTAGCGAACAGCACAATATAATATTCGTTTTTACACTGCCGTTTTTTATTACAAATATTTACAATTTAGGCAGCATAGAAACACAGAAGCTTGTCCACAATTGCATGATTTTTGACCTGATCGAAACCAGGGCTAACGTCCATGTGTCTAAATTCCAAGGCTGCTTTAGGATTTATTTATTTTTAGGTGAAAAATCTGCTTATTCACTTTAGAAATTAAGTTTCAGGTATACGCCTTTACAGTCTGACATACTATTGTAAGTAAACAATTCTTTATCACGCATCCCTTTAGCTCCCTATTGTGCCTTTCTTATTCTCTTTCCTGAATCTAGAACCCAGGAGCCTAGCAAACAGAATCACCTGTGACCATCAAATCAAATGAGATAATATTGAATTTGCAGGAAAACCACGTGCATTGCCAGTGCCCAATCTAATGTTTTTTGTTTGCCTTTTCTGTTTGCCAAAAATTGCTGCAGACTTACTCCAAACCTTGATTGTGCTTGACTGTGTCTAGATCATGTTCTTTTTAATTCTTTTTTTCCATCGTCCTTGTTTTACACATTTTGCTTAAAAGGAAATGGGAATAAACAACCAGAGAACAGTGGTCACTATCAATAGTATCATCCAATGTATATTTGTTTGCAAAAGTGAATATTTAATTCCACAAGCTATGGCATATTTTGTTTCTCACAACGTGTTGGTAATTAGTTTGTGAAGCCCTCATTTGCTGTCTTTTTCAGAATTTGTAAATGGCTTAGAAACATTGCATGCTCTGATTTGAGGCGAATAAACCTTGTCGGGGTTTCGTTTATGAAGCTCACAGTCTGTCAAACAGGCTGCAGTGCGCACACCAATGTGTTTCAGGGATGCACACTGACATGCATTTACAGTTCACTTCTCTGAGAAAACTATGTCCCTCCAATGAGTCCAATCAGTCGTTGACACAGCATGGGGCTCTGCAGTAGCGAGGATAGTATTACATCTATGATATATAATACCTTCATCAGCTAGATCCCAAATATTTTAAGGGAAAAACATGAAAGTACTCCCAAAAATGGGCTTAAATTCACCACCCGCCACAAAAAGGTACCATAATGGGGAGCCGCGGCCAACAGTCAATAGGTAAAGGGAGCCGCAGGTTGGAAAAGTTTGGGAACCACTGCCCTAGAAGATTAGTAAAAAGATCAATGAAGAGGACTGGGCATTTTCCCAGAGAGTCGTTGCTTGCCACCTAGTGTAACAAGCATTGGCAAATCCAATAGGTTTCTCCTCTGCAAATTCTATTGACTTTGTAAATGCTTTTTTACAAGTTGCATAAGCTGGGTATTAGGGTGTAAAAGTAATAAACAAAATGCTACAATAATGCTGGCCGTGTCATAGGACTTTAAAAGTTTTTTTAGTTGTTACAATGTTTCGCAAACTGATGTATACTTTTGTATTTAAAAAACGGATCTGCAGAATGTAACAGTTTTAATGTTTTGTTTCTGAATGATACTATGAGAGCTATCTTGCTACTCACTCTCACACCTCCCTGTTAAGGAAAGGAGTGCGCCCGATGTGTGCCACTGAACTTTTTTCCTTTTTGCACGTCATGGCAAATGAGTGTACAAGAAAATACAAAATTGTGCAAAATACTTTTTTCCGTTTTTTCTTTTCCTTGAACTCCATTCAGAGTTTTATTGCTTGAGACCTTCAACTTATTTGTGACGATGCAAAATACAAGATGCAACACTTTAACAGTACTTTTTCTAAAATACAGCCATGTTTATCTGCTCACACACTGTTTGAAACAATACAAATTAATATTTACAAGTGCACATGCCATCTGAAGCATAAACCCACCTCCACATGTGCATATACTGCAAATGGGAAACAACACTCAGCGCTGCACCCGCTATTTGATGCCCTCCACTGCTCAGCACCACCCCTCAACCAGTCAAGCAACCCGTCCAGCACAAGAAAGAAAAAGTGTTCCAAACGACAAAAAAAACAGAACCACAAACTACTATCAACAATACCCCACACACGCCACATTTCCCATGAAAACACTTGGTCAATCTAGACAAACCTCAGAGAGGAAGCAAATGTCTTCGATTGAAGCAGTGACCACTTCGAAGAAGTAGCCATAACGGATTGTATAAAGATAAATTATCAAGACGACCTCAGTCTGTTGCAACACTTTTAATAACTGAACTTTTGGGGAGCAAAAACAGCACCCGCCAACTAGCAACCAAGTCTAAACAAGCATTTGCAATGCAATAGGTCTCGCATTTGGGAGAGTTAGAGCTATTGCCGTTGTAAATGATAATGCGTTTTACCCATGTTTTCTTTTGGAGTTGGATGGACGTATGTGGTGTGGAGTGGAATTATGTGGTTTGTATTGGAATTGTTAGTTGTGGAATTGTGTGGTGTGTAGTATATTTATTTAGTGTAATTATGTGGTATGGTGAATACTTAGGTGTGCGAGCTGCATAGAATATTTAGAAAGGAAGAGAGAGTGGGATAGGTAGTTTGCGCACGAAGTGGTGAATGAAATCCAGGCAGAAGAGAGGAAAGAGTGTGTGAGAAAGAAGGGGAGAGCAGGCCACAGACTCATTAAGAGGGAGTTAGAAATTATTTTTACATCTAAAATAAATCAATATGTTGATTTACCAGCTCAGCGAGGTTTTTCAATGCTGCGCGTCTTTAGAGGCGTGATTCGAGATTTAATTAAGATCACAACCGTTAAAATGCCTGTTAAAATAAAATTCACAGTAAACAATGGATTCTATATTCTCTCGCAGATTGTGGCCGTCCGTACAATATATTGAACTAACCCCACAAATGAAATGCTGTTTCCAGAAAAGAACCTGTTGTTATCTGGAGAGAGTGCTGTCCCTGCCCTCTGCCAACAACAGCAGACCACTAGAGTACAGAAACAATTGCATGGAAAACAAGCAGAAAGCTTTTCATTTATGTAAAAGACAATCTTACAATTTGAAATAACCTCGTTAGTGTGCATAAAACTCCTGAGTGCTGAAGACAGCTGAGAGTAGTTGAAAATGATTTACATACCACAACTCATGAAAATGTCAGCCATAGCAGTGTTGTATTTTAATAAGCAGGAATGTGAAAGCGACAGGGGAAAGCATAGACGGCCATTATATTATGTTGTTCTTTTTCTATTGTATTTTAAACAGTTAGGCTGAACGCCCAATGTACGTGCTGTGAAGATGGGCCAGCGCGATGTGTGTGCATTTTAAACTGTTTTGGTGGAAGGAGAAAGCTCGTATGAGCTGTATAGCGCCTTGCCACATGAAGAATTGTTTCAACTTGCCTCAGGACATTTTTTTTCTAATCATAATGCAGAGCAATGGCAATGCTAATATCCAGTAATATGCAACCCAAACTTTTTTGCATGCTATTAACCCCTTCGCTGCTAGGCCTTTTCCCCCCTGTGCTAAGCCTTTTTTTGGCTATTTGGGGTAGTGCGCGCTTAGGCCCCTGTAACTTTTTGACCACATAAGGTATCCACGCCAAATTTGCGTCCTTTTTTTCTAACATCATGGGGATTGTAAAGGTACCGAGGGTTTGTGGATTCCCCTGGAGGGGACCCAGAAATTAGCCAAAATACAGCAAAATGTTGTTTTTTGGGGGAAAAATGCGAAAAAGGGCTACAGATGAAAGCGTCTTGTTTTTCCCTGCAAATGGCATCAAAAAGGGGTTGTGGTGCTGAAATCACCATCTTCCCAGCTTTCAGGGACAAGCAGACTTTTGTCAGAAAACCAACTTTTTTACACAGTTTTGGCATTTTTCTGGGACACAGCCTATTTTTGCTATTTTTTGTGCTTTCAACCTCCTTCCAGTTAATGGTAGAAATGGGTATGAAACCAATAATGGATCCTAGAAAGCCATACATTTCTGAAAAGTAGACAAAATTCTGAATTCAGCAAGGGGTCATTTGTGTAGATCCTTAAAGTTTTCCTTATAGAAACTAACAGTCAAATGAAGGAAAAATTGAAAATTAGTTGAAAAAAACAGCCATTTGTGTCAACATTTTCACCTGTAACTTCTTCTAATTATGACAGCTATTTGAAAGCAATATACCGTTATATCCGCTGGACCTTTCTGGTTGTGGGGATATATAGGACTTGTAGGTTCACCAAGAACCCGACGAACCCAGAGCCAATAACTGAGCAGCATCTTGCAATGGTTTTTATTATGTACCGGGTATATAGCAATTATTTTGGGAAAATGTATCCATGGAAAAATTGTTATGAAAGACACCTATGTATTTCTGAAATGAGAACAAAATGTAGATTTTAGAAACAGTAGATATTTGCACATTTCCGAAATTGGGAGTACCCATACTAGCATGAGAATTATAGGTCATTTTTCAAAATGACTTATTTTTTACACATTGTCTTTCATTTGGAAGGCAGAAATGCATCGAAAGTCAATAGGTAATAACAGTTGCTCTACAATTCTGTGTTACCCTAAGTCTCCCGATAAAAATGGTACCTCACTTGTGTGGGTAGGCCTTGTGCCCACAACAGGAAATGGCTCAAAATGCAACGTGGACGTACCACATTTTCACAATGAAAAATTACCCTTTTTTTGCAAAGTGCCTAGCTGTAGTTTTTTAACCCTAGCTCTGCGGGCACTTAGGGAAACCTAGCAAACCTATACATTTTTGAAAACTAGACACCCAGGGGAATTCAGGATGGGGTGACTTGACTGGCTCTCACCAGGTTCTGTTACCCAGAATCCCTTGCAAACCTAAACAATTGGCCAAAAAACACATTTTCCTCACTTTTCTGTGGTGGAAAGTTCTGGAATCTGCGTGGATCCACAAAATTCCACCCACCCCGCGTTCCCCAAGGTCTTCCCAAAAAATGGTACCTCACTTGTGTGGGTAGGCCTAGTGCCCGCGACAGGAAGCAGCGCAAAACGCAACGTGGACGCACCACATTTTCACAGTGAAAAATGACCCTTTTTTTGCAAAGTGCCTAGCTGTAGTTTTTGAACCCTAGCTCTGCCGGAACTTAGGGAAACCTAGCAAACCTATACATTTTTGAAAAGTAGACACCCAGGGGAATCCAGGATGGGGTGACTTGACTGGCTCTCACCAGTTTCTGTTACCCAGAATCCCTTGCAAACCTAAAAAATTGGCAAAAAAGACATTTTCCTCACTTTTCTGTGGTAGAAAGTTCTGGAATCTGCGTGGATCCACAAAATTCCACCCACCCCGCGTTCCCCAAGGTCTTCCGAAAAAAATGGTACCTCACTTGTGTGGGTAGGCCTAGTGCCCGCGACAGGAAGCAGCGCAAAATGCAACGTGGACGCACCACATTTTCACAGTGAAAAATGACCCTTTTTTTGCAAAGTGCCTAGCTGTAGTTTTTGAACCCTAGCTCTGCCGGCACTTAGGGAAACCTAGCAAACCTATACATTTTTGAAAAGTAGACACCCAGGGGAATCCAGGATGGGGTGACTTGACTGGCTCTCACCAGTTTCTGTTACCCAGAATCCCTTGCAAACCTAAAGAATTGGCAAAAAAAACGCATTTTCCTCACTTTTCGGTGGTGGAAAGTTCTGGAATCTGAAAGGATCCACAAAATTCCACCCACCCCGCGTTCCCCAAGGTCTTCCGAAAAAAATGGGACCTCACTTGTGTGGGTAGGCATAGTGCCCGCGACAGGAAGCAGCGCAAAACGCGACGTGGACGCACCACATTTTCACAGTGAAAAATGACCCTTTTTTTGCAAAGTGCCTAGCTGTAGTTTTTGAACGCTAGCTGTGCCGGCACTTAGGGAAACCTAGCAAACCTATACATTTTTGAAAAGTAGACACCCAGGGGAATCCATGATGGGGTGACTTGACTGTCTCTCACCAGGTTCTGTTTCCCAGAATCCCTTGCAAACCTAAAAAATTGGCAAACAAAACACATTTACCTCACTTTTCTGTGGTAGAAAGCTCTGGAATCTGCGTGGATCCACAAAATTCCACCCACCCCGCGTTCCCCAAGGTCTTCCGAAAACAATGGTACCTCACTTGTGTGGGTAGGCCTAGTGCCCACGACAGGAAGCAGCGCAAAACGCAACGTGGACGCACCAAATTTTCACAGTGAAAAATGACCCTTTTTTTGCAAAGTGCCTAGCTGTAGTTTTTGAACCCTAGCTCTGCCGGCACTTTGGGAAACCTAGCAAACCTATACATTTTTGAAAAGTAGACACCCAGGGGAATCCAGGATGGGGTGACTTGACTGGCTCTCACCAGGTTCTGTTACCCAGAATCCCTTGCAAACCTAAAAATTGGCAAAAAAAACAAATTTTCCTCACTTTTGTGTAGTAGAAAGTTCTGGAATCTGTGTGGATCCACAAAATTCCACCCACCCCGCGTTCCCCAAGGTCTTCCGAAAAAAATGGTACCTCACTTGTGTGGGTAGGCCTAGTGCCCGCGACAGGAAGCAGCGCAAAACGCAACGTGGACGCACCACATTTTCACAGTGAAAAATGACCCTTTTTTTGCAAAGTGCCTAGCTGTAGTTTTTAACCCTAGCTCTGTCGGCACTTAGGGAAACCTAGCAAACCTATACATTTTTGAAAAGTAGACACCCAGGGGAATCCAGGATGGGGTGACTTGACTGGTTCTCACCAGGTTCTGTTACCCAGAATCCCTTGCAAACCTTAAAAATTGGCAAAAAAACACATTTTCCTCACTTTTCTGTGGTGGAAAGTTCTGGAATCTGCGTGGATCCACAAAATTCCACCCACCCCGCGTTCCCCAAGGTCTTCCAAAAAAATGGTACCTCACTTGTGTGGGTAGGCCTAGTGCCCGCGACAGGAAGCAGCGCAAAACGCAACGTGGACGCACCACATTTTCACAGTGAAAAAATGACCCTTTTTTTGCAGAGTGCCTAGCTGTAGTTTTTGAACCCTAGCTCTGCCGGCACCTAGGGAAACCTACCAAACCCACACTTTTCTGAAAAGTAGACACCCGGGGGATTCCAGGGAGGTATGGCTTGCGTGGATCCCCCAACGTTTTCTTACCCAGAATCCCCTGCAAACCTGAAACTTTGCTGAAAAAATCCCTTTTTTCACACATTTTTGTGTGGTAAAGTTGTGGCATCACCGGGCTGACACAAATTTCCTACCACCCAGCATCCCCCCAGGTCTCCCGATAAAAATGGTGCCTCACTCGGGTGGGAGGCCCAAGTACCCGCGACAGGCAAGGGCCCACAACGTATTGAGGCAACCTCAAAATGGCCTATCACAAAACGACCTGGTTTTGCAAGGGGGGTCCCATGACGTTTTGGCCCGGGGCTCGGCGGCCACCTAAGGAAACCTATCAAACCCACACATTTCTGAAAAGTTGACACCCGGGGGATTCCAGGGAGGTATGGCTTGTGTGGATCCCCCAACGTTTTCTTACCCAGAATCCCCTGCAAACCTGACACTTTGCTGAAAAAATCCCTTTTTTCACACATTTATGTGTGGTAAAGTTGTGGCATCACCGGGCTGACACAAATTTCCTACCACCCAGCGTCCCCCAGGTCTCCCGATAAAAATGGTGCCTCACTCGGGTGGGAGGCCCAAGTACCCGCGACAGGCAAGGGCCCACAACGTATTGAGGCAACCTCAAAATGGCCTATCACAAAACGACCTGGTTTTGCAAGGGGGTCCCATGACGTTTTGGCCCGGGCTCGGCGGCCACCTAGGGAAACCTACCAAACCCACACATTTCTGAAAAGTAGACACCCGGGGGATTCCAGGGAGGTATGGCTTGTGTGGATCCCCCAACGTTTTCTTACCCAGAATCCCCTGCAAACCTGACACTTTGCTGAAAAAATCCCTTTTTTCACACATTTTTGTGTGGTAAAGTTGTGGCATCACCGGGCTGACACAAATTTCCTACCACCCAGCGTCCCCTCAGGTCTCTCGATAAAAATGGTGCCTCACTCGGGTGGGAGGCCCAAGTACCCGCGACAGGCAAGGGCCCACAACGTATTGAGGCAACCTCAAAATGGCCTATCACAAAACGACCTGGTTTTGCAAGGGGGTCCCATGACGTTTTGGCCCGGGCTCGGCGGCCACCTAGGGAAACCTACCAAACCCACACATTTCTGAAAAGTAGACACCCGGGGATTCAGGGAGGTATGGCTTGCGTGGATCCCCCAACGTTTTCTTACCCAGAATCCCTGCAAACCTGACATTTTGCTGAAAAAATCCCTTTTTTCACAAATTTTTGTTTGGTAAAGTTGTGGCATCACTTGGCTGACACAAATTTCCTACCAACCAGCGTCCCCCAGGTCTCCCGATAAAAATGGTGCCTCACTCGGGTGGGAGGCCCAAGTACCTGCGACAGGCAAGGGCCCACAACGTATTGAGGCGACCTCAAAATGGCCTATCACAAAACGACCTGGTTTGCAAGGGGGTCCCATGACGTTTTGGCCCGGGGCTCGCGGCCACCTAAGGAAACCTACCAAACCCACACATTTCTGAAAAGTAGACACCCGGGGATTCCAGGAGGTATGGCTTGACGTGGATCCCCCAACGTTTTCTTACCCAGAATCCCTGCAAACCTGACACTTTGCTGAAAAAATCCCTTTTTCACACATTTTTGTGTGGTAAGTTGTGGCATCACCGGGCTGACACAAATTTCCTACCACCCAGCGTCCCCCCAGGTCTCCTGATAAAAATGGTGCCTCACTCGGGTGGGAGGCCCAAGTACCCGCGACAGGCAAGGGCCCACAACGTATTGAGGCGACATTAAAATTGCCTATTACAAAATGTTGTGGGACCTTGCCTGTCGCGGGTACTTGGGCCTCTCACCCGAGTGAGGCACCATTTTTATCGGGAGACCTGGGGAACGCTGGGTGGTAGGAAATTTGTGTCAGCCCGGTGATGCCACAACTTTACCACACAAAAATGTGTGAAAAAGGGATATTTTCAGCAAAATGTCAGGTTTGCAGGGATTCTGGGTAAGAAAACGTTGGGGGATCCACACAAGCCATACCTCCCTGGAATCCCCGGGTGTCTACTTTTCAGAAATGTGGGTTTGGTAGGTTTCCCTAGGTGGCCGCCGAGCCCCGGGCCAAAACGTCATGGGACCCCCATGCAAAACCAGGTCGTTTTGTGGTAGGCCATTTTGAGGTTGCCTCAATACGTTGTGGGCCCTTGCCTGTCGCGGGTACTTGGGCCTCCCACCCGAGTGAGGCACCATTTTTATCGGGAGAACTGGGGGAACGCTGGGTGGTAGGAAATTTGTGTAAGGCCGGTGATGCCACAACTTTACCACACAAAAATGTGTGAAAAAAGGGATTTTTTCAGCAAAATGTCAGGTTTGCAGGGGATTCTGGGTAAGAAAACGTTGGGGGATCCATGCAAGCCATACCTCCATGGAATCCCCCGGGTGTCTACTTTTCAGAAATGTGTGGGTTTGGTAGGTTTCCCTAGGTGGCCGCCGAGTCCCGGGCCAAAAACCCAGGTGACCCCCCTTGCAAAACCAGGTCATTTTGAGATAATGTGTTGTTTATTTCTGCAGCGTGAACATTTTGGCACAATATTGCAAGGAAAATGTGACAGACATTTTGAGGTTTGCAGGACATTGTGGGTACCATAACTTGTTGGGATCCACAAGAGAGATATCACCATGTACTCCCATGGGTATTTCGTTTACGACAATATCTACAGTTGGTAGGTTATTCTTAGTCGGAATGTACACCTTGGCAGACAGACTAAAAAGACAAAGATTACTGCACAGCCATCTATTCCTCAAGCACACACACATACTGGTTGGATTTGGCACGAGGGCAAGTGATGGTTCAGTATATACAATTTTATTAACAAGAGATTTCACAAAAATGAAATGCACTGTCAATAATTGAAAGGACAAAAAACTGAACCAGTGACTCGCAGCTCGTGAGCTGTAAAGCCACGTCAAGGCCCCAACCGCTTTACAGGCCATTCACACACCTTTCATACGTGATACACACAAGACCATTCACACCACCAGGCACGAAACAAACACATTACAACATTCACAAAAAGGGACAAGGTACACCCTGCTTGAGAAAGACAAAAAAAATATTACTGCACAGCCATCTAATCCTCAAGCACACACACATACTGGTTGGATTTGGCACGAGGGTGAGTGATGGTTCAGTATAAACAATTGTATTAACAAGTGATTTCACAAAAATGAAATGCACTGTTAATATTTGAAAGGAAGAGAAACTGAACCATTGACTCACAGCTCGTGAGCTGTAAAGCCACGACAAGGCACCAACCTCTTTACAGGCCATTCATACACCTTTCATACGTGTGACACATACAACACCATTCACACCACCAGCCGCGGGCCCATTACATTACAACACTCACACCAGCAGACAGCGCCATTCAAGGGCCCATCACTTTCACACGCCCACATTCCTAACACAGCAACCACACAAGCTGATGGATTGCGTGGAGTGTCGCTCGGCTAGCAGTGTGTGTAGTGACCAGCAGCAAGTCACTACTCACACACCGCCAGCCGAGCGCCAGTCCATGCACACCGCCAGCCAAGTGCCACTCCACGCACACCGCCAGCCAAGCGCCACTCCACGCACACCGCCAGCCAAGCGCCACTCCACGCACACCGCCAGCCAAGCGCCACTCCACGCACACCGCCAGCCTAGTGCCACTCCAAGCACACCGCCAGCCAAGAGCCACTCCACGCACACCGCCAGCCAAGCGCCACTTCACGCACACCGCCAGCCAAGCACCACTCCACGCACACCGCCAGCCAAGCGCCACTCCACGCACACCGCCAGCCAAGCGCCACTCCAAGCACACCGCCAGCCAAGAGCCACTCCACGCACACCGCCAGCCAAGCGCCACTTCACGCACACCGCCAGCCAAGCACCACTCCACGCACACCGCCAGCCAAGCGCCACTCCACGCACACCGCCAGCCAAGCGCCACTCCACGCACACCGCCAGCCAAGAGCCACTCCACGCACACCGCCAGCCAAGCGCCACTCCACGCACACCGCCAGCCAAGCGCCACTCCACGCACACCGCCAGCCAAGCACCAGCCTACACACACCACCATCACATTTAGGATTTTTTTATACAAAAAAGAAAACACAAACAAATTGCAAATAGATACAAATCTACTAACACAAAATCAGAAACTAAATACATTGCACTAATGCCAACCTTGAAACAGAACAACAATTCTTAAACATTACAGACCAGGCAGTTCACTTTACCACTCATGGTTGCTCCCAATAATTCTTTTGCTTGTGGTACGCTCTATAACAAGCAGCACACACAGCCCAGGGTTAGAAGGACACTCAGGGCAGTACATACGAGTCTCCTTCCGCATACCTCTTCGCCAACAGACTCTACATCTCCTAGTGGGAAAGTCTTTTGAGGGTGTAGGAGGAATGTGATCAGGAAAGTGGCGATCTTTCAATCGAGCCACATCCTCCACCACTCCAACTCTAGGAACACTTGCCTGTTCCACAACAACAAGGCTGCCTATGACAGACTGCTGAAACTGAACAAAAGTCAACTTTGACGCAGGAGAACACTCCTTGAACACAACAAAAGCATTGAAAGTTGCTAAATTGAAGAGATGGATGGCCAACTTCTTATACCAAATGTAAGCCTTACGAACAGCAGTGTAAGGTTCCAACCTCTGATCTACTCTATCAACACCACCCATGTGCTTATTGTAGTCTAAAATGCACACAGGTTTGCGCACTTCAGCAATCTGACCCCAAACAGCCACAGGTGAAGTACTCTCATCATGGATGGTAGTCAGCATGTACACATTCCTCCTGTCCACAAATTTCACAGCTAGTAGTTCATCACTACGCAAGGAACTGCACTGTCCCCTCTGAAGTTTTTGCAAACAAGCTCTTTTGGATAACCTTTACGGTTAGAGCGGATTGTGCCACAAGGAAAAGTGTCCACTTTGAACAATTCCTTAAACAATTGCACAGCAGTGTAGAAGTTATCAAGGTACAAATGGTGGCCTCTGTTAAACAGTCCTCTAGCAAGATCCCACACAATTTTCTCTGAAACTCCAAAAGTGGACGGACAACCAGGGGGGTCAATAGTGGAATCCCTACCAGTGTAAACACGCAAATTAAAAACATAGCCTGTCCTACTCTCAGACAACATATACAGCTTAATTCCATAGCGTGCCCTCTTGCTAGGAATGTACTGCCTAAAACCAAACGGCCCTTGAACAGGACCAAAGACTCATCAATAGATATTTCTTTCCCTGGAGTATAGATCTCTGAAAATCGATCTACAAAGTGATCAAGAACAGGCCGAATCTTAAAAAGACGGTCACATTCAGGGTGATCTCGTGGTAACGCCAAACCATTATCAACAAAATGCAGCATCCGAAGCAAAAGTAAATACCGATCACGAGTCATAACTGCAGGAAATATGGCCGTTGCCATCAAGGGACTGGTAGACCAATATGAACCCATGGACGGCTTCCTTATCAAACCCATCAAAAAAGTCAAACCCAAAAACTTCTTCATCTCTTCCAGATTTGTGGGACTCCACCGGGTAGCTCTAGAATGGGGCCTAAGTCTGGCACTGTTGTCCCTCAAAAACTGTTCAGCATACAAATTAGTCTGCTCAACAATCTCACCCAAAAATACATCATCCATAAACAACTGAAAATACTGTATAGGCAAATAATGTTCACAATCCACTCTACACCCTGCATAACCACTGAAGGCAGGCAACACCGGCTGCACCATGTTTGGATCAACCCAGAGTCCAGCACTTCCAGTAGGAAGCCAAGCAGCCCCAGGCTGCAATCCAGATGCCTCTTGCACCATCGGCACAGTAGTATCCTCCTCTAAAACAGGCACTTCATCTGCCCTGAGAGTACCTTCATCATCCGATGATTCCATGTGGAGAGAAAACTCACTGCCTGAATCTTCCCCTCCCTTCTCTCCCTCAGACGCACTGTCAGTCTCATAATCCTGCTCAGAGGAAGATTCAAGAAGCAAACCAACCACCTGCTGAGCAGTCATTCTACGGCTAGCCATAATGCTTACTAATAAAGGTTACTAGTCAAACAAGTCAACAACAACAAACCCTTTGTAAAAAAAAGAAATAAACAAAATGTAGCTTTATCACAAAGACCTATATACTCCAACACTATACCACTCACGTGACAGAAGCAGCTAGACTCACCACCACCTGCTCTCTGCACAGATACAGTAAGGATCAACAATATCCCACTAAAAAAGAAGAAAAAAAAATTACACATAAGACAATGCAAAACATCGCAAAGAATTTCATGCTCTGAACACTAACAAATATGCTGCCATTATGACACCACTTACAAAAAAATTCATTCATGCATGACAATAATACTCATTTGGAGTACACACAACAAAAATATTTTTCTTACCAAATAAATGCAATTATGCAAAACTGCAGAACAACCACTGCCGAAACCGCAAACAGGAATCAAAAGCTTTACACTAGAATAAAAAGGAGAAAAAAACATTACAATCACATATGCAAATAATGCACCAGTCCACACACAATCCACCAGCCAAGCTAAGGGGTAGGTGGGCCAAAGAGTATAAATAAAATATTCACCCCCGTAAAAGGGGAGCAACCCTTGCCCTTTTGGCCACTCCCCAACACAAAAATTAAAAAAACCTGGTGTCTAGTGGCTTCTGCCCTCCTTGGGGGCAGATGGGCCTAAAAACATACTGCTATTCTGCCACCCAAGGGGTCACTCTCCACAAATAAATGCCTGGTGGACTAGTGGGAAGATACCTTTATCTTCCGCACACGATCTCTCACTACTCAACTCTACTCTCAACTCTATTCACAACTGGATGTTAGCTCACCAACTCATTCTGAATCCCGCCAAAACTGAATTCCTCCTCCTCTCTACCTCTCTCTCACCTCCTCCTGTTCAATCTTGGATGGATCAGCTGAACCTACTCAACAACAAACCCATCATTGTCGACAGCGCTAAATCCCTAGGTGTCATTCTTGACAAAAGACTCAACCTAATCTCCCACATCAACTCTATTGCTAAGAACGCACGTTACCAGTTGCGCCTTCTATGGGGGTTCCGTCGGTTCTTCCCGGAGAAAGACTTAAAAACCTTGGTACAATCTCTGGTTCTCTCAAGACTTATTGCAATCCCACCTCTTCTGACGGGCCTACCCAAATCCCACCTCTCCCCTCTCAAATCCATCCTCCATTCAGCAACTCGCTTCATTTCAGGGTCTAAACGAAGCGACCACGTCACTCCTATCCTGTCCTCTCTTCGATGGCTTCCGATCGAGGCAAGATCTATTTACAAAACTGCCTGCATCACACACAAAGCCTTACACACGTCCTCCCCTCGTTACCTGGCGAATAAATTGAAATTGTCCGGTGGCTCTCGCCCTTCTCGCAATGCGGAAAAGCTTCTGCTTGAGCCCCCCCCGTCTTCAAAAGGGAAAGATCGATGGCGCAATCCTTCTCAGGCAATGCGGTGAGAATCTGGAACTCGCTTCCCCCATTGCTCCGTGCCACCTCCTCTACCCGGATCTTCAAAGCTGACCTCAAATCTCTTCTCTTCCAAAGACACTTTCAGAACTAATACTTTCACTCTCAGCCCCCTCTAGGAAGTTCGCTCTTCATTGTAAATTTGTACTTTTTCCTGTACATTCCTCACCATTGCGTGCTGTGCTGGATTTGTGTACCCTTCATTTTAAGTCTCCTGTTTAATTCACGCCCTCTCTACTCCCTCAAGGAAGTTCTTCCACTATAGGAAATTCTGTACTCCATGCCTATAGAAGTGCCTTCCCAGTGTGTTCTGAGTGACTGCCACTTATTGCAGTATTATACCTCTATTTGTATTTTGTATCTCATGTATCATGCACAATTGTCACTTTTTCCTCATGTAATGTAACGCTTGCTTTTGTATTATGCTCACTTGTAACCTTCTCCTCATGTAATGTTACTGTTCCTATTGTGAAGCGCTCTGACACCTTCGGGTAAAGCCTCGCGCTATATAAAAAAAAACTGCCCCCCCCAGGGGGCAGAGCACCAAAAACATATGGCTCCCAAAAGGGGAGCGACCCTTGCCCAAGGGGCCGCTCCCCAAAACAGTATTTTAATTTTTTTTTTTTAATTCCCTGGTGTCTAGTGGGCATTCCTGCTGCACGATCGCATGATCGTGCAGCAGGAATGCACAAAGAGGCATCGAGGGAAAGGAAAGGGTTTTCCTTTCCCTCGATGCCTCTTCTGTTTGAAATCCCCCCTCCCCGGAGCCAAAACTAACCTTATTCCCCGACGCGCTGGAAGCAAATGGCTTCCAGCGCGTCGGGGAACAAAGGGAAACCCCCAATGACGTCAGCGCGCCTCGCGCGCTGACGTCATTGAGGTGGGGGAGGCAGGGGAAGCCCTTCCCCTGCCTTCCCCCAAAAAAACCCAACGATCGGATTCCCACGGGGGGAGCGCCAGCGCTTCCCCCGTGGGTGGTCTTATGACGAGCTGGACTCGTCATGAGCACACGACCACTGTGTGCCATGACGAGTCCAGCTCGTCATAAGCATCGAAGGGGTTAATTACTTTATAGCAATAACGCCGAATCTGAAGTACGTCTCAATGTGGGATGCAACATAATTTGCTGCTGCTTCATAATTCTTAATTTAACATGCTCCTCCACCCCGTAAACACATCTTTGAAACAGAAAGACAGTCATCTTACTGTAGACTGTTACTGCAGACATTTTCTCTGTAAATTAATTTTTAGATAAACGTCACAAATCGCGTTTGCAAGATGCAAGTCTTTTATTTTTTGATTAAATGTACCGCACCATGACAGTCCTCCGTCAATCTACATTCTTTTCCCGGCACATTACTCACTGTTTCTGAGTTCGGCCGAGACATTTGTTTCCTGATTACTAGTGTATTTTTTAGATGAAATCCCCGTATCTCAAGCATGACTAAATACGCCAGTGCCATACAAAAGAACCAGTTCCTTGCTTGCAAAAGGAGATACCAAAGAAGCGGTTTTAGTGCGTTCTTTCACATTTGCCCAGAACAGGAGACACTAATCAAGAGAACATGTTCACGGACAACAACACGCCTGATCAAGAGACACTAATCAGGAGAGCATGCTCACGGACAGCAACACACCTAACTAACCAGAGGCAGACAACATACCTACCCACTGCCTTCCGTGATAATGTGAATTAGCAGTCATAAATCACACAGTAAAACTCTTGTGCAAAAGCAGTGATTTTAAACGGTTGGAATCGTATCCGCTCTGAATACCATAGTCACATACAATACGGCAGGTAAATATGCTGGAATAGCTGAGAGCTCACAGCTGAAGTGTTGGGTGGTCCCGGAGCGAGCGCGTCATTGATTTAACTTCAAGGTCAGCGCTGTTCATGTGTCCAGTTCCCGTGGCGATAAGTGGGCCATGCAAAAAAAGAGTGCGCAGGAAGGAATATATGTTTAACAAGCGTACATACATTGTACTTTACCGGTGCTCCCCAGCCTGGACAGGAAGTGACAAATCGACCGCAGGACGAGACAGGAGGCAGCAAAGAAGAGCGACGCTAGACTACGCCAATGGTAAGTAGGAGGCGGGAATACCGTCATTTAATTGATAACAGAAGGTCTTGCAGACAGTGCATGCGCACTGTAGTTCGACCTAAAAAATCAAACATCGGCACTAAAAGCGAGAGCCGGTAAAGCTGGGAGAAGACACATGGTCATTAAATGAGCCATGTGATTGGTTGCCGAGTCTGGGGAAGTTGGTGGTTCTGGCTGAACTAATGTCGCTCAAAACCCAGTGGAAGTGTGTGAGCCGGGCCAGTCATGACGAGAGGGGGTGGGGGGGTAACTAGCATTAGATAACTAGGACTGCCCCCTGCACAGATTCCCAAGCAGCTTCTACCTGTGTGTACACAAAGAATGCTGCTTTATTACCATCAGATTGGCAGCTCTTGCTAAAAAAAATAAAAGTCATACTATTGACATCTACAAGCTCCATCACTTTCACTCACATGCCCACAAAATATGACAGCGCTATACTGGGCACTTGACTGAATGCCAGCCCTCGGCAATCTCTGCGTCAGCGGCTATTATGCCTAGGCCTCCATGCTGGGCAATGTCACTACCTCGGTAGAATTCAGAGTACATGTTAAAATGTAAACTGTTCTCAAATTAAAAAAAATCTCGCTGATTAAACTTCTTTGGACAAGTGAAGACATGTGGAGAAAACATTCACAAATCAGTTGCTCCATGCGCTATTATATGACCATGTTAGTTTTCTAAACACATAATACATGTTTTCTTACCTGATCATTACAGTACTGGAGTCCAAAGAGCTGCCCTTTGGTTGCTGCTCAACGGGCGAAGGGGGCGAAGAACGGTATCGTTCACGTACTCTTGCTGACTAGGTACAAGAGGGTCTCACAGAGCGCACAAAAGGTGACAAAGGGTCTGGGCTGCTCTCATTCACCCGGGGCCCCACTCACACCAGGCGCGGCTGGCACAGGTAAGAGTGGTGGACTCGGCGCATGGTAAGTGGCTTTATTTATTTTTTTATTTAATTTTACCTATCCTTTCGTGTCGACTTACCTCACCACCCCGTCCCTTCGCCCCACCGCTCTACCTGTGCTGGCCGCACCTGACAGTAAATGCTGTTCGATCCCTTTAGCAACTCAGAAGGGACAGAAATCCTGAAAATACAATAGCAAGTTGGCATGCCATGTCAGGCAACACCAAAATCTTTTCTGTGTGGTGCTTTTAAGGTTCCCATAAATTGGAGTCCACTGCTATTTTCTTTCTTTCTCCTGCCTACCTCAACAGACGACTCTTCTTCTACGTCCCCAACCGCCAGCTCCGCTCCGCCGACCTCTCCCTCGCCACCGTCCCTCGCATTCGAAGAACAACCACCGGCGGCAGATCCTTCTCACACCTCGCCGCCAAGACCTGGAACACCCTTCCACTAAGCCTACGACAGACCCAAGACCTGCTGACCTTCAGGAGGCTACTCAAGACCTGGCTGTTCGACCAGTAGCAGCACCCCCCCCTTCCCTCTCCCCAGCGCCTTGAGACCCTCGCGGGTAAGTAGTGCGCTCTACAAATTCTGTGATTGATTGATTTATTGCGTACATACAGGAGTGGCTCATGTACTGGATCTTTCCATACAGAGTTCATATGTTGTAAATTGCATGAAATTGACAAACAGAAAAGAATAATATTTTTTTCTGTAGATCCGATTGTGAAAAACTGAAGTTCTTGAAACAACTGACAATAATTTAAAATGATGGACACGTTCTTAGTGCAAGTTTGATGGAAGACACCTATGTTAAAAGCTTGTGTTTCCCCAAGCCAGGTATGACTACGTTTATCTAGTCCTTTCAGTGGATTCGAGTAAGCTTATTATTGCCCATCTACATCAAATTTCGTCTGTGTTTCTGAAGGAAAAAGAACACAGAACTAAAAAAAAAAACCTAAAAACAGTGGCATATTTGATTAACCGGCTGTTATAAGACAATAACTGTGCAAAAATACCGATCATGGCAATCCTATCAGATTTGCAGGGCTGAACGGAGGATTTCCGAAAGTGAAGGGGCATAGAGTAGGAGAGAAACTGGGCTTTTGAGCAAGCACTGGGGGAAGGCCCAACTATAACTGAGCAACTCAAAGACACCTGAGTGAGACTCCTATGTCGAGGAGAGGTGTAAACGTCAGAATCGATACGGTTAGTGCTGAGCCAACTGGAAACATATTCTAAGAAATGTTCCCCTCTGTGACCTTTACTGAGTGTCTGTGTGAAGTTTGAAGATTCCGTGTGACACAGCTGACGTCACGCAAACTGTATTCCCTAACCTCCCAACAAGCACGAATGTTCAGGGCCTGCAGTTTTGCTCCAGTTGTGCGTTGCTTTATACAGCAAAAATGTTTACCAGAATGGGCTGGATAAGTACTCACACCTAGCACAGGATGCCAAGTTTAAGTCCCCCCTTCCCAGTTTACATTTAAGGTCGGATTTGTTCTGTATAATTTCACAGCTGAGGTTCTCATTGAAGCACTTTGTGTTATCCGAGTTTTCCTCCCGCTCGGTGTTGCAGGTTTGTCGAAGAGATACTGACGGCAGCTTCTCATGCACTCGACAATAGAGTGGACGTGAAGATCTGCTGCAGAATCTGTGGTTTCTGCTTGGTGTTCATGGCAAACAAGCATTGGCATAGCCAATAGGTCTCGCTTTTGGGACCTTATAAGTATTTAGTTATGCAGCACAATATCCTTGGTGCAACAACATCAACTGTTGCATGGCTAAACACTTATAAGGTCCCAAAGGCGAGACCTATTGGCTATGCCAATGCCAATGCTTGTTTTATTTAGCGCCGTGATATCCCACTGGGATGAGTGTTGCGCTCTATAAAAACTGTAAATAAATAAATAAGTATTTGCTGATTTAGACAGTAATGCAGTAACTTGCCTTTATGCCCACCAATGTTTGCTACATAAGAAAATAAAAATAGAAACACTACAAATAAACACAAGCATTTGCAATGCAATAGGTCTCACCTTTGGGACCTTATAAGTGTTTAACTATGCAGCATATTATTGATCAGATTACATTTGACATTAAAGATAATAAAGTTTGTGGTAAAATCTGTGCAATCTGTGCATTTCAGACCCGAGACAACACATAAATACATTAGGTTTCGCCTATCTGATTAATATTTTTTATTTTGTTGTAAGATTTCGCTTGGTGAGCAGTTGTGCAGTGTGACAGTGAAGAGTGCAGCACTGGAGGCGGGACTGCGGTGTGAGAGTGAAGAGTGCAGCACTGGAGGCAGGGGTCCAGTGTGTGAGGAATTTGGCAGGAGGAAGTAAATGTTATTGATGTGCACAGTGTTGCGTTGGGAATCAGTGGCATTTTTTTTTATTTTTAAGAAAATTGTGGAGGGGTGGGAGAACAACCTGGAAAGCACATGGGGATGGGAGCGTTAAGTGGGAAGCAGTATACGGTAGCGAAAGGGTAAGCAAACACTTGCACTTTCATAGAGTGCTAAAAGCAAAAGAAAGTAGCTTACACTTTCAAATGTGCTTATAGAATGAAGCAGGTCAGAGGAACAGCAGTGATTTTTTTTTTGCAGTTCCCGATAGCGCGAACTTGACTTGAAGGTACTGTAGCGCTATACATAAGCACAAGTTACATTACACACGGTCGCATTTATATTCTTTTTAAGGGACAAGAAGATTACGTGATGTGTCAAGAATCACAGGGTGTTAAACCGACGCTCGAGACTAACAGCACCGAAAGCGTTGAAGGTACTGTAGCGCTATACATAAGCACAAGTTACATTACACACGGTCGCATTTAAATTCTTTTTAAGGGACAGGAAGATTACGTGATGTGTCAAGAATCACAGGGTGTTAAGCCGACGCCGAGACTAACAGCACCGAAAGCGTTGAAGGTACTGTAGCGCTATACATAAGCACAAGTTACATTACACACGGTCGCATTTAAATTCTTTTAAGGGACAGGAAGATTACGTGATGTGTCAAGAATCACAGGGTGTTAAGCCGACGCCGAGACTAACAGCACCGAAAGCGTTGAAGGTACTGTAGCGCTATACATAAGCACAAGTTACATTACACACGGTCGCATTTATATTCTTTTTAAGGGACAGGAAGATTACGTGATGTGTCAAGAATCACAGGGTGTTAAGCCGACGCCGAGACTAACAGCACCGAAAGTGTTTTAAAGAGAGGAAGCATTGAAAAGCTATGTTTGTTTATAAGCTAATCCCTGTTACCCTGAGGGGTCTTATCAGTAGAAACAAAACGTGTAGCAACACAACCGCAAGTGAAGAGTGCAGCACTGGAGGCAGGGGTCCAGTGTGTGAGGAATTTGGTAGGAGGAAGTAAATGTTATTGATGTGCACAATGTTGCGTTGGGAATCAGTGGCATTTTTTTTTATTTTTACGAAAATTGTGGAGGGCTGGGAGAACAACCTGGAAAGCACATCGGGATGGGAGCGTTAAGTGGGAAGCAGCCAACGGTAGCGAAAGGGTAAGCAAACACTTGCACTTTCATAGAGTGCTAAAAGCAAAAGAAAGTAGCTTACACTTTCAAATGTGCTTATAGAATGAAGCAGGTCAAAGGAACATCAGTGATTTTTTTTTTTTTTTGCAGTTCCCTAAAGCGCCAACTCGACTTGAAGGTACTGTAGCGCTACACATAAGCACAAGTTACATTACACACGGTCGCATTTATATTCTTTTTAAGGGACAGGAAGATTACGTGATGTGTCAAGAATCACAGGGTGTTAAGCCGACGCCGAGACTAACAGCACCGAAAGCGTTGAAGGTACTGTAGCGCTAGACAGAAGCACAAGTTACATTACACACGGTCGCATTTATATTCTTTTTAAGGGACAGGAAGATTACGTGATGTGTCAAGAATCTTAGGGTGTTAAGCCGACGCCGAGACTAACAGCACCGAAAGCGTTTTAAAGAGAGGAAGCATTGAAAAGCTATATTTGTTTATAAGCTAAACCCTGTTACCCTGAGGGGTCTTATCAGTAGAAACCAAACGTGTAGCAACACAACCGCACTTGATATAAGTGCGGTTCGTGCAGCGTGCAGGGTGTGTGGGTGGGAATTATGTAATCTTCTGAGTACCCCGCTTCTGCTCCGTTGTGTTGATGACCCTAACACAGATGTCTAGAGCAGAGATGGCAGTGGGGAGAAAAGGTCCCTGCTCACAGATCCCACCATTAACAACAACCATTGGCCGTGCGCGAGCGGCCGCGAGACACGATATGTGGTGAGGGAGGGGGAGAAGCGGGAGTTGTGTGCGCGCGCGGCCAATGCTTGAAAAACACGCTCGGAAAAAAACTGAAGCTGACGAGGAGGGAGTGGGAGGGGGAAGGGGAGGGGATTCACGCACTGTAGAAAGCCAGATGGCAGCTGCTGTGCACGTCGCGCGCGCTTGTGCGCGTAACAGCAAGCTGTTGGCCGGCTTGGTAGCACTTTCAAAAGCCCCTTACTAAATGTCTCGCAGAGCAGCGCATGCGCTGGCTCAGCGAGACCTAAAAACAAGTGGCCTGCTGGTAGTGCCTAGGGGCCAAAGAGGAAGAAACAGAAAGTGTCATTAGCATTACATGATGGATGACACTGCACTGACACACACTAGAACTGGTATAAAAATAAAACAGACAGCGTGGGCGGTACGGGGAGTGGTGGAGAGGGCCTGCAAAGCGTGCACTCTGATGGAGTGTTATGCTAAAAATCCTTCATGGTGTGCGCCTGTCGGTATAAGCTGTGGGGGCTGAGGTGAATGATGGGCTGTACGGTGAGCGCCGAGAATAACGTGGCAGCTGAGCGTCCAAGGGAGGAGTGGCATAGGAAGTCAAGCTGCTGCGCCAGGGGAAGAGGTCGGGGGAGGAGTGGAAAAGCAATGATGCTCACACGCTTGCTCAGAAAGATGTTCAAGGTGGATGAAAAGGAGTACTTGGGTCGTGAGATACTGATAACAAAAACACATGAAGAACAACAGGAAATGGCATGCTACAACCAATAGAAACAAAGGAAAATTAGGTGGCAAGCCCAGAAACCAATGAAAAGCAAGGGCGGGATGTAAGCCCCTTTTAAGATTAATATTAAATACAATAGATTTCACAAACACAGCGCAAGCGATGTGCAGTCGAAACCTAAAAAGGACTCTGACAGACTGACAGGTGTGACCACATTCTCACCTGCATCAAACAAACTGAAGAATTGTATTTTGAGACACTGTAACGTTTTAAATGCAGGTGACCATACACTTGAGAGACATTTTTTTGCATTTCACAAGAAGAAAAGTATTAAGGGTCATTTGGTAAGAGCAGCCCTCCACATTCTAAGACCAATCGTACACTCAGTGGTTTATGGGATTACCTCCATTGATGAGCCACTTTAAATGTGGCCATTGCAGTGTCTGTGCCTTTACTGTTGAATCTACAGAATTCATTTACAAGAATGGCAAGATCACTCTGAAACAGTTCTCCAATAGTAACACTATGAATGTGGTTTATTCTATCACATGCCCAAGTGATTTAGTGTACAAAGGGCAGACCACACAAAAAATACGTGTCAGAATATGCCAACACAGGAGCCTTCTTAGATGTGAGGTCATGCCTGCCCCATTGGTGGAACATTTTGCGCAGCATAATCATAATGAAGACGAACTACGATGGCAAGTGACCGCTGTCATGAACCAGACAAATAGAGGCGGTAGTGTCTTTTCTATTCTGAACAGAAGAACTGAAATGGATTCTACGTCCAGGCAGTCTACACTCAGGATTGAACAAATTGGAAGACTGCACTTCCTTACTGTGATGTTCACCTTCTTCCTTATCTGAATGCACTCTTTATAGTACAAGGAACTATTCTACAATGACACCAAAAACATGTAATTTTTTTATGTTCTCTTGAGATCACGGAGATGAAATCACATACTGTCCTTTGACTGTGAATTGGAAGTCTGGAGTTCCTTATTGTGATATAACCCTCTTCTTTATCTGAGATGACTCTGTATAGTACAAGGAACTGTTCTACAATCACACCAAAAACCTTTAAGTTAATTGGGATGTTCTCCTGAGATCACAGAGATGAAATCACATACTGTCCTTTGACTGTGAATTGGAAGATTAAGTAGTTGTGCCTGATTTGAGCATTCCTTCGTATACCAATAGGCCGATGGTAATAGGTGTACTTTTTATTGTTTTGCATTATTTTACATTTTTCTCTTTCACGTTGTACATATGTTAATTAATCTTTTTTTAAGTGTTTTTTTCTTCCTTTTTTCCCCTTTTTGCTCTCCCTTACTCCATTCATTTAAAAGAAATGACAATATCTTCTGAATAGTGCTCCTTAGACACCTTCCTGATTTTAATTCTAACTATTCTTTTGGCAAAACACTAGAGGGGTGCTTTTTATTGTGCCTCCCCTTCTAATATGATGTTCAATTAGTCCCTCTTTTGTTTTTCTGATCACAGCTTCTTGGGCCCTTACTGCTTTTAATTCTAATTATTCTTTTGACAATACACTAAAGGATAGTGCCAGATTTTGGGCAATAGTAAATAAACCCTTTTTTTTCTGGAACTGACAATTCTCTTCTAGAATGCAATATCATGGAGGATCAATGGTACTCTAATTTTAAACTCATATATGAGGTCCCGGTAGAGCTGGGACACCCCGCTCCCCTAGATCAAGAAATGGGCCCCCCTTGTTTTGGTTTTTAATGAAGGTGAAGTAGAGCTAGCAATTAAGCAAATGACTAGCAATAAGGCCCCAGGCCCAGATGGTGTCCCGGCTGATTTGTACATACAGAATCCAACTCTCTGGGCAAAAATTCTAACTAAAGTGTTTAATGTGGCTAGTCAGCAGGGATTTCAAAGGTCCTGGTCCCACTCCACCATTATTCCGGTTTTCAAAAAAGACCAGAGAGGTGACCCATGCTGCTATAGGCCTATATCCCTGATTGACTCTGCTGTAAAAGTGCTAGGGAGAGTGATTCTCAGCAAACTTTCAGATTGGCTGGATGATAGTGATGTATTGACAAATCTCCAAAATGGTTTTAGTAAAGGAAGGAGCACACTAGACCAGTGTCTACATTTGCACTTATTAGTTGGGAAATACACAGTGGCCAAGGCTGGGACATTACAGTTGGCCTTTATGGATCTATCCTCGGTGATCGATCTAGTTAATAGATCGAAGCTATGGGCTCTATTGATTGATATGGGAGTGGATCACTGCTTAGTCAACTTCCTGGCCTTCTTACACAGGGATCTTTTTGCGAGGGTGAGAGTTAGCCAAGATGGCAAATGCACCAAGCACTTTAGCATTGGTAGAGGTGTCAGACAGGGCTGCATTTTAGCTCCCCTTCTCTTTGCCTTATATATAAACAATCTGGACACCTCCCTGTGTTCTGCCAGCCAGGATATTCCCTGTGCAGGGGACAGGGCTATCCCTGCCCTCCTATAAGCGGATGATGCAGTATTGCTGGCTCGCACAGCAGTAGGGCTCCAGAGGCTTTTGGATTCTTTTGGGGCCTTTATGCGATCTCTGGATTTAATTGTTAATATAGTCAAATCGCATACGATGATTATGGGCCTGAGACCAAAAAAGTTTAAAACTTTTTATTGTGAAGGTGCAGACCTGTCTAGGGTGACCTCTTTTACCTATCTGGGGGTATTGTTTGATGAGAGGGGTTCGTGGGTTCCTCAACAGAAAGCTAAAAAACATGCCATGGCAAGATCTATAGCAGCCGTCCATGGTTTTGCACAGCGACTTGAGGCCAAGCCAATCGAAGCTATGCTTAATATCTACAGATCCCAATGTATTGCCATTGCGAAGTATGGTCTGCAATCTGGGGATATAAATCGGTGGAGGGTTTACAAATAGTTGTAAATAAGTTTTTATGGAACCTGCTGTTGGTCCCTCAATCTACCCCCACATATATTATACACCAAGAATTAGGCATTGACTATGTTTATGACCTGATAGGGCTGGCCCCAGTTGTAAGTTGGCTAACAATCTGGACTAATCCAGTTCGGGTGTTGAACCAAGAAATTGCCAGGGATTGTGTTTCCATGGAGAGAGCAAGCTGTATTCCGTGGCTACAATATGTCAAATCAATTTTAAAGAAACTAGGGCGCCTCAAACTCTTCGATTCGCCAGAAAAAAACAGGCGTGGGTTAAAAAACACCTTTTAAACCTGTTGTTTTTAGAGAGAAAGGCGAGTGAGATAATGAAACCCACGGTGAAAGCATACCTCCTGGTAGAAACCTCCCCAGATAGAACCCTATCTGACAATTGTCACCAAGCCTTACTATCGCTTTCTTTTAATCATATTTCGTTTTAACCTCATTCATTGCCTTCTACCAGATTTGCAGGGTTGTAGTAGGGTGAATGAACATGTGATAATTTTTCTACCCAGGACACTATGCACTTTACAATGTTCTGTGATCATTTTAGCGATATGCGTAGAAAGTTTTTAAATCCTATTTTAAAAAGAAAAGGTTTTATGCAGGTCAGACCTGCATTATTATATCTGCAGATGCTGAATGACCCCTAGGAGACTTTTAATATTGCAAGTTTTTAGTGGCCGCTGTGAGGCATAGGAAAAAACGGCATTTTTTGTTATGTAACCCGGTTGTTTCTGTATGACTAAATGAATTTTGTTTTAACGTTTGCCCTTCCACCTCAGAAGTCTTGCTGTATAATATGTATTCTGGATCGTTTGTCTTCCCTTGGGATTTTACAGAGAAATTTTTAACAAACTCTCCCCCTTAACATGAATTATCGGTAGCTTGTTTTATTTGCTTTCCTATGAATTCTGGTGACAATATGTTCTATTAAGATTATTTATGAATTCCTTTTTAATCTTATTGTTGTGATATATGCTGTATGCTGTGTACTTTTATGTTTTTTTTTTTTTACAAATAAAAAAGGTTTTATTGTATAAACCAAAATTCTACATTCGTACCGACTGCGGACCATAAATGATACATCTACTAGAGATTAACAGCCATCTTCAGACTTCATTCTCTCATTTCTCCATCTTCCTCCTCCTCTTCCACTCCTCGGATATAGAGAACACCGAATAAAGTGTTTTTTGACTGACTGATTGACAATACACTAGTGCATTGTTTTCAGCTATACCGGGGCGTTGAACCTGGCACTTTTTGCAGGGTTATCCCCAAGCTTTTTGCCTTTTTCCTCCTATTTTTTCTGCCCTTTAGCTTTAGGACTCTGGGCACTTTACCACTGCTTACCAGTGCTAAAGTGCATATGCTCTCTGTCTAAATTGTATTGGTGATTGGTTTATCCACGATTGGCATATCTGATTAACTAGTAAGTCCCTAGTAAAGTGCACCAGGTGTGCCCAGGGGAATATTTGCTTACTTTAACTAGTACAGAGGACGAGGCAAGTGGTGTGCCTTTTCTAACAGTTGACCCCCAGTATAAGCAAACAAGGGTTGCTGAGCAAATTACTGATATTCTGGTAACACATGGGCTCAAGGTACTAAATGGATGCACAGTCTCTTAAACTGCTGGCAAACCCACTTTTAGAATAGGCCTGCATTCCAGCAACATTGAAAATATATTTCTTGACACCAGGATTTGGTCCCATGTGGTTGACATGGAGGTGGTGTCAAGAGCGGACAGTGACCATGAAGCCCTTTGTGCACAGTTACAACATGCCCTTTTCACTCACATCCCAACAAAACAAGATATGCTTTTAAATCCTATAATTTTAACCAATAGTCACTGGAATAAAAAATGGGCTAGAATTTCCAACATCGACACAGTCCTGAGTTCCATTTGCCAGAGTTTCTTAAACCTACTGAACATCTCTGATCTAATGGACACAAATTTCACTGGCTTTGTTAGCCTTCATTGTAAGCTGTCGGTTCAACTGAAACAACACTTTACCAATTAAGGACGAGGGGCCACTCCCCTGGCACTCAACCTAGCTGGCTCGTCCAAGGATGTTGAGAAGCTAAAGAAGAACTTCTTAAAGCCCTTAAGATTGGGGATCATAGTGATAAAGGGGGCAAGGAAATATTACATGGTGACCTTAAAAACCTGCAGAAAATTTTGGGAGGATGCTCAGTAGGATGACCTTACTGCAGCCAGAACTATGGGTGTCTAATTTCTCTGAGTTCTACGAGGAGTGGGTCATAGTTCATCCACCTCCAGATAGTGAAGTAGAACCCACCCAGGTAGATCCTTCAAACAGTAAAAATAATGAGATTATTATGTAGTTTTGGTTGGCAGAATCTGAACAGGGCTTGCGCCACTTGGAAAGGGAAAAAACTCCTGGGCCGGATGGCATATCAGGGTACTTTACCTGTATGAACCAGCTGTCTCGGTTCCATACATAAACATTCTCAGCAACGCAATTCTGGGACATGAAGACATCCCCCCTTCTTGGAAGGGAGCAATCATTGTCCCTATCTTTAAAAAGGAGAGTCTGGATCTTCCAACTAACTGCAGACCAATCAGTTTGATCAATGATAGCCAAAAAATCTTCTGCAGGCAAGTCCTTTCATGACTCCTGGGATGGACCTTAGACCATCACATTCTCTCATACTTCCAGGCAGGGTTCAGGGGCAGGGGCAGTACGGTGGAACAGGTGTTCCGCTTCATGACAATATGTTGGAAATATGTTGACTTGAAGCGAGCTCACCTATACATGGCCTTCATGAGCTTGAGGGCTGCCTTAGACCTCGTCATTAGGGAAAATCTATGGAGGGTCTTAAGGAACTGTGGCTTAACAGGTGACTTACTAAGAATCCTGTTTAGACTCCATTCAGAAACGTATGCACAGGTAAGGTGGCATAATGACCAGGATTCTACACCAAAAATCCCAGTCAAGCGTGGCGTAAGGCAGGGGTGCCTTTTAACCCCTTACACTGTTTAGTTTATATAGCATTGGTGTAGTGGAGTGCTTGTCAATTACAACCATGACGCCCCTTAATCAATAGGCATCAGTACTCCTGTACTTATGTTTGCAGACAATACGCTTTTACTTTCCAGAACACCCATGGGTCTTCGGATATTCTTGGATAAGATTGCTTCCTTTTGTGTAGCCAGAGAGTTGGAGATAAACACCTCGAAATCTACATTTATGGTGATTATGTTCATTGAGGGTTCGCCCATTGAGCAAGTAAAAGGTTTCGACTACATAGTCATCAGACTGGCTGAGAATAGCTCTTGGGGCCAGCAGATTGAGAAAAGTACATTTATACTGTGGCATAGGACGGCCGCTATTTTAAGTAGGTTTTAGGCTGCCCCCAGCGATGTTATTTCACCAGTGCTTTTGGTCTATAGGGCCATGGCCCTTGCTAGGGCAAGCTACGGTGCAGAGCTTTAGGGTAATGCTGATACCTCCCCATTGTGCTTGCGGAGAACAAATTTATCAGATTTATGTTTAGTATGCCCCCCAAGCACCCCCTTGGTCCCCATCGCTTTGAAATAGCATTGAATAAGGTTGACTATAGTATCCATGAGATGCTGAAGTATGGGATACAATTCTGGACAACACCTGAATTAGTCTCTTTTT
The DNA here is from genome assembly GCA_963921515.1 of Calotriton arnoldi. Classification (NCBI taxonomy): domain Eukaryota; kingdom Metazoa; phylum Chordata; class Amphibia; order Caudata; family Salamandridae; genus Calotriton; species Calotriton arnoldi. Next base: position 464,517 of record CAWUFW010010143.1, read on the forward strand.
GTGACTCCTTAGTTGAACTTATTGAACCAGACAGAAGGGCCCGTACCCCATGGCTTCGAAAGATTAAAACTCATTGCACTTCAATTAAAATGGAAAACATTTCACACATTCCATTGGTAATGTGCAAACACATAGTGAATAGAGTGAAGAAAAGCTTTTGGGAGTGCATGTTAGCTAAACTCTGGAATGACCAAAAGGAGGAGGGTCTTACTGCAAATTATCTCCAGCATAAAGGTACCCCCAGTTTTGAACCCTACTTAGACAGGATCAGCCCTAGTTATGCTAAAAACCTATATATTAGGTTTAGATCAGGCAATCTTGCTCTTAGATCACTTACATCAAAACGGGACAAGGTCTCCAACTCCTCCACTGACTGTACCTTCTGCCAGACGATTTCAGAGTCAGAGGATCACTTTCTTTTTTTGCCTAGGATACCTGACTTAAAGAATAAGTTGGATTGCCCCTGTCTGTAGACTATTAGGTATAACTCACTTTTGGGAGTTGTTATAAATTGAGGTTTCTGGTTGGCAGAGTATACACCCTGTCCAAGCAGGAGCCACAATCCTAGTCAGGGTAAGTCACATACACGTCCTAAGTTAACCTGTGCTCACCCTCTGGTAGATTGGCACAGAGCAGTCAGGCTTAACTTAAGAGGCAATGAGTAAAGTATATGTGCATCACTTTAATTACAGTAACACGGTGAAAATGCCACAAAAATACTCCACACCAATGTAGAACAATAGAGAATATTGATCTGAGTAAAACAAGACCAAAGCAAAAACAATCCAAAAAGTAGAACTCAAGATATTCATTTTTAAAAGTTAAATCCAAAAACATTGCGCAGAAGTCAATAGCACTCAAAGGTTACTTGAGGTCGTGCTAGACTGGGGTAAATCCAAAGTTCAGGCCGACCGCAATGGAGGGCAGGCCGGCCGGCTGCAGGACGCATGCGGGGCTCGCTGAAAAAGTACCTTGTAGGGAGCAAGCGTCAGCTTCGATGACTCCCTGCATCAGTTCCAATTCACACAGTTGGGCCTTGCAGTCAGTGTCCAGGGATCGTTGCTGCACCAGAGTCGATCCTCACAATGGCGTCTTCGGATCCGTGCTGCGTCATCATCGAACCTCGCAGTCAAGACCTGCGTCGTCATCAAATTGGTACTGCGTCTGTCCCGATCAGCGCAAAGGGGTCACTGTGCTGATTTTTGCAGAAAACAGCTGCAGAACCCACTTCTGAGGCCCAGGACTGGAAGGGACACCTCAGGCAAGGGTAGGGCACACAGATGGCAGAGTCCAGCAGCACCAGTAGAGTTGCAAGAAGTCTTTTGTGACCATGAGACTACAGAGAACAGGAGGCAAGCCAGCAAGCTCTTGGAGAAACTTGGGGTCAAGGATGTAGAGAGCAGGTCCAGTCCCTCTAACTTCCAGACAAGAAGCAGCAGACAGCAGGCCAACACAGCAGAGTAGGTAGCAAAGTGGCAGTCCCTCATACCGCACAGCAGCTTTTTTTCCAGGCAGAATGTCCTTTGTTTTACCAAAGTTCTGATTTGGTGGTGTCAGGGGTCCAGTACTTATACCCAAATGTGCCTTTGAAGTGGGGGAGACTTCAAAGAGGCCTTTGAAGATCACAAAGTCCCTGCCTTTCCTGCCATGGCTCCAAACTCACTACAGGGGTATGCAGCTCATTATGTGGGGACAGGCACAGCCCTATTCAGGTGCAAGTGTCAGCTCCTCCCTCCCAATCTACCGCCGGAAGGCCCATCAGCCTGGTGATGGGACATCAGGATGCACATGTCACACTCCAGCTCCCTTTGTGTGTCACTGTCTAGAGCAGGGGTCTCCAACCTTTCCTGTAGTGAGAGCTACTTCTGATCAGTGAAAATCATTGTGAGCTACTGAAGGCTAAACAGTTGTGCATTGTTACCAGACACCCCCATGCCTAGCTTCATTGACTTTAGGACTAATGTCCTTAGAGACAGATACTATGGTTTGTACAAAATACTTTGACATGGGGCACTATGACAGGGCCGCCATGTGTGTCAGTGAGAGCATGGCCTTTGGGGATGTATGAACATGTGTGCGTATGAATGGGATATATTTGTATAGGTGACTGGGAGCCTGTGTCATATGTAGTTGCAGCACAGGACATACCTCCCCATATGTGGCACCACTGCATGTGTAACACAAACATACAATCATTTTTTGGGGGTGGGGGAGAAATTTGAAGTGCAGAAAAATGTCCTGCAAAAATGATCATAATATGAAACATTTTCCTGTACTTTAAATTTCTCTCATTTAAAACAATGGCTGTATTTTTCAGTTAGACTTATGGTGCAGTGTCCACTTGTCACTGTGAACAAGAAGCTTGTTGTTTGTAATAGGACACTTTGAAATGGGAGAAAATTTAAATGAAGTATTACCTTAGTCATTAAGGCAACTTTTTATTTTAATTTTCTCCAATTCAAAAGCATTCAGAAACATCATTTTGCTCACAGCTCCAATATTGAGTTGACAAGGACCTTTACGTAAGAGTTATATACCTCAGTGCTTCAGTTGTTCACCTCTGTGCCCCAGCCCCAGCCTGGGTCATAAACCTGACTGAGCACTGCTCCTTATCAGACCCTGCTATCTGCAGCCTGATGATAATAATGTAAAATAAACACAGCATTCCCTTAACTTTAAAAGGAAAATATGATCTTGTGCGTTTTAAAAATGAACTCAAGGCTGTGAGCTACTTTGAGAGTGTCTGGGAGCTACTGGGAGCTCATGGTCGACTAGTTGGACAAACATGGTCTAGAGGGAATGTACAAAGCCAGGTTGTCACCCAACCCAGACGTGTATTCAGAAACAGGGGGAGACACAGAATGGTTAAAGTAAGAAAATTCCAACTTTCTAAAAGTCGTATTTTCAGACTTACAATTTAAAATCCGCCTTTATCACGAGTTGGGATTTTAAATTGTGTGTCCAGAGACACCAAACTCCAAATCACTATCTTTTCCTAATTGGAAATTACACTTAAAAGATGTTTTAATGCAATTCCAATGTTACCCTATGGAAGAGATAGGCCTTGCAGTAGTGAAAAACGGATTTAGCAGTTTTTCACTACCAGGACATGTAAAACTCAAGAGTACATGTCCTAACTTTTAAATACACCACTCCCATCCCATAGGGCTGCCTAAAGCCTCCTTTAGGGGTGACTTATATGTAATAAAAGGGAAGGTTTGGGCCTGACAAGTAACTTGCCAGGTTGAAATGGCAGTTTAGACTGCACACCCAGGTGCTGCAGTGGTAGGCCTGAGCCATGTTTAAAGGGCTATTGAGTGGGTAGCACAATCAGTACTGCAGGCCCACTAGTAGCATTTAATTTACAGGCCTTGTAAATACAAATGCCAATTGTGGATAAGCCAGTGTTACCAAGTTTTGAGTACATTGATTAGCAGTGGTAATGATGAATAAAGTCCTGTGCAAGCACAATTAGTAGTTGTCAATTAGGCGCATACAATAAAAGTGGCCGGTCGGTAGTGATGAGACATTCTATGGATCTAAATAGCAAGAAACGAAACTTGCAGGCCCCTCTGCTGTGTTCAATAGGGGCAGGAAACTGAAACAGCAGAAGACACATCACCACAGAAAAACACAGCTACCACTGCAAGAGTAATTGAAAAATTAGAGAATTAAATTATTAAGGTGAGAAACAGGCATTTAACTGTACAAAATGATGTTTTGAACAACATTGCTTGATGTGGCAGGTTTTTGTTATTTTAATTGAAATTATGCTATAACGACTGGTAGCATTATAACTTCACAAAATGAAAACAATACACAGCAAATTTTATATTTAAGTTTGCTTGGGTACTGCTTTTTCTCATTCAAAAAATAAATGCTCACTTGTGATCTGTGAACATTAATCATTTCGTTTTGGGAGCCAGGAGTCTTAACAATAAAATAAACAATTGGGCAGATGAGTTTTCTCAAATTAAATACACAAAAGAAACACGGGTTGCTTAGCGAAATATGCAGACTTATGAAGGCCTAAGCGTACATTATGATCTTTTGTATTTGTTAGCTGTGTTTCGATGCAGTAGAAATTGAAGATAATTTTGAGAATTTCCACATTTGATCGAAGAATGAATTTTTGGGAAACTTTGAAATGCTCCAGTGAAAATGAAAATGCTTTGATCACTTTACATTTCAACAAGAAGCAAATCTCTTGTGAATCTTTGTTCAGAAACACTGTTGAACAAATGTTAGCCAGTCAGACGTCACTTAATGTACAGAAAATCTCAGTAATATAATTAATAGAATGGCACCTTATAATCATGCATAAGTATTATATTTGTGCTCTTCAAAATTAATATATATTTGTAGGATTGTGATTTTAAAAAGGTGCTCTCCAAACTCAGATATGAGCGGAACTTGGTGCCGCCCCTGCAGCGTCTCAGGATGGATGTGTCCTGTTGGAAGACCCTGCCGCTCTTGCTGTTGGGCAGAACGGCACTATTTAAAATGATGTCGCTGCCGCGGCTACTATACGCTTTGCAAAATTCCCCAGATCCAGTCCCTGCACGATATTTCAGAGAAATAGAGGGGTTGCAAAGAGAGCTGCTGTGGGAGGGGAGGCCCAGGATAGCACTTAACAAATTGGTCCTTAACTGGTACGATGGAGGCATCAGCCTCCCTGACATTCAGAGATATTACTGGGCGCCCCATCTAGCGGCTATTAACCAATGCACATATCGACAGCCAGATGACCCAGCCTTTACCATGGACAGGTGGCTGCTGCCCGGAGGGAATTATAATAGAGCCCTGTATTCCAACCCCCGGAAGCTCTCCCTTACTGGCCCTACCAAACACTCTGTTACTATCTGGCACTCCGTCAATAAAAGCCTAGGTTGGGACCGGAGGCTCACGCTGGCTACGCCTCTGTGGGACTCTGAACTGTTAGGTAACCTCTGGTCCTCGAAAGGCTTTGATAAGTGGGACATGATTGGTATATCCCGCCTGGGTGATCTGTGGGTCAGGGGTGCTGTTGTCCCTTTTGCTACACTTCAGCAACAGTTTGAGCTCTCCGACACAGAACACTTCCGATATATGCAGATTCGACACGCCATCACCACTGCCCTGCAGAAGGGCACAACCCCCCCGAGTCATCACCACTGGAGGATCGCTTGCTGGACAGCTCTCTTCCCCAGAAAGCGATCTCCCTCACATATAAGAAACTGATTAACAATACCCCCGACCCACTGGGGCACTTGCGTGAGTGCTGGGAGAGAGATGGTTTAGAGTTTGATGACGAGGAGTGGCGGGAGGCGGTTGCCTCACCTAGGGAGGTGGCCATCCCGGCACGTCTGCGGCTGGTCCAGCTCAAGATACTTCACAGAACATATATCACTGGGCCGCAACTAGTCCACATGGGGAGGAGTGACGGGGGTGATTGCAGACGCCGGTGTGGGCACATGGGTACCTTCATCCACATAATATGGGAATGCGATCAGATACAAAAGTACTGGCGAGACATACATGAGGTGATAGAAGAGGTGCTGCGTAAGACCATTCGTCCGGAGGCTAAACGATGTCTTCTAAACATATGGGGCCCCTCTGACTTAACGAGTAGGGAGAGGTCCTGGGCTACATTGGGAGCGATGGTGGCCAAACGAGACATAGCCCGGCAGTGGGGAGCGGCCGCTCCGCCTACCCTGGCCGCCTGGGAGAAGAGTCTGGACTGGTGCATGTTCAGGGAGAAGACTGTATATGTGGCACGAGGATGCTCCAGAAAGTGGTCCGCGGTGTGGTCAGGGTGGAACGCCTATAGGGGAGGAATTTGTGTGGCCCCGGTGCACTCCTCTGAGGAGGAACTACTATCCCCTTGACTCAACTCAAAGAACAAATTGTCACTATCTGATTTTCGTATATGTCTTTGCTGCTATCACCACTGTGCTATTCCAATACGACCGTATTATTGCCGATTGTGTTTGTTTTTCTTGTATAAAACAATAAAAAGATATTATAAAAAAAAAAAGGTGCTCTCCTACTCAGACATATTTTAGGAGGTAAAAAGAATGCATGTAATTAGTTACAAATTAAAGAAGAGACATTAACCAGTTATTTTCTTTTTCGTTTGTTCCTAAAATAATTAGTAGTTACAAAATAAAATGTTAATAGTAGCAGTTTAAAAGCCTGCTGAAAGCTGATTTCAGTCAATGCTGAAAATAATTTCCATGGTGTTTGTTACCTATTATAAAGCGCGCAAACAAAGCCTTGGCGCTCTCCTGCCACTGAAAGATAGTCATTGGAGGAAGCTATGCATAATAGAATTTCAAGGGAATTTCAAGGCATTCCATAATCTTGTGGCGCAGGCTGAGAGGCACAGGCCATCCCTTTTAGCAGGTCTATAACTGGGAACAAACAGCTTTGTTTACTGATCTAAGCTGTCGAGTTAGTTGATATCTGTTAAAGTAGAAACTCAAAGGGGGATATTCTCAAGAACGTGCGATAATCATCGCCAAAATAGGTTAACGCAAGTTTTCATATCACGGGAAAATAACCCTGTGTTAACGTGGCATTCACAACATGGCGGTAACATGCGATACTACCCGACAACGCGGTAAATGTCCGTGATAACACACCCGGGACGGCGATAAAAATCTCAACCCGAACGTGAAAAAAGTTGCGATGTGCCCAACCGCGATAAAAAATCCAGCGAGAAGCAGCGCCAGGCCTGCAAGTCCCACAAGTCAGGCTGCAAAAAGCACAATAAAAGCGGCAACCCAAAACACAAACAAAACACAAACAACTGCAAAGCACCATGGAGGTAGCCGGAGCAAGCACAGAGGACAACCAGAACCCCACAAGCCCCACGGAGGACCAGCCTGGGACCTCGGGGTCAGGGAAGGGCAAGGAGAAGAAGAAGAGGAAGACGCGATTCAGTCCGCAGGAAAACAGGATCCTGATCACGGAGGTGATAGAACACCATCAACAACTGTACGTCACCTCCACTGTGTCATTTGCAACAAAAAATACAATATGGCAGTCCATCCTGGACAAGCCGAATGCAGTCGGAGTGCTGAGGAGGACAATGGACGAGGTCAAGAGGCGCTGGAATGATGTGAAGCGCAAGACCAAGCAGAAACTCGCAGACAACCAGAAGGCAGCAATGCAGACTGGAGGTGGGAGTCCAGTGCCACAGGAGGAGCTGGATGACATGGAGGAAATGATGTCCACAGTCATCAGTGGGGAGACGGTGGCAGGAGTTGGGGGACTGGACACTGCTCAACATGACCCGACACAACAGCAACAGGGTGAGTAACCACCAGGGACTGGGGGGCGGGGGGAGATGGGCACAATGGCACACATGCACAATTAAGTAGAGCACATCTGCGGACAAACCATGGCCAAGTGTCACAACTCCAACCAAGAGCCCAATTTACCCAAGTCTGCAACATCACAGCACTGCATAAGCACAGAAGTGAAAGCCACACCGCCTGAAAGGGATAAGGGCCAGCCAAATCAGAGCTGAAGGGGCAACTCACCTACAATGCAGCACACACACATAAGATCCAGAGCACCGCAACATTTACAACAATGTTGAACAAACACCAACACCAGCACAACAGAACAGAGGACACAACTGCTCCCGCTTGTGTGTGGAAAATGGCCATTCGCATGTGGCACAGCAGGAAACTGTGAGATGATAATGTACTAGTTCAACCCCACATCACTGATGGTGTAGTAATGCATGTATGGCCGTGACCCAGATAGGCAGTGAGACACACATTGTCATGCAAATCAACACTCATCACAGTTGAATACAAGTGAAGGTGCGTAGACTTTATTAGCACATGCGTGTCAGTACGGCCAAGATAAGTGCCACAACATGCAGACCAATGCAGCAGTATGTCAGAACGTGGAACGTTGCCAAGCGCCGCTGTCCACTCCAGGGGAGTGCCGCACCATTCACAGGTGTGTGTTTACCCGTGTTGTTGTCCGCTCATGTATTCGGAGTCCAGGCCAATGCAGCCATGTCCACTGTTGTCGTGGGAGATGTGACCAGAACCCCAAGTTCCAACAAGGTGTCGGGACATGTGCAATGTGTTCCAAACTGTTGTGTCTGCAGGTACGTAGTTACACGTCCATGAAAGCTAGTGCAGCTTCGTAGGCAATCATTTCCAACATGAGGTCGTCGTCGACTTCATCGAACAGGACGGCGAGGCTAACCATTAGCAGGTCCCGACAGATGTGCTGCGTCCACCCCCTTTCACCAATTAGCACTACAGCCCAATAGGGAGCGGCGCAATTTGCTCACTACACACGAGGAGTTCTGCAATCTCCCAGGTCCAGCTGCCAGCATGTATGCCAAGTATCCAGGCATCCCATAGACGGGTGTCACGGTGACACTCATGGTCGTGGGCCAACAGGGGGCGCACACACATGTCGAAATCCAGTTCAGCTACCATCCTGTTGGATAGGCAGACATCCATGGACCACTCGAATATGCACGAGCGACAATGCAACACAGGCTGCACGCAGGTGACGTTGGCAAGGCGGAAGCTCATCCGGTAACTGATCCCCAGCACTACCAATGGCAGTGCCCCCAGTAAATGCAGCATACGTGCACGGTACAGTTCCACGTGAGAGGGGTTGGGCAAGTGTCCGTGATGGTCTGCCATTGCGTTAGTGGCTCTGGTTGAAGCGGCACTGTTCTGACCTGCGCCAGTTCTGTGGATGAAATGCCACAGCTCGGAGCAATGAGTTGTTTTGGTGTGCAACGGTTGTATGCCTGGGTTAATGTGGGAGTAAGTGTGAAGGCCATTCCATGCAAGATAACTTCGAGCAAGGACTTCTGTGTGTGGGGTGTGTATACATTGGTCTTTCGTCGGGCTGTGCGTAGTGCGGGAGTCGTCATCAGCTGCCATAGTATCTGTCAGGGGGTGCCGGGCACATGCAATTCCGAGGTCGGAGGTGCAGATGTACTTCCGCCTGATAGCTCAGACAAAGGAGCATTCATCCCTAATATTAGTTTCTCATCTGCTTGCATTCAGGTACTGTGAAGTGGCTTGTTGGGGGTGGGGTGGGATGTGTGCGACTTTGGGATTCATGTTCGACATGTCTTGCATGTGGCAAATGAGCGGCATCACTGTGTGTAACGTTGCCTCACAGCTGCTCCTCCCTCCCCCCGAGCCTATTTACTTGTGTGCGCTGCACGGTTGCATCACTGGCACTCCTCCGGCACACCATTGTCATGCCTGTCTGCGCATGTCCACAAGCCTGACAACGACACTGTGATGTTGGCCGTTGGAGGTGGGCGGCCACGTGAGTGTAGGCCTGTGGGAAGGATAGGGCGGACACAGACATAGAGTTCATGCCTGGCTGAACTCGCGATGCGATTAAGGCTAGGCATTTGGCTCATGCTGCGGCAATACAGATACACACAACACTTGGCATGTATGAGCCAAGACCCCGAGCGGTCTTGCGCTCCTTCATTTCCCCGTTCGTGCGAGCCCTCCCTCCGGGTGCATGCTACATTGCAACATTGTCGGTTGCGGACTGGGTGGCGTCGGCACTACAACAGAGACACACGCATTAGCTACTTCCCTGTCCAGGCCAGAACTGAACCACGCCCAGAGCTCCGGGGAAATCCTTCACACCCCTGCGCTGGCTTGGCGTACGCCGGCCCAGCCCACTCCGCTTACGCTTACAGGGAGGCACGACAAAGCTACGTGTCCAAGGTCGTTCCCACTGCCTGAGGTGACATGGTTGTGTCCACTGTCCACAACACTACACACAGCAGCAGTGTATGTCCACATGGACATGTCTGTGCTCTGCATTCTGTGGTCTGTCCAGCACATCACTGCCACACTTGGCATTGTGTACATTCTTCTTCATGGGTGAGTTGCCTCCTTCACACATACTTTGTTCCCACCTCTCCCCACATTCTGCACTTGTGTGGCTGAGGGGCCATGCTGTTTTCGGAAGGTCCGCTGTCTTGTCCTACGCTGCCTCGGTGGTAGTCCGGTGGGGGGGGTAAAGAGGGGGGGGGTGGTCCTGGGGGTGGTGGCGGTGGGTGTTGTGGCCCTCTTGGGTCTCCGGGCTGCATGTTCATTGTCTCCATGGCATCTGTGGGTCTTCAGATGTGGCTCTGGGCTGGGCTCCCTTTCATACTGCAGGTAGTTGTCCTGCTTAGCACCAGCAGAAGGCAGGTGTTAAATCCCTGCTGCTAACGCGCCTTATCGCCTGTTTTCGGGTCGCATCGCAGATCTGGCTGGTCGCTGAGAATCTCGCGAAGTGGTGTTTTCGTGTGTTTTTGCACGGGAACGCCTACTCTGCATATCATTTGCGTTAGTTGTCTCTCTCATCCGTGGCGATGTTTTTTGCGGCAGCTATCGCTGGTATTCTGGCGATGTGGGGAGTTTGCACCAGCTTGTGAATGGGGCGATAATTCTTTCACCACTTTTGCTGAGCTAAAGTGCCGTTAACTCGGCGATGAGTCCTTGAGAATATGCCCCAAAATGTTAGGTTCCTATTGAAGTACTTTATGAGTCATATTCAATACGCTCCCCAACCAGTAGTGACTGTAGGGTACGATGTGCCGGGGGCTACAGGCTTTACAGTTTATAGGGTTAAGATTCCCAATAGATTCATTTTGAAGGTGATAGAATTTGGTCAACAGGTTTTTGTTCACAAACAAATGTGACCTCTTTGCAAAGTTTAAGGGCTATTACTAGCACTAAGATCGGCTAGATTTTTGGAAGTGTTGGAAATGGCCCTTTTTGCAGGGTTATCCCCAAACTTTTTGCTTCTTCCTCCTTTATTTTTCCTGACTTGTGGTTGTTGGCTATAGGACTCTGGGCACTTTACCACTGCTGATCAGTGCTAAAGTGCATATGCTCTCTCTGTAAATTGTTATTGTGATTGGTTATCCATGATTGGTTTATTTGTTTTACCAGTAGGTCCCTAGTAAAGTGCACTGAGTGTGCCAGGGCTGGTGATTCAAATGCTACTAGTGGGCCTGCAGCACTGATTGTGCCACCCACAGGAGTAGCCCTAAGATGGTGTCTCAGGCCTGCCACCGCAGTGCCTGTGCGCAGTTTGTTAACTGCCATGTTGTCCTGGCCAGTGTACACACTTGCCAGGCCTGGCCCTTCCCTTTTCCAGGGAGGACCTGGCTTGGCAGTTCGGGCTGGACTGTTCCCATGAGGCACAGGGTCAAGACTGATTTGCATATGGCTGGGTTCAAACTGGAATGGCATGGTGAGCAAAAAAACGATGGATTTAGGCCCAGATCTCTGTACTGGGGTGAATGTATGACATTGTTCTGCATTCTGTCCATCAACTGTTGTTTTTGCCTTCCCTTTTCTTACTCATTGGACACCACTATGGTAGGCCCAAGGTACCCCCCTGGGCAGGGTGCAGTGTATGTGAAAGGTAGGACATGTACTAGTGTAGGTAACATGTCCTGATAGTGAAATACTGCCAATTTCGTTTTTCACTATTGAAAGGCTATCCTGCCCATAGGACAGAATGGGGAATGCTGTGTAACATGTTTACCTGCATATCTTCCCATAGGAGCAAGATAGAAAATTGAAGTCTGGTATCCCTGAACTCAGAATTTAATAACGCATCTTTTAGGGAGGATGGTTTTTAAATTCAGTGTTTGAAAATAGCACTTTTAGAAAGTGGCTATTTTCTTGTTCAACCTTTCTGTGGGCCTCTGCCTGTTTGTGAATTGACTGTCTGGTTTGTGAGTGACAGGGGCTGGGGTGGCTCCAGGAGGCTGGGTGAGTCAGCACTAGGCTGAATAGACCTATCTGCATTTGGAGTGGTGGGAGGAGTAGCACCTGAGTCTGAATAGGGCTGTGCCTGCCTTCCACAATGCTGGCTCCACCTCCTGCGGTGTGTCTGATGGCCCTGGCCCACACTCACAAAGGAAGAAGATGTGCACTGGCAGAATGCACCCAGAACTGGTTTGGACTGGGTCCAGGACCCCTCACACATGAAGAACAAAGACTTTTGGGGTATAAATATCAGAGCTGAAACCCCTTAACTTTAGACTACTTTGGAATCAAGAGGAATCCCTGCCAAAGAGAACAGCTGAAGAAGACTGAGGAAAAGTTCTGGCATTGCTGGGTGTCTGGGAGCTGACCTGCAGTTGCTGTTTCTGCTGAGGAGAGATCTAAAGGACTGTGCTGTGTGCTTTGTCCCCTGCTTGAAGAAGGACTTTTGCTGTGTGGTGTTGTCCTGAAAAGAAAGTCTCCAAGGGCCTGAGTAGAGCTGGCCTCCTGTTGCGGAAACACAGGGATATAAAAAGTTTCAGAGACTAGGAAAAACTTTGTGATCACGAAGGAATCCCTGCCAAAGAAGAACAGCCAGGAAGACTAAGGAAAAGTGCTGCCATTGCTGTGTGTCTGGGAGCTGACCTGCAGTTGCTGTTATTGCTGAGGAAGAGGACTAAGGGACTTTCTGCTGTGTGCTGTGTCCCCCTACTTGAAGAGGAGCTGTGCTGTGTGCTTTGTCCCCTCTGAAGTATAACTGTCTCCAAGGGCCTGAGAAGAGCTGGCCTCCTGTAATGAGAAACACAGGGTCATAAAAGTTTCAAGGAATTCCCAGAGGTGCTGCGTGCAGGCGCTTGTGTCCAGCTGGTGTGCGACGTGGAGCCTGTGTTGCTGAGAAGGGCTTCTCTACCTGTTTCACTACGAGTGTTTGGCTTTTGAACTCACCTCTACATCGAGGTGTGCGTGTGCCCGTGTTCAGAGGGGAACTGTGATCATCTGCCGGCCGTGACCGGAGAGAAGCGCTGTGTGTCTGAAAATCACCGCCGCTGGCCCAAGTCGTCAGCCAACGAGCCTGATTGCCGAGGGAAGGAAAAGCGCTGTGTGGGCTGCCGGCCGTAACCGGAGAGAAGCGCTGTGTGTCTGAAAATCACCGCCGCTGGCCCGAGTTGTCAGCCAACAAGCCTGATTGCCGAGGGAAGGAAAATCGCTGTGTGGGCTGCCGGCCGTGACCGGAGAGAAGCGCTGTGTGCCTGAAAGTCACCGCCCCTGGCCTGGGAGCCTCGGGAGCACTGTTCCGATTCCCCCCCCCCGACGCCAGAGAGGAGCCGCGCTGGGATTGGACTCAGCGCTGGGTGTTGCCTGGCAACGAGAGGCTCGTCACCTGCAGGAGCCACGCTGAGTTCCAGGAAGCGCGAGGTGTCCCGGCGATCAGCTGTTGCTGAACCGAAGGAAGGAAAGAGACCGCGCACCCAGGTAACCGCTCAAATCAGTTAAAGGAGCGTATTAGTGTTACCTATGGGGACGGAGGTGCGGGTCTGCGGGAGAGCGCTCTCGGCCTCCCGCATCTGTGAGAAAAAGGGCTTGTGCACAAAGACAATCTGGGGAATATTGTTTTCACGTCAAAGACGATCTGGGGCATATTTCTTTCACGTCAAAGACGATCTGGGGCATACTTTCGCCATAAGGGATCGTAGAGCTAGCAGGCTCTTGAAGGAGAGTGTCCCAATCATCAGAGCACAGTGAACGGGTGATGAGGGTAATTAACTTGTGCTAACTTCATTGGAAGTCTGTTTGTTTGGCATATTCTAGTTGCCTGAAAGGACTACTACTTTTACAAGTACATTTATTTTTGCAAGAACATTCTAAAGAACACTACAAGAGAACCTTTGTTTTTAAAACAACTTTTATTGTGTATGTTGGTTTTATGTCGTTTTGAACTTGCCTAATCAGATAAAGAGATTTATATTTTTATAAATAACTTGTGTGGCGTCCATTTGTGGTGTTTCACTGTGTTACTCTGAGTGTTGGTACAAATACTTTACACATTGCCTTGGGGATAAGCCTGTCTGCTCGTGCCAAGCTACCAAGGGAGTGAGCAGGGGTTATCAACAGTGTGTATCCCCCTTACCCTGACTAGAAGCAAGGGTCCCTATTTGGACAAAGGTACTTAACTCTTCCAACTAGAGACCCCCTGATCTAACAGGAAGAAACTCAAAAGGCCAACTTTTTTGTTAGCAGGTAAAGATGGTAAAAGCATGTACTTACTACTTTGGAGATGTGGGCTTTTATAGAAAGATCATGGTCCATTCAGATGCCTGTGTTTTTCAACTTCCCAGTTGGTGTTGCCTATGAACCAGTTTCACTTGTCCTGATTTCTTTTGGCCAACTAGCTGCAAGTGCTCTGACAAGCATGACCTCTGTTTTGCTAGGATTTAATATATCACAAAATAAAATGATGGACAGAGTGTTGAAACCTTTCAAACACTTATCCCAGTTATAGATCTGGGTTTAATCCATCGTTATTTTGCTCGCCACATCACCCCAGTTTGGACCCAGCCATATGTAAATCAGTCTAGACCCTGCTCCCCATGGGAGCAGTCCAACCCGAACTGCCAGGCCAGGTCCTCCCTGGCTCAGAAACAAGCATCCTGGGACTGGTTTTCAGGGTATCACCCCTCTTCAGCCAGGCTAGCTTAAATCCAGAGGCACAGTGAGCAAGGGACCCATGTCTGGGCATACCCTTAGCCACTTAGAGTGCACATAGCAAAATCACAAAATAAAATGATAGATGGAGTGTTGAAAATTTTCAAACACTCACCCCAGTCACAGATCTAGGTTTAATCCATCAATATTTTGCTCTCCACGTCACCCCAGTTTGGACCCAGCCATATGCAAATCAGTCTTGACCCTGCTCCCCATGGGAACAGTCAAACCTGAACTGCCAGGCCAGGTCCTCCCTGGACCGGAAACAAGCATCCTGGGACCGGTTTTGGGGTATCACCCATCAGCCAGGCTAGCATGAATCCAGTGGTGCAGCGAGCAAGGGACCCACGTCTGGGCATACCCTTAGCCACTTAGGGCGGACTTAGCAAAATCACAAAATAAAATGATGGACTGGGTGTTGAAACTTTTCAAACACTCACCCCCAGTAAACTCTCAGGATTTAATTTCTGCCATTAATGCACTTCTAGCAGTTAGTTTCCAGTAGATAAAAGCTACAAAGCAGTGGTGACATGTTGCTACCTGGGGCATGCAGCATGACAGAGGGCTCCGTTTAGAAGTAAAGTTTGCATGCCTCCCAGTTTATGTTCTTTGCAACACAAATATGTCAATCCTTGAACAGGCTATGTCCCCTTGGTCACAGTCAACCACCATATCTGTGGTGTCTCAAGACCGATGATTAAGTCCTCTGATAGATCCAGTAAAATTAGTACTCAATATGCTAGTTGTCAGGGTTCATCAGCAATTGCTGTGATAACTGATTCCATGCTGTGAAACGCCATCTGGAATCTTCTTCAATCTTGTTGGTGTCAATACATGCTTGAAGTTGTCCACTGACCACATGTTCCAGTAATTTGGCCACCTAAGGGAGATTGCAAATAGGGGTATTGGTTGAAGATCTTCGAGATCCACCTGTGATTTTTTTTTAGAGGAGGTGCCTTTACCATATATTTCAAGCACTTGGGGCCTAATTAGAACTTACAGAGGAATTGATTTGAAAGGCTACAAAGGAAATAAAACTAACATGACTTTTTCTGGACAGTCATCCAAGAGAGAGTCATTGGCTTTGCTTTTGCTTATTATTATGCGAGTCATTTTCTACAACTGAAATAGGTGAGAAATAATACAAGATGACGCTGATTCTAGTGTCTTATTGTAGAAAGCTTTTTCTCCTTTTTCTAATAGAAACTTTGTAGGCCTTACAATTCTTTTGTAATGGGGCCATGTAGGCGGTATCTCTAGAATATACTTAATTAGCTTCGATTTTGCAACTCTTTCGGTTGCTATAGTTTCCATAACATTTGAACTTTATCTTTGCTATTGATTTCAGGATATATTGGTCAAGCCCAGTAGATAGGAAAAGAAAAACAACCTCTACAATGCTCCCTTAAACTTTTTGATGGGTGTAACTCCAATTATTCCTACATACCATTGGATTGATAATAGAACAAAAAACATACATGATGCTTACATATTATTTATCACTCATTTTCAGAGTTGGAGTTATCATCAAACACATTTTTTTAATTTTTTTTAAGTATCAAACAACTTATATAACATTTAGTAATATCAAAATTGATTAAGAAAAAAGACAGTCCTCACCTACCCAATGACCTCTCATACATCATACACACCACACTTCTTCATACCACACATATGATTAAAAGCAAAAATGTAGGGGCAACATTGCCTCCATATGTTCATGGGCGCTTATTCATGCAGTATCATGTATACAGAAATGTTGTGTGATACTATCCAGCTCACAACAACACACATGCCAGAACTGATACTTAGTCTCACATCTTTCCATAAGATCACACGTGACACTCAATGTGACCGTAAGAAATTTCTTTGTTTATTTTTTCATTTCTTTAAGTTTAAATTTCAGATTGAAAACCCACTTTTTGAGAGTTTCAATGGTTAACACAAAAACAAATACTGGACAAAAAGTTTTTTTACATAAACCACACCTAATTTTACACATACATTACATGTATTACATATATTTAGCATCAAACTTATTGGACAGCACAAAACATGATGTAGACAACAAATTCAACATAATAAATGTGAACAAGCTCAAGTTCACTATTTCAAAGACATGAAAATAACAAAAAGAAGAAGATTAAACAATGAAACAAAAAAATGATGAAGCCCAAATTGGTTGAACTTTCTTAAAAACAATTTTTGACAACCGTGGTCTGGGCAGTGACCAAACAGTGTACTTTTCAGGTTACCCAAACAACTTCAGCGAACTTTAGCAAAAATTTCAAATTGAAAGGGAGGGCCTGATAGTGTACTTTTACACACTTGTGTGGTCATATTGTGGTCAACGTGTTTCGAACCCAAAAATTATTTGGTAGGGTTCTCCTCAGGACCTAGAACTCTAAAGAGCTTTGATTGAGATCTACTGATCTCTGCCGCATAATTGCTCCAAAGTTATGCCTTTTCTGTTCCTAGTTCAGAAATTATGTCATCAATGATGATTTGGTGTGGTGTATTCAGGCGAGATTTGGCCTTAGCCTTTGGACGATTTGTTCATTTTTGCGGTGTCAAATGTGAACGAAAACACTCTTGTAATTGAATAGCTTGTGCTTTAAGCCTCTCTGGGTGGGTGGGGGCAATTTGTCCATCTCTGATTGTCCCTTATTTTATTTTTTGACTAACGAACGGACGCGGTTAGTTGCGTTTCTCCCAATGATAGGAAGTATGTCTTCCAGGTAAAAGACACGATGGGGAGCATTAACCTACTCTATCCTAAATGTGATGTGCTGCTCAATAGGAAGGCAATCACTGTGTTTGCTGATTCCTGTTCGCCTTTTACCCTGTTGAGCCATGCAGATTTTGTGAGCATGAATATGGATGGGAGTGTGACGTGAGAGAAGCCAAACATTTCATCTACAGGCTATACCAAAGAGCCCATACCACTTATTGGAATAAAAGAAATGCATATTGAATTCAAGGGAAGAAACCGTGGGAAAAGTTTACATTGTGGAAACAGGGTCGAATTTATTGGGCTGGCAACATCAGAAAGAGTTGGGTATAATTCTTGACCCCAATAACCAAGAACAGGTACTTTTGATGGATGATATCCAATCTGATGCTAGTTTATGTGAGGAGTCCAAAATTGTTTTCTGGAAAACTAGGCCTTCTTCAGGATTTCCAGCATAAGATTAAGCTTAAAACCAGTGCTAGACCCATTGTGCATAAGTTACGCCCTGTACCACATTTAATGAGGGAACCCTTGGAGAAGGAACTGAACAGATTGTGCAGTATGGGCATTATCCAAACTATTGACACGTGTGAATGGTTGGCACCCATCGTTATTGCTTCTAAGGCCAATGGAGAAGGCATTAGTTTATGCGTGGATTTGCGTAGTCTAAATGAAAATATCTGGGTTGAAAGATACCCACTTCCAAACATAAATTAAATGCTAAGTACCATGGGTCAGGCGAAGTAGTTTAGCGTCATTGATGTCTCCATGGCCTACCACAAAGTAGAACTCCACCCCGACTCTCAACCCCTCACAGCATTTATTACCCCACACGGGGCATACATATTCCAAAGGATGCCATTCGGCCTGGCATCAGGTGCAGCGGTCTTCCAAAAAATAATGCACCAAGTCTTAAAGGATGTGGTAACACCATGTGCTTCCGAGATGACATCCTGGTCTATGGAAGATCCGCTGAAGCTCATGACCAAACTCTCAGACATGTCTTCAAGAGGTTGATGGATGCTTGATTGACTGTGCAGAAATCCAAGTGTCAGATCAGAGTTACATCTGTGGATTACTTAGGACACTCTATTTCCAAGGATGGGTTTAGGCCTAAACACAACTTGTTGAGTGCTGTGAGAGATGCCCCATACCCCAAGAGTGAGGACGAGTTAAAATCCTTTCTGGGGTTACTAGAGTATATGGCTAAGTACATTAAAAACTTCTCAGTGAAGTGTGAAAAGTTGCGGGATCTTTTTAAAAAAAAACAAGGAGTTCAAATGGCAGAATGAACACAAATGCACTGTTGATGCCTTAAAAGAAGAAATTGTCAATTTTCCAGCATTGGGTACTTTTGATCCCAGAGAAAAAACCATCCTCTCTACTGACACCTCCAACAAGGACCTGGGGGCAACACTATCACAGAAAGAAGGCAACGATGAAAGGATAATTGCCTTTGCAGCCCGTTGCCTTACCAAAGCTGAGAGTAACTATTCAGTAGTTGAGAAGGAGGCCCTGGCGTGTTACTGGGCGGTGAAACACTTAAAGTTTTTCCTCTGGGGTTTAAATTTTACTATCCGCACTGACCACAAGCCCCTTACCTTCATGTTTACCGTCAAGGGCATGGAACACAGTGCACCCCGCATATGTAAATGGATACTGGGTCTGGAAAATGTCTGTTTCAGAGTTGAGTATGTTACGGGGGTGAAAACAAATTTGCTGATTTTTTGTCCAGAACACCGTTGCAAATTGAACCGCATGATGAAGTGTTAGATAGTCCCATCCTGGCAATAACTGATCCTGCATTAACAGAAGAGGAATGGGAAAAATGCATGGAAAAGGACAAGAGTCTGAGTAAGTTAAAAGAAATGATTGTGGAAGAGTGGCCCAGCAAATGCAGTGAGGTCGACGAGGAGATCAGAGACTTTTGGGAGGTCAGGTTTGAACTGAGCTACATTGGAGGCAAAGTGTATTGCAAGAATAAAATTGTACCTCCGGAAGGGTTGAGAAGGAGAATTGTGGAATTGGCACATGAAAGTCACCTTGGGCAGAGCATGACAAAAAACAGAGTTAGAGTAAACTTCTGGTTCCCCAGGATGGACTCTCTGGTAGAACTAATGGTGAAGGACTGTCACAGTTGTGCCAAAAGTGACAAATCGAAATCTACCCGCAAAGCTCCATTATCCCCTGTTGCGGTGCCTCTCCAACCATGGAGTAAACTTGCCATGGACATAATCGGACCTATGGACAATTTAGGAATGTACAAAAAATTCATGCTTGTGTTGGTTGATTATACTTTACACTGGGCCACGCACAAATTTGTCCATTGCACCAACACAAAAATGGTTCTAGACTTCCTCAAGGACGTCTTTTCAAGGGAAGAAATACCTTCTACCCTGGTCACAGACAACAGGGTGCAGTTCACATCCCAACAGATGAGTGAATTTTTGTTAACCCTGAACATCAAACATGAAAGAATTGCGTTATATCTCCCCAAGGCAGATGGCCTGATATAAAGGGCCAATAGGCTAATCAAAGAGCACATACAGCTAGCTGTGGTGAATGGTCATGATGTGGAATCATCTTTACGTGACTGTTTGTGGGCGTACCATACTTCACCCAATCTTATCTCAGGTGTGTCACCATTTGTTGCTCTCAGAGGAAGAGAACCTTGTACAAAGTTTAACCCCCTGTGGTTGGGTGGTGGTAGGGAGGTGGAGTCTAACTCCAAGGAGGTTGGTAAGAAGGTGGAACAACACCAAAGCAAGTACAAGAAGTGGTACGATGGGAAGAATGGGGTGAAAGAATCCAAGTGGAGGGAAGGAGATTGGGTACAGGTCAAAAGGAGCGTCAAAGACCATCAAAGTAACAGCAAATTCTACCCTCCATGTCGGGTATCCAAAGCCTACAACAATGTGGTACTACTTGAGAATGGGCAGTTGTGGAGTTGTGATAGAAATGTCAAATGTAGGAATGTTTAATATTATGTATAAAGGGAGAGGTGTGTTATAATCTCTCTTTTCCCACTTTACCTCAAATGGTATACCCCTTCCTACCCCCTCTCAGTTCCCCAAGTGGACTCTCCCTCGGGAGTCTGCTTTAGAATGTTGGAATGTTCACTGTGAAGCAGAGTCGGAGAGTGGATGGCCAATAAAGAAGTTCTTCTGTTCTTACATCGTTTTCTCGTTATTACTTCACAACAACTTTCTTCAACTCTGAAAATAAAAAAATGAGTGATAAATAAAATGTAAGCATCATGTATGTTTTTATCTCTATTTTAAATCCAATAGTATGTATGAATAATTGGAGTTACACCCATCAAAAAGCTTAAGGGAGCATTCTAGAGGATGTTTTTCTTTTCCTAATTCTGTTTCCCCTGGTTCCTCGCTCCCCATCTGTCTTGAGGGGCCCTCTGTTTCTTGATACCTTAAGCCCTGTAGATAACCACTCATGAACTTCTCACTAAGGTTCTATTAAAATATTAAGAATATAATAATCTGTGTTATTTCTTTTCAGGTGAATAGAAGAAGTTTCATGGAAATTCATTAATGATGTCTGCCCTGAAATTTTCTTCGTGGCTCCTTATCATCATCAGCGCTGTACTCGTTGTAATCTCACTCGCATCCGATTACTGGGTTTCTCACTCTGGTTTAGTTTATGGTCTCTGGCGAATTTGTACACCACGCTTTTGCTTGAGACTTGGATCTGCCGGTAAGAGAAGGAATCAAAGGGGCAAACACAAAGAGCAGTAACAATGTGTATGTGAATTTTTCATCTATGAGATATAAGTCCCAAAAAGCAGTAACCAGAGGTCGGTCTGAAGGCATTCACCCAGGAAGGATGGACAACCCTTAAAGCAGGAGCATCAAATGTGAGGTCAGAAGGGCTGGGTACATGCCAGAGTTTCAGGATGTCCTCACAAGATATGTTTGCAATAAATTAATCTACATGGAAATAGGTTACATGGTCAGAGGTTAGTGGTCACCCTGAAAATATGGCATGGATCCAACATTCCTGCACCTACATCCCTGAAGTAAATGGAAATCTTTAGCTAGTAGCACAAAAACATGCATTTTTGCGGTCGAAAATAACCCGATCGGGCCGTTTGCGACCACAAAAATGCATTTTGGTACGTATGAATTCCAATTTGCGATTCAGTAACATATCACTGATTCACAATTTGGAATTTTGAATACATACCGATTCGGTATTAGGAAGGGGCATGTTCAGGGCGTCCTTTCCTAATACCGCAGCGGTATGTAGGAATCTTTAGGGACCAAAATGCCATCGCAAATCATTCGCATTTTACCACCTTCTTCAAGTAGGTGGTAACCCATTCGCAAGCAAACCAACAACACAACCACCCTTGTACCATGGTGCAAGGGTGCCAGCATTGGTGCACAGCTGCAGTTTGTGCGTTGGTGCTGGCAGAAAGGACAGGAACGCTTCGTATCTCCTCAGGGGCATATTTACAAACTGTTGGTGTAGGGCAGCGCTGCAAGCCTTCTAGCTGCCCTGCCCTACATCAAAAGAAAAGGGCAGGGATGTGCCGTATCTACAAGATATACAAAAGGGGATGATGGACGGAACGTTTGAGCCAATCAAACACTCACCCCCAGTCAACTGATCTGGGTTTAATCCATCATCATTCTTTAGCTCACTCCACCACCCCAGTTCAGACATGGCCATATGCAAATCAGTCTGACCCTGTGCCTCATGGGAACAGTCCAGCCCGAACTGCCAAGCCATGTCTTCCCTGGACCGGAAACAAGCATCCTAGGACCGGTTTCTGGCATTCCAGCCATCATCAGCCAGGCTTGCTTGAATCCAGTGGCAAAGTGAGCAAGGGACCCACGTCTGGGCATACCCCCGCCAACTTAGGGCGAACAAAGCGATACAAAAGGGGATGATGGACGGAACGTTTGAGCCAATCAAACACTCACCCCCAGTCAACTGATCTGGGTTTAATCCATCATCATTCTTTAGCTCACTCCACCACCCCAGTTCAGACATGGCCATATGCAAATCAGTCTGACCCTGTGCCTCATGGGAACAGTCCAGCCCAAACTGCCAAGCCATGTCTTCCCTGGACCGGAAACAAGCATCCTAGGACCGGTTTCTGGCATTCCAGCCGTCATCAGCCAGGCTTGCTTGAATCCAGTGGCAAAGTGAGCAAGGGACCCACGTATGGGCATACCCCAGCCAACTTAGGGCGAACAAAGCGATACAAAAGGGGATGATGGACGGAACGTTTGAGCCAATCAAACACTCACCCCCAGTCAACTGATCTGGGTTTAATCCATCATCATTCTTTAGCTCACTCCACCACCCCAGTTCAGACATGGCCATATGCAAATCAGTCTGACCCTGTGCCTCATGGGAACAGTCCAGCCCGAACTGCCAAGCCATGTCTTCCCTGGACCGGAAACAAGCATCCTAGGACCGGTTTCTGGCATTCCAGCCGTCATCAGCCAGGCTTGCTTGAATCCAGTGGCAAAGTGAGCAAGGGACCCACGTCTGGGCATACCCCCGCCAACTTAGGGCGAACAAAGCGATACAAAAGGGGATGATGGACGGAACGTTTGAGCCAATCAAACACTCACCCCCAGTCAACTGATCTGGGTTTAATCCATCATCATTCTTTAGCTCACTCCACCACCCCAGTTCAGACATGGCCATATGCAAATCAGTCTGACCCTGTGCCTCATGGGAACAGTCCAGCCCGAACTGCCAAGCCATGTCTTCCCTGGACCGGAAACAAGCATCCTAGGACCGGTTTCTGGCATTCCAGCCGTCATCAGCTAGGCTTGCTTGAATCCAGTGGCAAAGTGAGCAAGGGACCCACGTCTGGGCATACCCCCGCCAACTTAGGGCGAACAAAGCGATACAAAAGGGGATGATGGACGGAGCGTTTGAGCCAATCAAACACTCACCCCCAGTCAACTGATCTGGGTTTAATCCATCATCATTCTTTAGCTCACTCCACCATCCCAGGTCAGACATGGCCATATGCAAATCAGTCTGACCCTGTGCCTCATGGGAACAGTCCAGCCCGAACTGCCAAGCCATGTCTTCCCTGGACCGGAAACAAGCATCCTAGGACCGGTTTCTGGCATTCCAGCCGTCATCAGCCAGGCTTGCTTGAATCCAGTGGCAAAGTGAGCAAGGGACCCACGTCTGGGCATACCCCCGCCAACTTAGGGCGAACAAAGCGATACAAAAGGGGATGATGGACGGAACGTTTGAGCCAATCAAACACTCACACCCAGTCAACTGATCTGGGTTTAATCCATCATCATTCTTTAGCTCACTCCACCACCCCAGTTCAGACATGGCCATATGCAAATCAGTCTGACCCTGTGCCTCATGGGAACAGTCCAGCCCGAACTGCCAAGCCATGTCTTCCCTGGACCGGAAACAAGCATCCTAGGACCGGTTTCTGGCATTCCAGCCGTCATCAGCCAGGCTTGCTTGAATCCAGTGGCAAAGTGAGCAAGGGACCCAGTCTGGGCATACCCCCGCCAACTTAGGGCGAACAAAGCGATACAAAAGGGGATGATGGACGGAACGTTTGAGCCAATCAAACACTCACCCCCAGTCAACTGATCTGGGTTTAATCCATCATCATTCTTTAGCTCACTCCACCACCCCAGTTCAGACATGGCCATATGCAAATCAGTCTGACCCTGTGCCTCATGGGAACAGTCCAGCCCGAACTGCCAAGCCATGTCTTCCCTGGACCGGAAATAAGCATCCTAGGACCGGTTTCTGGCATTCCAGCCGTCATCAGCCAGGCTTGCTTGAATCCAGTGGCAAAGTGAGCAAGGGACCCACGTCTGGGCATACCCCCGCCAACTTAGGGCGAACAAAGCGATACAAAAGGGGATGATTGACGGAACGTTTGAGCCAATCAAACACTCACCCCCAGTCAACTGATCTGGGTTTAATCCATCATCATTCTTTAGCTCACTCCACCACCCCAGTTCAGACATGGCCATATGCAAATCAGTCTGACCCTGTGCCTCATGGGAACAGTCCAGCCCGAACTGCCAAGCCATGTCTTCCCTGGACCGGAAACAAGCATCCTAGGACCGGTTTCTGGCATTCCAGCCGTCATCAGCCAGGCTTGCTTGAATCCAGTGGCAAAGTGAGCAAGGGACCCACGTCTGGGCATACCCCCGCCAACTTAGGGCGAACAAAGCGATACAAAAGGGGATGATGGACGGAACGTTTGAGCCAATCAAACACTCACCCCCAGTCAACTGATCTGGGTTTAATCCATCATCATTCTTTAGCTCACTCCACCACCCCAGTTCAGCAGACATGGCCATATGCAAATCAGTCTGACCCTGTGCCTCATGGGAACAGTCCAGCCTGAACTGCCAAGCCATGTCTTCCCTGGACCGGAAACAAGCATCCTAGGACCGGTTTCTGGCATTCCAGCCGTCATCAGCCAGGCTTGCTTGAACCCAGTGGCAAAGTGAGCAAGGGACCCAAGTCTGGGCATACCCCCGCCAACTTAGGGCGAACAAAGCGATACAAAAGGGGATGATGGATGGAACGTTTGAGCCAATCAAACACTCACCCCCAGTCAACTGATCTGGGTTTAATCCATCATCATTCTTTAGCTCACTCCACCACCCCAGTTCAGACATGGCCATATGCAAATCAGTCTGACCCTGTACCTCATGGGAACAGTCCAGCCCGAACTGCCAAGCCATGTCTTCCCTGGACCGGAAACAAGCATCCTAGGACCGGTTTCTGGCATTCCAGCCGTCATCAGCCAGGCTTGCTTGAATCCAGTGGCAAAGTGAGCAAGGGACCCACGTCTGGGTATACCCCCGCCAACTTAGGGCGAACAAAGCGATACAAAAGGGGATGATGGACGGAACGTTTGAGCCAATCAAACACTCACCCCCAGTCAACTGATCTGGGTTTAATCCATCATCATTCTTTAGCTCACTCCACCACCCCAGTTCAGACATGGCCATATGCAAATCAGTCTGACCCTGTGCCTCATGGGAACAGTCCAGCCCGAACTGCCAAGCCATGTCTTCCCTGGACCGGAAACAAGCATCCTAGGACCGGTTTCTGGCATTCCAGCCGTCATCAGCCAGGCTTGCTTGAATCCAGTGGCAAAGTGAGCAAGGGACCCACGTCTGGGCATACCCCCGCCAACTTAGGGCGAACAAAGCGATACAAAAGGGGATGATGGACGGAACGTTTGAGCCAATCAAACACTCACCCCCAGTCAACTGATCTGGGTTTAATCCATCATCATTCTTTAGCTCACTCCACCACCCCAGTTCAGACATGGCCATATGCAAATCAGTCTGACCCTGTGCCTCATGGGAACAGTCCAGCCCGAACTGCCAAGCCATGTCTTCCCTGGACCGGAAACAAGCATCCTAGGACCGGTTTCTGGCATTCCAGCCGTCATCAGCCAGGCTTGCTTGAATCCAGTGGCAAAGTGAGCAAGGGACCCACGTCTGGGCATACCCCCACCAACTTATGGCGAACAAAGCGATACAAAAGGGGATCTGCCGGTAAGAGAAGGAATCAAAGGGGCAAACACAAAGAGCAGTAACAATGTGTATGTGAATTTTTCATCTATGAGATATAAGTCCCAAAAAGCAGTAACCAGAGGTCGGTCTGAAGGCATTCACCTAGGAAGGATGGACAACCCTTAAAGCAGGAGCATCAAATGTGAGGTCAGAAGGGCTGGGTACATGCCAGAGTTTCAGGATGTCCTCACAAGATATGTTTGCAATAAATTAATCTACATGGAAATAGGTTACATGGTCAGAGGTTAGTGGTCACCATGAAAATATGGCATGGATCCAACATTCCTGCACCTACATCCCTGAAGTAAATGGAAATCTTTAGCTAGTAGCACAAAAACATGCATTTTTGCGGTCGAAAATAACCCGATCGGGCCGTTTGCGACCACAAAAATGCATTTTGGTACGTATGAATTCCAATTTGCGATTCAGTAACATATCACTGATTCACAATTTGGAATTGTGAATACATACCGATTCGGTATTAGGAAGGGGCATGTTCAGGGCGTCCTTTCCTAATACCGCAGCGGTATGTAGGAATCTTTTGGGACCAAAATGCCATCGCAAATCATTCGCATTTTACCACCTTCTTCAAGTAGGTGGTAACCCATTCGCAAGCAAACCAACAACACAACCACCCTTGTACCATGGTGCAAGGGTGCCAGCATTGGTGCACAGCTGCAGTTTGTGCGTTGGTGCTGGCAGAAAGGACAGGAACGCTTCGTATCTCCTCAGGGGCATATTTACAAACTGTTGGTGTAGGGCAGCGCTGCAAGCCTTCTAGCTGCCCTGCCCTACATCAAAAGAAAAGGGCAGGGATGTGCCGTATCTACAAGATAGGAAGTATTCTTGTTCTTTCTGCCAGCGCCGGCTTACAAACTGCAGCCATGTGCCACCGCAGGCACACTTGCACCATGGTGGAAGGGTGTCTGTGTTGTTGGTATGATTGTTTTTGTGTATGAAGGGACACCTTCCTGCCCAAAAACAATCAAAGGAGGTGTTTTCTTCATTCTATGTGTGCTGCAGAATGCAGCACACATGGAAAGAGGGGACAACACGGAGAAATGTAAACATTTCTCCTTGTTACGCCTACTTTGGGAAGGCCTTAGTTTTGGCGCTGCCCCAGATTTACAATATGTTGTAAATCTGGGGCAGTGTCAATAAACATGGGTTTTGCCTGGGAACACCCACAACATCACCCATGGCACGCCCCTTCCACGCAGAGTAAGGCATTGTCTTACTTCATATTTACAAGGCCATGAAAAGCCATTCAGGATGGCTTTGCATTGCCTTGTAAATATTGGCCGGCACACTGCGCCTCCGGAGCGTTACAAAAGTGGCACTTCGGCAGCATAAATGTGCCGCAGGAGCATTGTAAATATGCCCCACAATTTTTTGTGGATGTGCTGTGTTGGCATTTGAAAAAACAACTAACAGAGTTGTCCCAGCATCTGGAATTAAATGTCAGAGGTAAATTTGGAAGCACATTCTGCAACAAGAAGGAGAATCTTATAATGAACGATTTATATATTGTCCTCAAACTGGATAATGTTGTCAGCCATGCAAGTTTCATCACATGGATCACAGACTAATTATGAGCCTGAATTAGAGTTCGGTGGTAATGAAAAATCCCCCCATTTGTCGAGGAAGTGCTAAATCCTCATTTGGAGGATTCCACTTGGCTACATAATCTACAAGAGGAATAACATCCACAATAAGAATAGAATGGCGGATATACTTCTGCTGGCCGATACTGAATCCCATGTAAGAGGATTTAACACTTCCCGAGACTTTTCCTTTTCCACTGATCTGTAAATCCCACCCTCTACATTAACAATCAGGTAAAGTAATTGTCTAGGGCAGGCTTTACTAGGAGTGAACTTATCAAAGTTATCAATCATCTTCTCGGCCATCACCCCAGATCACGCAGGAACGGTGCACATATGATTCTTCATTTGTAGAGTGTGGACCTTGGAACTGAGCTGCAGAGCACTGTAGAAGCTTGGGGCAGGGCTACAGGATGAAGCATGCTTCACGCAGGAGAGGTAGGGTATCTTATCATATAGTATCCAAGGCGGGAATGCGGTAGCTCTATTTACTTATGGACAGGTTGTTCCTTGGAGAGATGTTTTAATGCTTTTTAAAAGTGGAGGGAGGTGGATCTCCATAGAAATTATAGGTTTGTCTTATCCCAGATCAAGAGGGAACACCAACCCCACCCAAAACCACCCATTAGCAACTCAAAGGCAGAGCGATGTATGAAACATGGTCTGTATGAGTTTAGGATACTTATGCTTTAATTCCTTGCAGGTTATGTTTACCTCCTTCAAGCCTTCATCATCATCGCGTTCCTGTTGTTGGTGGCATCTGCCATTGTGCAGATGCTTGAAATCTGGATCAACAGTGTCATGGTGGGAATGAATAAGCAGAAGCTGGTGACCACACTGAATTTTTGTGCAGGTGAATCCTTATACTAGCTTTGTTTTAACACAGTTCAGTGTCTTTTTAGGAATTGCACCAAATATGATGAGATATTCTACAACTAATCATTTTATTACATATTTCGGCTGTGAATGAAATTGATTCAACCGGTTAAACAATAGATCTTGCAGAGCGGTGAGGAGAGATGAGGACAGCATCTTATACAACACTGTGTGATTTCAGTGAAGTTAAAAGTTACAACCTACCAAGGGAAACAGCCTTTACAACACTGTCTTATCCACGCATGCCTTTACTACGCATGCCTTTACCTTGCATATGCCTTTATAATGCATATACCTTCACCATGCATGCCTTAACAATGCAAGGTGTGTATATTTAAGATAAGAGAGTGTTGTGGGGCATATTATCAACAACCAGCAATAATTATCGCTAAGCGCGCTTAGCGCAAATTTAAATATCGCCGGCTATCGCTGGATTACATCGCCGAGTTAGCGCGTTATCATCAACGTCTAACTCCATGGCGATAAAAAATCCAGCGATAGCGGCGAAATACGTGATTAGCGCTGGAAATCCTCCGATAAAAAGTCAGCAATAGTGAAATCCTTGGTAATAAGCCAAGGTGGTCTCAGACTGACAATCCACCTCCCATAGAAAAGATGGCTAAGTCAGGTTTCAATCAGGCGTTAGGAACCAGCGATATTCGCGGTTAGCGCGACTTTTATTATCGCTACGCGGGTTTGCGGCCGCATTGATAATAGGAGGTAGTCGTGTTAGGGACTGTATTCATGGTGTTTCTCGATGACACCGCCTACTTTGCATCTCATTAGCGATGTATATCGCTGAGATGCTTAGCGTTAGTATTTCGGCTGCTAACATGCGCTAATGCATGTTAGCGCCGCCTTGGTGATAGGGCGATAAAAATATCGCCGCTTTAGCGGGAAAAAGTGCCGCTAAAGCGGCGTTACTGCCCTTGATAATATGCCCCTGTGAGTGTGCATGTGTATGCGTGTGTGTGTTTGTGTGTGTGTATGCATGTGTGTGTGTAGATATATAATTTAGGGTTTAGGGGTGGGTAAGGGTATACAGTGAAAAGGGAATTATTAGTGTTTGGGGTGATTAGGGATATAGCGTGGTAGATGTATTTTTAGGATGTAGGGGTGGGTAGGAGTATAGGGTGATTTTTTGGGTTTGGGGTGGAAAAGGGTATAAGGTGGTAAGGCTATTTTTAGGGTGTAGGGGTGGGTAAGGGTTTTGGGTAGTAAGTGTATTTTTAGGGGTTGGGGAGGATTAGCCTACAGGGTGGTAAGGGTATTTTTAGGGTTTAGGGGTGGGTAGTGGTTTAGGTGGTAAAGGAATTTTTAGGGTTTAGGGGTGGGTAAGGGTATAGGGTTTTAAGGGTATTTTTAGGGTTTAGGTGTGGGCAGGAGTATGGGGTGGTAACGGTAATTTAGAAAAAGGAAGGTTTGGAGGGTGTCCCCC
This sequence comes from Calotriton arnoldi, assembly GCA_963921515.1. Taxonomy (NCBI): domain Eukaryota; kingdom Metazoa; phylum Chordata; class Amphibia; order Caudata; family Salamandridae; genus Calotriton; species Calotriton arnoldi. The sequence goes on from CAWUFW010010143.1 coordinate 494,198, forward strand.
TAAATAAAGAAAATAAATATATTTATAATTATTTACATTTGTATTAATATATTAGAAAGAAGTCGGGGTATATAAAATGGTAGAGAGTAAGCTTACCTTAACTATACTTACCTTGCACAGTAAAGGTATGCGTGGTACAGGCATATGCATGGTAGAGACATGTGTGGTAAAGGAATGCATGGTAAAGGTATCTGCGCATTAAAGTATTGGTGGCAAAGGCATGCGTGGATTAGGCATGGTTGTATAGTCATACATCCCCTCAAAAAGGCATTTGTAGACGGAAAAAATGCAATGATGGTAATAGGACTTGCTGCTACCGTGACCGTGAAACAGTAAGTTCTACTAACGTACCCACAACACATCCTGGATTTTATTTGATCTAGTAGAGTCAACCTCTTGAGTACAGTGCACAGCCAGTGGCTTATTTAGCGTCAGCAACCTTTAGCTATTGCCTTGAAACAGTGTCTCACATCTTGAATCAACCAAGAGCTGGTAGGTGTTTGTTGCAGGATACCCTCCCGGGCGATAGCGCGCTTTACAAATACACATTACATAATATAACATAACATTTCACTTCTAGCAAGTACTTCCATTGCTTCCATTGGGGGAGAGGAGTTGGCCTAACGGCTAGGGCGGTCGACCTCGAATCTGGGGAACTTGGGTCGAGTCTCGGCAATGACGCTGAACATCCTGTGATTCTGGGCAAATCACTTAATCTCCCTGTGCCTAAAAAAAATGAATGTCCTCATGTAATGCAACTGGTGCTATTTAAAGCGCTCTGATACCCGATTCGGGTCAAGTTCGAGCTATATAAAACTCTGTAAAAAAAAAAACATGATGTGCATTGTTTTCAGGGGCAGCACTAACAAGCTGCTTCGGTTTAGATGAATACGTTCGATTTGCCAGCTTATAGTTAAATGTTAATTCACATGTAAATAATATTTTAGATCAGATGTAGCATTTTTTATTGGAATTGTTTCTTGATGACGATGTGCACATTTCTGCCAGTAGTGTCTCCCTTGAGCACATGACACTGACCACTGGCATGAACCTACCTCTCTCCTTCTCCCTCTATTTCCTTCTTTCTTTCGTCATTTCTGCCTTTCTTTGTGTATTTCTTTCTTCATTTTTTTCTATCTTTCTTCATTTCATCTTTTCTTCAGTTCTTCCTTCCTTTTTTCTTCCTTCCTTACTTTCTCTCTTCTTTTCCTTCGCCCTTTCTTCTTTCCATTTTTTATTTCCTTTTTCTTGGTTTCTTTCTGTCTCTCTTTCTATCTTGCAGTTTGGAACTTAGGTTATTAAAACATTGCAAAAGCCAAAACCTATGCGTTTTGGCATATTACAGAGCAGACACTTCTGCTTAGATGCTAAGAAGGCAACAGAGCGCAGTAACTATTCATACTGGTGCAAGTAATATTTACCTGATTTCTGTTTATTTAAGTCTTCAAAAAATCATGAAACGTGTGTATAATGCAAAAGAACAGGATGAGTACAAATAAAACTATGACTAAAATTATTTTCTCACATTAAACAGATATAAGTGATCCAAGTAAACAGTCACCATTCTTTCCTGACTCAGGACTCATCTGCATTCCCTGAGTGAAGAGATGTCTCATATTGTTCCTTTTGTCCCCAGCTTGCAGCGCCATCATTGCTATGGGCGTCTTCACTGGATCCACAAGCAGCGCAGGAGCCACTCTTTCATATTCTTGGTCGTTTGCCCTGGGCTGGGTCTCCGCAGGACTGAGTCTGTTGGCAGGTGAGGCCCGATATCTAATACAGTTTAACATCAAGTCCCACCATGATTTTCAATGCTAATGTCTTCCTCTAATTAACTTTAACATCAAGTCTCATCATAATACACAATGCCGATTCCTACCTCTAATAAACTTTAATATCAAGTCCCACCATGATCTTCACTGTCGATGTTTCCCTCTAATAAACTTTAATACCAAGTCCCATTATGATCCTCAATGCTGATGTCTCCCTCTAATAAACTTTAATACCAAGTCCCATTATGATTCTCAATGCTGGTGTCTTCCTCTAATAAACTTTAATACCAAGTCTCACCATGATCCTCAATGCTAATGCCTACCCCTAATAAACTTTAATACCAAGTCCCATTATGATTCTCAATGCTGGGGGCGTGGCTTGCTGCCGAACATGGCGGCCGCGTCTTAACGGAGCTCCCGTCCGGGACCCACATAATCCTGTCAGCATTTGCGAAATCTGGGGGGATTTGGCCTGAAATCTTCCTTCGGTCTATTGCTGAGACCTTGGGGAACGCTTGCTGCCGGCAGCAACGGCGCAGAACCCTGTGCTTACCGCTCGGAGGTGGCGGATACTGCACGGCGTGGGCCTGCTGTGACGGAGGTGCGGCCTTTCGAGAGGAGGCGGCTGTGCATCTTTCCTCACTGGTCGGCGGCAGTTCGGAGTGGCTGCTGGGGGGGCCGCTGCTGCCTCGGACTTCGCTCGGCGGGGCGCCCGCCCGGGCCCTGCTATAGGGAGGAGGTCTTCCAACTACGGGAGCCCCGAGAGCCGCCCTTGGATCGCGGCTGGGTCATCGTGGGCCTGTGCGCCGCTTGGAAGGCGGCGCTGACTGACTGCTCCGGCTGGTGGTCGCCGCCTGCATCCCCACTTGCCTTCCTGCTTTGCCCGGACCCGGCGGCGCCATTCCTGTGCCGACCTCGCGGCCGGTGGCGCCCCACTATTGCCTGGTGGGCGGGCGACGTCGCGGGGTCCTGGTGCCGCGGTGTGCCCCGGGCGGCGGATTGAAGGGACTGTTGGAGTGATCGTTGCTGCCCTGGGCCCCGGCCGGTTGAACGCCCTCCCTGACCCTACTGCAGAAGTGGGGTCCCCCGCCTCCAAAGGCCCCATGCACCGCATCCGGCCTGGGACCGAATCGCCATGACGCAGTGAGTTCTTTGCCACATTTGAGACTGTGCTAACTGCCTGTCCTGGCTGGGGGTTGCGGCTTGTGGTGGCCGATCATCTTTCTGCTCTGCCCGGGCCTGACATCTTCACTCCGGTGCCTGCCTTGCGACTAGCGGCATGCCGCCATTGCCTACAAACCTGCTGCATCATTGGGGCCGGTGGCCGTGGGGTGGTTCCTACCTCCTTGTGAGCGCCGAGGTCGGGGTCCTGGAGAGGACCGGGCACCCATCCTGTTTGGTGCTACTTCCTCGCACTCCCTTGCCTGGAGGCTGGCTGACTCTAGGTGTGGTATGCTCCGGGAGGGGCCATGAATGTCTCCGGAGACTGAGGTGAGGTGGACTCCGGGGGAGATGCTGGCTGACGGGTCGATCTCAATGTGATATCTCACCCCCTCCCCTGCTCCAGGACTTGAGGTCTCCTGGTCCTGACCCCCTCTGGCCGCCTGAGTAATGACCCTACCGCACTATATTATCACTACCCCTGCAATCTAGCGCACTGTCGCTTGGAGCGGCCACTCGGCCTTTTCTCCCACTGCGGCCCCCTTATAACCTAGTAGACCTACTGTTTTGTCCTCTCCTCCAGTGGTACTCCCACCGGACATTTCCCTTGCGAACTTGCTGCCGCACCACGGTCGCTGCATTGGGGCGTCCAAAGGGAAAACAACCTGACGTGCCGGCCACCGACACGTCCACCCAGAGAGACGCTGATACGGACTCCCAAACCTCCTCCATTAGCTGTGTCCCGCCAACGGCTGTGTCGCCCCCCTCTGACAAGTTGGACCAAATACTTCTCGAGATCAGGGAGATGCGCCGGTCGCTTGAGCAGCAGTTGGGCATGCTTTCCACCGGCCTCTCTCTCCTGCGAGCTGACCATAGTAAACTCAATGATACAGTCAAGGACCACGCAAAGACATTGTTAGACATCGTGCCGCAACATAAAGACCACGCTGTCCAATTGTCGCAGATGCAAACTCAGCTGAACACCCTTCAAGATAGGGTCGAGGATGCGGAAGGGTGGGCCAGACGCAACAACATCCGCGTTATTGGCCTGCCGGAGCGCTCGGAAGGCCCGAATGCTACCCAGTTTGTCGAACAATGGCTAAAGGACTATGTAGCCCCTGATGGCCTCTCGCCCTTCTTCTGTGTGGAACTGGCTCATCGAATCCCTACGGGTAGGCCAACGGCTGGTAGACCGCCTAGACCTCTTATCGCTCGCATTCTCAACTATAGGGACCGTGACCATCTTCTGCAGAGGGCCAGCGAAAATGCCCCTATTCAATATGAAAACACCAGGATATCTCTCTACCCGGACTACACGGTGCAGGTGCAGCGACATAGAGCCTCCTACCAGCCCCTCAAGCGGAAACTTCAAGCCCTTGGTCTAAAGTATGCCTTGTTATTTCCTGCACGACTAAAAATAATCTACAACCAGGAATCCTACTTTTTCGAAGACCCTGAGACTGCAAATGCCTGGATTGAGACTACTCTACCTGCGCAGACTCTGGCCACTATTGATCAACAGCTGAGACATGCTAAATCACAGTCGAACAGATCTGGCCCCCGTCGTGGCAGGGCTCCGCGAACTCGCTCCTCTACCATACCAACACCGGGACAAGCCCTCTTGGAGCAGGAATCAGCGCTGGTGGTGGCCGCCTCTCTACGTGACCCTGTGCCGGTTGCGTCCCCGGAACATTCGGATGCCAACACTTTGCCGTCGGACTCTGAGAGCAATGATCCCCTCTTCCCGACGATTACCCCGCAATTAGTGAAGGACCTCTTTGGTTGTTGCTGCGGATCGCCCATTGGTCCCTCGCGTCATTACGGCTCTATTTGGACCTCATGGAGGGAAGTGTGATTATTTTTACTGTCTGCATGCTCTAACCCTCCTTTTTCTCCCCAGGTATCTGCTCGAGCTAACTTGACATGGGTCCCAGAACGTGTGTAGCTCCGTGGGTGCGGGTTCCTACAGGATCTGTGTGAGCACCACCCCCCCTGCAGATACTGCAATGTATAACCGTTTGGAATTAGTACGTTGTAATATAGGTTTGGACCAACGTAGTTGGTTTGTTGGCCCTAGTATTGGGTATTATGGTTCATGGGAAGTTAATTGGTTCCTGGTCCAGCTGGTCTTGCCTGCCATTTTGTATTCTACTTGTATGTCCTGGACAGTTCTCTGTGTTGACTTGATCAGATATGGCGGGGTTGGGTAACTATAAAATACTGACATGGAACGTGCGGGGCATGGGGTCTGTCCATAAACGACACAGGATTCTTGCCCAATTAAATAGGCGGAAAGTCCAAATAGCTCTCATTCAGGAGACACACTTAACAGATTTGAAAATCAGTAAACTACGCAAAAAATGGAAGGGACAGATTTTTAATACTTCTTACTCAGCCTTTGCAAGGGGCTCACTTATCTGGTTTCGGAATGGGATTCCCTTTGTGCTGACTGAACAACGGATAGACACGGCGGGGCGTTATGTACTCTTGTTGGGTAAGCTAGATGGGGCCCCTATAGTTATCTGTAGCATATATGCCCCCAATTATGAGCAGAATAATTTTCTCAGCACCTTAAACACATCATTAATGGATTGGGTGGGGTGCCCCTGGGTTGTTGGCGGAGACTTTAATTCTGTCTTAGATGTCAGCCTCGATCGCTCCCACCCCCCGCTCCGAGGCGCTACAACCACCAAAAACGCAGATTTCCTACAGGCTTGGGCGGCGGGTTGGACGATCCAAGACGCATGGCGTGCACTGCTTCCCAATAGTAGAGAATACTCATTTTACTCCCCCCACACCAATTACACACCAAGATAGACAGAATCTTTTGTTCTCTGCCCCTGCTGTCCCAGCTTGTTGAATCTACTTACCTTGGTAAGACCCTGTCTGATCATAACCCACTTGAAATTCTTCTGGGATGGTGGAGGGTTCCCACCCCGGTTCCAACTTGGCGCCTCTGGCCACAATTTCTCGAGGACCAGGTTTTTAGAGACACATTGGACACGGCCATTATTAATTATTTCTCAGTTAACAATAACTCTGCCTCCTCCCGTTTGATTGAATGGGATGCATTTAAAGCAGTGATCAGAGGCACGGCAATAGGGGCTACCGTAGGGGCCCGGCAGGAGACGCAAAAGAGCTTATCCGCGGTGGAGGATTCCCTTCACAGCTTGGAGACCGTAGCTATTACTAATCCCTCTCAGCAGGCGCAGCTCCAAGAAGCCAGAATTAAACACGCGGAACTTCTTGAGCGACTTCGCCTCATTGACTATAGCGCATATACGCAGCGTAGTCATAAAGATGCAGATAAATCAGGGACATTATTGGCTCATCTTATACGGGAAGGTCCCACTTCGGTCCCGATTACTGCAATGTTCCTTCCGGAAGGCACTGTTGTCTCCACTCAAGCAGACATCAACATGGCGTTCCGTACATACTACAGTAACCTGTATAGCGCCCCAGTGGTTGCTTTCCCCGATCGCCTGGCGGTCTTCTTTGAGGACCTCACATTCCCTACATTAACTGCAGATGATCAATCGGATTTGGAAGCCCCTATTACTCAACTTGATATTAAGGCAGCCATCAAAGACCTCCCCAGAAACAAAACTCCCGGTCTGGATGGGTTACCTGCAGAGTTCTACGCGACATATGTAGCACAACTCGCCCCGCGCCTTGAGAGCCTATACAAAACGGCACTTGAACAACACACTCTTCCCTTGATGATGATGGAGCAGGGTAAATGAAAAATTTTAACCTCCTAATAATTTTCGTAAAATAATTAATAAACATGTTCGTTTAAGTAAATAACCAACAAAGTATGTTACATGTGAAGGGTTAAAGGTAACACGCTATTTTGTGTGCAAAATAATCAACTTATAATTGTTTATGTGTCTAACATAACATAATATTTGCGTACTAATAAAATAATAAACGCATGATCTGTGCTTTTAAATAAAACATGCGGTTGCAAAATAAAGCGATGGTAAGTAAGGAACGGCTTTATATGTTGCTTTTTGCTAGGTAATACCTAATTGGGGTACGTAGGAAGACGGGAGGGAAACGAAAGGGTTTATATTCTTTATTTTAACAATATTTTGTTTCTCTTTGAAAATAGTGCGCTTAGGCCTGTTGAGCAGCGATATAAAATGGCCGCCATTTGCTAGAGTACGCATGAGCAGGAAACCATGTGGTAGAGGAGAAAGGCTGGGGAAAAAGGATGATCACGTGTTCGTGCTGAGAGGCTAAGACAGAAGTATGGTCAAGGCTATTGTGACCTTTCTGAGCAGATGTGTGCCAAGATGATCAGCAAGAAGCGTGAGAAGTCAAACTGAATAAATGGACGGAACTGTTAAATCTAAAAAGTAGCAGAAAAAGATACAAATTGGACTGATCGAAACGGATGAGCAATGTCATGAACTGTGGGAAACGATGCAAGCATGGACATTCCACAAGGAACTGGTTAAGACAAGGAAGTTTGATTAAAATGTATATGGGCCTGAGTGGACCAATGAGAAAGAATCACGCCATGAAGATGCAACATTTTATTCAGTAAGCTAGAATTAGGGTATAAGAAGACCTACTCTTGGTGGGAGGGGTTAGTTGCTGGAGAGTGAGATGCTGGAGAAGTTAGATGCTGTAGATGGGAGAAGTTGCGGTTGCTGATGCTGACGAGCTGATGCTGCTGCTGCTATTTTTATTTTCCAGTTGAGTATAAGATGCTGCTTTAGGAGAACCTTTTTCCTGATAGATTTTTCATTTAGAACTATTAGATTTTTCCAAGACAGATAGAATGATCTTTTAGAGTTCTTACTATGATAACCTTATTTTTCCGTCTAATAGATATGCATTGCAATTTCAATTTATTCTTATATTGATGATAAATGTAATAATCTGAATAATAAGCTTAACCTCATTTCTTGCATCAAAACTTTATATAAACTTTATTATTCTTTAAACAAATGACTCAGTGATTCTTTAGCTCAATGATTAAGGTGAAATTGATAAAGAGTTTATTGTGATTGAGCTGGTCTTAATCACCATCAACTGATTCCTACTAGTTGGTCCATCGACCAATGAGCGGAATACCTTAAAAGCAAATGAGAAACATTATGTCATGTTAAAAGAGGTATCCCGTCTCTTTCCAGCGAATCGTTTTCTCCTAGGTTAAGGACGGAGGAAATCCAGGGAATAAATGAGTAAGTGAATGTATGTGCTGTGTTATGGGCCCCACCGTCATATGGATATAGTTTTTGTGTTGGAGGAATAGTTGCACCTGGATGACCGAAGCATATAGGAGAATAAGTTTTATTGTTAGCGCTGGATCAGATTTCTTGGTAGCAGAGTTATGGTTATTATAGATTAGTTTGGTGATTATTGATTATTGATTATTGATTATTCATGTCTAACACTTTATGTTGAGTCACGTTATGTTATATGTAAGTTTTCACGCTTCCGGGAAGTAGGAAGTGGAACACGTGTGGCAAGAGAAGTCACATGGAATGGTGCATTGTCTGAGTTCATATTGGTAATAACACAGGTTGTGTTATGATAGGGACATTTTCCGTATAAAAGGTGTGTAAGTGAAATAGTGATCGGTTTTCTTGTGAAACTCTGGCCTTAATTCTCAGGAGCAGTATAGTCTCCACATGTGTTTTATCCCCAGAGAAACGGGTTTACTGCTTGCTTGAAAGAAGGGTAAGGTAGAGGGAAGTGCTACTTTATCGACGAAACTGAAAATTCTGTGGTAGGGTAGAGGTAAGCGCTGCCTACTGGAAAATACAGAGTTCTTGTGTAAATGGTCAAAGCTATCTCTTTGGTTTAGCGAATCAGACAATGGAAATGTGTTTTAAATGTTGTAACTAACGAAGAATTGTCGAAAAAGAAATTGCCGATAAATTTTGTAAAGGAGGGGTCAAGAGCAGAACTGACGTAGACAAAAGCCGTGCTGGGATTGGACAGTGCGTTAGTCACACGGAAACAGGAGCAGAACTGACGTAGACAAAAGCCGCGCTGGGATTGGTCAGTGCGCGGTAGACAGAAATCGCTCTGATTGGAGCTTTGGTGTGAATCGCGACTAGGATTGGTCAAATAACCTAGTGACGTGGAAGTTTATGATTGGAGTGTTGGTGTGAGTCGCGCTAGTATTGGTTGGAATAACGCATACAGAACAGTGTTGAATTGCGGATCGTTTGAGGAGAAAAGAGATTGTGAATCATGTCGTATTATGAGTATGGTAGAGAGAAAACGTCATGGATGTCGAAAGTTAAGAATTTCTTTAAGAAAGACAAAAAGGTAGTGACTAGAGAGGGACAAATAATTCCTCCGCCGAAATCACCAGCTTCGCATATGATGCTGAAATATGGATATCATACATGCATATGGTTAGAAAATTGGACAAAATATACCAAGAATGATGGAGCATTGGCTTTCCCTGAAAATGGTTCATTTAATGTAGCTGTACTACGAAACTTGAGAGAAAAGATGGCAATGTTAGAACCTAGACCTAGACCGACACAGTTTGAAGCTTTAACGGAATGGGAAGATGAGATGTATGAACGAGAGAGATTCAGAGGATTAAAGAATCATGAGTTTGTGCCTGGAAGGTTATGGGGAGTAAATCATGAGGACAGAATAAAGCGTTGGAGATGTGCTAATATGACAGGAGGTTTGTTTCCAGCTTTTACAGTTGAGGAAGAAGCAAAGAGAAAGTGTACGGAGAAAAAGAAACATGTAGTGATAGAAAAGTATGTGTATGGTGGTAGTGAAACGGATGACGAATTGCTGGAAGATATTTTAAACAGAAACCCACCTCCATACCAATAGACTTCTGCGGTGCTGACACCTAATGCACCGCCAATGGAAACTGGGAGGAATAAAAATCCCGAACGAAGAGATGAGACAAATAGGTCACAAGAGCAATTAAAAACTTCACAAAATGAAGAGATAGAAAGTGACAATGCAACTGAATTAGCAAAAACCACAAGAGAATTGACTGAGAAAATAAGAGCATTGACAAAGAATATGGAAGCTGTAACTGTACCAGTGACGATAGGTCCAGTAATGCCAATTTTTGAGAATCAGAAAATTGATGAACGTTCTTTAGTGATTCCCATGAATTCACATTTGCAAAGAAAAGAGAAGGGATGGAACTGAACAATGAAGGTACACACCATTTGGTTGGTACCTATAGACCAAGTCCACCTACTAATTTGTCGATAAATGAGAATGAGATTAGGAGAATGCCTATGGTGACGGAGTCTGCATCAGGGACACCAGAAAGAAGTAGCAATTGGATAGAATTAAATAGTACGCCTGTAGGTCCGACTCCAGATGAGTTAAATGAATGGATGAAAGCGATAAAAACGAAAGAAACAGAAGTAAAACCATTAGATGTAATCAGGTTGAAAATAGACATGGAAGAATTGATTCTAGGAACAATTGGTACAGAAAAATTTAAAAATTATCAGGATGATGAAATCATGTTTTTGTGCAAAAGTCTTACATGGAGAGCTAGGAATTTACATGACAAATTGGAAGAGACAGCGAGTGAACTAGGAGTAGAGTTTGTAAAAGTGAGAACGTTGCAGAAACCATACAGAGTAGATTTTTGTGAGAATGATATAGAGAATTTGAACACATCAGGAAGACTGACCCAAATAAAGGAGTTAATTGTTTTACTGAGAAAATGGGGTGATGTGGATAGATGGAGAAATAGATGGACGAAAAAGAATGAGAAAACAACAGATAAAGCATCTTTGGCTTTTGCAGTGACAGATAAGGAACCAGTTGTAAGGGAGTACCCGATGAGAGAAACTCCAGGTGGTAGTTATGTGCATGTTCCATGGACTAGACAGGATATACTGTCATTTACAAATGACTTCCCAAAGTTGAGAGAGAAGCCAGTAGAATGGTACAGACAAGTGGAGAGATTTGTTAAAGTGTCAAAGGTGTTGTGGATAGACTTGGATGGATTGTTTGATATAGTAGTGCCAGCTGATTTGTGGACAGAATGTAAGATTACTATTGATTGGCCAACTGTAGAATATCCAAGGGACGCTAAAACAGGAGCGCCAGGACCAGAAGTGATGAGGAAGTATGACCAAGTAATTACCTTTTTGAAGAACAAGATTCCACCAAAAGAAACAGATTGGGTAAAAATAGACAGAACAACACAAGAAAGTAAAGAATCAGTGCATGCTTATTACGAGAGGCTGTTGTTGGTTTTCAAACAGTACAGTGGTTATGAGACACTAAATGAGAAGGATATGAGTCATTTTGTATATAGATTTGTGTATGGATTGAAACCAGAGATAAGTGAAATGATTAAGCAGCATATGATTTGCTGGCAGAATAGCACAGTGGATGAGGTTTTGAGATATGCTAAGTATTGCAGTGATGATATTGAGAGTAGACAGCGAAAATTGAAAGAAAAGGCCATGTGGGCACAGGTGAAAGTTGCAGAGAAGCAATCAATCAATCAATCAATCAATCACGGCATTTATAGAGCGCGCTACTCACCCGGGAGGGTCTCAAGGCGCTGGGGGAGGGGGTAAGTTACTGCTCGAACAGCCAGGTCTTGAGCTGCTTCCTGAAGGAGAGATGGTCCTGGGTTCGCCGAAGGTGAGTGGGGAGGGAGTTCCAGGTCTTGGCTGCCAGGTAGGAGAAGGATCTTCCTCCGGCGGTGGTTCTGCGGATGCGTGGTACGGTGGCGAGGGCGTGGCTGGTTGATCGTAGCTGGCGTGTGGGCGTGTAGAAGGTCATGCGGTCGTTGAGGTACTTTGGGCCCAGGTCGTGGAGGGCCTTGTGTGCGTGGGTGAGGAGTCTGAACGTGATTCTCTTGCTGACGGGGAGCCAGTGCAGGTCTTTCAGGTGTCCGGTGATGTGGCTGTGTCGGGGGATGTCCAGGATGAGTCGTGCGGAGGCGTTCTGGATGCGCTGGAGCCTTTTTTGAAGTTTGGCTGTGGTTCCGGCGTAGAGGGTGTTCCCATAGTCCAGTCGGCTGGTGATGAGTGCCTGGGTGACGGTCTTCCTGGTTTCAGTGGGGATCCATCTGAAGATCTTGCGGAGCATGCGCAGGGTGTTGAAGCATGAAGATGAGACGGCGTTGACTTGTCTGGTCATCGACAGGGAGGAGTCCAGGATGAAGCCCAGGTTGCGTGCGTGGTCCGTTGGCTTGGGCGCGGTGCCCAGGGCCGGGGGCCACCAGGAGTCGTCCCAGGCGGAGGGTAATGAGCCCAGGATGAGGACTTCCGTCTTGTCTGAGTTCAGTTTGAGGCGGCTGTTCCTCATCCAGTCGGCGACGTCTCTCATCCCGTCGTGTAGGTTGGCTCTGGCGGTGGTGGGGTCGTTGGTGAGGGAGAGGATCAGCTGGGTGTCGTCGGCGTAGGAGATGATGTTGAGGTTGTGTTGGCGTGCGATGGCTGCGAGGGGGCTCATGTAGACGTTGAAGAGGGTTGGGCTGAGTGAAGATCCTTGTGGAACGCCGCAGATGACTTCGGTGGCTTCAGATCTGAACGGGGGGAGGCGGACTCTCTGGGTTCTTCCGGCGAGGAACGAGATGATCCATTCCAGTGCTTTCTCTCGGATTCCGATGTTGCTGAGGCGCTTCACTAGGGTGCGGTGGCAGACGGTGTCGAACGCCGCGGAGAGGTCCAAGAGGAGCAAGAAGCCCAATTGAGTAATACCGGTAATGAAACAGGACAGGTTAGATCTCGACCAAATATAGGTAAAGGAAAAGGACAAATGAGTATAGATGAGGCAAAGAAAAAGTGGCCATGCCACAACTGCGGAAAGCTAGGACATTGGAGAAACGAGTGTAAATTTCCTCCAAAACCTAATGTGGAAAATCAATCATTAAATTCACAGGTGCAGAGTGAGGTAGTTACTCAACAAGGTCAGGTGCCACAACCACCACTTCCCAAGAGTGTTAACCAACAGAAATACAGTGCAGAAACAGGATTCTACGGAGGAGAACAGGTAACACAGTTGCCGCATGCAGCTGCAATTTCTCAATATTGGTTACGACAGGATGAGGATGACACGGATGAAAGTTTCTGACGGTGCCTAGGAGAGGGGGAAGAGTGCGTGTTTGGCGCAACTCTAGAGGTAGATCAGTCTGGTCCATTTGTGGATGGAGAAGTGAATGGTGCAAATGTAACATTCCTTGTTGACACTGGAGCTACCCGTTCTACTGTTAGGTCAGTGGAAATTCCAAACCTTCCTCTCTCAGGTGAACATATCCAAGTAGTTGGAGTTTCAAATCAGCAAATTAAGACGCCTCTTACTAAATTAGTGGAGGTAAGAATTGGTCCATTTAGTGAAATGCACCGATTTGTGGTATGCGATTGTAGTCCCGTGAACCTTTTAGGACGCGATTTATTGTGCAAGATGAATTGCACTATCTATTGTACTCCAGACGGAATTGCATTTCAGACCCCAGATGAAGATGTGCTGTATAAAATGACAATGGTGAATTTAGAACCAGAAGTAAATGATTTGTTTCCTGTATTTGATGCAGAGAAAATCCCAATTGAATTGAAAAAGACAGTGAAAGAAGAAGTGTGGGACTTTACAGGAGAAGATGTAGGATTAATGAAAGAAGTAGATCCCGTTAAAATAACCGTAAAAGAAGGAACGAGTTACCCAAATACGCCTCAGTATAAATTGACACCAGAAATAATTGAAGGAATAACGCCAGTAATAAATAAAATGATTGAACAAGGGATTTTAAAAGAAATCATGAGCAGTCCATGTAATTCGCCAATAATGGGACTAAAAAGCCAAACGGAACATATAGAATTGTACAGGATTTGAGAAAGGTAAACAAAATTGTAGTACCTTGTTGCCCAATAGTACCGAACCCTGCTGTGATTCTATACCAGATTCCACGTGAAGCAGAATGGTACACAGTAATTGATTTATGTCATGCATTTTTCTCTATTCCATTACATCCAGATAGCCAGCCATTATTTGCGTTAGGTTTGGAGAGCGTATTTTGGCATGGTGCCGAATTCCTCAAGGGTACACAGAAAGTCCCTCAATCTTTAATCAGATTTTAAAGAAATCGTTGGAAGATTTAAAAATGCCAGAAAAGTCAGTGATGGTTCAGTATATTGATGACCTACTGGTGGCATCAAAAACGAAGGAAGCATGTGTCAATGATACAATTGCTTTGCTGAATCATTTAGCAAAAAGAGGACATAAAGTGTCCCCATCAAAATTGCAGTTTTGTCAACAAGAAGTCCAGTATTTAGGGCATAAAATTGAGAAAGGAGTGCGAAAGGTAACGACTGAAAGAATAAAAATGATTCAAGGAATGAGAGCTCCAATGACGCAAAGAGAGGTAAGAATGTTTTTGGGAATGGTTGGATATTGTCGACAATGGATAAGCGGGTTTTCGCTGATTGCAAAACCATTGCAAAAACTGACAAAGAAGGATGTTAAAGATCCTTTTGAAATAAATGATGAAGAAATAAAAGCATTCAGAGAGCTGAAAAAGAAATTATGTGAGGCTCCAGCATTAGGAATGCCTGACTATGAGAAAGATTTTGAGCTGTATTGCAGTGAAAGAGATGGATGTGCGTTTTCAGTTTTGGTACAGAGACATGGAACTATGAAAAGACCAATTTCATATTTTTCAGCTGTTTTAGACCCTGTAGCGAAAGCGTTGCCTGGATGTTTGAAAGCAGTTGCTGCTACTTGTGTGAGTCTGGAACAGAGTGAAGGCATAGTGATGGGATATCCACTGAGAGTATATGTTCCCCATTCTGTGGAAATTCTCTTGACAAGAACGAAAACCCAATACATGACACATAGTCGGCTGACTAGGTATGAAAAAGTAATTTTGAGTGCAGATAATGTGACCATTGACAGATGTATGAATGTGAGTCCTTCGACATCTTTACCAGATGAAGAAAGTATAATTGAAATGGATGAAGTAGATCACGATTGTCTGAATGTGCTTGAATATTGTACAAAACCAAGATCAGACATACTTGATGAGCCTTTAAAGGAATCAGATTATATTCTGTTTGTGGATGGCTCATGCTTGAGAACGAATCATGGAGTTCTAAGTGCAGCATATGCAGTTTGCACAGTAGCCACTGTAATGGAAGCATCTTGTCTGAAAGGGGTACGGTCTGCCCAAGTCGCAGAACTAGTAGCTCTGATTCAAGCATGCAAGTTGGGAAGAAATGTACGGTTACGATTGTGACAGATAGCCAGTACGGCTTTGGGGTGGTGCATGATTTTGGTCAGATTTGGTCACAAAGAGGTTTCTTGACGTCTGCAGGAACGCCAATTAGAAATGGAGATTTTGTGAAAAGGTTGCTTGAGGCGATACAGCTGCCTAAACAGATTGCTGTTGTGACGTGCATTGCACATAAAAATGGGGAAGACTACATAACTGTTGGTAATAAATATGCTGACGAGATTGCACAGTACTGTGCAAAGAATGTGGTTTCTTTAAACAAAAGTCGAGAAAGAGAGCATATTTCTTGTCCTTTGCTTTTTACTAACCCTGTTGAGACATGGGATGAGGTGAGACAGTTACAGGAAGCTGCAGATGATGAGGAAAAAGATACGTGGATAAAAGCAGGATGTAGAAAACATGAAGAAAATGATGTTTGGGTTTACAGAGATGAAAGACCAGTTATGCCTGATAGCATGATTTCTGACATGGCACGGATGTACCATGGACAAGCCCATATTGGGAGAGATTCAATGATCAGACTTTTTAGACAAACATGGTATAATCCAAAATTCAGAGCCATAGCTGAGAGTCTTTGTCAGAGATGTCTTATTTGTCAACAGTTAAATCCAGGAAGGAAGACAGTAGTGAGTCTAGGAACAATAGGACGAGAAGGAGGTCCATTCACTAGAATGCAAATGGATTTTATTGAAATGCCACCTTGCAACAGACTAAGGTATGTCCTAGTGGTCGTCTGTTTGTTTTCCCGTTGGGTGGAAGCATACCCAACCAGAAGGAATGATGGAATAACGGTAGCAAAACTTATGCTGCGAGAATTCATTCCGAGGTATGGTTTTCCAGTCACGATTGAAACAGATAGAGGAACACATTTCCAAAATGAATTAGTTAAACTGATTTGTGAAGCACTCAGTATTAAACAGAAACTGCATTGTGCATACAGACCAGAGGCTTCTGGAATCGTAGAGCAAGTGAATGGAACAATTAAGAACAGGTTAGGAAAAATGTGTCAAGCTACAGGACTCAAATGGCCAGATGCCTTGCCATTAGTTTTAATGACAATCAGAAGTATTCTGGAAAGGAAAACTGGACTCAGTCCCCATGAGATAATTATGGGACGAGCAATGAGACAAGCACAAGTACCTGTCAACAAACTACTGACTATAACTGATGATCTAGTGCTGGATTATTGCAAAGGATTGGCTGATGTGGTGCGTTCTGTGTTTCATCAGGTTGGACCGGATGCGACCACTCTTGAAAGAAAACCAGCTCACGACTTGAATCCAGGAGATTGGGTCCGCATAAAAGTCCACAGGAGAAGAAACTGTTTGGTTCCTCGCTGGGACGAACCACGACAAGTGATCCTGGTGACAACCACTGCAGTCAAGTGTGCAGGAGTGAAACACTGGGTGCATGCCAGTCACACCATCAGAGTTCCAGAACCTGAAGATCGACATGTGAGTCGACATCTGGAAGTATTGGATAACAGTTCAGCATCAGAAGCAGAAGAGGAAACAAACAGGGTGCCAGAACCTGAAGATCGACCTGTAAGTCGACATCTGGAAGACCCAACTACAAGTGCAACGACAGAAGAAGTAGAGGAAATACCTGAAGTTCCAGAACTTGAAGATCGACCTGTAAGTCGACATCTGGAAATATCAGATACCAGTTCAAAATCTGATACAGATCATTCAGATTGTGAAGAAATTCTGAAAAGAAATTGGAAATTTGAAAGCATAAGAGAAGAAACTGAGCCAGAAGATAGTAACAATGAGCAACCAAGTACAAGTTGTGGTAAAAATCCTTCGGAAATAATATTAATAGATGAAGAAGGGAGAGTTTCAAACAAAAAGCTAGAAAAATCGGAAGATCCCCGAGGAGCAATAGGGACAGATAGTCAAACACGAGAACAGGGAAATTTAGAAGCAGATAGAGAGACTGACACAAATTCGGAAGAACCTCGAGGAGGGACAGAAATAGGTGAACGAAGGAAGATAAGAAAAGAACCACAAGTAGAGGAAGAAAATGAAATTATAAGTTTCAAAATAAGAGACAATAACGAAAGAATTGAAACAGAGTCTGAAGAAAGTGGAGAAGAAATAAACCAAAAACTAGAGTCAAGAAAAAGAAATTGGAAAACAGAAAGAGAGGAAAAAGGAAGTGAGGCAAAAAGGCCAAGAAAAGGAGACACTTGGCCCAACGAAGTAAGAAAATTAAGATACAGAATCATAAGGTTAGATGGGAAAAGTGCTGAACAAGTGAATGAATTAACAAGTCAGAAAGAGCAAGAAAAACAAGGTGGAAAACACTTGCAGAAAACGAAAAGAGTAAAGAAGGTAAATCCGAAGTATAGATCGCCTGAATGGTTGTATCTTGCTTTGACTGATAACAAAGAAGAAAAGAACACTCACGAGAACCCAGAACAAAGAAACCTAACGGGTGAAGGTGAGGTGCAACAAACCTGAAGAAGTTTAAACAGTTTCTACTGGACTTGACAAAACACTGGATCTGACGAATTTCTACCGGACTTGACAAAACACTGGATCTGACGAATTTCTACCGGATATGACAAAGAAAGAATTCTGAAAAAGAATTAAAAGAAAGTACCAAGCAAAGACAAAACATTGGAGTACAGAGTGGCAAATAAGTCATTCCTGAGGTGTAGTGACACAATTTTCTGGAAAACAAATAAATAAGGTTATAAAACAAAATGGAGAATACTAGAGATAGAAAATGTAAATGTGAGTTTTTAAGTAGATGGTGTAAGATGTGCTGCTTTTGTACAAGATTATTAATGACAGTATGGGTGGTTTTAGCAATCACTATTCCAATTAGTTTAGCTGTAGTAGAAACTTCTAATAACACCGAGAAAGAAAAAGGGGCTAACACTCAAGAACCAGTTATATTAAAAAGTAGTGCAGAATTACACAAGGACAAATCAATAACAGATTTTTCTAAAAATGTTTTTACTAAATTATTATATGAGTATGTCGAAACAATGGATGTAAGAGATTGCTATGTTTGTATGCAGTTGCCTGCATCTGTAGCAGAGGGTGTGACTTATCATCACCTCCCTTTGACGTATGGAATAACATGTAGTGTCTTAGCAAGTTTATTTTATAAAACAGGTAGATTAGAATTATATTACACTGACATAGATAAGATTTTTGCGAAAGTTTCTGTAGTTCCCGAGCTAAACAAAATAAAAGAGGGAAAAACGTTTGGTGAATATTTTCTAGAAGATAAGATTTTAACATTAGATAATATAATTAGGTACAACCTTACCTGTGAGTTAAAGAAGGAAGAAAAAGTTTTTTAGAGATGGTTGAAGAGAGAAGAGTGAAATTTCAAAGAAAAGTGATAGAAGAGACAAAAACACCTCTTTGGGCGTTTGAGGAAGACAATCATGACAAGAAAAAGACAAATGCAGCTATGACTCTGGATTGGCCCCAACAGGGAAGGTTGTGCATTAGAAGAAATAAGACAAGATATGACAATTATTTTGTGGGTTCCAGTATTTGCCATGACAATTATCAAATTTTAGGTGGATGGGGATTCAAAGGGGGAAAAGATCCAATATTTCCAGGGATCTATTATGTTTGCGGTAATAGGGCTTATTACAGGTTACCGGACCATTGGTATGGGTCGTGTTATTTAGGCCTGGTTTTTCCTAAGATTTTCCATATGGACAGAAAAGAAAAAGGAACACACAGAATGATAAACATCTTTACACGTAGAAAAAGGGAAAGTTTTTCAGAAATAGTAGGTGATATTTTTGGCGCATTGATACCAGCAGTGGGAATATCTTTGAATGCATTTAGAATTCGGAAATTATCCACAGTGGTAGATCGTTTATCTACAGATACTGCTGGAGGGTTCTTGATGGTAAATACCGAGATGGTTGCCATGAGAGCTATGGTGATGCAAAATCGACTTGCCCTTGACATTCTTTTGGCAAAAGAGGGCGGAGTCTGTGGAATGCTGAAAGTCCAACATTGTTGCACTTACATTCCAGATAAAAGTGAAAATATACAGAAGTATATAACAAATATTACAAGTTTGCACAAAGAACTTGTTCCACTGGAGGTTGAAAGTGCTTTTGGAAAACTTGGTAAAGGGTTTTCTTCAGTAATAAATTGGTTAACAAGAATGAGTGGATTAATAATAGGGAAAGTTATAATAATAGCAACCATGATAATATTAATAATATTAATACTGAAGCTTGTAATCACATGTATAAAGAGAAGGAGAAGACAAACTAAAATAGAAAAAGAAAACATGATAAACAAGGAGAGAGAGAGAGAAATGGGTGAAATAGAGTTAGAAGAAATAAAAGAGAACATGTACCAGAAGACGAAGAGACAAGTTGAAAGGGATACAGTTGTGTAAACTAACAAAAGCAAACGGATAAAAGATATATGCTGTCTGAGAAAATTGTATAACTTGGGTTTTGTGGTGATATTAAAAATCACCAAAGGGGGGAGTTGATGGAGCAGGGTAAATGAAACATTTTAACCTCCTAATAATTTTCGTAAAATAATTAATAAACATGTTCGTTTAAGTAAATAACCAACAATGTATGTTACATGTGAAGGGTTAAAGGTAACACGCTATTTTGTGTGCAAAATAATCAACTTATAATTGTTTATGTGTCTAACATAACATAATATTTGCGTACTAATAAAATAATAAACGCATGATCTGTGCTTTTAAATAAAACGTGCGGTTGCAAAATAAAGCGATGGTAAGTAAGGGACGGCTTTATATGTTGCTTTTTGCTAGGTAATACCTAATTGGGGTACGTAGGAAGACGGGAGGGAAACGAAAGGGTTTATATTCTTTATTTTAACAAAATTTTGTTTCTCTTTGAAAATAGTGCGCTTAGGCCTGTTGAGCAGCGATATAAAATGGCCGCCATTTGCTAGAGTACGCATGAGCAGGAAACCATGTGGTAGAGGAGAAAGGCTGGGGAAAAAGGATGATCACGTGTTCGTGCTGAGAGGCTAAGACAGAAGTATGGTCAAGGCTATTGTGACCTTTCTGAGCAGATGTGTGCCAAGATGATCAGCAAGAAGCGTGAGAAGTCAAACTGAATAAATGGACGGAACTGTTAAATCTAAAAAGTAGCAGAAAAAGATACAAATTGGACTGATCGAAACGGATGAGCAATGTCATGAACTGTGGGAAACGATGCAAGCATGGACATTCCACAAGGAACTGGTTAAGACAAGGAAGTTTGATTAAAATGTATATGGGCCTGAGTGGGCCAATGAGAAAGAATCACGCCATGAAGATGCAACATTTTATTCAGTAAGCTAGAATTAGGGTATAAGAAGACCTACTCTTGGTGGGAGGGGTTAGTTGCTGGAGAGTGAGATGCTGGAGAAGTTAGATGCTGTAGATGGGAGAAGTTGCGGTTGCTGATGCTGACGAGCTGATGCTGCTGCTGCTATTTTTATTTTCCAGTTGAGTATAAAATGCTGCTTTAGGAGAACTTTTTTCCTGATAGATTTTTCATTTAGAACTATTAGATTTTTCCAAGACAGATAGAATGATCTTTTAGAGTTCTTACTATGATAACCTTATTTTTCCGTCTAATAGATATGCATTGCAATTTCAATTTATTCTTATATTGATGATAAATGTAATAATCTGAATAATAAGCTTAACCTCATTTCTTGCATCAAAACTTTATATAAACTTTATTATTCTTTAAACAAATGACTCAGTGATTCTTTAGCTCAATGATTAAGGTAAATTGATAAAGAGTTTATTGTTATTGAGCTGGTCTTAATCACCATCAACTGATTCCTACTAGTTGGTTCATCGACCAATGAGCGGAATACCTTAAAAGCAAATGAGAAACATTATGTCATGTTAAAGAGGTATCCCGTCTCTTTCCAGCGAATCGTTTTCTCCTAGGTTAAGGACGGAGGAAATCCAGGGAATAAATGAGTAAGTGAATGTATGTGCTGTGTTATGGGCCCCACCGTCATATGGATATAGTTTGTGTGTTGGAGGAATAGTTGCACCTGGATGACCGAAGCATATAGGAGAATAATTTTTATTGTTAGCGCTGGATCAACGACCATGCAAGCGCTGGTTACCTCGATCCCCAAGCCGCATAGAGACCCACGTGATATCTCAGTATATCGCCCCCTCTCATTGCTCTCCACCGAGTACAAAATACTCAGCAAAATCCTGGCCATGCGTCTCCTTCCCTACTTCCCAAAACTTATCCACACTGACCAATGCGGTTTTATACCGGGTCGTAATACGTCCTTAAATATCAGACGACTCCACTATATAATGGAAGCTGCAGCAGACCTTCCTCGTACATTCGGGTGCATTTCTCTTGATATGCACCAAGCGTTTGATACACTAGATTGGACCTATACGTTGTCTGCCATGGCAAAGTTTGGTATCCCCAAAGGTTACTTGCAATGGGTTGAACTCTTGTATTCTGCTCCTACAGCACGGGCCAGGACTGGCTCTCATATCTCTTCGGCATATCCTATAACCAGGGGGACACGTCAGGGATGTCCCTTGTCGCCGTTGCTGTTTGTGCTCGCATTAGAACCCCTTTTGATTAAACTTCGCAGTGAGGCCATGGACAGGGGGATTGTACTCCATGACACCACACACTTAGTGTCCGCATATGCGGATGACATTATTTTATATCTAAACGATCTTACATCCAATTTGGAACCTGTCCCGGCCATATTTCAACACTTTGAACACATATCGGGACTGGCTATTAATGAAACTAAATCCTATGCTTTCTACATGCGATATCGGGCTACCCCGGAGGCTGTGCGGTTTGGTACCTTATTGTTGACTACCGCCCCAGACATCTTTAAGTATCTAGGTATACAAGTATATAGATCCTCCCAGGATCTTATAGATGGCAATTTGCTGAAGGATATTACATCCCTTCGAAGCCAGGTCTCCTTTTGGACCTCGCTACCCCTGTCGGTGATGGCTAGAATTTCCATCTCTAAAATGGTGATGCTTCCTCGTCTCCTCTATTTCTTCACTAACCTGCCGGTCACTATCCCGTCCCAAATTTTTCGCACACTAGATACGCTCCTGTTAGAACTCATATGGGGTAAAGGGCGTAGGAGGGTCAGCCTTGCCAAATTACAGCTACGTCCTGAGGAGGGAGGACTTGGAGTCCCGGATTTCTGAGCTTATTGCATGGCCAGCCAACTGCAGTGGTTATCCTACTGGCTGGCGGGACGGCACATTCAGGAAATTGGCTACACGCCTCAACTTCTTGACCGGGGTCTCTTTCATAGTTTACTCCTACCACGGATTGGGGTTCTGCCTACAGCCCCCCCCCTTGCTTAAAACTGCATTGTTGTACTGGAAGAGGGCACTCCAATACACCAAAAGGGCCCCCCGTACTCCCCCAACATTCCCTTGCTGGGGAAACCTACTACTACTGGTTTAATCTCGAAGAGGGCTTTCTCCGTGTGGGATCAGGAAGGTGTGTCGACCGTTGGAGCA
Organism: Calotriton arnoldi; assembly: GCA_963921515.1. Taxonomy (NCBI): domain Eukaryota; kingdom Metazoa; phylum Chordata; class Amphibia; order Caudata; family Salamandridae; genus Calotriton; species Calotriton arnoldi. The sequence goes on from CAWUFW010010143.1 coordinate 516,845, forward strand.
TTATTTACCGAGGGCGCACTAGCAGATCACGATAACTTTGTCCGCACTCAGGGGGTCCTCCCGACACTTTTTTTATTACACGCAGCTATTTCGCACTACATCAAACGCTGGTGGTCCCCGGACGGGATTGAACCCCCTAAGCATGAACTACTATATGCAACACATCTCATGGGACGGGGACGTCACCTCACCTGCTGGCTATATAGAGGTATTCGAGCTCACTCAGGGATTCCATTACTGCCACTCCGTGCTAAATGGTCATTGGAGCTGGGAAGAGAATTGTCGGACAAGGACTGGTCCACTGTTTTAGAATTCCCTAAGAAAGTGTCCTGCAATGCTAAATTTAAATACATACAATACATGATAGTTCACAGGGCATACCTCACACCACATCGCCTTAATTGTATGTTTCCTAACGCACAACTCACCTGCCCTAGATGTCAGGAAGAAGATGCAGACCTCATCCACATGCTGTGGGGGTGCCCGCGTTTACGCATATTCTGGCAAACTGTGGGATACAGGGTGCAGGAGGTCACTGGAACGGCTGTTTGGTCTTTGGCGGAAAGCTGTCTGCTGGGTCTGCATAAACGACCTAAGGAGCGGAAGGTCCAATTTAGATTTGCTGACTTGGCTGTGCTTATAGCAAAACGAGCCATTACAATGCGGTGGAAATCTGCTTCCCCCCCTACACCTCTCCTATGGCAGACAGAAATGGTCCGCTGGGGCAATGCGGAGAGTATGATTATTCGGCAGGAGGAATTTAGAGGGCTACGTAAGGTCCCTATCTCTCTAGAGTGGGACCATATGCTTGAAACATTCAAAGCCATTGATATGCTGACCCCTCCAACATCGCAGAGCGGCCCCGGCCCCACCCCACATTCCGCATCCCCAAGAGCAGAACTGCTTGCTCCATGATAGTGCCGTTCCCCCTTATCTCTCGGAAGACCTAGAGATCTATACATTTGACTGTTGTGAAATGATCTGTTATTTCATGTGTAGATACAAGCTTTATTCATCTTACGTTGTAAGTTAGTGGACCAGGAACTGGGAAGGGGGTGGGGGGTAATCTTTCATTTTTGTATTAAGTTTATAATGTTTAGCTTGCTTGATGTTTGTGGGCCTGCCAGGACTCTGATACCTCGCTATTTTATTAGCGTGTACGTCCCGATTTTTAGATTCCTTGGATAATGTATCACTGTCAGGATATGTGTTCATGGATACGACTGTCCACATTATCATTTACATTTTGGAAATAATATGTGCACTCATGTGTTATATCTTTTCATTCTTAGCGCCCAATTGCTTTGGGAATGTACCGCATTTATTATGCTATTAGACAAAATCAATAAAATTGTGTTTAAAAAAAAAAAAAAATGATTCTCAATGCTGATGTCTCCCTCTAATAAACTTTAAAACCAAGTCCCACCATGATCCTCAATGTCTCCCTCTAATAAACTTTAATACCAAGTCCCATTATGACCCTCAATGCTGATGTCTCCCTCTAGTAAACTTTAATACCAAGTCTCACCATGATCCTCAATGCTAATGCCTACCCCTAATAAACTTTAATACCAAGTCCCATTATGATTCTCAATGCTGATGTCTCCCTCTAATACACTTTAATACCAAGTCCCATTATGATCCTCAATGCCGATGTCTCCCTCTAATAAACATTAATACCAAGTCTCACCATGATCCTCAATGCTAATGCCTACCCCTAATAAACTTTAATACCAAGTCCCATTATGATTCTCAGTGCTGATGTCTCCCTCTAATAAACTTTAATACCAAGTCCCATTATGATCCTCAATGCCGATGTCTCCCTCTAATAAACTTTAATACCAAGTCTCACCATGATCCTCAATGCTAATGCCTACCCCTAATAAACTTTAATACCAAGTCCCACCATGATCCTCAATGCCAATGTCTCCCTCTAATAAACTTTAATACCTAGTCTCACCATGATTCTGAACACTCATTCCTACCTATAATAAACTTTAATTCAAAATCTCACCATGATTCCCAAGGCCAAAATGTAACACTAATTAACATTACTATCAAATTTCACCGTGATTATCAGTCAGCCACGGCCAGTGCAGGTAAGAGTGGTTTGGCGGAGGAGTCGAAATACGACGCAGAGTCGGCGACGCTGCAAGCACAAGGTAAGTGTTTTTTTTAAATTTTATTCTCCCACGCCGTCGTATGTCGACTCCTCCCCCATTCCGTCCCCACCGCTCTGACCTACACCGGCCACGGCTGTCTTCAGTGCTGATTCCTAATTCTAAAAACACAAGACCAGGGGCCTGATTTAAATCCTGATGCATGGCTCATTGTTCTGTAGGACTTCCCGCCAAAATTTATAAATGACTTCCAAGCTGGCAGTCATTTACGAAGCATTGCAAGGAATCGTTTCTGTCAATGCATTTTGCTGTTTGATGCAGAGCTCCAGAAACATGACAGAGCCCTGCACTAAACTTTTTTCTTTTTTCTTTTCTAAAAGAAAATCCCAAAACGGGATTTTGTTTTTGAAAATAAAAAAGACCATGCTCCCCTCGCCATTAATGCATGTAGCAGTTTCAACTGTCCCTTACTACCTGAGTTTTCCTGGCAGTGACTGGAGGTAAAACCTACCTCTAATTTCGTGGATCTAAATCAGATGGGTGGAATTTGAGATTGCCTCTGATTGGCATTAATCCACAGGGCTTTTGGAGGAGTTTAATTTTGGCGGAGACAGAGTAGTCTCCATTGTTATTACACCTATCTAACCATCTAAATAGGGCAGGTGAACCATTATCTTGGCAGTAAGCATAATCCATTGCCATGGAATGTGCTTACACCTAAGATATAAATCAGGCCCCAAGTCTCATTAGGGTCCCCAATGTTGATCCTTAACTGTAATACATATTTACGCAAACACTCATCTTGATGTCAACTTCCAACCCCTAGCTTTCACCTTACTCAGACACAAATCTGTCTTTCTAAAAAAAAAACTTTAAAATAAACTGTCCCCTCATTTCTCAATGTTGGTGTCTCTCTGTAATAAGCCTTAACACCAAGGTCGAGATTTATCAAACTTCGATGCAGCGCAACGCAGCAAGACAATTTGCTGCACTGCGCTGCCTCTAATGGAGAGGGGAGGAATGCACTATCAAGATATGGCGCATTCCTGGTCTCTCCTTGCAATGTCGCACTTGGGGCTTCCTAGTGCCAATGCAGGCACCCCTATGCCATGGTGCAAGGGACCTGCGTTGGAAGCAGGATTGTTTTTGTGCAGGAAGGAAAACCTTCCTCAGAAGCGTTTCCCTCTTTCAAAGAAATAACGATGACAAATAATAATATTGGGAAGGTGCACAATTTTGACGCATTCCCAGGTTTACCAGTCTTGGAAAATCGAGGAATGTGCCAAAATACATGGATGGATGCGTGGGAACACCCATGCCCCACCCATGTAAAGCCTTCTCGGCTCAGAGTAACACCAGGCAGCGACTTTGGCTGCCTTGTACCACTCCAGATTTACTGAATCACTCCAGGCAACACAAGGTGGCCTTCTGTAACTTGGTAAATCTGCCCTATATATTGCGTTGCCCTTGCGTCACCTTGGGTGACACAATGACAACGCAATTCTTTGATAAATATGGGCCCAAGTTTCACCATGATCATCAATGCTGACCCCAAATCTAATAAACTTCAATATCAAGACTCCCCATGATCCCTCTGAACACCTCCCCCATGAACTCTAATAAACTTTAACTTTCAGCATGATCCTTAAACTCTGTTCATTCACGCTAATAGATTTTTCTCCCCATGATAGTCAACACCAACACTGACTACGTCTTTCTTTATTCCAGATAGCGTACTTCATGTCATTTTTTGTAAAACTCTTTTTATTTTGCAGTTGTTCAATTCACAGCTGTTTAGATACACTATAACATGTATAACTTGAAAGAAATGTTTACTTCTGTGTACCTACATTAGCACTGTTCTAAAATATTTGCGATTAACGTCAATTGCACATACTTAAAGAAAACAAAATGTTTTCAACTTCTAGCAGTAATTGGCAAGATGTCCTCCTCCTTGGATGAACCCAGATGCTCAAACCTGTCACTTCCTTGGTGATGGTCTTGCCCACAGAACCCCCAGAGTCTTGTTGACCTTTGCAGGCACCAACTTCTTTTTGTTGCCTATTCTACAAGTGAAATTTTGAATCACTTTCTCTTCTATTATTATATGCTTTCTTTGGCTTCCATATTTCTGGCCTGGCCAATGCATTCTTTAAACTGTTGATTAAGCAACAAAGCACTTGTGTTGCAAGACAGATTGCGAAACAGGCGTGTTTTTATGTAACATAAACCTGTGTATCCATTTTCATTCTACTATAGGAGAGTACAAGTACAGTTCACTCATATTGTGGTCTGACTGAGCCATGGAAGAGGTGGATTCTTACAACCGCAGTGACAGGGCATCTAAAGTGTTCCTGGACTACCAGTGAACAATGCGATTCCCGACCAGCAAGACTGCTCTGTATTACAATTAGTGAATATATAAGGTTTGCTTCCAGTGCTCCCAGGGAGATGAGAAGGAATCTGAAGCTGGCCCTACTCCTGCCCCCTTGTGGCAGTCTTGACATAGTGCAGGGATGCTGTAAGGGTCGGCTCAGTGCGGGTAGGGGACAGTGCTGTCCACACTGCAGACCCTGTACTCCACCAGTCATGAAATGCAAGAGTAGTGAAGTACTGGTTAACATTCCCACCCTGTAATCATAGGTTAAAAACTTGAAATGTAAATCTATGCAGTGATATGAAGTGGCCCTTTATGAGCCGTATATATGAAGGCTGCTTCCAAAGGTAAAGGGTTATAGAGGTCAAGCCTGCTGGTATGTGCATAGCACTTTGGCCATCTTCAAGCCACTGTGCTTAGCACATAACATCTCCAGTGCCCAGCACATCAGGCTCATGCCCACTGCCTTGGCATATAGTTTCTGCCTCTGTGTAAGTACACTGCAAGGCCATGGTACCTCTAGCACACTGTGTCTTTGACCCTGTACAGTGCTCTGCTGCCTTTTGGCTAGGGTCGCACCATAGAGATGCCATACACAAACAAAGGTGCACGGTAGTAGGAAGAAATACAGAAAAACACAAAGGAGGTTGTATGTTGGAACAACGAGTTCCTCAACGACTCCCTAAACCACGCGGTCTGTACTACGACTGCGTCTCAACAACTATTTTTTTTACCACGCATTATTTTACCACAAATTTTCATGATAAAGGAATGCATGGTAAACCACCCCCTAAAATCTATTCCGAACCCCTCACACTCCCTAAAATCTACCCCGTACCCCCCCACCTCCCACCCCCTAAAAACTTACACGAAGCCCCCCAACCTCCTGATAACTAACACTAACCCCTCCCACCCCTAAAAATTTACACTAACCCCTCCCACCCCCTAAAATCTAACTCGAACCCCTCCCACCCCCTAAAAACTAATACGAACCACTCCCCACTCCCTTAAAACTAACTCCAACCCCTCCCACCCCCTAAAAACTTACACAAACCCTTCCCACCCCCTTAAAACGATCACAAACCCTCCCACCCCCTTAAAACTAACTCGAACCCCTCCCACCCCCTAAAAACTAACTTGAACCCCTCCCACCCCGTAAAAACAATCATGACCTCCCGTCCCCCACCCCCTAAAAACTAATACGAAACACCCCACCCCCTAAAAACTAACACAAATCCCCCCAGCACTTAAAATCTACCCCGAACGCCTCCCACCCCCTAAAAACTAACACCCGACCTCCCCTCCGCACCCCCGAACTCCTCTTACCTCTCCTGTTCCTCCGACGCTCCTCGGGACTGTGCCCATCTTGAACACTAGACCGTCTTAGCCTGAACCACGCACATGCGTGGTTCAGGCTAAGTCGTTGTTTGTGCAAGTCGTTGTTTGGCTTGCGTGACTCCAGAACTCGTTGTTCCGGAGTAGTTGTTAAGGATGTTCCTGTAGTAGGGCGGCGGCGGCAATAAATGATGCTCACTCGGCGCCTTTTGAATTGCGTAACTTTATTCACGGAGAGCGCCGGGGACACTTGCTCTCTAGCGGAGCTCAGCTCTCTGTCTCCGAACATGGCCGCCGGCGCTCCCAGCATTCCCTGTCACGACACGTGACAGGAACGCTAGAGCGCTACACCACATATCTCCTCCCTTTACCACAACCCTCATAACATAAACAATATTATTATTATTATTTCGACACTTATAGAGCGCACTGTCACCCAGCAGGCATCCTGGCGCTAACATATGTGTGCCCAGCTGGGCTCATGCTACGGGGGATCTCATCAGGATAGTAGAGTTATACACTAGGATAGAGCCATGTCTTTAGTCTCTTCCTGAACAGAAGAAGATCTTCCAGCTTTCTCAACTCAAATGGAAGATTATTCCATAGTCGGGCAGCAGAGGTGCTGAAGGCCCTACCTCCTGACTTTGTTTTTTTTAATCTTGGCACCTTCACCATTCTAGCGGAAGAGGAGCGGAGGCTCCTAATAGGGGCATACCATGTGAATTTCTTCTGCATTAATATAGGTCCAGACCCATGCAAGGCCTTGAAAACTATGCAAAGGGACTTAAATTGAACTCTTTGCAGTATAGGGAGCCAATGTAGCTCCAACAAGGCCAAGGAGGCAGATGATCGTCTTGGCCTCCTCAAAGCTAGCTTAGCTGCTATTGTTTGAATTCTCTGGAGCCTCTCAATCAAGTAACTTGGAGACTCCAGCAGCAGAGCATTACAGTAGTCCAACCTGCTTAGAATGGTACTTCGTACTACCAGTGCTCAGGCTTGGGCTGGCAGGACCGGAAGGACCTTCCGGAGGGCTCTAATAATAGAGAAACAACTCCCCACGGTTTTATTTACTTGTGATTCAAGGGTCAGTTTGTTATTAAACATAATGCCCAGATTCCGCACCTTCTCCGAGGGGACCAGTGGACTGGCTGTGGCTGATGGCCAGAAATTAGTGGGAAGTGATGGAGGAGACTTCCCTGCCGCACAGTAAAGAATCTCGGTTTTATCAGCATTGAATTGTAGCGAGTTCTTTCTCAGCCACTGTGTCATGTCCTGCAGGCAAGTGTGAAGATCTTCCAGGGATGTCGACTGTTCTCCTCTAAGGACAGAATAAGTTGGGTGTCATCCGCATAATTTACAATATTGACATTATGCGCCCTTATGACAGCAATCAAAGGTCTCATATAGATGTTAAACAGTATTGGGCTGATCGCGGATCCCTGGGGAACGCCATGCACGGTGTTTTTAAATTCAGACTGATAGGGGAAGGGCCACTGCTTGCCTCCTATACGATAGGTAGGACTGAAACCATTTCAGAGCCGTGCCTGCTATCCCCACCTCTTCAAGTCTGTTCAGGAGAACCTCATGGTTGACTGTGTCAAATGCGGCAGACAGGTCAAGCAGGATAAGTATCGCTGATTGACCTCTGTCTGCACGCATTCGAAGATCGTCCATCACAGTCACCAGGGCGGTCTCCGTTCCGTGTCCAGTACGGAAGCCAAATTGCACATCCTCTAGAATGTTATTAGTTTCCAAGTGCTTTGAAAGCATTCTGCTAACCAGTCGTTCTACAATCTTTGCTGGGTAAGGCAGCAGGGAGATCGGCCTATAATTTTTGGACTAGCTGGATCAAGCGTTGCCTTTTTTAAAAGAGGTGTCACCAGTGCCTGCTTCCAGCAAGCCGGCACTGATCCACTAGAAAGGGATTGGTTACAAATCTGGCGAAGTATTGGGAATAATTCTGTTCCCAATTCCTTCCAGATTTTATGTGGTAAGGGATCCATAGGTGATCCAGAGGAAACACCTAAGGCCATTCTGTTAAAATCCTCCACCGATAGTATCTCAAAATCGGTTAAGGCATTTGTAATCTCCACCCCTACCTCTCTTGTCTTCTTTATATCTGGTAGACCTCTATTATTGTTGCCACTGGGGCAACGTGGGGTGTGCCGGAGGCTGAGGATGTAGACTGAGGATGGTGTACTAGCTGGGAAGGGGGGCGGAAGGGTGTTACACTTTCATGTTGTACTCTTTGTACCTCCTAGGTAGTACCACTGCTCTGCCTATGCGAGTACGCGTGGAGGATGTGTGTGTATTAGTCTCACCAGTATTGCTTGGTTGGTCACTACTTGTCGTCAAGGGTGATAGATGTCTGGTGTCAGATTCTCCTGTGCTTTGGGTGTCTTGCCGTGTGTGTTTGTGTGCGTTCTCCAGACTCCTTCCTGCTCTGGTGTTGTCGGTCTCTTCTACTCTGGTGTTTGCGTCCACACTTCTCTGTGTTTCGGTTTCGGGTGTCTGTATTCTCTCATCCAGGCTGCAACTGTCGTTCTTCTCGAGTAGCTCTGTTCTTGTAGTGTCCCACCTCATTACTCTGTTACACCTGGCCATTCTGTCCAGGGACCATATTTTTCCATCACTTAATAGAGCGGATCTGGCATAAGTTTCTTTTACTTGTAAAGGAGCGCTGAACTTGCTGTCCCCTTTTTTCCGTAGCTGGGGTTGCTTCACTCGGACCCATTCCCCCGTCTCTAGGGACACTTCTTTGACTTTGTGCCGCTTGTTGTAATGGTCCGTGTAAAGTTTTTGTGCTTTTTCCAGGTTGCAGCGCACCACCGCTGGCGACCATTTGCTTTGTAGCGTGAGCTGCATCCATGCCAAGTTGTCCTTCGTGAAAGGGTCTCGGCCCCTCAGTATTTTGAAGGGACTATATCCAGTCGCCGTAGGCGTGATGCGGTAGGCCCATACTGTGCATTTGAGTTCCGACTCCCAATTCTTTCCCGCACTGATTGCTGCCTGTACCGATCCCATGATCACGCGGTTAAACCGCTCTGCCAGACCGTTCCCGGCTGGATGATACACTGGGGTATGTTTGGTCACGATGCCATTCCGTTCCATGAATGCTTTCCACTTATCTGATGTGAACTGTGGGCCATTGTCACATGTGATGACCCTTGGTATGCCTTCTCTTAAAAAGGTGGTCGTGAGAAAGGTCAGGATGGTGTCCGTGTCTGCTGTTTCGCATAGGTCTACCTCCAGCCACTTGGAGTAACGATCTATGAGGACGATGGCATACTTCGGAACGCTCTGAGCGTCCAGGATCGGACCCAGAATGTCCACTGATAGTTCTTCCCATGGGTTGACGGGGTTTGTGAACTTCCCCAATGGAGGTCGTAGCAGGGTTTGGGCTTTGTCGGCGTTGCTGCACTGCTCACAGGCTCGGACGTGCTGCTCCACGTGGTTGTCCATTGCTGGCCACCAATATGCCTGTTTCACCCTGTGCTTCGTTTTGACGATCCCAAGGTGGCCTTCATGCATGATTGCGAGCAGGCGGTCCACCAATTGTCTTGGGGGAATTACTTTGTCTCCTCGTAGGAGAAATATGGCGTTGTCCCCTACGGATAGTTCTTCGCGAACCTCCCAGAATTTCCGGAGATCGGTGTCCAAGCGTTTCTTTTCTGGCCACCCCGTTATGATGAATTGTTTTACGGTCGTGAGGCATACGTCCTGTTCGTATGCGGTTTCCCAATTTTGTGCACTTATGACTGCTTCCTGGTCCTCTGCGAAGGCTATTGTGTAGTCGTCCCATGCTGTGTGTCTCGGTGCCTCCTCCATTGCTGCTGCTCTGCTAAGGAAGTCAGCGACCTTGTTCTTGTTGCCTGGCAGGTATTCTACCTCGTACAAGAAGTCCAGCAGTCGGAGTGTCATTTTGGCGATGCGTGGGGTGGCGCTGGCGTGTCCACAGGATGTCAGCACCTTGACCAGTGGTTTATGGTCCGTTCGAAGGAGAAATCTGGAACCCCAAAGGAACTGGCGGAATTTTTCCATCGCCCAGATAGCTGCCAACATCTCTTTTTGGATGACACTAAACTTTTCCTCATTGGGGGCGAGGGAGCGGGATGCAAAGGTGACGGTGGTCACTTCTCCTTCCGTGAATCTCTGCATGAGGACTGCCCCCAACCCTCTGTCACTCGCGTCAGTGGTGAGGATGGATAGTGCCGTTTGGTCGAAGCCGTGGAGCGTGACTGCGGAACAGATGTCCTCTTTGATCTGTTGAAATTCCGTGTGGGCAGTATCCGTCCATACGAAGGCATTCTTCTCTTTGAGTAGTTGGCGTAGGTGGTGCGTTTTGGTGGCAAACTGTGGCACGAATTTGCTGTAAAATTCCGCCATTCCCAGGAATGAGCGAATGTCATCTTTGGTTTGCGGTGTGGGTGCTTCTTTGATCGCTGCCACGTTGGTGCGTTTGGGCGTGATGCCGTTGTCACTTATTTCATGGCCTAGGTACGTGACAGAGCGGAGACCGAATTTACATTTGTCCCACTCTGCTGTGAGGCCGTTTTGTGCCAGTATGCGTAAGACCGTAGCTAGCTTGTCGTCATGGTCCGATTTGGTCCTCCCCATGATCAGGATGTGGTCCTGGAAGTATTGCACCCCCTTGGTATCTTTGAACAGCTTGTGCATAAGTTTCTGGAACACTGCCGCTGCGGATGCCAATCCAAAGGGCATCCGCCGGAACCTGTAGCAACCAAACGGCGTGATGAAGGATGTTAGTTGCTTGCAGGTGGGGTGAAGTGCTATTTGGTGGTATGCTGAGGAGAGGTCTATGGTGGAGAACCATTTAATGTTTTTTGTCAGGGCCAACATTTCGTTTATTTTTGGCAACGGGAATTTGTCCACTATTATGTTCTTGTTGAGTTCTCTCAAATCTATGCAGAGGCGCACTTTTCCATTTGGTTTGCGGGCTACTACTAAAGGTGCTAGCCATTCTGCGCTCTCGATAGGTTCTATTATTCCGTTGTCCTCTAGGCGTTGTAGCTCCTGTTGCACCACTTCCCTGCAGTTGCATGGGATATTCCTCACTTTGTGGCTTACTGGCTTGGCTCCCTCTTTGAGGCATATTTTGTGTGTGTATTTAGTGAGTTTTCCGATGGTGCCGCTGAACACGTTAGGAAAGGCCTCTCTCCATGTGTTGTTCTCGTATGTTTGTGAGAGATCAGTCATGAGTACCTGGGTCGTGCCTCCTGGGTTTAGTTGGATCCCTAAGGCACCCTGGTCAACCCACCCCAACACTGAGGGCCCTTTCTCTGCCACGTACAGCTTACCTTCCGCAGTACGACCTTTGAATTCAAACTGCAGTGTGCGGAATCCTACCATGGTGATAGGTTCTCCCGTGAAGGTGACTGGGTGGATATCTGTGGGATGCAGGTGAGTGCCTATAGTGTGCGCAAAATCCCGGTCCCAGATGGTGCGTTGGATGATGGTATACGGGGAACCTGAATCGGCAACTATGGATACCGGCACACCCCCTATAGACAATAGACACGAAGGTTTCTTCGTTCTGGCACAGTCTATGCCCAAAATTTGATCATCTATACAAAGTACGCCATCTTCTTCCCCTTCATATTCTCCCTCTTCGGTGTCGGAGTCCTGCATCACACATTTTACCGTAGGTTTACGAGGCTTGCGTCTGCAGACCTTCTCAAAATGTCCCATTATCCCGCAATACAAGCACTTGGCTCTGAAAGCCGAGCAACGTTTGTCATTAGCTGCATGCGTGCGGCTGCCACACCTGTAGCAGGCCGTCTTGTCCTCCCCCTGGTTCCTGTGGGGTGCGGGCTTCCTGGCTGTGCTTTTCTTGTGCTGCCATGTTCCGCTAGTGGTCGGCGGCTTGTTCTCCTGGGCCTTCGCGTCCGTCACTTTTCCCACCAAGGCTTTATTGGCGCTGTCCTTTTTTGCAGCCTCTGCGCAACGTTTTGAGAGTTCCGCTTTCTTGACCATGGCTATTATCTCTCTCAGGGGGGCGTCGCCACTGACCCAGAGCTTTTCTTGGATGGACGTGCTCACTGTGTGCATGATTATTTGGTCCTGTATCAAGTCATCATGAAGTCCGCCAAATTTACATGTGATTGCCAACAGCTTAAGCGCTGCTACGTAGTCTTCTACTGACTCTGTTGTGGACTGTTTCCGTTGAAAGAAGTTGAAACGGTCTATGGCGGTGCATACTACCGGCTGGTAATGGCTGTCCAAGTCGTCCAACGCGTGCTGAAACACATCGACATCTTCAGGTAGCCTGGTTATTTTCACCAAGTTTTGGTACACTCTGAGACCTTCCGGGCCCAAATTGTGGAGTAGGATTTTCTTTTTTCGTGTGCTCGGGAACACCTCATCCCCTTCGTCTTCTAGAGCCGATAAATAGTTCAAAAAGTAGCTCTTCCAGTCCTCCCATTTCATAGCTGGGTCCCCTGGTTTTGGTAGGAAGGGGATCGGGTTGGTGAGGGAGAACGTCTGCGCGCACATGCTGGCCTGCCTTCGCGGTGGGGAGACTCCGGCGTGGGCGCGGGGCTTCTCTGCGCTGCTGGAGCGGGCTGAACACCAACCTCTGCCTGGGATGCCAAGCGTTCGCCTGCTGTGTCTGGTCCTTGGTGCGCCATGGTCGGGTGCTGGGGGCGGGGCTGGCGGTGTCTTGACAGGCTGGCGGGGGCTTGCCCTTGTTGCCGCTGTGGTGGGGTTACAGGTGGCGCGCAGGCGTCTTTGCCAATCTGCTGAGGGTGCTTGAGGGCTGTGGAAGGCTCTGTGGGGGTGCACGTGGGGCACACTGGCACTCACGGTTGCTGTGGCAGTGGGGCTGCAGGACACTCCCACTGCTGGCTCTGCTGCGTGTGGATGCTCCTGGCTGCTTCAGCCGTGCTGGCAGTGTGGGCGAGGCGGTCCAGTTGAGCCTGTGGGACCCTCCGGCCGGTTGTGTCTGCACCGGTGTACTCCGTGAGGGGTTTGCAGTGTTCGCCTCGTGTCCCTCTGCCGCGCTCTCCGGTGTGTGTATATGTCTCTATGGACCGAGGACTGGTGGCGCGTGCAGTCGCGCGGTGCTCCGGGACAGCTGGGAGGGCTTCCCCCCAGCCTCGTCACCAATTTGTAGTAGGGCCGCGGCGGCAATAAATGATGCTCACACTGCGCCTTTTGAATTGCGTAACTTTATTCACGGAGAGCGCCGGGGACACTTGCTCTCTAGCGGAGCTCAGCTCTCTGTCTCCGAACATGACCGCCGGCGCTCCCAGCATTCCCTGTCACGACACGTGACAGGAACGCTAGAGCGCTACACCACAGTTCCTCGTATTTGATATGTTCATAAAATGACATGTACCATCAAATTAGCATTGGCAAAGCCAATAGCTTCATAAATGCTGAGAGGTGCAGTGAAGTGAATGCTGTCATGCTAACCAGGATGCTGAAGTGCAATGTGCAGTGTCTGGTGCTGTTGGTGCACGCAGTGGCAATGGCCCTGGCTCTGCTGAATGCTGACAGGTACAGTGAATTGAATACAGGGATGCAGTCCATGACCCTGATGCAGAAAGTGCAGTGTCAGATTCTGGGGGTGAATGACGTGAGGCTCTTGGTTCACAACCCAGTGTGAGGTGCAGTGATTCTATACAATGATGCTTGCCTCTCCTGACCCTGATGTACAAATTGCAGTGTCAGGTACTTGGAGTGAATGAGGGATGTTCTTGGTTCACAGCACAGTGTGAGGTGCAGTGAATTCTATACAGTGATGCTTGCCTCCCCTGACCCTGGTGTACAATGTGCAGTGTCTGGTGCTGTTGGTGCGTGCAGTGACGATGGCCCTGGCTCTGCTGAATGCTGACAGGTACAGTGAATTGAATACAGGGAAGCAGTCCATCACCCTGAAGCACAAAGTACAGTGTCAGGTATTGAGGGTGAATGAAGTGATGCTCTTGGTTCACAAAGTGTGAGGTGCAGTCAATTCTATGCAGTGATGCTTGCCTACCTGACCCTGATGTGCAAAGTGTTATCAGGTATTGGGGGTTAATTAAGTGATGCGCTTGGCTCACCAGCCAGCATGGTGGGCAATGAATTTAATGTAGTGATGCTGTCCATTACCCTGGTGTACAAAGTGCAGTGTCAGGTAGCTGAAGCAATTATCTTGGCTCTAGAGAACATAACGCAGTGTGAGGTGCAGTGAATTCAGTGCAGTGAATTCAGTGCAGTGATCCTAACCATGCCTTTTAAAGTTCACAATGAGAGGTCAAGTGCTGTGTGGGGAATGCACTGGTGCTGGCCATAGCCCTGGAATACAAGCTGGCCATTTCCTCACTGCTTGTAGCCCTATGGGAGCAATCAGTTGCCTTCACATCAAAAATGTGTGTCCGTCTCTTCTCTAGGAAGCCTGTGCTGTGTAAAGGTTGGTAAATATGTGTAAGAGTTTTGTAAAGCGCACGTATGCCCAAAGGCGTCCTGGCGCTGACGTCTGTTATAGAAGCAAAAGAGAAGCCTAATGTGATAGCCAGGCTTTGAGCTGTTTTCTAAACTGTTTTAAATCAGGCTGAGCTTTAAGCTGAAAAGGCAGTGAAATCCAAAGTTTACATGTGTAAAAAGGTGAAACTTCTGCCACCCCATAGGGCCTTGTTGATTTTAGGAATTACCACATTTTTGGCAGTGGTGAACCGAAGCATACATTTAGGAGCTTACCAGTCAATTTTTCTCTTGGAATATTCAGGGCCACCATTATGAATGGCTTTGTGAGCTAAACAGAGGGCTTTAAAACTGAAATGTAAATCAAAGATGGATTGAGAGACCGACTTGAATTTGGGTCCTAAGAAGAAGGCGAGCTGCCGCGTTCTGAAGGACCTCGAGAGCATTGCAGTAGTCAATCCTAGAGATAACTAGAACAATGATAACCGTTTTTTTAAGCTCAAGTGGGATAAAGGAAAAATCTTTCTTAGAATCCATAAAAGGAAAAAACAGGAAGATATAACCTGATTGATTTGATCGGAAAAAGTTAAATTTCCATTAAAAAGGACCACCAAGTTCTTGGCCTCTTTTTACTGGAGAAGGAAGTGGACCTAGATCCTGAGGCCATCAAGTAGAGGTCCTGAAAGATGTATCATTTCCAAGCAGAAGAGCCTTGGTCTTGTCAGAGTTTAATTTAAGGCAGTTTTTTTTATCTAGCCAACTATCTGCACCAAGCAGTTGTTAAACCGCTCTGCTACCTCTTCAGCATCACACAAGATTGAGACTACATTCTGTGTGTCGTCAGCAAAGGAGATTACAGAAAAACCACAGGAATGGATCAAGTTTGCCAAAGGTGTAACATATATGTTAAATAGTGTGGGACTTAATGACGATCCCTGAGGGACCCCACATGGAAGTGAAAATGGTTTAGATGTAAAATCACTCAGAGACACCAGTTGTTCTCTGTTGGCAAGAAAAAAGCTTAAGAGGGATAAGGCAGAGTCTCAGATACCGACGCTCTAGTCGATTAATGAGCAAAGAGTGGTTAATGGTATTGAAAGCGTCCGTTAAATCCAGAAGGATCAGCACTGCCTTTTCACCATTAGCCACCTTGGTCCTGATTTTTTCTGTTGCTGCAAACAGGGCTGACTCAATGTTATGGTTAGATCTAAAAACTTACTGAGAGCTGTTTTACAGGTAATTCTAATCAAGAAAAGCCATCAGTTCAATATTCATGGCTTTCTTGAGAATCTTGGCCAGCAATGGGAGATGAGACATGGGGCGATAACTTTTCACTTGTCTTTTCAAGAGACATGGATAGTACCAAGGCCTTTTTCCAGGCTGAAGGGAAATGTCAAGAAGTAGCTATCCTATTCAAGAGTTACGTAAGATGTTCTGCCACAGTTCTTGCAACTGCGTTGCATAGACTTTGATTGGTAAGGTCTTCGAGCTCGGTATTGTGAATGGATGTTATTTTGCTGAAGATTACGTTTATCTTCAGTTAGAAATAAAACTCAGCTAACTTATCACAAAGAGATTGATCAAGGCAGATGGCATTGTTGGTATTTAAAGTAGCCAGGGTTTTAACTGTTTTCAAAAACTAAGTAGACAAGTATTTTGCAGTGTTAATTTTTTCCGTAAAATACTTGGATTTTTCTGCTATCATCATGGTCTACTACTCATTAATAAGTTATTTGTATTTATTTTTTTCCTTTGTGCTATAGTTTTTTTCTACATTTTGGTTCCTGGCGTCTACATTTTTGTTTTAATGTTTTAAGATTTTGAGAATACCAGGGAGCAGATGGCTTCTTCTATGGTTTCTGACAATCTTTAGAGGGGCTAGCTGTGTGACTGCGGAGTCAATTCAGTCTGTGTATTTTTTTGTATCTAAGTCTATGTCATTTTCAAGTAAAGCTTGCAAGTCAGAAAGGATATCACCAGCATACACCCGCTATGTGTGCCCGTTGAGCGGACATGCTTTGCGGTCTTTATGAGGGCCGTCATCAAGGGGCGTGGCTGGGGGCGTGGCCAAGCTCTGAAATGTGACTCAGCGCTTCAACAACAAACAAGGAGACAACTGAAATGCACTAACTGGAGTTCAGCAACCTCTACTCCTTGCACAGATTCCCCTGCTTAGTGAGAATGCTGGAAATAAATAGCCAAGCTAAAACAAAGGTGAGAAAATTAAAAACATATAAAATGAGTACTTCCAGGCGATTAGCCATTCCAGTATGGCGGTAAAATAGGTCAGGTTTAGATAGTGTTACTAAGCAGTCCCAGTAGTCTGAGGGTAGAATGTGCACAAATAGTACAACATCGATTGGTTACAATAATTGTCAATTATTGTGGTATTGTTTATTTACATTTCCTTGCAGGTAAGGGCACTTACTTATGAACCTGTGCCTCACAGGCAAGGTCATTCTGACATGCTCTTCCTCAAGTGTTACAGCAAACAAATGATGGACGGAACGCTGACAATGCAAACATTCTCCCCCAGTCAAAAGATCTGGGTTAAATCCATCGCTCTTTTGCCCACTACGCCACCCCAGTTTGGACCCAGCCATATGCAAATCAGTCTTGACCCTGTGCCCCATGGGAACAGTCCAGACCAAACTGCCAGGCCAGGTCCTCCCTAAACCGGAAACAAGCATCCTGGGATCGGTTTCAGGGTATGTCACCCTTCTTCAGCTAGGCTAGCTTGAATCCAGTGACACAGTGAGCAAGGGACCCATGTCTGGGCATACCCATCCCACTTAGGGCGAAAAGTGTTACAGCAAACAAATGATGGACGGATCGCTGACAATGCAAACATTCTCCCCCAGTCAAAAGATCTGGGTTAAATCCATCGTTCTTTTGCCCACTACGCCACCCCAGTTTGGACCCAGCCATATGCAAATCAGTCTTGACCCTGTGCCCCATGGAAACAGTCCAGACCGAACTGTCAGGCCAGGTCCTCCCTGGACCGGAAACAAGCATCCTGGGACCGGTTTCAGGGTATGTCACCCTTCTTCAGCCAGGCTAGCTTGAATCCAGTGGCACAGTGAGCAAGGGACCCACGTCTGGGCATACCCATCCCACTTAGGGCGAAAAGTGTTACAGCAAACAAATGATGGACGGAACGCTGACTATGCAAACATTCTCCCCCAGTCAAAAGATCTGGGTTAAATCTATCGTTCTTTTGCCCACTACGCCACCCCAGTTTGGACCCAGCCATATGCAAATCAGTCTTGACCCTGTGCCCCATGGGAACAGTCCACACCAAACTGCCAGGCCAGGTCCTCCCTGGACCGGAAACAAGCATCCTGGGACCGGTTTCAGGGTATGTCACCCTTCTCCAGCCAGGCTAGCTTGAATCCAGTGGCACAGTGAGAAGGGAACCACGTCTGGGCATACCCATCCCACTTAGGGCGAAAAGTGTTACAGCAAACAAATGATGGACGGAACGCTGACAATGCAAACATTCTCCCCAGTCAAAAGATCTGGGTTAAATCTATCGTTCTTTTGCCCACTACGCCACCCCAGTTTGGACCCAGCCATATGCAAATCAGTCTTGACCCTGTGCCCCATGGGAACAGTCCAGACCGAACTGCCAGGCCAGGTCCTCCCTGGACCGGAAACAAGCACCCTGGGACCGGTTTCAGGGTATGTCACCCTTCTTCAGCCAGGCTAGCTTGAATCCAGTGGCACAGTGATCAAGGGACCCACGTCTGGGCATACCCATCCCACTTAGGGCGAAAAGTGTTACAGCAAACAAATGATGGACGGAACGCTGACAATGCAAACATTCTCCCCAAGTCAAAGGATCTGGGTTAAATCCATCGTTCTTTTGCCCACTACGCCACCCCAATTTGCACCCAGCCATATGCAAATCAGTCTTGACCCTGTGCCCCATGGGAACAGTCCAGACCGAACTGCCAGGCCAGGTCCTCCCTGGACCGGAAACAAGCATCCTGGGACCGGTTTCAGGGTATGTCACCCTTCTTCAGCCAGGCTAGCTTGAATCCAGTGGCAGACAAGAGGTTTGCCTGTCCCATAATGCTTAGCTTGTAAGTGAAAAGACAAATAAGCTAGGAGATGTACGTGAAATGTGATATTCCGATAAATTACACATTAAAGATTGTCTTGTTTTCAAGGGCTTTCATGCCGAACCTGCAGAAGATTTGTGGCTAAATTCTGAATGCTAGGCAAACACAGATATCTGAATTACAGGTTGTATGTGTGATAATGGGATTTACCTGAGAAATTGGGTTGTTGGTTGAGGGGGGGGGGTGTAAGCCCTTCTCAAGCAACAGCTACAATCCTTGTCAGGGAGAACCACAAAGAGTCACTAAATTAACCTGTGCTTAAACCTCTGGTAGCTTGGCACAAAATCAGTTGGGATTAACTTAGAGGCAATGTGTAAAGTATTTATGCTGCACACAAACAGTAATAAAGTAAAAACACAACACCAGAAAAATCCCACACAAATGTAGAAAAATAGAGTACATTTTAATAAATAATTTGCCACAAAAAATAAAAATCCAATCAGTAGAACCAGAGATATGTTATTTCAAAGATTTTAGTTAAGTATGGAACCTAAAAGCAGAAAGTGCCACTTGCAGCTACATGGCTGTAGAAGACCGTGTGAAGCTCACAAGTTAAGGCCAACCACGACGGAGTGTGGGCTGGACACAGGGACCAGGTCAGTACAGCTGAAACAGTTACCTTCTAAAGTCCAGTGAAAAGAGTTCTGTTTTCGGTGGATGATGCCACAGGAGTAGAGAGAGCCTCGCCGATGGTTGTTGCTGTAGAGCGAAGAGCAGGGCAGATGTTGTGGATGGTCATCGCTGTTGTTGTCAGGCATTGTGGATGATCATTGCTGGAGATTCTCGTTGCTATCAACGGGGTTGTCGATGCTGTAGTCTGAAATGAGAATCTTGTGTTGACGGTCATTGGTGGTGGTTGCTGAAGCACTAAGAGTCAAGTACAATGGAGCTTCGCATTGAGGGTCAGCGCGGGCTGCAAGATCTTGGTGCACACAGGCCTGTTTGCTGTCATGAAGAGCCCAAAACTTCAAGATTTCTCATTTTCTTCAAGGAGGAGCTCAACTGATGCCACACCAAGGGTCAATGACCTTGGAGGCACCTCACTCCTGCAGAGTCCAGCAGGGCTCAGGCAGGTCCAGGAAGGTCCACTTGCAGCAGGTTGGCTCAGCATTTGCTGAGGGGCCTCTTGAGTTTGTTGTGTCACTGTAGCACAGAACAGGAGGTCAGTCAGCTGGCCCTTGGAGTTGCTTCGCTCTGGGATGAAGAGAAGAGGTCCAGTCTTCCTTATCATCAAGCAGGGCAGGCTACAAGCAGCAAGACAGCAGGCCGTTCTTCTTCTGTAGTATCCACAGGTCCAGGAGTGGACTGAAGAGTGGGTCTGAGGGTTCCATTTTATACTGGTGCCCACTTTGAAGTGGGAGAAGCTTCTGGAGGTTCCTCTTACAGAGGTATCTGGAATTTCCTGCCTCCTGGCCCTGGTCCTTGCCTGTCTGAGGGCACAATAGGCTGGTGTGAAGATGTTGTTGGCTGAGCTAGGCCAATGCCTTTGAAATGCAAGTGTGGTAGGTGATAACTCCACCTCCCATCAAGCCAGGATGGCCCATCCTGCCAACACCCATACCCTCTATTGTGATGCTGTCTGGGAAAAATACAGAAAGGCCCACTGCCAATTACCCCTAGTCATATGACCCAGGAAACAGGCCCCAGGCACCAAATTGTTTAGAAAATCGCAACTTCCTAAAAGTTTCATTTTCAGAATTGTGACTTAAATCCTATTTTGGGTATTAAATTATAATTTATCAGATACCAATCATAATTTTCCTACCTGCTCCCAATCAAACGTTATCACTTAAGTAATGCTATAAGGTAACCCAATGTTATCCTATGGGAGAGTTAGGCCTTGCATAAATGAAAAACGAATTTAGGAGTTTTTCACTACAAGGATAAATAAAACTAAAAAGTACATGTGCAAATGTTAAAATACCATGCACCTTGCCCTCTGGGCTGTTTAGGGCCTACCCTAGGGTGACATATATGTATTAAAAAGGTAGGGTTAGGCCTGGCAACAGGTTGATTTCGCCAGGTCGTAATGACAGATTAAAAGAAAACTGCACAAAGGCTGTAATGGTGTGAAAAGGCAACTTATGTGGGTGACACAATAAGTGTTGCAGGTCCACTAATAGCATTTCATTTATTGGATCTGGGTACATGTAGTACCAATTTACTAGGGACTTACAAGTAAATTAAATGTGGCAGTTGGGTGTAAGCCAATTTTACTATGTTTAGAGAGTGAGCACAAGCACTTTAGCACTGGTTAACAGTGGTAAAGTGTGCAGAGACTTAGAGCCACCAAAAATGAATATAGCAAAACAAGAGGAGTGACGGTGGAAGGTTTGAGGGAAGTCAATGCCAAGAATGTTATGTATAACAGAGTACCATTATTTAGTGCACACACCTTGCATCTGTGTTGCCAAGAGGTGGTTCATAGAAAAGCACAGAAAGAGCTCTATGTGGAATACCACAGGTAATTTAAACTGAGCACTGAGGAGCTATCTACTGCCAGGGTAGGCATGAGGCAATGCCGGGCAACATCCAGGTTAGTTCACGGTATCCATGATTTCAATACGTTGTCGCACCCACTGTCCTAACACAGGTACTTTCTCCTTAACCTTTAAGGGCTGACTTACTGGCTTTGCCAGGGCCTGTGTGTACCTGTTTCACTGAAGGGCTACAGCAGGATGGTTTAATCAACAAAACAGGGCTTTATTAGTGCCATTGCCAGTGTGTCATAGGCCATAGTGCAAAGAAGGAAATACACCTCTAGGTCGCTGTTTGAACCATGAAATACAGAATTATCATGGTTCAGGGAGCACCTCAGGCCTCTGGGCTCTGGTGCCATTGCACCTACTGCACCAATGGAAGCTACGCTCTTGGCCTCCATCAGCCAACAGCCTAAGAAGACAACTAGAAGAATCCAACTAGAGAGTTTTTATTATTTGTTGCATTTAGAGTTAATGACATTACAGCAATCAAGTAACGTCAACGTTACCAACACGTTTCCAGTAAATACATGCAAGAATACAAGCAAGTGAGCTGGAATTTATACTGCAATACATCCTTATTTGTTCTAGAATGAAAGTATGTTTATACTTGCACCTATTCGTAACACATAACATTGGAGACAAAACTCTACATATTTAGCAGAAACATACATACAATGAGTTACACACACTTTCTCGTGAACGAACAGAGTGAGAGAGGCAGGTGGGATGTAGAGAGAGAGAAGGGAGCAAAGAGAGGCTGGTGGAGAGAGGAGGGGGAAAAGGGAAGGAGTGGACGAAGGAGAGAGAGAAAGATGAAGGGAGGAGGGGAGTGAGTGAAAAAGAAAAGCAAAAAAATGAAGGAGCAAGTGGCAGGGAAAGAGCAAGTGAATTGGTGGACTGTGAGAGAATGTACGGAACTAGCAGCAAAAGAGGTGGGAGAATGAGAGAGAAAAGGGAGAGACAGGATGGGGGAAAGAGGAGAGATGAGGACGAGAAAGAGGGTGGAGGTAGAGAGATGCCAAGAGTGGTAGAGAAAGAGAAATAAAGAGACTGGGAAAGAGAGAGAGAGATTGAGTAGAGAAAAAGTGTGAAGGAAAAATGTAAGGGAGTCAAAAAGAGGTGCAGACCTAGATACATACATATGATGCCTACGTTTATAGACGATAGATTATTTAAAGTGGTAGCTTCTAATTTCACTTTGTTTTGCAGTTTCTCCTGACAGGTCTTTTAGATGTGATGTTGCTTGTCCTCTTGCAGAGTAGCTGGCCCTGTGAATCCTGTCTAGGTATGCATCCTCTTGTTTCACATTCTGTAAGTGCTTTGGTAAACTGCTTGTTTAGTTTGCCTTCACCAGGAATCTTAGTGGGGCGGCAGAAAACCAAAGCACTACTCAGGGTGACCAACAGATGGAAGCAGAGGGCACGTTTAATAGGTCTAAGCATGAGAACTCAATGAGACAGAAGTTAGGCTCTGAGCCACGTACCATTCGCATGCTAAGCCCTGAAGAAGTCCCAGGTGGACGAAACGCTTTGGCTACCAATCGCATGCTGTGATTTAAGAAAAAGTGATGAATAAAGAATAAAGAATAAAGATTTTTTTTTCAAAGAAGGAACGACTCTTACGTTGGTTGTTTGAGAAGATACTGCTCTGTTATTCTTATCTGTGAACTATGGACTATAAATTTTGTCACATGTACTATTGACTTGGAAGTTGAGTGCTGAACGACTTCGTGTGACTTGCCTTGGGAATTGTTTTTCCCTTTATGGAGACATAGGGGGGTCATGCCTCTGGTTCTCTGCACCACTATATAGCTCACTCATACTCTACCACTTTGTGTCGACGAGTGCAGGACTTGTGTGCCTTGACCCTTCTTTGTGCTGTTGTGTTGTAGATGTGTAGATGTAGCATGTATATGTGCATATGTGTATGTAGCCAAGAAACCCCTAGGGAAGCTCCAACCCCCTCACCTGATGGTTGAGAACAAAGGACCCCGTCTCTGCTTGGAGGATGACACCCCGCAAGGGATGTCAGACCGCTGCGTGTCGAAGATTCTGCATGCAGGTCCCCAGCTCAGCTTGGAAAGAATTCTCCTCTAAATTGTAGGGGGGAGTGAAGGTCTTATATACTGGAGTGGTCACTCCTGGGTTTCTTCTAGAATACATATGTTCTGAAAACCATCCTGAATGTTTTTCAAACAATCAAAAATGTTTATCAACACAATGTGCTCATGCATAATGATCCTGTTGGCCGAGGATGAAAAAAAGCGGTGACCCTTATACAGAATAAGTGTGCCGTGCCTGGGGACATGTTTATGAACGTCAGGTACAGCATTATTATCATAATATACCAAGAGCCTGCTCGCGAACGGACAGAGCTAACCACTAGGTAAAAGGTCACCCTTCAAAACCGTTATTGTCGTGTGGATGGGACAATGTATGTAAAAGGGGTATACATGACAGGCCTAGCCTAACGAACATGACAGCTCTACTATTGAGCTGCAAAGTTGGCCAAGTGCTTTCAGCACTTGACTCTCAAACGGCCAGCATTCACTGGCTTCTCAGGGAGGTAGTGCAGGTGTGCTTCAAGCAACACAGCAGTAGGGCTGGCAATCGACCACTTCCCTCCTTCTTTAACTCTCTCTCCTCTCTCCCCAGTTCGAGTTCCGTCTTCAGCAGGTATCAGGCACAGGTACAGTGTTACCCCCTCTAATGAGATTGTTTGCTCTGTTACTCTTATTAGTCCCAGTTGTCCCAATCTAACCACTGTTGGAGGTAAATCTGCTAAACAAAAACAAGACGCAATTAGCAAAGTAATATAGGTTTAATCAAATACAGCTGGGGAGATCAGTAGCATAAACATAACATAATATGTGTACTTGTAAAGCGCA
Source organism: Calotriton arnoldi (assembly GCA_963921515.1). Classification (NCBI taxonomy): domain Eukaryota; kingdom Metazoa; phylum Chordata; class Amphibia; order Caudata; family Salamandridae; genus Calotriton; species Calotriton arnoldi. The sequence continues at coordinate 540,595 of CAWUFW010010143.1, forward strand.
CATTCACCCAAAAGTATATTGGCGCTGAATAACAGATGTTTATTATTACCCAACTCAATGGTACTCATTTTATGGACCTCAGAAGGATGAAAGGCTGAGTGGGCCTACCAGGTTTTGAACCTGTGGCCATGAGGTCGAACACATTAGTCCACTAATCCACCAGGCCCAGCACCCAGATCAGTAGCCTTCTTGAAGATAAAAACCTGATGACCGAAGTACTGCACGCAGGCAGTGATATTTATATGCCAAAACCGCAAGCTGACAGGTTCTAGAGTTCAATAATTCTAGAAACAAAGATAAGCGGAAATCCTCAATGTGGGTTTCTGTTTTTGGAATTCAAGCGTAGCAAAAGTATGTTTATGTGACCGCACAGCGCATGTTTATATCTTGCTCATTGGGCCAAGCTATCTGACCTCTATGTGTGGTTTCTTTTGCCATCCTATATGACCATTACGTGGGGTTTCTGCAGAAGTGTGCACATGTCATTATATGTTCTAAGGCAGGATGAGACACTTGGTGTGTCATCCTATGTACGTGTTCATGCAGGGGTGTAAAGAATTGCAGCACGCTTAGAGGGGGGTGGGCTCTTATGTGATTGGTACATGTCTGCTCATTCCCCTAGCAGATGAACATTGTGGTGACCTATTTGTGACCTATTTGGTACCATGGCTCATCTGAACCAAGCACCAGATGTTCTGTCAAGTTTCCTGACTCTAAAGGGCGATATGACCTACATGAGACATGTCGGTTTCTGCTTAACCCAATACCTTTCAGCATGAAGATATTTTCCAGTCTGTTTCTGATTACATAGGTTTGATGCTATCTATAACCTGAAAGGTACGCTTGGGGGTCTGGGGCTTAGATCTCTGGGGGTCTCTACATGATGTTTCTCATTCAGCCCTCTATCATTCCCCCCTGTAGTTGATTCTTCAACTATCTCTCCTACCCTCCCATCTTCTAGGGGGATTACCTCATACTCACTACCCTGTCCCTCCACTGCCTCAGTGTGTTTTCCAACCATAAACGCTCCTCCCACTTTAGCTGTCATCCTCTTGCAGCACGCTATTACTATCTGAAAAAATAAAACACATCAAGAGCAACAATACTACTAGAGGCAACAAGACCTTGAACAACCCAGAAATCCAGGACAGCATCTACTTAATCCAACCCTCGAACCACCCGTCGGGGGAACCCCCCTCGCTGACCATTTTCTTTTGTAGGTCATGCAATGTCTGAATGTCCTCAGTCATTGTCTTATTATCTGCATCATTGGCAGGCACATAGTGCAGCAGCACACACACCCATGGCCATCATTAAATCCAGCATGTATCTGTGCTGCATTACCAGCAGTCTAATGGCACATAGTTCTTCTTTAATAGCATTAACTTCAGTCATGTTTATAGTCATCATCAACTGCCACCTAGTTATTTACAACCACCGGGCAGCTGCTTTTGCCTGAATGAATGGTAGTAGACTTCTGAAGAACAACTGAGTGTCATTAAATAGTCTGTGTTCCTGTGTGACATTTTCCCAAACCGCAGTGCCAAAGTATACCGCAGCTCTTTTCTTCTGGTGGTGATGCAACAAGGTCATTGGACAGCTCATGGGATGGTCATGTAATTCTGAGATGTCCACTCCTGGTATCACCAGGAAGGACATGTGTCAGGTTACGGGGAGCAGCTGCCATTCCAGTTCGGGGGTAGTTGTATGTGGAGCCGGGTCCTGCACTGCAAATAGTGGTCCATCAGGCTGGAGATGCCCCCTGCATATCAGCATTGTATATGGTGGTGTTGCACTTGAGGTTACTGCCAACATTTACGATCCCATTTCCTCTGAAACAAAGACAGAATTGTGTTAGTTTCATTACTATTCTAGGATGTATGGTAGTTCCTGCCTATGTATATCTCTGTGTGATTGCATCCCATATTTATTGACATTTTCTAGTTATTGTGTTAAATTTTTAGAGAACTGTCTGACTCAGTACCATTCCAAAATGATATTGCTCTCCATGTGAACTTACCCCAGGATGCCACTTGTGGGTAAATACTGATCCCGTAATGCTAAGACCTGGTCTGCCTATGCAATCACGGGGTAGGGGCTTAGACCTGTAGTTACTACATTTGGATGGCAGGTGAGTAATCCCTAAGATGCCCTGGTCTAATATCCATTTTTCCTACTTTGGCCACTCTCTCTTATGACCTGCTTTCTTCATTCTTGATATCTGATCTCTTATCTCTCCTCTATCTCTCAGGATCTGTTGTACTTCAGGGGTGGTAACAAATATAGTTGCATTAATTAGCTCATTAAGTAACTGGGCTAATGTGTGTTGGTTGTAGCTGTGCTTTTATTCTATATAAGAAGAGGTGCAAGAGACAGTGTGTAATGTTTGGAGATATCCCTTGCAATTTGTCTACTACGGAGGCATGGGGGATGAAGGAGCATACGTAACAGCTGGTATTGGACGTCGATGTGTCTATACTATTCATGTGCTGGTGCCACATGTTATCAAGCAAAGCAGTGGGGAGAGGGTGATGGTCAGTGTCGTAATCAGTGGTTCTGCACGTGCATATAATAAATGATGTAGGAAAATATCAATAGAAATACACAAGGACTAAAATCATTAATATTAGTACACTGAAGAAAAACAAAAATGAAATACATAACTTGAAATGCGTATTGTCTTTTGTTGGAGTGGTGGAGGGAGGCTTTACTCTGGTTGCTTCTCTTGTTCTCCCCCCTTTGTTTCTTGCTCTGTGTCTGCTGGGATGAATGGCATGGCTGGGGCCAGGTGGATGTCTGTGATGGTTTGTGGCCTTGGACTTTCACGGCGTTAGCTGTGCGGTCCGTCACCTGTAAGGGTCCGTTAAATTTGCTGCCTCCATTTTCGAACAAAGTTCATTATATAGACTGCAGTTCCCAATGGTATGGGAGACTATTGGTCATCCGCTGGAGGTGCATTGGAGTGCTTGTCAGTTGCATGTGTAACCTGTTTAGAGAACAACTTTGCTGTTTTGGTTAGCTCAGACATGTAGACAGTCATTTCAGTTTGCACAACTTCAAGTGCACTCTCAGTCTGCAACTTATGTCTGGTTAGTGGCACAGATATGTTTATTACTCTCCCTGTCACTATCTGATGTGGGGTCAAATGGTGACCTGATCCTGGGGTGTTCCTCAAAGTGAACAGTGCTAGTGGGAGACAATATAATCATTTCTTTTTCAATGTTACACACAGTTTGCTTATGTTATTCTTTTGGAGGCCATTGAGGCGCTCCACAATGCCATTGCTTTGGGGATGATAAACTGACAAGAGTTTGTGCATTATTCCTAACAGGGTGGTGAGGTGGGAGAAGATGTTATTGATGAAGTGTGTGCCATTGTCGGATTTGATCCCCTTGGAAATGTCCAACCAAGGTATCACCTCGCGGATCAGAACATTAGCAGCAGGCTTGGCATCACAGTGGACACAAGGTCAGGCTTCGATCCACTTTGAAAATGGAAAGAGTACAACTATGAGGTATCGATAATTATTGCATCTGTCAATCATATCAATGTAATCAATATGCAGTTCTTTAAAGGGTCCTTGAGGTCAAGGAATGGTAGATGGTATTGCCTTCAGGGTAGGGTTTGGGGAATGCTGCTGACACACGGTGCAAGTGGGTATGTACATTGCGATCATCTTCTGTAAGTTGGGAACAAACCAATCCTGGCCATGGTGCCCTTCACACTGTAAATTGTCTACCTCAGTTCCCCTGTTTCTTTTTGCTTTGGTGGGGTCTGTTTTTCACATATCATCTTCATTTTCACTTCCTTCCAACTTTGAAAGGAGACCCCTTTGTTGTTCTATTACACCTTGTATCCTTTCAAGGAGCTTCTTTGTACTAGTAGGATGTCATCTGTTTGTTTCTTACTATCGTCTAGTTCAACTTGCTGTCTGTGGAGGGTGGTCCCCAAGTCTGAGGCAATGTCCCGCTGTCAACCCCTATTCCGTACTCATGCCTATTTTTCTCCCCATCGCTCCTTATGGCCACTGGGTCCGGCACCCTGACCCTTTACCCATTCTCCTGTCCATATCTGACTGTGTTGATGTCCTAACATTCCTGGGACACCTGGGACTACTTGTTCAGGACTTGTCGGCCCTTTCTTTGACCTGGAGGCTGGCGAGATAAGTGAAACCTTGTCATCCCTGTCCCTTAATTTCTTATTCTTATTCTTATCATTGTCATCATCGTCTTTCTCCTTCTGTTCAGGGGACTTATCACCATGAGTAAGGTGAATCGTGCGTTCACCTGTCCCACATATTTATTTTCAACAACGTCCTGTAGGTATCTTGGGGTAATGGGTTCCTAGGTTGGGGAGGGTCATTCGGACGGAGTGTAAAGACTCTGGCAGGGACCCAGTTTGTGGGTGTTTGTGGGTTATTCATGTCCTAAAATCCCATAATTTTGAACGTCTGTGAGAAGAGCACTAACTAGAATGTCAAATATTTAGGGTGAGTCCTTTATTTTTTGGGGGAGTGGTCCCACTGAAATGTTAATATAGACTTATAGCCCGCCGTAGCGGGCTATACCGGCTATTAAAGGCCCGCTCCTGTGTTAAAGGCCCGAGCCGAAGGCGAGGGACTTTAACAAGGGACCGGGACTTTAATAGCCGGTATAGCCCTGCTACGAAGGGCTATAAGGCTATTAGAACATTCTGCCACTACAGGGCAGAATGTTTTAACAAATAAAACAAAGGCCTCTCGAAGCTCGAGGGGATTTAAATCCCCTCGAGCTCCGAGAGGCCTTTGTAAAACATTGGAATGTTGCTCTGCGGGCCTTTACCGGCCCGTAGAAGCATGGAGCACTCCATTGTCTACAATGGAGCTCCCAACATTGCAATGTTCTAATATGACTTCAATATCGTCTGTCACTGGCCACAAGGTTGAATAGCATCACACATGAAGAGGTAAAAATGAATACCTTCATAAAAGAAGGTTCACTTTGTAATTGTCCTGCCCTGTTTGTCAGGCAGGACATTCCCCCACTTCCAAGATGTTTTAGTTTTTACTTCATGTACACAAATAATGTTATTAATGTCTTGTTGTGCCTTTTCTCTATCTATATCGATTAGTATGGAGGTCACTGGGGAGTTTGGCCAATTTTTCACTATCTGTTCTTTATGAATATGATAGATTATACTTTGGCCACTTCCCTCAATATTCATAGAGGGGATAAGTCAGTTCTTTTGAGGGCCTTTCAGAGGGTACCTCACCATCAGTTGGACAACCACGACAGGTTTTGTAGACTTTGCAATGAAATCTTTTATTCTAGCTGTATGAAAGTCGTGCTCAAAATTAACTTTAAGATAGTTGTTTATAACCCTGTCTATACTGTCCACTAATGTATTTAGTCGCTTATCCTGAGGGGGTGCAGTTATAGTTCCATCATGTAGATAATAGTTGGTATTGTCATTATTTGTTATGGTTTTCATGAGGCCACTATTCTACTACAACCCTCTGATATCACCAACAAAGTCCTTGTTGGATGTTGTAATGGTACCAACGCTCAGTTTTAGAAATATTTCTAATCAGCTCTTTGGAGGGTTCATCTAAATACCTGAGAGATCTTCTTCTATCTTATCTATGTAATTTGCTCGGAGACCTAAAGTTAACGTGCTGTCAATACCTAGGTGTTCATAAATTTCTTCCATTATGGGGTTATTAGGTGGCATTGGTATTGATGGTCTACTTGGGTCGGTACCGTTCTAGAAGGCAACAGCCTAACCATTATAAAAATGGATAATTAATTTGGGTATCTGTTGTGGTTGATCATTTGTGGGCTGTTGAGACATTTGCCTAACTCAGTTAATTACGTAAACTTTATTTTCTAATGTTGTACACTATCCCTCATAGGATAGTAAATCCGTTAATTTGTTTCTAAGCTGTACACTAGGTGACATAAAATTACAGAATGACATTACTCTGTGACCACATTCCTATTTACATGTACATATACATATTCATCAATTGTAAACTACATATTAGGACAATAATCATTGGTCACTTCCCTCTGGATTAATAGAGGGGATAAACTTTCACTATTTGTAACTAAAATGATGACTTCCAGAAGTAAGGGCTGGGATTACAAAAGTGATTCAAGTGTTCTGTTCTTACTCGGGGTAAAATCTGATGACACCGGCACAGCTGTCCTTTTACTGCAACAACAGAACAAACACTGGGGTACCCAGTCTCAAGACCTACTCTGCCTTTAACCACTTTCAACTGTTTAGTCGAGTTGCCTGTATCTTCCGGACTTACCACCAGGATCCTAAATATTGTGCCATACAATACATACACAATATTCCATGCACATACCAAAATCATCCATATTACACTGCCAATTGTTGAGTCATTTTTAGAAAAAAAGGGAACAGAGTACGCACTGTCCTCACCTCAATGATGCCAACTCAGAATCCTACCCACCCCCGGGAGTGAGCAGAACGTTTAATGAAATCAGTGTCTGCTTACTTTCTTTCAAGATGCGCAAGCCACTCAATGGGGGTAGGCGGTATTCTGGACGGTGGCAATCGGTGAGGCCAAGTGGAACTTCTGGCTGCCTCACCAATTTATTGGAGGGAAATCTGCTAAACAAAAACAATACATAACTGATTAAGTAATATAGGTTTAATCAAATATAGCTGGGGAGATCAGTCACCTCCTTGGAGATGAATCCTGATGTCCAAAGTACTGCACTTAGTGATATTTATACACAAAAAAACGCAAGCTGACAGGTTCAAGAGTACAATACGTTAAAAAACTAAAATAAGCTAAATTACCCCATGTGGGCTTCTGTTCTTGGAATTCAAGCAAAGCACAAATATGTTCACGTGACCACACAGTGCATGGTTATATCCTACTAAATGCTAATTAGGCCAAGCTATCTGACTTATATGTGTGGTTTCTATTTTCAAGCTATCTGATCTTAACGTGTGGTTTCTGCAGAAGCCTGCACATGTCAATATATGTTCTAAGGCAGGACGAGACACCTGGTGTGTCATCCTGTGTACGTGTTCATGCAGGGGTGTGAAGAAACACAGCACACTTATAGGGGAAGTGGGCTCTTATGTGATTGGTGCATCTCGGTTCGTTCTCCTAGCAGATGAAGAATGTGGTGACCTATTTGTGACCTATTTGGTACCATGGCTCCTCTGAATTAACCACGAGACATTCCGTCAAGTTTCCTGAAATTAAAGTGCAATGTGACCTGCATGTGACCTGCCTGTTTCTGCTTAACCCACTGCCTTTCAGCATGAAGATTGTTTCCATGTATGATTCTGTCACTTATTACATGGGTTTGATGCTATTTATAACCTGAAAGGTCCGCATGGGGGCCTGGGGTCTTAGATCTGTGGGGGTTGATACATGATGTTTCTCATTCAGCCCATGTATCACCACTGTGGAGTTTCGTCTGCCGTTCGGGCCAAGGCAGGGATCCACATCACTCTTCAGTCTATCTCTCTCCCTCTTCTGAGAGGAGACATGATGGCGAGCACTGTGGCACTCAGGTGTAGTCCATGAAAGGCAGCACCTCTGGTGCAGTTGCAGCCTCTGGCTAGCTGTAAGCCCACCTCTGGGTTTTGGGTAGGTTGGACTGGTGGGTCATGTGGTCAAGGGTCATGTGATTGCCTCGAGGCACACAGTTTCTGGCAGCATGACCTGGCCACAGCTTATAGTGCTGGGTTATTATCACAGACTGCTCAGGTGAAATTAAAACACACTGCATTCCATTCCACTCTGGCACAGCTTTATGATGTGGCAAAGTCCACTTGGGCACAACTTCACAGTGGCATAGCCCGCTCAGACACAACTTCATGAGTGTCACAGCAGCACAATCCACTTGGGCCCAACTCCATAATGTCACAATGGCATGATCTGTTTGGCATAACTTCACAGCTTGGCTGTGCTGGCAACTAACTGGGAGGGACTGCGACCAGGTACCTGAAGTATGCAGATTGCTGCCCTTCTTCTTCCTAGGTGAACAAGCCCTAAAGCTTCAGGGTCAGCTGCTTTTCACTCCCTCTGGAAAATCACACCTCTTGCACAGTTGGCATGCTCCTTCCCTCTTTCGGTAGGCAGGTTGCCTGCCATACACTTTAGGACCGGAGGACAGCTTCTTTCTTTCCAGATCAGATTAAAGAACTCTGAGTACTCTGAGGAGCACTCCCTTCCTTGATAAAAGAGAACTTGGAACTGAAGCAACAAGTGGGCCAGTGGGTCCCACTTTTATACAGTTACAGCAGCCATGGATTGCAGAATGTCTGTCTGTACTTCTAGAACCAGTTTTGGTGATTCTTTTTTCATCAGGCCTATCTGGTCTGTTCTCCAGCATTTGTACAGTGAGGCTCCTCACAGCAGTGTAGTCCCCAGTGTGGAGTACCACAACAGAGACACAGAGAGATGTGAGCTTTCTGCAGCTAGCTGTCAGCAGCCACACTGAACAGTGATCGGCAAAGGGACAAAAGGATGGTCTCACCTGAGATACAACAACAGAGGCATCAGTCTCACCCTTTAACGCCACCATCTACCGAATGGTGGTGCTCAGGAAAACTAATTGGCAGCTCTTCTCAGCAAAAAGACCTGCTCACATTTCTAAATAAAGCCCTGTCTTCTCTTTCCCCTCATCAGTGTCTAGGTCTCCTCCCTCTACCTTCATGAATGTCACCAATATATTCACTATCTGGCAAAGCAACCTCACCTCCATCTTGTGTGCATGAACAGGCCAGAGACTTCTGAAATGGAACCTGCATGCCTCCATTACTCTGGTTTATTCATACACAAAATGTCAGTACCACACAGGCTGAACACACATAACATGCACTTGGGATGTTAGCACTGCAATGTGGGTTAGCACATAAAGTGGAACTTTATATGAGTGGGCCAGTAGGCTCCATTACATTGAAACAGATAAAAAGGTCTGATCACAACTACTGATTTACAAAACACAATACGCTGCCACCGTCACTCTACATGCTCTACCTACTAAATCAATGACAGGGACGGAATGCCTGATGCATCCCTCCTGGAAAAAGGACAGGTCCAGGACCTCACTCATCTCAAGAGACAAGCATAGGCCTTTATGAACACACTAGATTAGTGTGAGGCTCAAGCCAAAATTAAACACCAGGATGCCTGATACCCACAGTCAGGCACTCAAGGCATGGGGACATCACTGTACACCACGGAAGAGACATTTTAATTCTAATGACATCTAAGGGATGTTTATCAATTTATCTCTTGTACTGAGGCTTATTAGCTAATGTCAATTAAAAAAATATAGACTACAAATGCAAAATAAGTAAAACAAAAAGAACTACTTTGTCACTGTCAGCAACATGCCATTCAAGCCACTTTCTGTATATAGTATGATGCATTGTATGATGTATAGTGTGTGTTGTGTTGTATGCATTTCTGGGTTGTGTGTAGTCATAACAGCAGTGTTGTGCCAAAAATCTAAAGATGTCTGTAGCCAGACTATACAAAGTATGTTCTCAAGTATGTGATCTTCCTACTGCCACATATTGACTAGCATAACATAGCCAATAATCATACAAATGTGGCAATTCCCAGCATTTCAAATCTCATTGGTGCAGTACGACAGGAAGGCTCATGACATATAATCACACACTGAATGGAAAGAAATTGTATCAGCCCAGAAATATCCTGATGTGAGTTCAACAAAAGTTTAAAAATTCATCTTTGAAAACTATATCATAATGTTCTTCATTACACACCAGCAAAATAGTGCACATTAAAGCTAAGTGGCGAGTGCTTTGGACCCAAAACACTGGGCTGAGAGCATGTGCATGGGTAATATACTGTAGCAGCATTAGAGTTAGGTGCAGCTTCTGAGCAGCAGAATACTGAGGGAAAAACCTAAAAAACAGAGGCCAACTTTAATGCATAATATGTGGCAGTGGTTGCAGTTGATGGAAACAAGCAGTCATTTGTGGGGATCAGAACTAATTTTTCATCTTTAGAAATTGAGTCAGAGCTAGAGAAAAAAGGTACAAAATGGAGAACAATATAGCAAGAGAAAGATGGGAAATACAGTGCAAATATAAAGGCAAGAATGAAAAGAACCTGAAAGTGAGAGAAAAGATTCAGAAAGTGTAGGGTGAAGGACGTAGCATAAGGTGGAGTCAAAACTAGGCAGCATTGATATTCAAGAGATAAAGAAAGAAGAATTGTAGGGTGCTGGAAGGAAAAGGGGGGAGGTGAGTCAGGACTAAGGGCCTGAATAGGTGTTTGGCAGATAGAGTACTGGCCATCAGTTTGGCAGAGGACATTACATCTATCAGCTGGATGGACTAACACATGCTAAATTTAAGGATGACCGCCGGCCTAGCGATCATCTCTGTACATTGAAAGGTACGTTTGGTTTTACTAAAACTTTGGTGGACAGCAACCGTTAGCTTAGACAGCTATTCCCCAAACTTTCAAGTTTCAACCAAAGCTGGTGTTTGGTTTTGAGAGGCAAAAAGCTAATGGCCCCTGCACACAGGGACCTTTCTACATGGGTGTGGAGGTTCTTATAGTTTTTTTGCTGTACCTCTTCACCATCTATTTCCTGGCAGTGACAGGCAGGAAAAAACACATTACACCATTCACACTAAATAGGGCAGAAGCTGTGATGTCCTTCCTCTGATGGCCTCTCCTCAGTTTAGTCATTGGAGACTCCATCGACGAAATTCTTAAGGTCTGCTCATCTTTAAATGAGGCGTGCAGACCCAGGTTGTGCTGTGTTTGCGATGGAGCGCCCTGTCTGCTAAACTCTAAGGGGCATATTATCAAGGACGGCGATAAAATTATCGCCGCTTTAGCGGCAGAAAACTGCCACTAAAGCGGTGATAATGGGCTTGATAATATGCCCTGGAGAATTCCAATAGAAGCCCATGTTCACACCAGAACATGGACTTCTATTGGAATTCTCAAGGGCATATTATCAAGCCCATTATCGCCGCTTTAGCGGCAGTTTTCTGCCGCTAAAGCGGCGATAATTTTTAACGCCGTTCTTGATAATATGCCCCTAAATCAGGCTCTAGACAGCCTTGTATTCGACAATCTCAGGCAGGTGGTAAGCTCCTAAGATAAACCTTTGGTTCCTGCATTTATAAGTGGCTCACCCGCAGACCTAATAAAGTAGAGAGTGGGCCCAGAGTAGAAGAGACCTACTGCAGCAGGAAGACAGCATTCACTCATGTTCTAAGTTCTGCATGCTCACCAGAAGCTGACAGCAGAGCTCTCTCTTCAGAAACGACAAGATACATAGTTGCTTAGTCTGAAACTTATCTTTTGCATGGAAGCTAATTATTTGTCATAATTTGCATTTGTTTTTTTCTTGTTGGTTCTTTGTGTGGTGCTTCTGTCACACTGCTGAGGTGGGGGAGGTCCACCGCCTCTGTAAAAGTTGGATACACGCATCAAAAATGTTGGTTTCTTATCCAATAACTGTTGACCTTTCTTCTTTCTCACCACTTCTGGTCGCTGTGTCTCATCTCCCTGTGTCATCCTTATGAGCAGGTGTTGTTGCCTTGGTCTCCTTCAAGAAGGAAGCTCAGTAGTAGCTGAGCTGAGCTGAGCTAGACTAAAAGCAGCAAACAGAGTGGATGGGTGCTCAAGAACACTGGCATGAAGCCGCCCAGCGCTGGACACTCTCGGAGCAAGTGTGTGGCACTTTCAGCTCTTTTTTTGCCTGGAAATAGAGCTGAACATAGGAAGACTATCTTGACTGTGAAGATGCCTTCACAGCTCTCATAATCTAAAAAGTGTCCAGAAGAGGAGATAATATTACACTAAACATTCCTTCCAGAATTTCCGTAAAACCATTTGATATTGCTGACATACAAAACCTATAGATTGTGGAGCTTGTTTTCTATTTTCTAATAAATATGTTTTTTTAATGGCTGTGTAAGCTCTACAGTTTGTTTCAGATTTTTAATATTGGTTTTACCAATATAGACATTAAAATAGGTGATCGTCATCCAAACTAAAAGTTAATCACAGTGGGGCTTATTTACAAGGCCCTTGCGCCACTTTTGCATCATTTTTAACATGGGAAAAGTGACGCAAGAGTGGCACAAGGGGCTTGTAAATCTGCCCCAGTATTTTTAGGCCCCGAGTCTTCTGTAGTCTTAGGATTAATGCTGGAGGACTCTGGTCATTGGACACCCATTTGTGTGGCTTCTGTTGTCTTAGGGGCTTATATATGAGAGGCGTTCTCACTCATGTTGATGCTCCGACAGCATAAGCATCTCAATTATATCTATGTGAGGCAAAGCCACTCTGCATGGCTTTATGTGGCCTCATCGATATGGAGAAAAACAAAGTTGCTGCCTTGCCTTACTCTACGTCAAGGAGGCCTTCCATGGGCATTGCAGTGGCTTTTCCCATGCAGCACCCATGGATTTTGACACTGCCTCAGATTTTCTTAATCACGTAAACCTGGGGCAGCTTGAAAACTTTACGCCTCCCCAGAACAGGAGCGACAAGAAGAAATATTTTTATTTCTCCTCGTTTTTCCCTCTTGCAGAATGCAGCACAAATAGAAAGAGGAAAACTCCTCTCAGGATTGTTTTTGTGCACGTAGGTGCCCCTTCCTCCACAAAAACAATCCTGCCTGCAACTGAGGCACCCTTGCACCATGGTGCCTACGTTGGTGCTAGGCAGCAAATTGTGTGCCAGCGCAGGGGGAAAGGACAGGACGGCACCATATTTCATAAATACGATGCATTCCTGCCCTTTCACATTGGCGTAGCAAGAAGGTTTGAAATGCTGCCCTACACCAATTCCTCTCAAATGAGGCCCTCAGTGTCTGTAATTATGTTTCCGTAGTGAAACTAATTAAATAGGTTTCTACGACAATGAGCCATATTACAAAAAGTACCTCAGCGGCGCAATGGGAGTGTTTTCCTTCTTTTTGCACCCCCAAGGCACTATGATATTACAGAAGGGGCTTCAGACACTTGTGCTCCCCATTCTGTAATACTGCTAGTGCTGGTACACATTTAGCACCAGCGTTATCGTGTGAGGGTGTTCCCTCATTCGCTTGGGAGCATGGCCCCATGCAAATGAGGGAATTTCTTTGCTTCTGCATCTGTGACGTATTACAGATGTGGGCGTAGAGGCAAGCATGCCCTTAGGAGGCGCATTGACAGTGCAGCACAAAAAGGTGATGCACTCTCAGTGCACACACTGAGAGCAGCCCTTTGGAGTGGAGAAAGGTAATTGTAACGATGTAGTTTAAGTAGATTTATTTAGCTTTAGTTACAGGTTGGTAAGTTCATGTAAAGCAGTCCCACCAGGAGCAGCCTGCCTGCTGCTCAGCTCTTACTCCTGTCACACCTCACCTCACAGGCACCCAAACATTCCATTCATCATCACCAGACCAACATTCCACGCAGCACATTCACACTGGCTGAGCAGCTAGGGAGAAAGCAACAGAATACATGCATATAAAGGATACTACAGTAAACCCCTGAAATCCCCTGCAGGTGGTTTGTATCAGCCCTTTCACATAGCTTAGTCCATCCCCCTTGCTGCCTTCTTCTCTCTGCCACATCTCTCAAAAGAGGTGGAGAGGCTCCATCAGCTTGACTGGAGAAGAGCCCTTAGTTTTTATATCATGCACACAAAGAATGCTGTGTAGATGACCAGCTCTTCAGTGCCAAGAAGGGGAAGTCTGTGGAGAAAGGAAACCTTCCAGGTGGGTCATCTTTAGCATATACACATGCTATGCCGTGGCCAAGTAGGAACGCCCTGAAAGCCTACCAGGATGCTTGTTTCCGGTCCAGGGAAGACCTGGCCTGGCTGTTCGGGCTGGACTGTTCCCATGAGGAACAGGGTCAAGACTGATTTGCATATGGCTGGGTCTGAACTGGGGTGGTGAAGTGAGCTAAAGAACGATGATGGATTCAACCTATATCTGTGACTGGTGGTGAGTGTCTGAAAAGTTTCAGCGCTCCGTCCATCATCTCCTTGTGTTTGCTTTGTTTGCCTACCAGCTCACTTCATCCAAGCCAGAGGTACCTCAATGCATCGGTGAGAGGTGTTCCCCAGCTGTCAGTCAGGCTGCTATGTGGGTATTTTATATACATTCATCAAGCACTGGTGCGTGGACAATTAGCTCCGCAGAGAGAGCCATTTTCCCTGCTTGGTCGGCGGGACTTTTTGGTGAGTATGCCCAGTCCTGAGACCCTTTTGAGGGGTACTGCTTGGGTATTTATACTTATTGTGGGGAAAATGTGGATAGAAATTACCATCAGAAAAATAAGTTACATACCTTCACTTTTCCTGGCAGCTACTCCATTTAACTGTAGATTGCTCAACACCCTCACTATTGTTCCATGAAGTAGACTCCTTTGTCTGTCAAAAAGGGCCCAAGCTAGTTTCAGCACACTGTAACATCCAAATTGTCAAGATTGGTCTGCATATAAGTCACTGAGGAGAGCAAGATGCTGAGAGTGCACAGGAGTGGTGCCTATATGCGACTCCAAACCATTCATTCCAGGGAGGGGCACGTCTATTGTAGAGTACAATAGCACCACTTGCTGGTGCAAGAGAGTAAATGCTTTTAGTCTGGCAGCTGCGATTAATCTAGAGATGAAGAAACACAGGATGGATAGATTATTTTAGGACAAGTGAGTTAATTACGGTTTAGGGGTGGGTGAAGGTATGGAGTGGCTAGGATATTTTTAGGGTTTAGGATAGGTGATGGTATTTGGGTGGCAAGGGTATTTTTAGGGTTTAAGGTGGGTATGTGTATTTGGGTGGCAAGGGCATTTTTAGGGTTTAGGGTGGGTAGGGGTATTTGCGTGGCAATGGTATTTTTAGGTAGGTAGGTTTTAGGGGTTTGGGATATCTATATTACCTACTGGCGGTCACCAATAGGTTGTTATAGTTAGGATGCAGTTTCCACAGGAAGAGCATTTTTTCATTTGCCACAAACGTTGGAGTCGTTTGACAAATCTTTGCGAAAGTTTCAAAACTAGTTTCACGCTCACTTCAGCTGCTGTCTTGAAAATTTCAGAATGATCCGTCAAGCGGGGGCTGAGAAAAAGGGGGAGGTCCCAAAACGCTTTTTCTCAATGTTAGTTTTGATAGTAAATTTTAGACACGGCTACAGTCCGAACTGCTGAACGGAATTACAAAAAATTTGGCAGACAGGTAGTTTTTGGTCCAGAAACCGCCCTTTTTGTTAAATGGTGTAAATCCATTTAACAATAGTTAACAGTAGTTGCTGAGAAATGTAAAGATTTTTTAGATATACAACTGAGGCCTCTGTGGATCCGCAACCCCTCCCGATCTCGTGCCTGAGATCTGATTGGCTGCCAACACTTCAAACCAGGAAGTGTTGGCAGCCATCTTGTGACTCAGTTGAACCGAGTCACAAGAAAAAATGTAAAAAGAAAGAAAAGGGGGCAAGGTAGAAGCACCCTGACCCTCTAAGCCTCTTGGGGGAGTCCCACAGGGACCCCCAGGGCTAAAAAAGCATTAAAAAAAAAACACTGGATCCGCGACTCCTGCCGAATTTCTTTTTAAAACGAAGCGCGGTCTGCTGTGCTCCATTAAGTAAAGGCCCCCCGGGTAGGCCAGGTCTTGAAGCATTATAAAAATATAGGAGGGGGAGCATGAGGCCCTTCTCCTCTGGCTGTTCAAAGCCCTGGGGACCGCCACCTCCCCGGGGCAGTTGCCATAATTATATGATCATAATTATTTATAGTTCTAATCCTGTGCATAATTATATGCACGGGAGCCTCGTGGCTCCCCAGCTGCCATGGGGACCGCCACCTCCCCGGAACACAAATGTAATATGAATATCATGCAGGGGAGGCCATATGGCCTCACCTGCTGCCCCGGGGACCACCACCTCCCTGGGGCACTTTACATAAGGAATGCAGGGGGCCTGCCTGGCCCCCCAGCAGCCCCTGGGACCGCCATCTCCCCAGGGCACAAAAATACAGCAATGAAGGGGGTTTGTTGTGGACCCACGGCCCAGGGAAAAAACACCTCCCTGGGGCAAATATGAAGAAGGGAGGGAGCCACGCGGCCCCACTACTGGAGTCCTATATGGCCCTGGGGACCGCCACCCCCAGGGCCTGCTCCAGCAATGTCCCGGAATGCCCACCCCAGGACATTGCAGTTTGCTATGACTTGGCGGGAAAACTGCAAACTCTCTGCTTTCAGCAAGCGAGAGCAAAAATGCTCTCGCTTGCTGAAAGCAGAGCAGTGTCTGTTCCCCTGGTCACTTCACGAAGTGAGCAGGGAAACAGACATAGCTTTAGGATCCAGGGAGCTGCATGTTAGCGGAGGAAGCGGGGAGCCAGCAGGGACCGCGGGGGCCTTCAGCTCCCCCCGCAGTCCCCAATGAAGAGGCCTGGCCCAAGGGATTGGGTCACCAGGGCCGAAGTTGACCCTGAGACGGTCCCCATTTTTTTGAAAAATATATAAAGGCCTGGCCCTGGGGGATAGGGTCAAAATTGGGCTCAGGAGGGGGCCACACAGCCCCCTCCCTTTAAAAAAAATAATAATAATAATTAAAAGGGGCAGGCCCCAGGGGATGGAGTCCCTGGGGCTAAAAACGGCCCAGGGTAGGGGGTCCAAAAATACAAAAATGAAAGGCCGTTCCTGGGGCTGAAATCGGCCCGGGAGGGGAGGTGCATAGCCCCCCTCTGTGTTAAAAATAGAATTTAAAAAAGGGCAGCCCTTCTTGCAATGGGGGAGGGGGCAGTGCAGCCCCCCTCCCCGGGCTGATTTGGCCCCGAACAAACCCCAGGGCACTGCCTTTTTAAAAAATTATTTATAAATAAAATAAAAGGGAGTCGGGATGAGCGCCCCCCGGCCAGTTTCAGCACCGGGGACCCCATCCACAGGGGTCCGGCCTTTTTAATTCTTTCAAAAATAATGGAAGGGGGACTGCGTGGCCCCTCTCCTGGGCCGATTACGGGCCTAGTAAGGTTTCCCTGGTCCCACCCAGGGCACCCCCTTGTCACTGTTGGGGACCGCGGGGAGCCTGAAGGCCCCGGTGGTCCCTGCCGGCTCCCCGCATCCTGTGGGAGCCGACATTGCTTTTGGAAAGAGGGAACTGCTGAACATGCAGCTCCCTCTGTCCGAAAGCAATCCTGATCCACTTTTAGTAAGCAAGAGTATTTTTACTACACACAGCCCCGGGAGGTGGTGGTCTCCGGGCTGCGGGTGTGCCTCATGGGCCCCCCGCACTAATATCACTTTAGCCCTGGGGAGGTTGACGCCCATAATGCAATGAGATCACTCACTGGAGCATTCATTGAAATAAAAGAGGGAATGTACTGGCTATGGTTGTCTGCCGTTAATCCAGTATAGGCTGCCCATGAGGAAGGCCGGTTGGCCCGAAACGCGTTGGCAGCAGAATAAGGAAGGGACTGTGTTTATGCAAGCTGCTTGTGCCTATGGAGCGATTACCTGCCTGCGAGCGCTTATCCACCAAGGGGTAACTCTATCTTTACATTTAAGTGGCTGGCCTAGTCACGGACGAGCACCACCGCAAGAACCTAGCGGGTCCGCTGCTGCTTCAGTTGGGCGGCGATGCGGAGGGGGAGGCGCCCAGCGATTGCATGAACAGCTTTACATGAAACGTGATTCCCTGACAATGATTGTGTTATTTTGATTACGGCGGCGCCCCACTGGGGTGTGATTGTTTGTACCACCAGTCCCATAATGCAATGAGATCACTCACTGGAGCATTCATTGAAATAAAAGAGGGAATGTACTGGCTATGGTTGTCTGCCGTTAATCCAGTATAGACTGCCCATGAGGAAGGGCGGTTGGCCCGAAACACGTTGGCAACAGAATAAGGAAGGGACTGTGTTTATGCAAGCTGCTTGTGCCTATGGAACGATTACCTGCCTGTGAGTGCTTATCCACCAAAGGGTAACTCTATCTTTACATTTAAGTGGTTGGCCCAGTCACGGACGAGCACCACCGCAAGAACCTAGCGGGTCCGTTGCTGCTTCACTTGGGCGGCGATTCGGAGGGGGAGGCGCCCGGCGATTGCATGAACAGCTTTACATGAAACGTGATTCCCTGACAATGATTGTGTTATTTTGATTACGGTGGCGCCCCACTGGGGTGTGATTGTTTGTACCACCAGTCCCATAATGCAATGAGATCAATCACTTGAGCATTCATTGAAATAAAAGAGGGAATGTACTGGCTATGGTTGTCTGCCGTTAATCCAAGATAGGCTGCCCATGAGGAAGGGTGGTTGGCCCGAAATGCGTTGGCAGCAGAATAAGGAAGGGACTGTGTTTATGCAAGCTGCTTGTGCCTATGGAGCGATTACCTGCCTGCGAGTGCTTATCCACCAAGGGGTAACTCTATCTTTACATTTAAGTGGCTGGCCCAGTCACGGACGAGCACCACCGCAAGAACCTAGCGGGTCCGCTGCTGCTTCACTTGGGCGGCGATGCGGAGGGGGAGGCGCCCAGCGATTCATGAACAGCTTTACATGAAACGTGATTCCCTGACAATGATTTTGTTATTTTGATTACGGCGGCGCCCCACTGGGGTGTGATTGCTTGTACCACCAGTCCCATAATGCAATGAGATCACTCACTGGAGCATTCATTGAAATAAAAGAGGGAATGTACTGGCTATGGTTGTAATACTGTGCCTGGAGTGGTAAATGGCTTTTGTCGTTTTGCAGCTCGGCATAGACAGCACTGGGCTAGTCCTATGCTTAAAGACTTTGCTGTAGAAATGGCAAAAGACTTTGTCCCTTTCTATCTCAGCGTGGATGGCACTGTGCCAATCCTATGCTTAAAAACTTTGATAGAAAAGCAGACATTTGAGGTGAGCAGATCTAGAGTGTCGCTGGTGTTTAGAGTGCTCTATACAGGAGCTGCTTTCCACCTAAACTTGAGAACTACCCAGAGTTCTCTGCTTCTTTTTTGCATATATATATATATACATATATATATATATATATATATATATATATATATATGTATATATATTACGGTGACTTTGCAAGTGCTATAAATCTCTGGAGCATCAACTGAGGTCTGTCTTCAATTTGTCGCGGGGAAGCTCATGCTTTGCAATTGATCCAGTGTGTCTATACAAATATATATACATATATATATTCATTGAGAACCCCAAAGGTTACAGGGACATTATAGTTAGGCTCAGATTTCACTCATACAAAACCATACAATTTCAGCAGTTATAGTTACCTGAGCTAACTATAACTTACGCTGCCGCAGTACACTACTTATAACCTCACATTATACATTACTCATGACATGGTCAGTGACATCACTCATGACACCTCAAATTACATCACTGATGACATCAACTGTGTCCTCATGTAATGCAACTGGTGCTATGTAAAGCGCTCTGATACCCGATTCGGGTCAAGTTCGCGCTATATAAAACGCTTTAAAATAAAAAAAATTTAAAAATCATCCAATGAGTGTGAGTTTTTCTAAACGTTTATGAGTGTTAACCATATATATACACCCAGGTACTATAAATGTCAAAATTGTATACTTTTTTTTACTACTGAGTGATACTGTGTCTAATATATATTATGTGAGTGGCTGTGTCACTGTATGTATACGTGTCTGAGTGGGTGCCTGAGTGCCTGTATGGGTGTGTGAGTGGATGTATGGGTATATAAGTAAGTGTTTGAGTAGCTATGTGGGTGTGTGGCTATGTGAGTGACTGTATTGGTGAGTGGGTGTGTCAGTGACTGTCTAGGTGAGTGTGTGGTTGTATAGGTGAGTGAGTGCATGTGTAAGTGACTGTATGGGTGAGTGAGTGGGTGTCTGAATGGCTGTATGAGTGTGTGAGTGGGTGTGTAAGTGGCTGTATAGATGAGTGAGTGGCTGTTTGGTTAAATGAGTTGGTGTGTGAGTGGGTGTATTATAACATAAGTGTCTGTGTGAATGGATGTATGGGTGAGTGTCCAGATGTATGAGTGTTTGTATGGATGTGTGAGTGGGTATGTTAATGGTTGTATGGCTGTGTGAGTGAGTGTATGAGTACATGTATGGGTCAGTGAACTGGCTCTGTTGAGAGTCTCTATGGGTGAGTGAGTGTGTGTGAGTGGATGTATAGGTGAATACGTGGTTGTGTGAGTAGCTGTATTGATGAGTGTGTGGCTGTGTGAGTGGCTGTATGCGTAAGTGACTAGTTGTTCGAGTAGCTGTATGGGTGAGTGAGTGCTTGTGTGAGTGCCTGTATGAGTGGGTGTGTAAGTGGCTCTATGGAGGAGTGAGTGGTTGTGTGAGTACTTGTATGGGTCTGTAAATGGATATGTGAGTGGCTGTGTGTACGAGAGGCTGTATGAAGGTTTGAGTGGGTGTGTGAGTGGTTCTGTTGTTGATGTCATCAGTGATGGCATTTGAGATGTCATCAGTGATGTCATTGACAATGTCATGAGTGATGTAATATTTGAGGTCATAAGCAGTGCATTGAGGGGGCGTAAGTTACAGTTAGCTCACGTAACTATAACTGCTGAATTTCTATGGTTTTGTACGATTGAAGCCTGAGCTTAACTATAACGTCCCTGTCAACTTTGGGTTTCTTCAGTGAATTTCTAAGGTTTTTAAATTCTATTTCCTAACTATAACGTTCCTGTACCTTTGGTTTTTTAAGTGAATTTGTATGTTTTTTAAACTACTAGGAGTGTTTGCAGAGTGGTGGAGAAAGGGGGCAGGGCCTCCAACCAGCTCTCAGCCATCCCACTGTGTAGGACTTACTAAAAGTAACAGGAGAGGTTCTTGGCCCCCAAGGACCCTCAGCATCCAAGGGGACTTCAGCCCCTAACCAGTAGTGCGCTAGGAGGTGCATTTGCAGAGTGTTGGACAAGGGGGGCAGGGCCACCAACAACCTCTCAGCCATCCGACTGTGTGGGACTTACTGAAGGTAGCAGGAGGGGTTCTTGGCCCCCTAGGACCCTAATCAGCCTGGGGACTTCATCCCCTAACCAGCAGTGCACCAGGGGGCATGTTTGCAGAGTAGTGGAGAAAGGGGGCGTGGCCTCCAATGCCTTCTCAGCAATACCACTGTGTGGGACTTACTGGAGAGGTTCCTGATCCCCAAAGACCCACACCAGCCAAGGAGACTTCATCCAGCAACATGTTGTGCCCCTTTGCAGAGTGGTTAGTAAAGGGGATGGGGCCTCCAGAGACTTCCCCTGGGCAGGCCATTTAAAAAATGTTTCTCTTTTATTAGGGAAAGGGAGCCATGTGGCCCCCCTCCCCGGGCCAATTTCTGCCCTGGGTCCCCATTCCCTGGGGCCCAGCTAGTCACAAATGGGGGAGGGGGGCTGCATGGCTACCTCTCCCTGGGAGCAATTTGGCTCCGGGGACCCCATCCCCAGGGCCTGGCCATCTTTCTATGGGTGCCCCCAGGGCACCCACTCCCCACTTGGAACACGGGGGAGTCTGAAGGCCCCTGCAATCCCTGCCGGCTGCCCGCCTCCTGCGGGAGCTAGTATTGCATTCAGACACAGGGAGCTGCTAAACTTTAAAAAAAATGTAACACATATTTTATTAGGTTCATGGGTTTGCAAGCAGTTTATACATTCCTGTATGACTTTTAAAGCATCTTACATAACCAGTGTAAATTGCCACATATTTCCATACAGATATAGTAATCATACAATCAATAGTATCGTATTTTGTTCTCAGCCAAGACAGATAAGTACCTACAAACCAGTTCTTATGGTACAGTATACATGGCTATATCTTTAATAAACTTTTTACCCTCCCCGAAAACAAAACCTCCTTAATCCCTCCCTCAATACATCCTACCCAATAAACTTTGCCACAGTAATCCAATCGTCCCCGCCCAGGCAAGTTGCCCTTCGGGGTAAACATTCTGATACTGGAGGAGAGGACAAGGGAAGGGGAGGGGAGGGACGGGGGTGAGACAGAGGAAGAGGGAAAGAAGGGGACAAACACATATGTCCAAGTCATAATACAGTTGAGAATCAGGCACTGTCTGTATGATCATTCAGTGTGTTCTGGGGACCCTCTATCTCCTCATCCATCTCTGCTTTAAACTGTTCTAACAGTTGGGCCCAATCTAGGGAGATCGGCTTCTTACTTAATCCTCTATATTCCTCACGCCGAAGAGATTCTCCCTCGGCCACGGCCCATCAAATGACCTCCTCCCTCCATTTGCCTTCACGTGGCGCCGTGCGGGACTTCCAGTGCTGTGTAATTAGTCTTTTAGCAAGCATCAGAGCTAACCCCGCAAAGCGGCGCAGCAAAGTAGCCTTCTTTGGGAGAGGGAAAAGGCCCAAAAGACAAGCCTCTATAGTAGTCCAAGGAGAGAACCCCATCAGTTGAGCTAGACCCTGTGTGACCTCCGACCAAAACTTCCCCAATGTAGGGCAAGTCCATAACATGTGAGTAAAGTGAGCGAGTTGATGAGAACATCTTGGGCATTCAGCAGAAGCAGTGGGGTACATTTTCTGTATTTTCAGCGGTGTGAGATAGGCCCTGTGTAATATTACTAGCTGTATTGTTTTTAGTCGGAAGTTACGGGAAACCCGCAGAGGATGCTCTAGGGCCAAGTTCCATTCTCTATCTTCCAATTCCCTTGCCAGCACCACTTCCCATTTCTGCCGAAGAGATAGTAGTGGCGTACTCAGATGCTCCCTCAGTCCACGGTACAGCCATCTAACAAGGTGGCGTCTGTGACCCATTATGTGGATGGTCCGCAATAATTGAAATGTAGGGGGCTCCTTCTGGTCCACCAGCCAGTATCTCCGAATGAATTGTGTGATCGCCGCATGTGTGAGAAATAAAGTGTCTGGCACTGCGTTGTTATGCACAGACTCGTCATGGGGCATCAAATTACCATCTAAAAATAAGTCCCCCACTGTCTCCGTTCCTGCTTGTGTCCAGCTCCGCAACCGAGTATTTGACAATATTCCACGCCGGGTGGGCAGGCCACAAAGAAGAATATTTGGGGCATATGGGGTAGGGATTTTTGCATATTTTAACGCTTGTTTCCAATAATGTAGTGCAATATGCAAGAGAAACGGGGTCTCGCATCCTGTCAGCTCCAGGGCACAGCAATGCCTGTAGTTTTCTGCACTGTAGTCGTTCAGGAGAATAGTCTATTTCAAATAAATTATGGCCAGCTAACCAATATGCCAGCCATTGCAACTGCCCAACAATGCAATATGCCTTAAATCAGGATCTGCCACACCGCCCGCGGTGCTCGGAAGTTGCATTTTGGCCAAGACTAATCTATGCCGCCTCGTTCCCCATAATAAGGATCACAACAAGGTATCCAGTGTTGTAAAAATCCAAGTCGGGAGGAAAACAGGAAGGTTCACAAAGTGATACAGGAGTCTGGGCAGCATGACCATTTTAGACACAGCCAATCGGCCTGCCACTGTTAATGGCAAGGTAGTCCAGAACAACACCTGTGACCGAAGAGAATTAATAGCCCTAACCACATTCCCATCTATAGTGTCTGCACTGGTCCTGTAGATGTGTATCCCTAGGTACTTGAAGGTCGTGGGCTCTACTTTGAACTGTAATTGGCCAAACTGCCACAGATTTTGAGGCATTAAGGCAAAGAGCAGATATTTCCCTGAACTGTGAAAACACGGCTGCTATGGGTTGCATGTCCGTATTCAGATCTTTAAAATACAGTAACATGTCGTTGGCGTAAAGTGATACAGAATGGATTGTTGCACCTGTTGGAATGCCATATGGGGTCATAATACGACGTAAATATTGCGCTAGGGGTTCTAACGCTAATACAAAAAATAGGGGTGACAAGGGGCATCCCTGATGAGTTCCACTGTAAATATGATAGGCAGGAGAGATAGTTGCACCTGTCTTAGCACAGGCTGTGGGGTTGGTGTAAAGCAATTTTACCCAATGCAATATTCTGGGGGTAACCCAAACTTAGCCAACACGGCTAGGATATATGGCCAACTCAAAGTATCAAACACTTGACGTACATCTAGTGACAAGCATCCCGCGAGTGGTACTGACTCAGCCACTGCATGTATCAGTAAGGGCAACAATTGGTCCCTGACACACCTGAATATACTTCAAATAGTAAGTATATCTACAAAGATTAAATACAAACACATCCAACAAACAATTCAATGATCACCAATAATAAATTAATTTGCCAATTTATTCTTTGTTTCCAAAACATGGAGAAAATACATAGGATATACTATATTGCACGGTTATTTTGAATGTATCAGGGCATGTAGACGGCGAATATTTAGTGAGGTGCTGCGCTTGGGTATGAACCCACATTGGTCCAAGTGTATTAATTTGGGAAGTAAGGGGAGTAATCTTGACGCTAAAATGTACTAAGTATTTTGTATTCTGTATTAAGTATTGATAAAGGTCTATATGATGTGAGATCAGTTGGGGCCTTATACGGTTTCAGTAAAGACGTGACTATTGCCTCTCTAGTCGTGGGAGGCAGTGTGCCTTCTGTAAGTGAGGTGCTATAAAGTTGCAATAGTTTTGGAGTCAATGACTCCATAAAAGTTGAATAAAATTCAATAGGGAGCCCATCTGAACCCAGAGTCTTATTACGGGCCAATGCCTTTATTGCAGTGCCGATCTCTGCTGAGGTAAGCAGGGCTGCCAATTCCGCAGTGTTCGAATCTGTTATAGAGGGGAGTTCAATCTACCCGAGAAAGTGCGCGGTTGCTTCTGTCACATCTAGGGGGGGAGCCGTATAAAGGTTTGTATAATGTTCCTGAAAAGTCCTATTTATTTCAGCTTGAGAGGTAACCAACGAGTTCTGGGAATTATATATCGCTAGAATGGGAGTGGAAGTTGCTTGGGGTTTGATCAGTCGCACTAATAATGTGCTAGCCCTATCTGCTTCAGCATGTGTGCGTAGTGTATAAGCGTTTAAGTCAATCGTCCTTAATCGCTCCAATAATTCAGCATATTTTATCCTAGCTTCTTGCAGACTTTCTGCTTCCGTCGCGTCTGCTTGAGCTGCTACTTCCAGTGCTTGCAAAGTGTCCTCTAACGTTGTTATATCTCTAACTACCTCCCTCCTAGCTCCTACCAAGGACCCCATGGAAACTCCCCGTATCGTCACTTTAAAAGCCTCCCACTCCAAAGACCTGGTCGTGGCTGTGCCTTCATTTTCTTCGAAATATGTGGTTATGGTTGTGGCTAATGTGGTGCGGAACACTTGATCCTCCAAGTGCAAGGGCTGTAGCCACCACGTTGGGATAGGCGTGGGGACTCGGCCCCAGTCACAGGGAGCTGCTAAACATGCATGTCTGAAAGCAAGTCTGCTCCGCTTCCAGCAAGCGAGAAACTTTCTGTGCTCTTTCTTGCTGGAAGAGGAGTGTTTGCTGTGGCTTGGCAGGAGCGGTAAAGCTCCCGCCAAGCCCCAGCAAACAGCTATGTCCCAGGGGTGTGAACCCCAAGACATAGCAGTAGCCAGCTCTGAGAGGTGGCGGTCCCCAGAGTCCTCTATGGCTTCAGGAGGGGGGCCACGCTGGGGATGTGGCAGTCCCCCGGGGTCAAGAATGGCCCGGGAAGGGGACCGCGAGGACCCCCTCCCATTTTAAGAAATTAAATTTGGCACCGAGGAGTGGGTGGTCGCCGGGGCCCAGGGGGGTCCGTGAGGCCTGCGTTACAAAATTAAACAGTCCCGGGGGGGGGTTGATCCCCAGGGCTGCAGGGAAGGCTGTATGGGGCACACCCGCATTCTTTTGATAAATACCCCTGGAGACCTGTCAGTTCCCGGGGCAGTCCGTGTGACCCCTCCATTTCTTTTTCAACATTAATGGTCTCATGCCTCCAGGTCACGGGGGCTAAACAATGAAGTAGCGTGGGAGCCCATGCTTCCCTTTTTCAAAATTTTTTGCCAGGAGCCATGGCTCCAGTGCGACTCCTGCTGAAATTGTCTTTTTAAATAACGTTTTTTTGCCCTGGCGGGGTCCTCTGGGACCCCTTCAAGAAGCCTAGGGGGTCAGAGTATTCATACCCTGCCCCTCTCATCTTATTTTTTTATATTTTCTCTGGGACTCGGCTCAAGCCGAGTCCCAATATGACTGGCAGCACTTCCTGGTATGAAGTGTTGGCAGCCAATCGGATTTGAGCACGGGGTCTGTCGGATCCTCGGAGGATCCGCATCCCTATATATACAAATTTGGATTTTGGTTAATATCTCCACAACTACTGAATTGATTTACACCAAATCCCAAAAAGGCACTTCCCTGGACCAATATCCACCTTTCTGCTAAATTTGGTGTAATTCCGTTCTGCATTTCGGACTGTAGCCGTGTCTAAAATTCCTATGGGAATTAACATGTGGAAAACTTGTTTTGGGATCCCCCCTTTTACTCGGCCCCTGCTTGACGGATCACCACAAAACTTTCAAGACAGCAGCTGGAGTGAGCGTAATACTAGTTTCAAATATTTCGCTAGGATTTGTCAAACATTGGCAAAGTTATTGGCAAATGAAAAAACGCTCTTCCTATTTAAACTAGGTCCTAACTATAACTACCCCCTGGAGCTATATAGATATATTTCTATATATAGCTGTATATATATATATATATTTTATTTTATATATATATGTATATATATATATATATCTATAAATATATATATATATATACATATATATATATCCACACCACAGTTTTGCTTGAGCCCAAGCCTCTTAGTACGGCGGGTGACGCGGCAGGGTAACACACCCTCAATATCCACACTCCTCTGGTAATCCAGTCATTTTGTAGAACAACACAAGAACACCAGTGCCGCGGCCACTTTGAACCAACGTGTTTATTTTAAGTTGGCAACACAAATCCCAACGCGTTTCGGAGTTACTGCACTCCTTTCTCACGGGCAAGGTTTGGACATTTTTTATTTCTTTTTAAAGGAACAAATACTTTAGTGACGTGCACACATTCATAAACATAGAAAACAGTGTTACAAGTGTTTGTCAGTGCCGCGTTTCAATAAAGTTTTTTGCAAAGCATAATAGCTTGGTAAACATTTCAGCCTAACCCATAATTACATGTGTTAGCTCAGCAGTTGATCTTTGTTTGCATCATTGGAATTATAAATCATTCGTGTGAGACCGTAAAAACAATTCACAACAATTCAGCCACAGTGGGCAGCTTGAATACACGGTCTACATCATCCTAAATTTGACTATATCGGTGCTGCCATGTCATCTCATTTTAACAATTCTGCCACAGTGGGCTTTGTAACATTCAAGGATACCATGACACCCATCATTAAGTAGTTGTTCAGATCGTCACAAGCTTTCATTACCAAAATTACTACAACCAAGTGTACTACTAAATATTTCTTTTGTTCAAAGTTCAGCCCCAGTGGGCATATCAAGGTTGAAGTGCTTACTCCACCAAGCATAATCGTATCAAAAGGAAATGTTCTACTGCACACCAGTAGACAGATATAATGCTCTTCTGCATTGTATTTTCCTTATCTGAAACAACAAACAACACAGTTAAAATGTGAAAACAGTGTAATATAAACTATATGAACAAATAAATCCTTTAAAAACCTTATGTATTAGAGGGAGACAGCTAAGTTAGCATTAATTATCCTAGATATACGGACAATTCTTCATCCAAATTTAGACCACTCGGGTGCTATGTGTTGTACTCGATGATCATTTTCGATTCAAGTTTTCTAAGTTCTACCGTCCTGTTACCACCTCTTTCTCTTAAGGGTATTTTATCTAGGACATAGAACATCAGTAGATTGGCATTCTGATTATGACTGGCCTTAAAATGACGGGCAATTGGATATTGTTTGTCATTATTTTTAATGGCGCGTAGATAATCCAACACTCTTTTTTTAGCCTTATGGATTGTACTCCCTATATAAAATTTATTACAGGGGCATTTCAAGGCGTATACTACATACTCTGTGTTCCAAGTCACCAGTTTAGTGATCCTATGGGGGGGGGTTTTCTGCTGAAATTTTCAGTATTTTACAGCTTTCACTATATTTGCAAGCTTTGCACTGATTACAAGTGTGGAAACCCTGAACTTCATTTTTAGTTTTGACCTGTTTGACAAGACTAGTACTTAGAGAATCTCCCAATGATTTAGCTTTTCTGAACATTATAGATGGATTCTCTCCAATATGTTCGCTCAGATCATTGTCTGTCTTCAAAATTTCCCAAAGTTTTTGGCTCTCAATAGTTCGCCAAAAGGAATGCTGCGAATTAGATTACTGGGATGACAACTGTCTGCGTGTAGCAGACTGTTTCCTGCTGTTGTTTTGCGAAATAGCTGACTCATTATTTTGTTCTCTCTGACCTCCAATTTCAAATCAAGGAACGCAATCGTAGTGTTGCTGGTGTGACTCGTGAAGTGTAAATTCATCGAATTATCATTGAGTAACATGATAAATTCTTGTGCTTGGAACTCTGTTCCTTTCCAGATACAAAAGATGTCATCAATGTACCTGACCCAGAGGACGACGTGGTCATTGAACTGTTTGATGGTACTCACAACTTGCTTCCCCCACCAGCCTAGATACAATACCGCAAAGCTGGGGGCGAAGCAAGTTCCCATCGCCGTCCCCTGGGTTTGCCTGTACAACTGTTTGTTGAAGAGGAAAAAAGTATTGTGAGACAGATCTGAATCATTTCAAGAAGCATTTCAGTGTGTAAAAGGAAAGAGAGGGATCTTCCTTTGAGGAAGTATCTACATGCATCAATACCCTGATCCTGGAGAATACATGTGTAGAGACTACTCATGTCAAGACTCATTAGTAGGTAATTATCATTCCAGGTGATCTCGTTGATAATTCTTAAAAAATCTCCTGTGTCCTTTACAAAGGATAGCAATATATACTTTACACTTTATATATATATATAAAGTCTTTACACTTACTTGCAAAATACCTACATTTTCGTTGTAAAGCCATGCATGGTAAAAAGATATGCGTGGTAACATTTTGTGTGGTAAAGACATGCGATGTAAAGCCATATGTGTTGTTAAGGATGCGTTGTAAAGGCATGCATTGTAATTGCATGCATGGTTCCGCCATACAACCTTATCAAAATGTTAAATAACTTGTTCTTTGCCTGCTGGCAGCAGTACTCTTAGGCCCTCATTTATGAGGAATTAGCATGGGGCAGTGCCGCAAGTGTTCTTGCTGACCTATGCCAATGTGAAAGGGTAGGAATGCACTGTGTTTATGAAATATGGTGCATTCCTGTCCTTTTCCCTGCCTAGCATCAACGTTGGCAACCTTGCACCATGGTGCAATGGTCCCTCTGTTGCAGGCAGGATTGTTTTTGTGCAAGAAGGCTCTGACTTCAGCCCCACCAGCCTTTACGAACAGTCTTAGGGCCTCATTTACACTATGGTGGTTTTACCTCTGTCTGTCAGAGTAGCAGAAAACATTTTGTATGCCACCCTGAGAGACTGAGAACTGCCGTATTTAGAGTGATCTCTGTACGTTCACTGAAGCTGACGTCATGATGAGTCCTGTCCAGTGTTGCCAGATTTTGAGACCCGTACCAAGCCCAAAGCTGTCCAAGTACAAGCCCAAATTCAGCCCAACACAGAGCATTATTTTTGCAAAGTCATCCTGTGTGCGCTATGCACCTCCAGTTTTTGCTGACTGGTACTGGTGGTAATTGACTCTGACTGTCCCTGGGCTCTGCTTGGCAGGCCCAGGACCAGTGTTATGGTGAAAACACAATGAGAAAACACCTACATAATGAAGGGTACACTTTATATTAGGGTAGACTTATAATTAGCATGACCTACCCTATAAGTACCTAGAACATAATAGGGCAGGGGGATTGTAGCTACCCTTAAGTCCCTAGTATATAATAGGGCATGGCAGTTTAGAGGCCAGCAGCCCTTTCTGCACTTGCATGTGTGCACTGTGAGAGCCTGAGGTCATTTCAAATGCAGCCATGGTTTGCAGCACTGCTTTTAAATTTATATTATGGTCAAACTCGACTTTGGTGGTGAGGGCACTTAAACGTTGATATTCTACAATATTTTGGCATATTAGTTACCCCGAGGGTCTCCCCTAGGTGTCCCAGGGGCGGGGAATTTGGTTACTATGAGGAGGGCCCTTATAAACGATGTTTTATATGCCCTGGGGATATAGAAATTGCACATATTACTTCCTCCATTGTAAGTAAAGTGCCTTCCAAAATCGACTTTGGTACAAGGAGCACTGTGGAGTGAGGATCTACACTATTTTACATATTCAGGCCCCATAAAGTCTCCCCTAGATGTCCCCGGGGTGCGGGGGGGGGGGGGTCCTGTAGCTATAAGCAAGGTCCTTATAAAAGATGTTATATAAGCCCTGGTGTCGGAGAAATTGCACATTTCATTTTCCCCATTGTAGATTCCCAGCCACATAGGTTAACATGGCAATAGTTTAATAATGAATAACTACCACTATGGATTACTGAAAAAATATAATTCAAGGACTTAGGAGAATGGCATTGATAAATCCAACAATATGCTATTGTTGTATTTATCCTAAAATTTATACAGAAAATAAGTTATAAGACTTTCTTGTCTGTAAGCCAAAACTCAGCCTTCCAGTGGTCTGCCCTGATTGGTCTGGGTTAACAGGATTAGCCAGGCTGCTTTGATGAAGCGATAAATGGCTCACCCCAGAGAGGCTAATATGTTGGAAAGAGCTCTGCTATAGAGGAATGCCAAAGCAGGGAGGAGGGATTTTAAACCATGGGGCTTCAAAGAAAAGATAAGAAAGGCAAGAACAGCCAGGTCCATCTACCCCCATCCCCTATGACCCAATCAGATGTTAGGCTTAAGTTAGGAATTTGAAGATGTAAAGGGGAGGAGGGCTATGGAAATGAGCCATACTGGAGGTTGGGTTATCTAGCTAGCTCTTGCTCCTCTGCTGAGACTTCAGCCATATTGAATTTTGGGGGAATAGCGTTTTGTGGGAGACCATTATGCCACACTTTGGAGGAAGTGGTCATGCTCTGGGGTATTGCCCTGCACCTCCTTGGACAGGCGTGCCCTCCTGCTTGACCCCAGAGAACACTGAATAAGTATCTGAGATGGGCAGAGCCTCTTAGATCTGTTGCTTGAAACTAAGAGAAGAAGAAGGATCCATGCTGGAAGTATTATTTGCACCAACCAGGCCTTGCACTGTGCCTGCTACACAATCTGGAACTACAGCCCTGTGGACCTAACTAGCTTCAAGAGTAATAAAGAGTGGACTCCCCGCAAGCTACAGGTGAACAGAGCTCACCTGGATCATCACTACTAAGAATCCCCAGCCTGGAGTGCATCCAGTGGATTTATAAGGGTTTTGTCCAAGTGGATTGTGGGAACCGAAGTCCCAAACTTTCAAGGACCATCTTGGAGATTCCAGAACCTTGGATTGTGTTTTGGACACGTTGGGACCCCCAGAGGAAGAAGTTCCAGAAGTTTGGAGAAATTTGGAGCAACTTTGGAAATAAGCTCCATAAGTGGACCGACTCCACCTGGAGAGCCAACCCAGCGTGCCCTCCTGGTTCATCCTGCTGAAATGCTTTGGAGGTCCGACTTCCATAGTTTGACCGGGAGCTCATTGAAAGTCAAGCCGGCAAACTCTCACCAAACCCGGACTGATGGAGAGCATCGAGGGACCCCGGGAGAAAAATCTCCAGGAAAGTTTCTTAGTCAGAAGGTAAAAAACTTTGACCGAGGCCTACTTCGAGGGGTAGCGGTGTGGAGCTCCATCGTGGTCGGCCTGAAACTTTGACTTTGTCCCGGTCTAGAGCGACCATATATCCCAATATACCGTTATGAGCTAATGGGGTAACCCAAGGTAATCCACAGGACCTGTGTAACGTATGGTACAAACTACAGTCTGGTCCTACTGGCAATTGCTTCAAAGGAAAGAGCATGGTATTAATCCACGTATTGCAATAGTGGCAAGAGGGAGACACACATAAAAGAACACACATAGGATCTTTGTGGAAAAATAAATTCAATTTCCTTGACTGGTAGGTCGCTCCCCCACCACACAGCTCCGTCTGTGTGCCCTGCTGCTGCCCCTGATTGTGCTCGTTTTTCCTTTCTGTGCCCCCTTGCTGCCCCTGATTGTGCTCGTTTTTTCCTTTCTGTGCCCCCCTTGCTGCCCCTGATTGTGCTCGTTTTTTCCTTTCTGTGCCCCCCTTGCTGCCCCTGATTGTGCTCGTTTTTCCTTTCTGTGCCCCCTTGCTGCCCCTGATTGTGCTCCTTTTTTCCTTTCTGTGCCCCCTTGCTGCCCCTGATTGTGCTCGTTTTTCCTTTCTGTGCCCCCTTGCTGCCCCTCATTGTGCTAGTTTTTTTCCTTTCTGTGCCCCCTTGCTGCCCCTCATTGTGCTCGTTTTTTTCCTTTCTGTGCCCCTTGATGCCCTGATTGTGCTCGTTTTCCCTTCTGTGCCTGTTTCCCGCCGCTGCGTCCCTGCGGCCCCGCCCCTCACTGCCCATTCGCTGCCCCATTCCCTGCTCCTCCCTCCCACCTCCCCATTTATGGCGGCCGCTGCGTGGTGAAGAGAGCGACCCCTGACCTTGACTGGTAGGTCGCTCCCCCACCACACAGCTCCGTCTGTGTGCCCTGCTGCTGCCCCTGATTGTGCTCGTTTTTCCTTTCTGTGCCCCCTTGCTGCCCCTGGTTGTGCTCGTTTTTTCCTTTCTGTGCCCCCCTTGCTGCCCCTGATTGTGCTCGTTTATTCCTTTCTGTGCCCCCTTGCTGCCCCTGATTGTGCTCGTTTTTTCCTTTCTGTGCCCCCCTTGCTGCCCCTGATTGTGCTCGCTTTTCCTTTCTGTGCCCCCTTGCTGCCCCTGATTGTGCTCGTTTTTTCCTTTCTGTGCCCCCCTTGCTGCCCCTGATTGTGCTCGTTTTTTCCTTTCTGTGCCCCCTTGCTGCCCCTCATTGTGCTCGTTTTTTCCTTTCTGTGCCCCCTTGCTGCCCCTCATTGTGCTCGTTTTTTTTCCTTTCTGTGCCCCCTTGATGCCCTGATTGTGCTCGTTTTCCCTTCTGTGCCTGTTTCCCGCCGCTGCGCCCCAGCGGCCCCGCCCCCTCACTGCCCATTCGCTGCCCCATTCCCTGCTCCTCCCTCGCACCTCCCCATTTATGGCGGCCGCTGCGTGGTGAAGAGAGCGACCCCTGACCTTGACTGGTAGGTCGCTCCCCCACCACACAGCTCCGTCTGTGTGCCCTGCTGCTGCCCCTGATTGTGCTCGTTTTTCCTTTCTGTGCCCCCTTGCTGCCCCTGGTTGTGCTCGTTTTTCCTTTCTGTGCCCCCCTTGCTGCCCCTGATTGTGCTCGTTTTTTCCTTTCTGTGCCCCCCTTGCTGCCCCTGATTGTGCTCTTTTTTTCCTTTCTGTGCCCCCCTTGCTGCCCCTGATTGTGCTCGTTTTTCCTTTCTGTGCCCCCTTGCTGCCCCTCATTGTGCTAGTTTTTTCCTTTCTGTGCCCCCTTGCTGCCCCTCATTGTGCTCGTTTTTTTTCCTTTCTGTGCCCCCTTGATGCCCTGATTGTGCTCGTTTTCCCTTCTGTGCCTGTTTCCCGCCGCTGCGCCTGCGGCCCCGCCCCCTCACTGCCCATTCGCTGCCCCATTCCCTGCTCCTCCCTCCCACCTCCCCATTTATGGCGGCCGCTGCGTGGTGAAGAGAGCGACCCCTGACCTTGACTGGTAGGTCGCTCCCCCACCACACAGCTCCGTCTGTGTGCCCTGCTGCTGCCCCTGATTGTGCTCGTTTTTCCTTTCTGTGCCCCCTTGCTGCCCCTGGTTGTGCTCGTTTTTTCCTTTCTGTGCCCCCCTTGCTGCCCCTGATTGTGCTCGTTTTTTCCTTTCTGTGCCCCCCTTGCTGCCCCTGATTGTGCTCGTTTTTTCCTTTCTGTGCCCCCTTGCTGCCCCTCATTGTGCTAGTTTTTTCCTTTCTGTGCCCCCTTGCTGCCCCTCATTGTGCTCGTTTTTTTTTCCTTTCTGTGCCCCCTTGCTGCCCCTCATTGTGCTCGTTTTTTTTTCCTTTCTGTGCCCCCTTGATGCCCTGATTGTGCTCGTTTTCCCTTCTGTGCCTGTTTCCCGCCGCTGCGCCTGCGGCCCCGCCCCTCACTGCCCATTCGCTGCCCCATTCCCTGCTCCTCCCTCCCACCTCCCCATTTATGGCGGCCGCTGCGTGGTGAAGAGAGCGACCCCTGACCTTGACTGGTAGGTCGCTCCCCACCACACAGCTCCGTCTGTGTGCCCTGCTGCTGCCCCTGATTGTGCTCGTTTTTCCTTTCTGTGCCCCCTTGCTGCCCCTGGTTGTGCTCTGTTTTTTCCTTTCTGTGCCCCCCTTGCTGCCCCTGATTGTGCTCGTTTTTTCCTTTCTGTGCCCCCCTTGCTGCCCCTGATTGTGCTCATTTTTTCCTTTCTGTGCCCCCCTTGCTGCCCCTGATTGTGCTCTGTTTTTCCTTTCTGTGCCCCCTTGCTGCCCCTGATTGTGCTCGTTTTTTCCTTTCTGTGCCCCCTTGCTGCCCCTGATTGTGCTCGTTTTTTCCTTTCTGTGCCCCCTTGCTGCCCCTCATTGTGCTAGTTTTTTCCTTTCTGTGCCCCTTGCTGCCCCTCATTGTGCTCGTTTTTTTTCCTTTCTGTGCCCCCTTGATGCCCTGATTGTGCTCGTTTTCCCTTCTGTGCCTGTTTCCCGCCGCTGCGCCCCAGCGGCCCCGCCCCCTCACTGCCCATTCGCTGCCCCATTCCCTGCTCCTCCCTCCCACCTCCCCATTTATGGCGGCCGCTGCGTGGTGAAGAGAGCGACCCCTGACCTTGACTGGTAGGTCGCTCCCCCACCACACAGCTCCGTCTGTGTGCCCTGCTGCTGCCCCTGATTGTGCTCGTTTTTCCTTTCTGTGCCCCCTTGCTGCCCCTGGTTGTGCTCGTTTTTTCCTTTCTGTGCCCCCCTTGCTGCCCCTGATTGTGCTCTTTTTTCCTTTCTGTGCCCCCTTTGCTGCCCCTGATTGTGCTCGTTTTTTCCTTTCTGTGCCCCCCTTGCTGCCCCTGATTGTGCTCGTTTTTCCTTTCTGTGCCCCCTTGCTGCCCCTGATTGTGCTCGTTTTTTCCTTTCTGTGCCCCCTTGCTGCCCCTGATTGTGCTCGTTTTTCCTTTCTGTGCCCCCTTGCTGCCCCTCATTGTGCTAGTTTTTTCCTTTCTGTGCCCCCTTGCTGCCCCTCATTGTGCTAATTTTTTCCTTTCTGTGCCCCCTTGCTGCCCCTCATTGTGCTCGTTTTTTTTCCCTTTCTGTGCCCCCTTGATGCCCTGATTGTGCTCGTTTTCCCTTCTGTGCCTGTTTCCCGCCGCTGCGCCCCAGCGGCCCCGCCCCCTCACTGCCCATTCGCTGCCCCATTCCCTGCTCCTCCCTCCCACCTCCCCATTTATGGCGGCCGCGCGCAGCGGGTGCGCCGCTGGCGCGCCGCTGGCGCGCCGAAGGCGCGCCTAAGGCAAGCCCGTCTGCGCCCGTCCGCGCCGTGACCGCGTCCAGCGCCAGACCCCCTGGTCCGGGCATCCCCCGCGCCCGCCACATCAACAGACGCCGATACGACGCCAGCACCCTCCACGCACTCAACCCCGGAAAAGATCACGCCTGCTACCAGGCCACCCCGAAGCGCACCCAAGGGCCCTTCACCTGCCGGAACTGCAGCTTCGCCAGCACCCGCCCCGCCAAACCACCGCCCAGGAAAGAACCCAACTACCTCAGATGCATCCTACTCAACACCCGCTCCGCCCGCAAACACGCCATCGAACTCTGGGACCTTCTCGACTCAACCTCCCCAGACGTCGCATTCCTGACGGAGACCTGGCTGAATCCCGCTTCAGCCCCCGACATCGCCATTGCCATCCCGGACGGATACAAGATCACCCGCAGGGACCGCACCAACGGAGTCGGAGGAGGCATCGCCATCGTCCACAGGAACACCCTCAGAGTCTCAACCAACACCGACGACACCCTCAGCACCGCCGAACACATGCACTTCCAGATCCACACCGATCCCAACACCACCCTCAGAGGAACCCTCATCTACAGACCCCCCGGACCCCGACCACAGTTCAGCGATTCCATCGCTGACTTCGTCAGCACACACGCCATCGCCTCCACGGACTACATCCTCCTCGGGGACCTGAACTTCCACCTCGAGAACAACAAGGACACCAACTCCACCACCCTGATCGACAACCTCGCCACCCTCGGACTCAGACAGCTCGTGACTACACCCACCCACGCCGCCGGCCACACGCTCGACTCCATCTTTTCCGCAAGCCCACACGTCTCCTTCAACCACACCTCCGAACCCCACTGGACTGACCACCACTGCATCCACTTCACCTACAGAAAGCCCACCACGCACCACCGCACCGAACAAATGCCTCGCCGCTGCTGGAGCAGAGTCACGGAAGACCAGCTAACCACAACCCTCGCCCTGAGCCCACCCGCCGTACCCTCCGACCCCGACACCGCCGCCCACAACCTCAGACAGTGGATCGACGACTGCGCCAACACCCTCGCCCCGCTCAAGAATCCGCCCAACAGCCACACCAGCAAGAAAGCCACCTGGTTCACTGAAGACCTCCAGGCCTCCAAACGAACATGCCGAAAACTGGAGAAGATCTGGCTCCACGAACGGACAGCGGACAGCTACGCCACCCACAAGAGCGCCACCCGCAGTCACCATCACCTCATCAGATCCGCTAAAAGGGCCTCACTCAAAGACCGCCTAGACAACAACGCACACAACAGCAAAGAGCTCTTCAACATCGTGAAGGAACTCTCCAACCCCAGCTCCAACACCAACGACATCCAGCCGTCGCGAGACCTGTGCGACTCACTGGCCACCTTCTTCCACCGCAAAATCGCCGACATCCACGACAGCTTCAACACCACGACCGCCCCGGCAACCACCGAGACCACTGCCCCCACAACCACCAACCGCCTGCTCTCCTGGACCAACATCAACGACGAGGACACCAGCGAGATCATGAACACCATCCACTCCGGTTCACCGCTAGACCCGTGCCCTCACCACATCTTCAACAAAGCCAGTACAGCCATCGCGCCCCATCTCCGGAAAATAATCAACATCTCCTTCGAGACAGCAACCTTCCCGGAAAGCTGGAAGCATGCCGAGATCATCGCCTTACTCAAGAAACCCAAGGCAGACCCCAAGGACCTCAAGAACTTCCGACCCATCTCTCTGCTCCCGTTCCCCGCGAAGGTCACCGAGAAAATCGTCAACAAACAACTGACCCGCTACCTCGAGGAGAACAACATCCTGGACCCTTCCCAGTCCGGCTTCCGCAGCAACCACAGCACCGAAACCGCCCTCATCGCCGCCACCGATGACATCAGGACCCTGCTAGACAACGGAGAAACAGCAGCCCTCATCCTCCTGGACCTATCAGCCGCCTTCGACACGGACTGCCACCACACACTACAAACACGCCTTCACGACGCCGGGATCCAAGAGAAGGCCCTGGACTGGACCACATCCTTCCTTTCCGGCAGAACACAAAGCGTCCGCCTCGCCCCCTTCCGATCCAAGGCCACCAAGATCATCTGCGGCGTACCCCAAGGCTCCTCCCTCAGCCCAACGCTGTTCAACATCTACCTGGCACCCCTCGCCCACGTCGCCCGACAGCACAACCTCAACATCATCTCCTATGCCGACGACACCCAGCTGATCCTCTCCTCACCAAAGACCCTCACACCGCCAAAGCCCACCTCCACGAAGGAATGAAGGCCGTCGCCGAATGGATGAGGACCAGCCGCCTGAAGCTGAACTCGGACAAGACGGAGGTCCTCATCCTTGGTTCCAACCCTTCAGCCTGGGACGACTCCTGGTGGCCAACATCACTGGGAACAGCCCCGCCACCCACCGACCACGTACGCAACCTAGGGGTCATCCTCGACCCCACCCTCTCCATGACTAAGCAGGTCAATGCCGTTTCCTCATCCTGCTTCAACATCCTCCGAATGCTCCGCAGGATCTTCAAGTGGATCCCCACCGAAACAAGAAAAACAGTCACCCAGGCCCTCGTCACCAGCAGGCTGGACTACGGAAACGCCCTCTACGCAGGAACGACGGCTAAGCTCCTGAGACGGCTGCAACGCATCCAGAACGCCTCTGCACGTCTTATCCTCGACATCCCCCGACGCAGCCACATCACACCCCACCTGAGAGACCTGCACTGGCTCCCTGTCAACAAGAGGATAACCTTCAAGCTCCTCACCCACGCACACAAAGCACTCCACAACTCCGGACCAGCCTACCTCAACAGACGACTCAGCTTCTACACCCCCACCCGCCAGCTCCGCTCGACCAGCCTCGCCCTCGCCACAGTCCCCCGCATCCGGAAAACGACCGCCGGCGGCAGATCCTTCTCCCACCTCGCCGCCAAGACCTGGAACACCCTCCCCACCAACCTCCGACAGACCCAAGACCTACTGGCCTTCAGAAGACTCCTCAAGACCTGGCTCTTCGATCAGTAGCAGCACCACCCCCTCTTCCCCCAGCGCCTTGAGACCCTCGCGGGTATGTAGTGCGCTTTATAAGTGACATGATTGATTGATTGATATTTTCAAAACTATTCTAATAATGCAAACATTTCAATAATACATTTGTATCCAGGTTGTCCCAAAGATTGTAAGAGAGTGTTTGTAGAAGTGCTCATGTGTAAAGTGACATTGGAAAAAAAAAAGGTTGTCACATAATAATTTCTAAATTCTTTGCCCACCAGTGACTCAAGTAACTCGGATTTAGCCAATGTCAAAAGCCTGTTTGCAAAAACACATCTTCTGCTCAAAGGCAATGATCCATAATTCAGAAATGGTTGAAGTTCAATCCTGCTATCCCATTCACTAGGATCTTTCTAATAAATCCAGGCTTGGTAATCAATGTCGAAGTTTCAACCCGATTGTCAGTTTGGGAGCTACGCCTGATAGAATTTATTATGATTCAATCATGTTTGCAGTGCAGCATTTCTCTGGGAAGAAAAAAGATGTTGCCTGATTAATTTGGCATCATTACCTTTGCAAATCGCGGGTGCGCTCAATGTTTACCCAGCGGATTAGCACTAACTAATTAATTTATGTGAGATCTATTGGATTACATCCGATATCTCTTTGGATTAGGAGCCTTGGGCCGTTATTTACCAATTTTTGTGGTTGAACCACTATAGGTTGCCCCAATATTCCTCCGCTACCATCCTGATGAAGACCCACATGCAAGGTCTATATTTACCTCTTGCAACAGTCAACATTTGACATTTACATCAGAGACCAATTCACGTTCAATTGTTTTTCTAAAAAGATGCAAGAAAGACTCTTCACTTGCAGGAATCCACCCCTTTCTAAAGTAATAGATATTGCCAAAAGCATAGAATGATCAATCATCTCTACTCAAGCATTGGCCAA
This sequence comes from Calotriton arnoldi, assembly GCA_963921515.1. NCBI lineage: Eukaryota > Metazoa > Chordata > Amphibia > Caudata > Salamandridae > Calotriton > Calotriton arnoldi. Next base: position 580,043 of record CAWUFW010010143.1, read on the forward strand.
TCAAGAGGAACATTCTCCGGTTTCTTTCATAAACGATGATAATACTATTTATGCTTTCAAGTCTAGTAAGGATAAAAGAAGGCAGACTATATGTTCTCGCTGTGGTTCCAGAAATCACATAGGCAATAACCCATCATGTCCTGCTATTGGGAATAAATGTGTAAAATGCAGAAAACTGGGACATTCTCAAGCTGTTTGTAGGTCTCAGGGTGGTAGAACTAATGTCAGGGTACAAAGGGTAGATATCCAGGAGTCCTCCACCAATGTTAATGCTAACACCAATGTTTAAGAGTGCTCCAGTAGAATTTCGAATGTTGTTTTCACTATTGACAGTAATCAGGATAATGTTAAGGTGGAAGATCCGATCTTCCAAGCTGTGATTGATTGCAAACGTCTTCAAGTTATGGCAGATTCTGGTGCCCCCTTCCCTTTCTTGGCTCATAGCACCTTCTATTTTCTATGGCCTGCTACGTTTAAACTTGAAGCCCCAGATATTTGTCCCAAGGCCTTTGGTGACAAAGCTATTGATCTACTAGTTTTCTTTCATACTGTACTGCAAATTTTAGGAAGAAGTCTTTGCACAAAGGTATATGTAGCACTAAAGTGTAAGGATTTGGTTGGGTGGATGAATCTGGCTAAGCTGGGTATCTATTTAAAACCTGGACACAAAAATCCTACTGTTCTTGATGAAATGCCATACTTTCTATTGATTCTGATTTTGACATTTTGCCTAGTATGACTTCCAAGTTTCCCAATGTTTTCAAAGATGAAATAGAAACACAATATAAGATTGAAGAGCAACACCATACCTGTTGTTCACAACGTGAGACCAGTTCCATCAGTGCTTGTGCTGAACTAAAAAAACCTTTAGGAAAAGTAACCAAATAAGGCATACGTATGCCTACTGACTCTTCAGAGTGGGTCTCACCCATTGGTCTTGCTGGAAAAAAAAACTGGAGGCCTCCGTCTATGTGTAGATTTGAGGTAGCTGAATAATAACATACTTATCGATTGCCATCCTTTGCCCCACATTCAGGAGATGTTGGCTAATATAGGGGAACCCAGGTACTTTCCTACCATCGATTTACACTCTGCCTACCATCAGATACCTTTGAATACTGACCCCCCAAGAGCTTACTACTATTTGGTTTGCAGGAGGAGTGCTTTGATTTCCAAACTGGTTTATATGTGTCTGATCAAAAGGTGGATATTACTCTGGAACAAGAAGTCGCATGAAAAGAAACTCCCTTTGTGGACAGAAAGCAAGCAAGTGTTGTTAATGAGGCTGGAATGAGCGTTGAACCCAATGAGGGAGCTTCACCAGGTACTCTTGATAAAGCAATCATGGTTCCCACATCTGGTATGAATTTGGCTGTCTAATCACAGCAAAAAATTTCCAAGATCACTAGGGGGAGTGTTGAAAAGCAACAACTAGATCTAGCTAATGGGAATGAAGTAATCACTGCTGGAGGCTCATCCCCAATTTCCACCACAAGTGCAGCCAATGAAACATCAAATGTGCGATTTGACCCACATTATGAATTGCAGCTAAAATACATTGATAAGGATGGAAGTTTGTATGCTTCTACAAAGATATTTTCTACTTTAAGCCAACAAACAGAAGAAACAGCTTCATGTAATACTGTAAATGCCATTGATAACCAGGAAGAAGTATCTACAGTTTCCTTAAAAGACTCTTATGCTGAGACTAGCCTTGTAAAGCCCTGGATCAGTCATCTTTTTCTGACACTAAATTTGCTGGCATGGTCATTAAATAGGGCAAGGATGACAATATCACTGATGAAGAGGTTGAAACAGCCATGGACATTTCAATCTCAAAAAAGGAGAAAGATGGTGATGATGCTCAAGAGAATGGTTTTGAGGGAAATTACTTGTGTGCACATGATGAAAGGGGTAAACTTAAGGAAGAAAAAGTGTAAGACGCTGTTACCCCTGTGATAAAGAGAAAGACCAAAAAAAGAAATAGAAATTGGACTATAAGTAAAATATGACAATGTCAATTATATTTGAATATTTCCTGATGCTTCTCTTAGGAAGTATTAATGTGAGGTATTTGGGCAATGATCAGGTTTTGATTTTGTAAAACAATAAATATAGATGTAATTATTTTTTACAGGAATGTGCTATTCTAGAACTTTCAAAGGACAAACAATTACAGAGAATGTGGAACTGTGGCCCTTCAATCTGGTCAGCTTGCAATACTGATGGCAATACAGGAATATGCATTTATTTTGTTGTTCAGACTTTTCAATTCAAAAGGTACAATATGTGGTTAAAGGGAGACTACTATGTGGAGATTTTATATAGTTTGGACATTAATTCACCTCATTATTGTGAATTTTTTGGGAGGGGATTTTAGCTGTTACTGAATGTTTAAGATAGAATGTCTTGTTCTACAGTGTACATTGACAGTACCTCCGAATTATTAATATCATTCCAGACTTTCATTTTCAGAATGATTACAAAGTGTTACTCCCTAATGATCCAGAATATACTTGGATTAGTTCCAAATCTTGCACAAAGTTCCACATTGATTTTATATTTGCAAGCCCATCTGAAAAGATAGTTTCAGTAATACTCATTCCAGTTTTCTTTTCAGACCATAACCTGATTACAATTGGTGTGTCCATAGCTGAGATACCGCTTAGAGGAAAAGGACTGTGTAAACTAAATATTCATTCACTCCATAACATCGCTACTTATGGAAAGTTTAGGTATCATTACCAGAATTGGCAATCACTAAACATTATTTTTCCCTCAATAAGTGAGTGGTGGTAGGGCATTAAGATCTGGGTATGGTCAGTCTTTATTTGTGATGGAACTAGGGTTGCTAGAGCAAGAAAATGCAGAATCAACCATTTACACATCCGGCTCCAGAATTTGTCCAAACTTTTAGAGTATGGGTCTGATGTGCAAGCTAACATAATATTATCAAGCAGAAAATATCTTCATTGTACAATGATTTTACCAAAGGTCTGATTCTCCTCAGTAGAGCTCAATTCTTTGAAGAAAATGAGACCTTCTCTAGATTCTTCTTTCTGAAGCTGGTGGGAGAATTATAGATGCCATGTTGGACTCACAGGGTAACAAGCAAACCACAACTGAAAGTATTAAAGAATGTCTGCATAGCTTCTATAAAGAACTTTATAGCCCTAAGGAATCAGACAATGCGACTGTGAATTTTTTCTTGCAAAATGTGCAGTTGTTGTTGCCGAAGAAGACAAGGAAGATCTAGAAAGGGATTTTGTGATTGAAGACATAGAAAAAGCTATTGTTAGACCTGGCCAGCAAAACGACCTTGTTTTGCTGGCTTAGGAATCAAGCACGGTTGGCACTGCCGTTCAGTGTCAAAGCCCTGAGCTGATCATGTACATACTGCGGGGCAGTGTTTATATGATTGGCTAATTCAAGTTAGCTTTAAGTCCCTTGTCATGGGGTAAGACCAATGCCAGGGGCATGTAGCTCGAATCTGCCTCTGTGGGCCTGCCTCGAAGGCTGTGCCATCCACGGAGGTAGCTCATCGATGGTGCCAAAGGTTTGCCCTGGTGGGTCCTGTGCACACGGGTTGCTGTTATTCGACTTGCTGTTTACAAAGCTTGCTTGCCAAGGTTCTGCATGTCTTTTGCTATATCCGAGTTCTCCCTAGTGACAGGGTGCGGTGTTGGGAAGAGATTCGGCAGGTGTGTGTATGTGTTACATGCAAGAGTCATGAATGGCACTGCATGGTGTGTTCAATATGATGGGGCCTGTTTCTTGCATTAGATTAGCATGAGGGGATGTAGGGAGGGGCCGTCTAGCATTGTTTCCTACGGGAAGAGTAGTAACGGTATGGTGTTCGGTATCGATGAGTTCGTAGTGGCGGATTCTCTCCAGCAGTGGGAGTGGGCTTGACATTATGGTGGTGGAAATGTCACTTTGTGGAAGTGGGCATTTCGATGTGCGTGGCTCTGTGTGCCTCGCGGCCTGTCTCTTAATTCACACTTGAGTGCTAGGGGGATAGCCACATCTGTGCATTCCTGATAGAGGGCCATAAACTAGTGGTTCATGGGAAACTGCAGACCTCTGACTCTGAAGGGCCTGTCTGGGACTGTTATATGGGGGTGGAATTGACTCCTGCATTCCAAAAGGCAGGGTATTGGCCCTACTAAAGATTATGATCAAACCTCTGGGGGTAGGATGGCAAACAGGACAAAATTTAGAGAGGGCCTGTGCATTTCACAGGTGGCCCTTTGAACTGATCGTATCTTCGAAGGCCATGGTGAATATAACTATAGGGGCTTCGGTCTCCAAAAGTAGAGACACTTTTGGATTTGGAACCATACTACGCTGGTTCAATACTGGGATATTGATATGAGAAATCATTAGGCCAGGAGAGACTGCAACTGGACTATCCACAAACTCGTAGTGGCTTGGAGCTTGTTGTGCACCAAGAAGGGGACTTTCACTTGGTTGATTTTGCCTGGATGTTGCTGGCCAGCAGCTAGTGCCAACTGTCATGGCCTGGGTCTCAAAGTACTCTCTGTGGGAAGGTGATCTGGCCTCCTGTCCACGAGATCCCAGGGACTGTCTCCACAGGATCATACTGGGCGCAGCGGAGACAGGTGGAAGTGATCGTGATTGTGACAAGGACCGTCCTGACATACACCATCATCTCTCTGTGCAAGAGAGGTGTGTGTACAAAGATAAGCAGCCATCTGAGGTGCCGGGATGTGAGGAGTTTGAGGAATGCAGGTGAAGCTTGCAGAGTCCAAGGGACCAGTGCTTGCAACCAAGGGGACCTGTGCTTGCTTGTGCTCTGGAGCATGTGCTGTGTGAGGGGTGTCGGGAGAACCTGGGCCGGGAGCTGAGACTGTCTTCGGCCTCCAGCTTGGAAGGAAGACAGTGCCTGACATGACAGCCTCGCTCCAAGGTCGTTGGCTGCTTCTCCCGTGACCCATGCCACAGGGTGCTTTGTTTTGGAAAACATCGAGACGAAACCCAAGGGGTTTCGTGTGCCTTGTGGGCATCTGCAGCTGTCTGTTGAGGGTCTACGGTAGGTCACACCTTCACTTGAGGGGAAAACATTTCTCCAGACTGGGAGTGTACCAGCTTCCTGGGTCACAACCTTTTATCTACGGGGGGTAATTGATCCCACCCTTGTGCAGATGCCATTGGGCGCCTGTAGGTCTAATCCGGATGGACGAACCTAAGTAACAGTTTCTTTCCATAGTAGGTGATTCTGACTGTCTAGTCAACAGGGTGCCAGCAGGGGCAACATGTATCATTGGCTGTTGGAGTTGCAAGAATGAGGGGCTGGCTCAAGAGGCATAGTCAGAGACTAGAGAGTTTTTGATATTCTGTAATGGGAAAGTCTGACAATTGCATCTTGAGCGGCATTAACCAGCAACGAACCCGCCCCCTATTATCAAAAACGTCCCCACAATTGTGCTGGTTTGATACTGCCTGCTCTAAGGCTTTATCACACATTTGTATAGCCCTGAAAGAGGTCCCGAGAAATATACAGATTGTACGATCTTTGTGGGTAAGCTATAAATTAGCAAGACAGACAAGACTGAAAAATTTGAAAGAAAAATCTTGGGGAAAATCTACTCCAAGCCTCGGAACGAAATGATAATATTGGATTTTGGAAAATAGTGAATGCTCCCTTATTTGAAGAGTCAGAGGACCCGTCCCTAGAGGTACATATGGAGGAAGCGGGTTGGGTTAACTGTTTCCAAAAAACCTTTCAGAGTAATGAAGGGTCTAGTAACAGAGCAGATTACCACTCATCGGTCCACACCTCCAGTATGATTTTCGAGATAACAGAAGTAAATCTAGCCTTGCAGCAGTCAAAAACCCTGAAGGCTACGGGTCCTGATGGGGTCCCCATTGATATTTTCTGAACAAACACTTCAATATGGGGCCCCTATTAACAAATGTTTTTAATTCAATAGCTAAAGCCGGCCCCCAAATTCTTGGACGCACTCAGTAATTATCCCAATTTGTAAGAAGGGAGATAGTGCCAATCCTAAGCACTATAAGCCTATCTCTTTAATAGACAGCACGGCTAAATTCATGGGACGCCTTCTCCTAAATAGGCTAGAAGACTGGGTAGGAGAAAAGAACATCCACTCCAAAGTACAATACGGCTTTAGGAAAGGGAAAAGCACTATAAACCCGTGCCTTAATCTAATGCTAGTAGCGGCTAAATACACTCTAGTAAAACAAGCGCAACTCTGTATGGCTTTTATGGACCTCTCGGCAGCTTTTGACTGTGTGGCCCACAGTAAGTTGTGGTCTATTATGGAGAGTATGGGCGTTGAGTCTCTGATTATCACTTTTATTAGGCAGCTATATGGGGAAGCTACAGCCAGCGTGAAGTATGGGAAGCAAGCGGAGTGCACAAAAAACCTTAATATTGAAAGAGGTGTAAGATAGGACTGCGTCCTTGCCCCCTTTCTATTCGACTTTCTATGAATAACCTTGAAGCCGTATTAGTGGAGAGCGTAAAGGATGTTCCTTATGTGGAGCCAGCCCCCTGCCTCTGCTCCTCTATGTTGAGGATGCTTTGCTTATGGCGAGTACTCTAATGGCTTTGCAGAGACTCATAGAGGAGTATATATGCTTTATGGATACCCTGGACTTACATGTGAATGAGTCCTTACTATTGGGGCTGGTCAGAAAAAACCCTCAAGGTATTTTATAGGGGCAACTAGAATAGAATTGGTAGATAATTTTATTTATTTGGGTGTCTGCTTTGACCGCAAATTAAACTGGAAAGATATGGGGCCAGATGTACGACCCTTTTTTGCGGCCGCAAACGGGAGAACCTCCCGTGTGCGGCCGCAAAAAAGGGTAATAGCATGTACAAATGCTATTTTGCGAGTCACTGACTCGCAAAATAGCATTTGCGACTCCTGCTATTAGGAAGGGGCGTCCCTTCCTAATAGCGAGTCAACATGCTATGTACTAGTGTTTTGCGACCTCATTTACGGCCGCAAAACACTCGCAGTTTGCCACCTACTTCAAGTAGGTAGTAAACCACTCGCAAAGGGGAAGGGGTCCCCAGGGGAGTATGTTGGAAAATATTTTTTAAGAGCAGGCAGTGGTCCCAGAGACCACTGCCTGCGCTTAAAAAAAAGAAACTGAAAAGTTTCATTTTTCTTTTTTAAATGCACCCGTTTTCCTTTAAGGAAAACGGGCTGCATTTAAAAAAAAAAAGCTGCTTTATTACAAAGCTGTCCCAGACATGGTGGTCTGTTGAGCCTAGCAGGCCACCATCCCTGGGAGGGCTGTCATTCCCAATGGGCTCGCAAATTGCGAGAGGCTCATTAATATTAATGAGCCTCGCAATTTGCGACCCCATTAGGAATCGCAAACAGTGTGAAATATACTGCTTTGAGTTCTATACCCCTACTAGAGATCTGAGGTCAGCTTCTCAGTATCTTGCCCGGTTACCTCGTGTCCGTCGTCAAAGAATGGGGGGCAGATCTCTTGCATTTCGGGCAGCCACTGCCTGGAATTTGTTGCCCTTCTCGCTGCGTAACACCCATGATCTTAGACTTTTTAAAAAACAGCTCAAAACACTTCTGTTTTAACCTGCGATTCTCTTTCTAGCTGCACCTCAAGGCTCGCGCCGGGACACTCCTGGGAGTATCTGAGCGCGTTATAAACTTCATTAACATAACATAACATAACTGTTGTACATCGGAAATTGCGCTTTGCAAATTGCGACTCGCAAAAGAGTCGCAATTTGCGATGCGCAATTTTCTTGGTCGTACATCTGGCCCACGGTTGCAAACAGAGCCAATTTTATGGAAGTACTGCCGGGATTTTTTGATTTTCTAAAAAACTAGGCTCCAAACCAATTCCGGAAATGTTGAAGATCTATTCAGCAAAGGCAAAAGCTATTGCCACATACGGAGCTGCACTGTGGGGTACTGTGAATATAGAAGAGATACAACTCAGGCAGGATGCTTTCTGTAAAAGAATTTTAGCCACACCCAGCGCTTGTTCAAACTCTATCTGTCAAGGTGAATTGGGTCTTCCTTTCGTTAGTAACGTGATTAAATTTGCCACGTTATTAATGTGGCATTCGATATAGAAAAGGGAATGTATAATACTTAACCAATCAGTGGTAAGCGATATTTTAAAAATGGACCACGCTTCGAGAATACCATGGTTGGGTTACATAGGGCCTGTTTTGGCATCATTGGGTTCACGTGAATTGTATGATTCCCCATCTGTCTGTGCTCCTTCCCATGGGCTAAAATTAAAGAACTCTTTTTAAATAAAATGGTTAGTGATAGAGCAGCCTTAGACAGGGACAAAAGCACAGTCACTTTATATCAAGCACTACCCTCTGCGATTCACAATTCGCTTTTCTATTTGGGTAAGGTATACAACCCACAACACGGGGTCACCTTGACACATCTTCGCTTAAACCCTATCCTGCGAACGATAGGATTTCCGGCAAATATTTATTCATTAAATCAGCTCCCACCTTGTATATGTGACAGTAGGTCTACACAATCTAATATGAACTTTTTATTTTTTTGTTCTTTTTATAGCCAAGAAAGGAAAAATATATTATCCTGTGTTCAAGTGCTGCATCATATTCAGCAGTTAGGTGACTTTTATCTTTGTTTTAGCCTTGCATCCTTCCTTTGGACAGTTATAAATCATCGGCGTTCTCTTTGATTATGGTGATTTAGCATTTGGACCTCTGCTCATATTATTATACCTGTCAGTGTAGAACTTGACCATAAGTCCCTTGAGGTAGCTGGCAGGGATAAATATGTATATTGTGCATTTTATATAATCTGTCTCTGTTTTTTATGGATTGCTTATTGCGCTTATTAATCCTATTAGTTGTTTATACAACTTATGTTTAAGGCATTGGAATGGATTCTTCTTTTTTTTGGTGTATGGCTATGGATTGTACCCAAACTACTCTTGAGTATATTTTATAGGATATTTATTTGCTGTACTATTCTACTTTTATGCACTTAATTGATGTGAAAATAATGCTGCTTGACTGACTGACAATTGCATATAACTGGGAAGTGTATATACAATGTGTTTTACGTTTTCATTTCAATAGAGGTGTTTTGACAATTGCGTATATCTGTAGAGTGTATACACAATGTGTATCTCGTTTTGATTTCAGTGTGCATGTGTAATATAAAGACAAGTCTTTTCATAAATACGGTGTGGTGTCTTTTTGTGGTGAACACAGTGTGTTGTGAGGAGGGGTGCTGGGCCAACACTTTACACTCGAGCCCTGAGGATAAGCTTGACTGCTCGGTGCCAAGCTACCATAGGGTGAGCACAGGTTATTGGACAAGTGTATCGTACTCATTCTATTTGGAATGGTGGGTTCTGACTTACTGTGATGTGTCTCGAAAACTACTGGGTCTAACAGGGGGTACAGTTGGAACACCGCGGCCTTAGCCATGCATGTTCCAGCTATGCAAGTGCAACAGAGCTTGCCTTAACCACGCATATGCCTTAACCACACATATGCGTGATTAAGGCAGTGCATGGTCTAGCTGCTGGCTGCTGTGGTGAAGGCATAGGCAGGAAGACGCCAGGAAGAAAGCCAGAGGACATGCTGAGGTAAGTGGGGCTGGGCTGTGGGGTAGTTTTCAGGGCTGGGGGGTCGGGGTAGTTTTGGGGACAGAACGGGGTGGGGCTCAGGGGTAGTGTATGTAAAGTGACAAGTTTGTAGGCCTCAGGGCAGGGGAAGGGGTATGGGTAGTCAGGGTAGTTTTTAGGGCTGAGGGGGGCAGGTTACGTCTCAGAGCAGTGGAAGGGGTTGGGGAACTTTTAGGGACAGTGCGGGTGGGGGATCGGGGTAGTGTATGTAAAGGGGCGAAGTTTTAGGCTTCAGGGCAGGGTAGGGGATAGGTTGTCGGGGTAGTTTTTAGGGCTGGGGGTCGGGGTAAGTCTCAGGGCAGTGGAAGGGGTTGGGGTACTTTTAGGGACAGGGTGGGTGGGAGGGGGGCGGGGTAGTGGCAAGCTTAGCCACGCATACCCCCTTACCATTCATGCCTTTACCACGAAATTGCATGGTAAAGGCATTCGTGGTAAAGGAATGCATGGTTAAGTCGCATTTGTGGTTCAGGCTGCGTGGTAGAGGTACACGTGGTTTAGCCGTGAGTGCCTCTATCATACAACCATCTAACAGCTATGGAAGGGGAGAGCCCCTGGTTCACATGGTTTACCTGTAGATTTTTATGCTACCTTTTGGGATGCAGTAGATTCTGATTTACTGGAAGTATATAAGAATTCTATGAGGAAAGACCTGCTCCCAAATTCCCTGAGAGGGGATATATATATAGCTTATCTATAAAAAGAAAGGTGGCAGAACTGATGCTAAAAACTGGCGTCCAATCAGTCTTCTTAATGTAGACGTTAAAATCTTGTCTAAAACTTTGTTCCTTCTTTTGAGGCCTGTCATTTCCACAGTTATTGAATAAGAACAAACGTGGTGTACCAGGGTGCAAAACTTCTGACAATCTATGTGTAGTTAGAGTTGTCCTATCATATGTGAAAGACTGTGGTTTATCACTGTATTTACTTAACTTAGACCAGGAAAAGGCATTTGATAGGCTGAACCACCCTTTTATGTTCAAGGATTTACAGCACATGAATTGTGGCCCTAAATTCAGGTCATGGATTACTTTATTGTGCTCAGATTGTGCCAGTAAAGTCATGGTCAATGACACATTAACTAACCTTTTTACCATTTTGTTAAGAGTAAGGCAGGGATGCCCTCTGTCCCCCCTCTTGTTCATTTTGGTCATCAAACCCATTATTGCAACTCTGAGGGCTGATAAGCTGATTAAAGGGATTCTTGCCCCAGGAGGAATGGATTGTTCTGTCACTGCTTCTGCCTATATGGATGATGTATCTGTTTTTTGTTCAGACATCATTTCAATCCAACAGGCTTTGTGGCATTGCAGTAGGTTTTATTTGCATCCTCATCACAAATTAACCTTGCAAAGAGTGAGACTGTGTATGTTAATTGGAAAGAAGACAAGATTGACTGGGGCCTTAAAGTGGTTCAAGGTCGCATCAAAGTTCTTGGCCTGGTTTTGGTTGAGGCTGGTAGTCTGCAAAGTTGGTCGTAAAGTATGTCCCACGTCAAGGAAAAGATCACACTTTGGAGTCAATCAATCAATCAATCAGGTTTCTTGTAAAGCGCGACTATTCACCCGTTTCAAGGCGCTGAGTGGGGGTGGGTGGATCTGCGGTTCAGTCGAACGGCCAGGTCTTGATGTACTTCCTGAATTGAGACAGAGATGGTGATTGCCTGAGATGTAGAGGCAGGGAGTTCCAGGTCTTCACAGCAAGGTAGGAGAATGATCTTCCTCCAGCGGTGGTCTTGCTGATCCGTGGGATGGTGGCCAGGGCCAGTTGGATGGAGCGGAGATGTCTGGTGGGTGTGTGGAAGGAGAGGCGGTGGTTGAGTTATGCAGGTCCGGCGTTGTGGAGGGCTTTGTAGGCATGCATGAGGAGCTTGAAGGGAATTCTTTTGTTGATCAGGATCCAATGGAGGTCAATCAGGTGACCGGTGATGTGGCTGTGGTGGGGGATGTTCAGGATGAGTCTGGTATAGGCGTTCTGGATGTTGTGCAGTTTCTTTAGGAGTTTTTGGGTGGTGCCGGCGTAGAGTGCGTTGCCTTAGTCCCATCTGCTGCTGACCAGCGCATGGCTAACAATTCTCCTGGACTCGGTGGGGATCCACGTTAAAATCTTCCAAAGCAGGAGGAGTGTGTGGAAGCAGAAGGGCGAGGCAGCGTTGATTTGGTGGTTCATTGAGAGTGAGGACTCCCAGATGATGCTGAGGTTTCGTGCGTGGTCCGTGGGTGTTGGGGGGTTCTGAGCACTGCAGGCCACCAGGAGTCATCCCATGAGGAGGGGGTGGGGCCCAGGATGAGAACTGCAGTCTTGTCTGAGTTGAGCTTGAGGCAGATGTCCGTCATCCAGGTGGTGACTGCCTTCATCCTGTTGTGGAAGTTGCTCTTGGTGTCTGTGGGTTCGTCCGTGAGGGAGAGAATCAGCTGGGTGTCGTCGGTGTAGGAGGCGATGTTGAGCCCGTAGCTTCTGACGATGGCTGCAAGTGGGGCCATTTAGGTGTTGAAGAGGGTGGGGCTCAGGATGAATCCCTGGGGCACTCTGCAGCTGAGCTCTGTGGGTTCTGAGTAGAACTGTGGAAATCTCACTCTCTGTGTTCAGCCGGTGAGGAAGGAGCGGATCCATTCTAGGGCTTTGTCGTGGATGACGGTGTCATGGATTTGCACACAGGGTGTGGTGGAGACGGTGTCGAAGCAAGCTAAGGGAGGATGAGGGCTGCGGTTTCGCCTCAGTCGAGAAGGGTGCAGATGTCATCTGTATCATTGAGGAGAGTGGTCTCGGTGCTGTGGTCACTCACTATGACTAGTAAAATTCTTGATGCAAAGACAGAATTTCTCTCAAGCCTTCTGTATGTTGCTCTTGTTTTTCCTCATCCCCCAAAACTGCCTGATACTAATACAAAGGTGGGTTTGTCCAATTCATTTGAGGAGGAAAGCAAGAGAAAGTGGCTCGTGTTTCCATGTTTAAACCTGTAGTTTTGGGTGGCAAGAATGCTCCAAACATTGACCTCAGATTACAATCCTAGTTTTTTTGCAACATGATAAAAGGGAGTATTTATAATAACAAGGAAGAAAGTAACTGGTCCTCTTTACCAGTTTTTTGGTTGAATGTTCTGTTATGCAGAACATGGGGCATGGCAGTGTCTAACAGAGTTCCTCATTCAGAATCCTGCCCTTTTGTTTACTTTTATGTGAGAAAGTTCATTAAGAAGCACAATTTAAAAGGGATTCCTTTGGGCCTGATTTCGCCCAAGCTTATTCACAAAGCAGTCACTGGGGAACAGACACAGCTACCAGTTAGAGCGTTAGACCTGTCAGCCTAAGGGTGGTGCTCCCCCTGACTTTGTGCCTTTCTCCTCCATTTTTCCTAACCTTGTTTTTGCTGGCCTTAGGACTCTGATCACCTTACCACTCCTAACCAGAGCCAAAGTGAATGTGCTCTCTCCTCTAAACATGGTAATATAGACTTATCCCTAATTGGCATATTTAATTTACCTATAAGTCCCTAGTAAAGTGACACTACATGTACCTAGGGCCTGTAAATGAAACACTACTAGTGGGCCTGCAGCACTGGTTGTGCCACCCACTTAAATAGCCCTTCAAACATGCCTCAGGCCTGCCACTGCTGAGCCTGTGTGTGCAGTTTTAACTGCCATTTCGACCTGGCAAAATAAACCTTTTGCCAGACCCCAACCTTCCTTTTTAATACATATAAGCCCCCCTGGGTTAGGCTCTGGACAGCCCAGAGGGCAGGGTACAATGTATTTAAAATGTAGGACATGTACTTTTAAGTTTAAAATGTCCCGGTAGTGAAAACCTCTTAAATTTATTTTTCACTACTGCAAGGCCTATCTCTACCATGGGATGACATTGGAGCTGACTTATTACCTTTTATAAGTGTAATTTCCAAATGGGAAGAAATAACCAGTTCAAGGGTGGTGTCTCTGAAATTACAATTTATAATCCTATTTTATGGTGCACTTGGATTTTAAATTGCCATTCTGAAAATGCCACTTTTAGAAGGTTTACATTTGCTTGCCTTATCCATTTGGTTCCTGCAGCTGGCCTCTTGTCACATGACTGGGTGTAGTTGGCAGTGGGGCTTTGTGTATTCCTTCTAGACAGCCGCACACATGGGAGCTTAGGTGTGATTGGATGGGCCATCACTGGCAGGATGGGAGGGAGGAGCTGGGCCCAGCCTCACTTACACCTCATAGGCTGTGTCATGTCTACACACGAAGGGGCTGCATAACCCCTGTAGTTAGTCTGGAGCAAAGGCAGGGAAGGCAAGATGCCAAGGGACTTTAAAGGGAAACCTCTAGAAGCTTCTCCTCCACTTCAAAAGCATTACTCGGTATAAATACTGGACTTTAGTACACTTGTGGACCTGTGGATACTCTGCCAGGAAGAAGTACTGCTGTGCTTCACAGCTCTTTGGAACCAACACATCGCCATACTGCTGCATCTCCAATGTCAGACTTTCTATCGCAAGCCCTGTCAACAGGAACATCGATAACGATACAACAGGACCTTGCACAGCAGCCTTATTGCATCTCGGAACCAACACGTTGCTTCGGCTACGCAGCGCATTCTCGACACGGACCCTCACAACGAGGATTTAAGGTACTTTGTTCAGTGAGCATAACTGGGTCCCTTTAACAGGGCCACCCTCCATTGTGATCGGCCTGAATTTGTGACTTTGTCCAGGTCTGACACAACCAGATTTTCACATTTGGAGCTTTGTGCGTTTTGGTGCTACTTTCTCTAAAAACTTTAAAATTCAATATCTGCAGTTCTAATAATTGGCTTTTTGTTGTTTTGGTCTTGTTTTATCTATTAAAAATCAATCTATTTTTCTGATAGTGTTGCACACTCCTTTATGGTGTTTTTTAACTGTGATACTGTTTGAAGTGTAGTACAAATACTTTATTATACCTTGCCTCTAAGTTAAGCCTGACTGCTCTGTGCCAAGCTGCCAGAGAGTTAAGTACAGGTTACTTTGGGGTTTTCTTGTGCCTTACCCTGACAAGGATTGTGGTTGACGCTTGACCAGGGCTGTCACCCCAGTCAATCAACAACCCCATTTCTTACACAGTGGCTTTTCAGATCAGACTTCAAAAGCAATTTGTGGAAATGTACGGTACCTGTTTAATATTCATCGTGACCTGGCACTGTCCATGGTACATGGTTACCTGCCTTTCTGTCTCTTTTAAATCAGAGAAGAAGTTCTAGAGCCCGTTTTTGTGCCAGGAAGGGATGTCTCTCAGAGGCATCTTGTGACTACCTTGTTTGGTATGCCCTACAGCACAGAAGGTATGGAATTTGGCAGGGGTATGGCTATGATCCCTAAATGCAGATGTTATCTTTTCCAAGGAAGTTGTGGTTTTCGGTCTGATCAGATCCAGCTCTCCATGCCAAAAAAGTTTGGATCATTGTGTATTGCTTCAAAGATGCTCTATGGAGAGGCAGGAATCTCTTGATTTATCACCTCAAGTGATTTATGCGCTAGCACGTTATTTGGAACAAGATTATATGTGCACAACATATTAAATAAGGGCAAGGAGAACACTTATTCAGAATGGTGTTGGGATCACCTTGGTGATAGGAGTTTCCTGATTTAAAGTTTTTTAAAAGACATAAGTTATTTGATATGTTTCTTGGTTTATTAATTTCATTTTATCCCACATGTTTTAATGTTCTTGCTTAAGTTTCTTTTAAATTCAGAATACAATACCATCTAGATGTAAACCTGGTGTAGAGCTTGGCACTGTGTGCGGTTTTCACCTGGTCAAATATCAGGCCAGCTGAAACAAGGTTTGGATTACATGTATTCTGCCCTTATAAATGAATAAATGTTTTTGAAAAAATGTTCAAAAAAAGAAAGAAACCGATTCTAGGTTGCTTGTGTTCCAGTTCACGCGGGACTTGCCATGGCAGTTTGGGCTGGACTGTTCCCAATGGAACGGGTCAGGATTGATTTGTATATAGCTGGGTCCTAACTGAAGTGGCATGATTTGCAAAATAACGATAGGCAGGGATGCGGCCCGAGTAAGTATCAGTGGCCGAGATTTATTCAAGCATTCCATCCATCACTTTTTGTATACTTTAGTATGTCGACCTGAGTGGGACGGGTTTGGCTAGACGTAGGTCCCTGCACACTGTGTCGCTGGGACCAAGATATACCCAGCTGTGTGTTGCTTGTGTTCCTCTTCATAGAAGACAGGACTTGGCAGTTTGGGCTTGACTGTTCCCATTGTAGCAGAGTTAACACTGATTTTCCTATTATTGATGCGGCCCAAGTAATTTCCAGTGGCTGAGATTAATTCTAACATTTTATCAATCACTTTTTGCATACTTCATGGTCTCAAAGGGCCTGGCTGCAGATGGGCTATTACTGCTCACCCAGTACACCGCCATTAGGTGTCATTTCACAGACTCAAGGAGCCTAGCTGAGGAGGGGCTAGTAACATCTGCCATGTACACAATCATCAGCTGCTAGCTTCACTGGCTCAAACGGCCCAGCTGTAGAGATGCTAGTACCGCCTGCCCACCACACTACTACTGAGTGAAGGCTTCATATTCTCAAGGTGCCAGGTTCTGGAGGCAATAGTACACAGTACACCACCAAAAGTTGCAAGCTTTATGGGCGAGAGAGGCCCAAGCTGCTGAGCAGCCAGTTCCGTACACCAAGTATACCAGTTGACAGACTTAAGGGGCCTAGCTGCAATGGGGCCAGTACTGACCGCCTGGTACATCACCATCAGGTGCAAGCTTTTGGACATTAGGGACCCAAATGAGGAGGTGTTCAACTGGTACACCAGCTCGGGTTCCAAGCATCGCTGACTCAAGGGTCTGGCTGCTGAAGTGGTAGGATTCCCACTCAGTGTACCACCAGTGGGTGCAAGCTTGACAAACTCAAGGGGCCCGGATGCAGAAACACAAATACCCCCCGCCAGGTACATCACCACCAGTTGCTAGTTTCAGAGACTTGCGGGGCCTGGCGGTGAAAGTACTAATACCACCAACCTGGTAGATCCTCACTGGGTGCAAGCGTCACAAAGTCAAGGAGCATGGCTGCAGATTAGCTAGTCTGTCCACCTGGTACACTACCGTTAGGATGAAGCTTCATAGACTGAAGTGGCCCAGCTGCAGAGGTACTAGTATCACAGACCCAGTATTCTACCACTGGGTTCAAGCTTTATGTAGTCTAGATGCCCGGCTGTGGGGGCTATAGTACCGTCCACCCAGTATACAACATCAAACGATGCAAGCTTCATACTCTAGTGGGGCCCAGCTGGCTGAGGTGGTGCTAGTACCCACCACCTGGCACACCCAAAGGCGGTACCACCAGGCTCCAGTCTATCTTGCATATCTACACCTGGGCAAGCTTCACAGACTGAAGAGGGACTGCCATCTGCCAGGTCTGCAGACCAAACCCTGCTAAACATGGCCAAAGTCTGTCTGCAATTTGAGTCAAATAGCCAAAGAGGGTGGGGTTCAGGGACTGGCCGCAGGTTTGCCAGTTTCCAAACCCTGATGCCCGAATATGCAGTTTAAACCTGTGAGACCATCAGTCTCACCCTCACTGCAGACAATGAAAGGCCATGCATTGTGATTGTTAAATGCATTTGAAGGATGGGTTGAAGGGACTGTCCAGGGGCCACACCTTTCACCCCACCTTTCGCTGCACACTGTCAAAGGCTATTCATTGACAATAGTGCTCAGTTCCTGGCCTGCGAGGCCCTGCTCTCTACCCCTACTTCGTGCAGTCGAAGTACACAGTGAAGCTGTTGACTTAGGTTTGAGAACAGCTTCTGCATACACTATCCCTGGTGTAATCAAGATACAGGGCCTACCATAAAAACCTAATATGGAGTGTACACCTGATTCACTTGTCTACAAGCAATATCCTGTAGTGGTTAATTTGTCTACAAATGTTTTCTACATTGATGGTAGGTATTCCCTACATGTTGTAGCCAAAATGTGTCCACAACAATGGTCAGAATTTAACTAGGTTGATGTGAAAAAACATTTCTATGTTGAATTTGACTAAAAAGCAACTAAACCCATTAACAAAAAACACAAGGTTAAAGTGAAGTTATGGTACGGTTTGCTGAAAACTCCATAAGGTACATTTAGAAAAAAACCTCTGAAATTCACTGAAAAAGCCACAGTGAAAATGTAGTCTTGCACTGTTTTTGACATCACATACTACATCACTCATGAAATGTTAAGTGGCATCATTGATGACATCGCTGATGAAATCTCAAATGGCTTTATAGTTATACTTACTAAGAAGGGTTTTCAGCAGGTCACCTTCATCCATTGATCTGTTCAACTGTCATTCACATAGTGTTTCTTCCCACCACAGCATAAGACAAGGTCCATGGGTCAGCCCACTAAGGCCATTTGCTCCTTTCTCCGTGAGAGTTAGCATTCTGCCCGAAAACACTGTTGTACATCAGAGAGAAGATAGTGCCTTTCAGGGTCAAGAGCCTGTGGCTTGTTTTGCATTAATTACGTTTACTGATTTTTGGGTTTGATATGGCCATTTTTTTATGTTTTTCAAAACTTAATTTCAAAATCACTGAAAGACATTGGCCAATATGAAGGCATGTATGCCCGCGCAAAGGAGGCTATCTTGAATGTTTTTATAGAATTTTATTTCCCCAAATATTCCAAGGACACCTGTGCATCCACACGTGTGTGCATAGATGGTCAGCCATTTATATTGACTGTTTTTGTAATAAAGCTTTGTAAAAACATCACAAATTGGCAAAGTCAGGAGGCAAGCAGCCAACAACACATCAACTGGCTTTGATGATGCCTTTTTTAAATATAAATGTGTGCAGCGATGAAGATACAAAATGACTGTCTTGCTACACAGAATATTTACTTGGAGACTTGGTATACAGGTTACACTGACATTTTTTGGCAGATTATAGAATAATGGTGGTTGTAACAAGAGAGGAAACAGGACTGTGCAAAGATGCAGAATGTCATTACGTGGAAATCCTGTTTTCTTTTTTAAAGTTACCAAAATGAGGGAATTTCATGTGAGGGATGTTAGAAATGGGGTTTCTGGTTGGCTAGGGTATGCACCTAAGCCAGGCAGAACCCACCACCTTAGTCAGGGCAAGGGAGTTACACACCTAGGATAACCTCTGCTCACCCCCTTGGTAGCTTGGCAGAGCAGTCAGGCTTATCCCAGAGACAATGTGTAAAGCATTGGCGCAGCGCACACACACACCAGTGACACACTAGGCACACCACAAAAAGAGACTCCACACAAGGTATATAAAAATATCCTTTGTATTATACATAAAGCACATTAGACCACAATCAAATAAATCACCTTGCCAACTAGGCAATTGTCATAAGAGTACATAGATCATCAACCACATAAATCATTTTGCCAACTAGGCAATTTTCATAACAATACATTTAGCATGATACCGTAAATATCCTGGTATAGGTCATAGATCACTTGTAGTGCACTGAAGGAAATACTAATAAGGTGCACTGGTCATAAAGAAAACATTATACAAACCACATTACTGCACACAATGATCAGTTCCTGAATCCAACACTTAGGGCAAGAATTGCAGGTTATTAGGGTATCCATGAATCACCACTCATTATTGCACAGAAATCCCTTTGTAACTAAATGCATTCGTGGCCCTGCAACCCAGCTGGGCGTGCTGGCAAAATACCAGCCAGTCGCAACCGGCTCGACCCTAACAATGCAGCCTGGATGGAAGCCGGAGCAACTCAGGTCTGCCACCTGGTGCTAGCACTACCGTGCGGGGGCTTGATTGTGCCCCTTCTCTCTCTCAGCTCCTACTGGCAGTGGCCTTTCTGTCGTGAAGCACGGCGGTGAGGCTCCTGGTGATCAGAGAGTGTCCTCGCTTGTCTCTGTACTCGGTATGGCGACCTGCTGGAAGGGGCAGCGGCTTTCCTCCTCTTACACCCCAGGCTTCCGCAAGTCGCTAGGCAACGCCTGGTGATCTCTTCAGGTTTTTGGAAAAAACACCCAGGTCTCAGCCTCGAGCTTGGGCCAGCGGCAGTGTGCTGATTCAGAAAATGTGCCCAATAATACTCGGGGCCTCCAGTAATCATGAAGCGCTCCTCACACGCTTTCCCCTTTTTCTTTTTATGGCAAGAATCAATTAAGGGGGGGAGTGCCCTTCAGGCAACACACAGTGCTCCCCACGCACTGGCTAAAAGCACATGCTAGTGTCCCACAATAAAAGTGCTCAACACGCGCTTCTGGTGAAAAGAAAGAACGGTATATGGACAGTCCAGTCCTTTTCCCGCTCCAGGCAGGAGCAACCACTGCAGGCCGTCTTACCCCACACAAGTTAGGGGCAGCACTCCTCACACAGCTTCTCCAGCTCTCCTCCCAGGCAGGCTATTCTTTTTAGATATAGCATGGATCTCTTCTCCTGAAGTCTTTTGTATCCCTGAAACTTACAACAGGAGGCAAGCACAAACAAGCCCTTGGAGATTCTTCACAAGCAGGATACCACAGCAGGACAAAAAGAGTCAGTCCTTTTCCTCCACTGCAGACAGGAACAACAACTGCAGGCCAACCCACCCCTCACTCAGAAAAGCCAGCGCTCCTCACACAGTCCTTCCGCTCTTCTTCTTGGCAGGGTCCTCTTGTTCCTTGATGTAATCTCAAGTCATGTGGTCTGGGGACATGGGGTCATGTCTTTTCAGCCCAGCTATGAGTCACCCAGGCAAGGCAGGACACACCTCAACCCCCCAGTGACTTTCTAGAGTGAATGTTCATCCCCTACTCCTGTCACTCTAACACCAGATGCTGAATACACAAACAGTCAGAGGCACACAGGATGGTAAAGTAAGAAAATGCCCACTTTCTAAAAGTGGCATTTTCAAACCCAGAATTTAAAAACCACCTTTACGAAAAGGTGTGTTAATAAATTCTGAGTTCAGAGAGCCTAAACTCAATTTTTCCATCTTGTTCTTATTGAAAGTTGCAGATGTAAAAATGTTACAGTGGAGCTCTAATGATAACCTATGGGACAGACACTGTGGTGTAACGGAATTTGAGGGGGCTCCCCTGCAGGGTACGTGGAGAGGCCCCGTCCGGACTCAATCTGGAGCTCTCTGGCCGACGTGTGGTGCTGAGGGGGCCCCCTGTAGGTTGGGGGCCCCCCCGCACCGTGGGGCTGCGGGGGCCTGTGTTACGCCCCTGGACAGACAGCCTTTCGATAGTGAAAAATGAAATACACAGTATTTCACAATCAGGACATGTCACACACACCAGTAAATGTCCTACCTTTCACATACACTGCACCTTGCCCATGGGAGTACCTTGGGCCTATCTTAGGGGTGCCTTATATGTAAGAAAAGGGAAGGTTTGGGCCTGGCAAATGGGTGCACTTGCTAGGTCAGCATGACAGTTTACAACTGCATTCACAGACACTACAGTGGTAGGTCTGAGACACATTTTCAGGGCTACTCCGGTGGGTGGCACAACCAGTGCTGCAAGCCCACTATTAGCATTTGATTTACATAGTCCCTGGCATACACCGTGCACTTTACTAGGGGCTTACCAGTAAATCAAATAGGCCAATCATGGATCACCTATCATATCAAAATTTATACAAAGAGCATATGCACTTTAGCACTGATCAACAGTGGTAAAGTGCCCAGAATCCTATAGCCAACAAAAACAAGCTCAGAAAAATTAGGGGGAAAAGGCAAAATGTTTGGGGATAATCCTGTCGAAAGAGCCAGGTCTAACAGGGGAACAATTTTAAAAGATGATTGAAAAGTCCATTCAGAGTATGTTTTTGTCATGGGAAAACCCTGATAAACCTACTACTGATTGTAGTATGTTTTTTATAAAAAATATGTTTAAGCAGATCTCTCCCCAAAAAAAAGTTTGAATGCAAATGTGCCCAGATTTTGCACACCCCTAATAAAAACAGTACAGCAACTGAATTTACTAATATATTATCTGAACAACTGGAGTGCCGCAGATCAGTAGATTGACTGTTTATTAAAACATTATTTCCACAAAACAATTGAAACATGAGCTTTCAGATCTACAAAATATGGCTGTAAGTGAATTCCACCGCTAGCGTTCACTGAATGAGAATCCTCAATTTGTCATTTGGGACCTCCTAGTGACATAAAAAATCAAGATGGCATGACTCCTGAAGTAGTGCAATACCTGGAAATCAGACAGAATGACCGATAATGATGACTGATAGGGAAGAACGGTCATATATGTGGCACTTATTGATTGAAGGACAGTTTGGCTGATGTGAGACCAGTGCAGGGAAGCCAAAATAGAATCAGTTGAGCAGAAAATAAAAAGAAACTGTGATTGAAAAAAACATTAAGCCATTATTCTTAAATTTTGAGAGTAAACAAAATGCTTTATCTTTCACAGCTAATGAATTTGATAGTTACCACTTTCGCCCTTTCTGGTGAAAGAAACCTTCTGTGAGAGACGAGAGTCTATAAAGACATCCAATTACATTGTCAAAGAAAGTAAGAAAGGGGGCTCTTCTTTCATTGTTAAATCATTTAGGTAAGAATCAAATGAGAATAGACCGGGGATAAAATAATATTGTCTTCGATGGATTTAGTAGCAGAGAGAATGAAAGCACCCCATTCTCTGAGCACAGGACCAGTGAGACACCAGAGGTGGCACTGGGAGGCAAGTGGATCTTGAGGGGTCATTCTGAATAATCTATGATCTACCAGAGCTACCAGTCACAATATTGTAGATGCTTCTTCGAATGGAATTTCCATGCACTTTGGGCAACATGCAAAGGGATGCCCCATTGTGGACCACGTACAATAGCCGCAGAGAGTGTACTTGTACTAAATATAAATCAGTAGGCAGGCACCTCATCCCCTTCATCCGACGCACATGGCATCATTCGCTATCATGAGTGCAGTTCTCTGTCTATGACACATAAGGCTTTAAACCCAAACTGCTGCCTGTCCAAAAACATCTGGATTCATCTGTGTTTTGGGGTTGTTATCCTTTCTTAAAAGTGTTGGTTGACATTAGGTCTGATCTCTTGTGTCTGACCTGCAGTATCTGTGGTAAGTTTTTTAGTATGTTGAAGATCTTATTCTATGAGAATTCGAAGGAATTAGGGAAGACTGATTCTTGGAGCAACCAAAAAAGGGCATCCTCAAAAAACTGTGGCTTATCCTTCAGGCATGCGCTGAGTTGCTTTTTAGTAGTTTGAGCCTAGATCATGAAATAGATGATTGAACAAGTGCCACCATAATAATGGACTGTTTTTCAGAATATGCTTTCTGGCTTGTGGCTTGATGCATCCAATGGAAATCTGCCTTCTTTAAAATCAAGTTGAATCATCCAAAGTACTGTGTACAAAGTTATCATAAACAATTAGAAATGCTTTTCTGGTTGAGGTGGAAAGGCTTCTTGTGCTCGGTATTGTGGGTAGGGTAAGGCCAAGTCTGGTTGTGGTGCATAGGCAGGGGGTGGTTCTTGATGTGGCACAAGCCCCTCTGTTGATCCTGGATATGGTTGATTGGGCATAAAGGGTACTGGGTAAAGTTGGATCACTCCTGGTTGAACTGGGTATTGTTGGAAGGCTCCTGGTTGACCTGTGTATGGATTTGCCATGAACTGTGTAGTTTGGATAGTGAATGGCTCTGGCTGTGCGATTAGTGCTGGAATTTCCTTCTTAAAAACGTAATAGCCAATTATTCCTATAGACAGACACAAGACTTGAGTTAGAAAAATGAAACTGAAAAAGAGACATAAACAGTTAAACGTAAAATTTAAATAAAAGCATAGCAGAGAAAACAAGACTGGTAACATCATTACATCCTTACAGCCCCCAAAAGCCACTTTTTAAAAGCATTTAATGTATGCTTATGAACAGGTAAATAGGAATAAATAAGAGTTGCACAATAATAGAAAGAATGTATCAACAGTAGGTGTTCACAGTAAAGATTTGTGAGATTGAGCACATGGTAAACAAAGGAAGGGAGCACATTGCATGCAATGTTAGTCCATACTAGACTTTCCCTCCAGCTCAGAATCACCCATCTATGAGTAATTCCAAGACACAAACCATACTCCTGGGTACTAGCTTGGGAACAGTGATGTTAACTTGTTTGTCATCAACGAATGGCACCCAACCAAATCAAATTTTTCTTGCCAATTTAGAAAGGACAAATGAATATAGTTATTTGTTTGCAATACACACATTCTAGATCTAGTGTGTTTGTACCCGGTAATACCTACCAACCACAGCATAGAAAGCACACACAATGGATTTAAAAGATATGTACTATTTGTAATCCCAAAGAACTGAGCTTATGGAGGTATTTTGTAACTCTTCAGTCTTACACTCCTCAGTGATATAAGCACACTTATGAAGAGCTCAAGGTTGCAGTGACAAGACTGAAGCATCCCTCACGCCCCAGAATACAATACCCAAAGCATCCTACATACAGCACTCAGCAAACATGCACCCTTCAAGCAAGGCACATTAGTCCCTATGATACATGGAACGCCAACCCAATAATTCTTGTTGAATCTCTCCTATTTGTTCATTGCTTCCTGATGAAGGTACCCATAAAATGTAGTACGTTGTGAGCCCAAGGTAAGGTAATCCTGAGAACACCAAATTGAGTGAGATTGGAATGGTCCTGTGGTAGTCAATCACAATGTGTACTGAAATGCACTATAGAAAGATTCTATGGAGACAGTAAATGCAAAAAACAGAATGAAGTATGCAGTCAAATAATACCCAGGCGTACTGGTAGAGGCGTGGTAACATTCTGATAGAATTATTGGATAGGATTAAAGACACCAGAGAAAATAAGACAGTTCTTCCAACAATGTTTAATGTTTTGTGAGTTAG
Source organism: Calotriton arnoldi (assembly GCA_963921515.1). NCBI lineage: Eukaryota > Metazoa > Chordata > Amphibia > Caudata > Salamandridae > Calotriton > Calotriton arnoldi. The sequence goes on from CAWUFW010010143.1 coordinate 604,578, forward strand.
CCCTGAAGAAGTCTCTTAAATAAGGGGATGTAATGCATTGGCTGATGCTTTTCATGTAGAAAAACAAAAAAAAATAGAATTTTGAAGACCAAGATACGTTCATTATTCATTGTGCTTTTGGCTCCATGTATACTAACTAGAGCGCATACCAAGCAAAGTTTTCAGAGAATTTAAAGTATTCAAAAACAGCATTAGTCATGGACATGAATGCAGTATAAAAAAACATTAGCAAGTACAACACTGTGAGACCAAGAATTACTTGTCCATATCTTGTGTTCAGAGAATGTCATCCTTCCATGTACCCTGCTGAATCCTCTTACAGTGATGATATTTGTCTTTCATTTTTCGAGGGAACCCATTGGACCATTGTATGAATGTGTATGCTATTTCTATAGCACAAATCTAGCCAAAAGGCAGTGGAGCGCTGTTCATGGTCAAAGAAAAGCAAAACTTCAATGAGTATTAGGAGAGGAACCTGGGGTGTGGATGGTTAATTCATTGTGGTGTAGTGTTCTTTCAACTCTTTCCCAAATTGGAGCAGTGTTGGGGCGGTCCTGATGGATACAGGGATGTTGTTCCAGATCTTTGCCAGTAGTTGGCAAGGTCATCAGGGTCTAGGGTAGATTTCTTTAGAAGTTGGAGGATCTAGCCTATTGTTAGAGCTTCTGGGAAGATGCCTTGAGTGAAGGAGTCATTCACAAAGCTAAGTAGGGGGTAAGATATCGGTCCCAAAAGGAAGCAGAATTCATCAATAAAGTCCTTGTTCTGCCAGGGAGGCCTGTAACTGAGATCAGAGGTGGCGGCCTGAGTTGTAGAAAGTAGTCCCGCAGCAATGTCAAATGAAGTTCTGATTATTCACGTCTAAAGCCAATTTTCAAAAAATCTTCAAGATCCCCAAAGACTAGAAGTTAGTGAAATAAAAATGTAATCTAAATGTTAAATTCACAGCATCATTAGACCCTACTGTAGAAATTATATGTAGGCTTGGGCAGGTGTTACCTTTTTAGGAGCAAGTGGAAAAAAACATTTCCATCACCTTATCACCTCTAAAATGCATTTGTGTGCAACGCTTTTGTTTACAATTATAAGTGACTTCCCAGATTGACAGGGATGCAAACTGTAGTCTAAAACTGTTTTCTTTTCAATGCAGAACACCTATAACAGATGCCTTGTCACCAGGCTTAAGTTTCTCCAGAGTTCAAAACAACAGTTATTCAAATGACAAAAATGGATGGAACATGGCAGAAAAAGTAATATTTTTCGATTCCCTGTCTGAAATAATTACATTATTATCTATTTATTTTAAGTTATCGAGACAAAATCTGATCTTGTTTTTAACAGGGGTATTTCATTTAAAAAAAGAAACTGCACATGTAATCAATCACCTATCCTTTGCATTTAGTTACACTTTATAAGCAATAAAAGCACGGTGTGCAAAATAATCCACACATTGCCTCACTCAAATACACCAACATATTCAGTTACATGCACTCACTCACCCACCCGCACATAGATGGTGACAGTCAGTTATGTTCTCTCAAACAATCCCAAGTCATAAAGGTAAAACTAATCATTCCGTAGCTCCACTGGGCATCAGCAGAGCTGCCCTCAATCAAGCAAAGATCCCTTCTATATCCACCCCAGGGCTTAGCAGAATTAAGGTTGAAGACTCACCTGCCACGAGGCTTACGGCTGCTGAGACCCAGCCTAATGCATAGGACCATGAGTAGTAATCTGTTCGAGGATCGATGCCAGACGTCGCGGTGAACACAGACATGCCGATCACAGTAAACACACCTGGTGAAGAAAGGGGATCTGATCAAAGTCAATCTTTGCTGCCCATGTGGGTGGTATCAGAAGAGCCCGCGAGCACATGGTACTAGTGGTTCTTGGAGTGATCCACAGGGCCTACGGAGGACCAGCGGTTAACCCCCATACCCAGCGCCTTGAGACCCTTATGGGTGAGTAGTGGCGCTTTGCAAGTAGCCTGACTGATTGATGAATGCGAATGTCTCTACAGAGGTCCTGCTTGTCTAGGACACAGTTCATAAGCCGAAGAACAGTCTGCTAACTTGAGAAGGTTCTTGAATCCACAGCAGTTCCTCAGATACACATCTAAAAATCCCAGCCAAGTTAAAAACCATTCTGTCACCCAAGGGAAAGAGGTTTCCATTTGAACCAACAGAAGTAGAGACATCCACCAGTGCTGGGCTCTCCTATAACACAATGTATTTTTACAGCAATATTATAGGTTTAATCCTGTTGAACATAAACATAGATTTACACATAGAGCCCTTGAGATGAGCGTAGAAGCCACAAGATGGCCACCATGTTTTCCTCCACATAGTGACATGGTTTGGCTGTGGTCCTTGTTCATGGAAATGAGGAGTCAGAGCAGTGTGGGTTCTCTCTGTAACTGATGTGATTCTTGAAGACACTTCCGGGTACTACATCCGCAGGTTATTTAATGGGAAGAAGTCTATGGAATCAACTGAAAAAGGTAACTCTGTCTTTGAGGATTTTTGCAGATGTAGATGTATACACATACCATGGCTTAAATCTCTACCTAGACGAGGAGATGAATGCATATTAATAGACACACATGCCCTGACTCTCCTATAAGACGTGGTCAGAATAAATCTGTCTGTGGAGTTACGGCTAGTAGGACTACTGGCATTTCTAGGTGTAATTTGGTCAGATGTGGTTCTAAATAACATGGGCAGAGATCTCTGCCAATGAAATCTGAGGAAAATAACACACCTGACCATCACCATAAATCAACACAGAAAAGTATAGCCCACACCCCGAGCTTGGTTGGTCCACTTCTCCTTTTGCTGTGAGATGTCGTGGAGTCAGATATCAGGTACAGTTGTGTTGTGTGTTATTGTGAATCAGAGTGTTTGTGTCTGTTTGGGACATGCAGTTTATTAAGATGTGTCTGAGTGTTTAGGCGGAAGTCTTTTCTTTCTTTTTTTTTTTTATCTTGCATGTGCTGGTGTGTTTGTGTGTTTTCTACTGTGATTGCGTAAGTGGGTGAGTGCAAGAATAAGTACATGGGAGGATGAGTAGATACGCGGGTGCAAGGATTAATGACAGAATGAGTGTTTGATGACTTATTGCGCGAGTAAACACACCAATGACTGAAAAGCTTTCATTTATAAGCAAGGCATGCTGACATTGCAATGCTTGTTATGTTTCTACGACAAAAGCTTCACAAATACACACTACGCCATGTATGTGGGAACCTTCTTATCCAGCCCTCCTTCAAACATTTGGGGACAGGTCTAGTGGATCCAGTCTGCTGGAACTCTTTCCCCCAAGGATCTACATGCCAGAAATTTCCAGATTTTACAAGGGACAGTAGACTAAACTATCTTCACATCATCCTTGGTTCTCTCCACCTCGAGACTCCTTTTTGTGTGTACTATTGTTACTAGCATACAAGTCTCATACAATGTAGAAAAGGTGGGGATCTGGCATTAGGGTCCAGGTTTCAAGTTGCACCATGAGCTGATATACCCCTTCCTTCCCTTCCTTACCTAGACCAACACCTTCTGTGAAGTTAGCATAAATAGTACACACATGTTAACGTGTTTTGTGTTCATTCTCTCAACGAAAGCCTTTGGTTTTACAGTCCCAGGAATTATATTCTTATCACACTATCTATTAGACACATGGAGAAGAGGTGATGGAACCCTTATTCGTGTTTTCTATTTTCTTTTACAGGTTACACTCTACAGCACTTGATGATGTCGTACATCAGCTTCACCCCCATAATAATACAGAAAATAATTAAACAACAAACACTCATATCAGTACACCGCGGTGATTTTAAAGAAACTCACAGCCATTTGTTACACCCGCATCGTCCATTATATGCAAATATTCAGCAATCAACTAAAGTCGTTTCAGGATTTGTGTAAAAGAGGCGTGGCTTATTTAGTCCTTTCTAAGCACTGTAGAGTGCTCTGTACAACGTGTGTCTGATTCCTGCATTAGTGAAAGGGAGTGATACTTGTCAGACTGTGGGTGGTAGTGGTGCCCTGTGCAAAAGCACAATCCTGCAACAGTGGTGCAGCGTGTCAGGACCTATCTGCAGCAGGGGTGCCAGGTTTTGGGTTCCCAGCATTTGAATTATAAAAGCTATGGAGAAGGTCAGTGATATAGTACCTTGGTGGAATGCAGCAATATAGCACTGTGGTATAATGCACTTGTAGCAGAGCCTCAGATGAGGAGAGGAGCATATTAGTAGGACAGTATGGGGGACTAAGAGCACAGGAAGGGCCAGGAGTGGGACAAGAAGATACAGGGACAGATTACTCACAGGCTCTGCAGTTCAGGAGGAGCTGAGTGCAGTAGTCAGTAGTCTGCTGACCCCAACAATGCTGCATTTGCAAATATGCTCGAGAAACTAGTCCAGACAGATAAATGCAGCCCTGGAAGGGTAACGATGAAGGCATATATGTCATACTCCACCTGCATTGAAGGACCAGGAGCCCGCCTGCTTCTGCGAGTTCACTTTCCCTAGTAAGTTGTGACCCTTGATTGCAGAGATCTGCATGCTCACGGCCAGCACCAGGAAGACAATGGAGATGATAAGGAAGGATCGGGTCACATTCAGAAAAACTGCACAGAATAAAAAAAAATACAATTATAAAAGATGCTATATCACCCATAACATTCGATTTTCAGAACAATCGCATGTGGACCAAAAGGCACCCGCAAATGTTAAATAAGGTCTTTGTCTTTGATAACTTCTAGTTAGATGGAACCGTATAAACGTTTCTTCATCCCAGACAGAGTGGAAGGCAACATTAGCTGTTGTGTTGTTTATCTTGAGATTTCTCGAAAGGTTAGCACATCAGATGGATTGGTGTGGGACGACTGAGTAAAACGTGACTGACTCTACTCCAGTCCTCTCGGCCTTTCTGAGGTAGAAGCCAGTTGGAAGATCTCCTATTTTGCCTCATGGGCACGTCTTTCTCTCACGCCAACCCCACACCCACTCCTCCAAAGGGCTACTTCAATGTTTAGCAGCAGAGAAACACCTGGATTTAGATATGAGGGTAATTCACACAAGGAAAGCCATTTGTTGAACTCTTCACAGGAAATGTCTTGTAACTTCAAATAAATCTTTTAAATATACATACATAATGACTAAACATTTTGATGTAAATTAATCTAGTTAATCTAGCAAAGCCGATACGTACCATTCTTCAACCTAATCCAAGAAGAACATTGAAATCCAGCAGTCATTCTCTAGGCACGCCGCCCTGGGTGCTTCATGCAAGTAATAAATGCTAAGGGCCACCATAGCCTCAATCACTTGTTGATTAACATCTAACCCTCAGAAATCCCAAACCAGTCACCTAAGCCAGTGTCTTTTCTAATATGTGGCTTTGTTCTAAAGAATAATTGGCATTGGGTAATGTCATTTGCTTGCACTGCCTTGTCCAAGTGGAAACAAGCATTGCAAGACCAGCAGGCCTTAGTTCTAAAAGGCTGAGCTATTGGCTTTGCGAACAATTTTTTTCTTTGTCATTTGCACGCACATACATGCATCAAGACTCTTGTTCACGCATGTCTGGCAATTTTGGGATGTGTTTTTGGTTAAAGAGAACCCATTACAAGATGGCCGTTGGTGCCTACACACGGGTCACAATGCACAACATTCACACGTCATGATACACTCCCATGCTACATTGTAAAGGACAGAGGAAAGGTCCATGCACTCCAGAGTCTCCTCTCGTTCTAAAGCCGGGGACCTGGATGTGCTTGAAATGCAGAGAAACACCTCCAGAGGTCTCTGCTGCTGAGAGGATGGAGGGGAGAGAGGCAAAATGTAAAGGGAGGTCGAATGTAGGTGAAAGAAAGGGAGAATAGGGGTGAAAGATACAGGAAGGTCAAGGTTTGAAGGGTAGAGTGGGAGAGAGAATGAAGGACAAACCCACAATCTCTAGTATTTCGTCTATGGCAGCTTCACGATGTTTAACCTGAAGACGGTGATCCAGACAGCAAAGCGAAACAAATGATGGGTGGCCAGACTATGATTAGACTCTCATTCGGGCTCTAACACATGCAATAAAAATGCATATTTGAGTGAAGAAAAAACCAAACTGCTTTATGTATAGAGTGTTAGACCTGAGATCCTTGGTGTGGTCTTCCCCCAAACATTTTGCCTTTACCCCTTTTGTTTTCTGAATTGCTTTTTGTTGGCATTAGGACTTGTGCTCTCTCCCTAAAAAATGGTATATTTAATTTACTTACAAGTCCCTAGGACTTGTGTCCATTTTGCCTTCTGTTTCCCTCGCTGCCCCCATTGTACTGTGCCCGTTTTTTCCTCTGTTGCCTTCTGTTTCCCTCGCTGCCCCCATCTCCCTTGTGTCCATTTTGCCTTCTGTTTCCCTCGCTGCCCCCATTGTACTGTGCCCGTTTTTTCCTCTGTTTCCCTCGCTGCCCCCATCTCCCTTGTGTCCATTTTGCCTTCTGTTTCCCTCGCTGCCCCCATTGTACTGTGCCCGTTTTTTCCTCTGTTTCCCTCGCTGCCCCCATCTCCCTTGTGTCCATTTTGCCTTCTGTACCCCTCGCTGCCTCTCTCCACTCCCGCCGCTGCGTCCCCTGCGGCCCCGCCCCCCTGACTGCCCATTCGCTGCCCCTGCCTCTCGCCTCCCAGCTGCTCCTCCCTCCCACCTCCCCATATATGGCGGCCGCTGCGCGGCCGCGCCGCTGGCGCGCCAAAGGCGCGCCTAAGGCAAGCCCGTCTGCGCCTGGACCGCGCCCAGCGCCAGAACCCCTGGGCCGTGCGCCCCCCACACCAGCCTCGAGGACCGACGCCGATACGATGCCACCACACTCCACGCTCTCAACCCCGGACGGACGCACAACTGCTTCAAGGCCGCCCCGAAACGCACCCATGGTCCCGCCAAGAAGGACCTCAACCACCTCCGATGCATCCTACTGAACACCCGCTCCGCACGCAAACACGCCGTCGAGCTCTGGGACCTGCTCGACACATCATCACCAGACGTCGCCTTCCTGACAGAGACCTGGATGAACGACTCCTCCGCCCCCGACATCGCCATAGCCATCCCAGACGGCTATAAGATCACCCGCAGAGACCGCGTCAACGCAGTAGGAGGAGGAATCGCCATCGTCCACAAGAACACCATCAGGGTCTCGACCAGCACCGACGACACTCTCAGCACCGCCGAACACATGCACTTCCAGATCCACACGGACCCCAACACCACCCTTAGAGGCACCCTTGTCTACAGACCCCTGGGCCCCGACCCCAGTTCAGCGACTCCATCGCCGACTTCATCAGCACGCACGCCCTGACCTCTACCGACTACATCCTCCTCGGAGACCTGAACTTTCACCTGGAGAACAACAACGACAGCAACTCCACCACCCTGATCGACAACCTCGCCAACCTCGGTCTGAGCCAGCTCGTCACAACACCGACCCATTCCGCCGGCCACACGCTTGACCCCATCTTCTCCTCAAGCTCCCACGTCTCCTTCAGCCACACCACGGAACTCCTCTGGACCGACCACCGCTGCATCCATTTCACCTTCCAGAAACCCACCACACACCACCGCACCCAACAGATCCCACGCCGCTGCTGGAGCAAAGTCACCGAAGACCAACTTCGGGCAACCCTCGCTCTCAGCCCTCCCTCCGACCCATCCAACACCGACGACGCTGCCTGCAACCTCAGACGATGGATGGACGACTGTGCCAACACCCTCGCCCCGCTGAAAAAACTCACCTACAGTGACACCACCAAAAGAGCCAGCTGGTTCACCTCGGAACTCCTAGCTTCCAAGCGTACCTGCCGGAAACTAGAGAAGAAATGGCACAGTGATAAGACACCGGACAGCCACGCAGCCCACAAAGACGCCATCCGTAACCACCACCACCTCATCAAGTCCGCCAAGAGAATCTCCTTCAAAGACCGCCTCGACAACAACGCACACAACAGCAAGGAGCTTTTCAACATCGTGAAGGAACTCTCCAACCCCAGCTCCAACACCAACGACATCCCGCAGTCGCAACCCCTGTGCGATTCCCTCGCCACCTTCTTCCACCGCAAGATCGCCGACATCCACGACAGCTTCAACACCCAGACAGCCCCAACTAAGATCGATGCACCAGACCCGCCGCACACCATCGACCACGACCCCCTGCCAGCCTGGGCCAGCGTGAACATCGAGGACACCATCAAGACCATGAGCACAATACACTCCGGCTCCCCGTCAGACCCTTTCCCGCACAACATCTTCAACAAAGCCAGCAGCTCCATCGCACCCCACCTGTGCAACGTCATCAATCTCTCCTTCGAGACCGCGACCTTCCCAGAGAGCTGGAAACACGCAGAGATCAACGCCCTACTCAAAAAACCCAAGGCGGACCCGAGAGACCTCAAGAACTTCCGGCCCATCTCCCTGCTTCCGTTCCCAGCCAAGGTCATCGAGAAGATCGTCAACAAACAGCTAACCCGATACCTCGAAGAAAACAGCATCCTGGACCCATCCCAATCGGGGTTCCGCAGCAACCACAGCACTGAGACTGCCCTCATCGCCGCCACCGACGACATCAGGATCCTGCTGGACAACGGTGAGACCGCAGCCCTCATCCTGCTGGACCTCTCCGCCGCCTTCGACACTGTCTGCCACCGCACTCTACGTGCACGCCTCCACGACGCAGGGATCCAAGACAAGGCCCTGGAATGGGCCACCTCCTTCCTCGCCGGCAGAACCCAGAGAGTCCGCCTCCCATCATTCCGATCCGAAGCCTCCGAGATCATCTACGGCGTACCCCAGGGATCGTCCCTCAGCCCAACACTGTTCAACATCTACATGGCCCCGCTCGCACGCATCGCCAGACAGCACGACCTCAACATAATCTCCTACGCCGACGACACTCAACTGATCCTCTCCCTCACCAAGGACCCCCTCGCCGCCAAATCCAACCTCCATGAAGGAATGAAGGCCGTCGCCGATTGGATGAAGATCAGCCGACTAAAACTGAACACGGAGAAGACAGAGGTCCTCATCCTCGGCTCCAACCCCTCAGCCTGGGACGACTCCTGGTGGCCAACGTCGCTGGGAGCAGCCCCGACACCCACCGACCACGCACGCAACCTGGGAGTCATCCTCGACTCAACGCTCTCCATGGCCAAGCAAGTCAACGCAGTCTCATCCTCCTGCTTCAACACCCTCCGCATGCTTCGCAAGATCTACAGGTGGATCCCGACAGACACAAGAAGAACAGTCACCCAGGCCCTCGTCAGTAGCAGACTTGACTATGGGAACGCCCTCTACGCGGGAGCCCCGGCCAAGCTCATCAAGCGACTGCAACGCATACAAAACACCTCCGCACGCCTGATCCTCGATGTACCACGCCACAGCCACATCACCCCCCACCTGAGGAACCTGCACTGGCTCCCCGTCGACAGGAGAATCTCCTTCAAACTCCTCATCCACGCACACAAGGCACTCCACAAGACTGGCCCAGCCTACCTCAACAGCCGACTCCTCTTCTACGTCCCCAACCGCCAACTCCGCTCTGCCGACCTCTCCCTCGCCACCGTCCCTCGCATTCGAAAAACTACCACCGGCGGCAGATCCTTCTCCCACCTCGCCGCCAAGACCTGGAACACCCTTCCACTAAGCCTACGACAGACCCAAGACCTGCTGACCTTCAGGAGGCTACTCAAGACCTAGTTGTTCGACCAGTAGCAGCACCCCCCCCCTTTTTTTCCCTAGCGCCTTGAGACCCTCGCGGGTAAGTAGTGTGCTTTACAAATTCTGTGATTGATTGATTGGCACTACAGTTATCCAGAGCCTGTAAATTAAATGCTACCAGTGGGTCTGCAGCACTCATTGTGCCACCAAATAAAGGTAGCCCTTTAAAACATGTCTCAGGCCTGCCATTGCAGCCCATATGCAGTTGTCAACTGCCAAATCGACTTGGTAACATAAACTTTTTGCCAGGATTAAACCTTCCTTTTTTAGGTCTTGCCTAGCGTTGCAGCGCACATGCGCTGCTCGCTCTGCGAGAGCTATAGTAATCGATATTTCAGAAGGGGACTTTAAGCCACGCCCCTGTTTTCAATTGGCTGGCGTCATCATTTAGGCTAAACGCTGGCTCGTGATTAGCAATCGGGCTTTTTTGTTACCGCCCTGTCGCCTTTTGGGACGGCCCATCTGGACTGGCCCACGCCATCTTTGTTTCCCATGACGTAGGAGGGTGTGCTGGTAGCTTGTTTACTGGTTCCTGATTGGAAATCCTACCCGCTCCTCCCTTCCCTTCCCCCATCCCAAAGCAAACTTCCCAGAATTGCGCTCTTCATTGTCCATGGGCTTCCCGAGGCGGAGGGCAAAACAGATGCATGGGAAAGGGGTATACCTTATTATACCGTGTTTTCCTTAAAATCCCATCATTTGTAGACAGAAACAAACTATTGTTGACGATTGTAAGTCATGTTTTTTTTTTATAGCCTTGTGTTATGGTGACCTTCACAGACCACTCGAGCCCCCTCGTAGCTCGATACCCTGTCACTAGACGCCATGGACGGCCACAGTATATGGCTATGGTGCGCACAGAGGACACCGAAAGTGATTACAGCCAGTGAATGTTGTTCTGTTCTAATGTACATGCCACATATGTATTTTGTTGGTAATGTGTGTAGTTGTGAGAGATATTGGACTCGGGCGCGTATGTGAACTGTGCGGTGTATAGGGCATGCACCCATGATATTGAATGCATGGATGATGCATGTTTTACGCACGGTACATAGTTATGATCCTGGATTTATTAGGCATGGTATGTCTGTGTGGTAACCGAACTAGAGGCATTCTGTGGATGTATGGCTGCTATAATTAGGGTGCGTTGAGCCGCTCGGGCCCGGTACTACTGCACACGCTGCACCATTGAGAGCTCCGCTGCTGCCCGAATCGGAGCCGCGCTCGTGACTTTACTGCGTGGGCACGCGCAGCACCCGTCCACCCCAGGCTCCGTTCCATAAACAACCGCCATCGGGCGGAACTTGCAAATGCTTGGTTACCGCCCTGTCGCCTTTTGGGACAGCCCAACTGGACTGGCCGACGCCGTCTTTGTTTGGCGTGACGTAGGAGGGCTCTGTTTATGTTAAACGCTGGCTCATGATTGCAATTTGCTTCCATTGATCGCGCATGCCCACTTTCACTTTCAAGGCGCAGCCGGGACAATGCGACCGTTTGTATATGTCTCGCATTTAAATGCGAGACATATAGCATTGCAAATATTTTTTATTTTACGGCGCGGTCCGCTTTCAAGCAGCCACGCGCCTTTGAGAGACTCCCCCCCACCAGTTTTTTCATCCCACTTAAAGCCCTAGTTGAGTGTCGGCGAAGTGTTCCTGACAACATGGTGCGAACTAAGGCAGATACTGTCAGTAATACCTATAGCTACCGCAAAGGTAAGCTCCTTTGTTGATTTTCGGATGGCGGAGTATTGTTAAGTTGGAAACTTGTGGTGGTGACATTGTGCAAACATAGGTTTTATAAAAAAGTGTAACGCTTATTGGTATTCTTGTATCTTTCACGATACATTTAACAGATGTATCCTACCTAAAGTGGGAGTGGCGCTTTGCCCCCTCACCCCCCAAAAAAGTAGGTAGAAAATTAAGTAAGGTAATAGAATCTCCACAGGAAGACTTACCCATGAGAGTGGATTCTGTCGCCGATGAGCATTGTTGCCGATCTTGGTAAAGGATATGGGAGGGCGGGGGCATGCTAAAATGTAACCAGGTATCAGGGTGTAAGAATCGTACGCAAGGTCAGACTAGCTTCTAGGGCAATAAGGCAGCACCCGATGGGCTGGTCTAAAAGCTCTGTTTGTGGCTTTGTTTTATAATCTCCTGGGGCAGTTAATATTGTTGATTTCACCAATAATAAAGCAAACTGTACTTGCAGCAAGCTTAAATCCATGTATCAACTCAAGAGTCCCTCTACAAATTGTCCCGTGAGACACGGGGGTCTGCTAACTAGCTTTTCCGCCATGGTACACGCAAGGTCAATGGTGCAGTAGTGGCATCGGGCCCACGAGAATTACCATAATTGCTTTATTTTATTACTCAATCCGTGGTTAGGGGAACATTTTCAGTGTATTTACACGTCACAATTGTGTAAACTGTCCCTTTTTTTCTAAAAACGAGCCATTTCTAAGCAGGAATTGCAATTATAACCTTTGACTAGCACTACGTTGGGGGTCCATATGTCCTGCAACCGTAGTTTGCTTTCCTGTAGCCCAAGCTTTCTCAATTCATGTGGAGGTTGTTTCGCAGGCCCGGTTCCTAATGGCTGGGGCGTTTTTAATAAAATATGTAAAGCTGCTGTTATGTTATATTACTTGTATTATTTAAATGTGCATAGCTGCCATTTTGTATTCTTTCCTGTTTTTTTTTCTGTGAGTAGTGTATGCCCCCCGTCCCCTTCTCTTTGCTCTGCTGGTGTCCACCTCTTGTTTCTTCTGCTGTGGCTTGTTTATTTATTCTTCCCCTCACCGCCCCTCCCCTCAATTGTGCTTAACTTCATAAGGCATTGAAGCACTTGAAAAATGCTCTTTTAATTAACTTTAGTCATGAGCGCGGCGCTCGCTTCAGGGACACCACACTCTTTTTTTTTTCTTTCTTTTTTTTTACTTCAATAAGCGCGACGCCGTCTTTCACGGACACCGCGCTATACAATGCAATAGGTGTTGCTTTTAATATTGTAAATGACAATGCCTTTTAAGTTTTTAAAGACATAGCCATTTACAATGCCAATAGCTCCAAAACTCGCAGTTGCGAGACCTATTGCATTGTAAATGCTTGTCATATATATGTGACCTCTAGGGTAGGCCCTAAAGGCCCAGAGGACAGGGTGCATTGTATTTAAAAAGTAGGACATGTGTTGTTAAGTTTTAGATGTCCTCATAGTAAAAAACGACATAGTTTGTTTTTCACTACTGTAAGGCCTATCTCTCCCATTGGATAATATTGGGTTACCTTATTACATTTAATAAGGAATAACTTTGGATTGCGAGCAAGTAGAGATATCATGTTAACACTCAAATTGTAATTTAAAATCCTCTTTAATTGTAAAATCAGATTTTAAATCACAGTTCTGAAAATGGCACTTTTAGAAAGTTGCGTTTTCTTGTCCTAACCATTTGGTGCCTGCTGCCAGTGTCCTGGGTCACATGACTGTGAATGGCTTTGCTCTTGGGCTTTGTATATTCCTCCCAGACAGTGAGACAAAAGGGGACTTGGTGTTGGCAGGAGGGACATCCTGCCAGGATGGCTGGGGTGGAGCTGTTCCCTGTCCCATTCACACTTCAAAGGGCTTGCCTCCAGCACGCACAAAAGAACCTGACACTAGTCTTTTGTCACCCCAAAATTCTTGGAGCCTTGGCAGGGGAAGGAAAGAACTTAACAGAACCAGATGTGGGGGTGGTATAGGGAGTCCCCTCACTTCAAAGGCTGGCATCAGGTATAAATACTGGACCCTCAGAACACCTCTTAATACACTACTGGTCCTGTGGAGGACTCCCTGCAGCCCTAGAAGATTGTGCTGCTGCTACCAGATTACTTCCCTGCTGCTAAAGGCCTGCCTTGCTGCTTGAAGGAGAACTGGACCATCTCCTTGAACCCAGGACCACCAGAAGTGACTCCAAGAGCTAGTTGGCTGCCCTCCTATGTGAGCAAAAGAGACAAAACAAACCTCAGGGACGTTGAACCCTGCTTCTGGTCTCTGATGGAGTGATTCCTAACCCCCTAAGTGGTGCTTTCAGGTCCTGAACCTTTGGAAGTGTTGTTAAAGGTGCTGCTCCTGCCAAACCCTAAAAAACTTAAACTTAGAAACATTTTCACCAAAAAGTGTCTGGAGAAATGACGGAAGGTCGGGAACCTAATTGCCAGCTAATCTGCCCAAGGTGCATCACCAGTCAGCCTGACTTTGCAGTAGCCCCTGCTATGCTCTTCTATTCAGTAGGAAATCATGGTCAGTTGGACCTCTCAGCAATGCTCTCCGTCCTCGTGGAGCCCTCTTCAGCTACACCTACAGCTTCATTCCACTGGAGGTTTTCAACTTTCAAAAGGCTGTCTATATCCAAAGGTAAAAACCTTCACCCGGCTCAACGGCGACCAGCTCCCCATCGACAACAACCTTTTTGGCCTGGAAATCCAGCTTCTCCAGCTCTGATCTTTTTCCTACTATTGTCGACAGCTTCACCAAGACTTCGTCAAGTGAGCCCAGGCCACAACAACTCCTTCTCGGACACAGCCTGCTGCCTTGAACCGCTGAACTCTACCTTCTCCTGGACTTTTTTTCAAGAAATGTTTTAAGTTTGAAGGAAAGTCGAGCCCATGCCCAATCCACTTCTTGTATCCGACCTGCGCTCCATTGCGGTCGGCCTTAACTTTTGGCTTTATCCCGGTCTTGCGTGACCAGATACCCGCGGTTGGTGCTGTGATCTTTTAATTGCAAAAAGAACAATTTATGGAGAGAATGGTGAACAATGTCAAACATTCACCCCAGTACATAGATCTGGGCCTAAATCCATCGTTTTTTTTCTCCCAATGCCATTCCAGTTTAACTCCAGCCATATGCAAATCAGTGTTGACCCTGCTCCCTATGGGAACAGTCCAGCCCGAACTGCCAGACCAGGTCCTCCCTGGACCGGAAACAAGCATCCTGGGTACGGTTTTGGTGTATCACCCCTCATCAGCCAGGCTAGCTTGACTCCAGTGGCATGGAGAGCACGGGACCCATGTGTGGGCATACCAGTCCCACTTGTGGTGACAAATGCAAAAAGAAAAATGTATGGACAGAATGCTGAACAATGTCAAACATTCACACCAGTACAGAGATCTGGCCCTAAATCCATTGTTTTCTTGCTCCCCATGCCATTCCAGTTTAAACCCATCCGTATGCAAATCAGTCTTGAGCCTGCTCCCCATGGGAACAGTCCAGCCCGAACTCCCAGGCCAGGCAGTTCAGGCTGGACTGTTCCCTTGAGGAGCAGGGTCAAGACTGATTTGCATATGGCTGGGGCCAAACTGAGGTGGCATAGTGAGCAAAAGAACGATGGAGTAAACCCAGATCGCTTGACTGGGGGTGAGTGGTTGAAAAATTGCAGTACTCCGTCCATCATCTTATTGTGTTTGCTGTGATCTTTTAAGTGCTGGATTTCCCTAACAACTTTTAAAATTAATAACTCTGGTTCTACTGACTAGATTTAATTCCTTTTGGTGTCGTTTTATTTATTTACTTTTTCTCTATTTTTGTTGATGTGGGCATTTCTCTTGTGTTATGTTTTCACATTACTACTGTTTGTTTACTGCATATATACTTTACACATTGCCTCCAAGTTAAGCTTGACGACTTTAGTGCCAAACTACCAGAGGGTTAGGTATAGACTAATTTAGTGACTTTTGTGATTCACCCTGACAAGGACTGTGGTTGTTGCGTGAGCTCAGTTTCATGCTCCTCAACAATTAACCCAATTTCTTACACATAGACTATATGACAAAAAAATCCAATGTGGGATGAATGCATGTACTTGATATATAAATAGAAATAGTCCCTTATGCGTTGCAATGCAAGCACTCCATTGGGAGTGAGACAGTACACACTCATCAAGAAGTAAAAGTGAGTGAGCCAATAAATTAACAAGAAGAGGGGAGCCAAGGGTCAGCACTGAATCTGAGAATCCGTGCACGAGCCATGCTCCAAAACTAGTTGGCATGCAAATCATGCTACACATATCATGTAACTGGTAGATCTGTGAGCCTCAGGGTGGTCTTCCCCCAAACTGCTTGCCCTTTTCCTCCATTTTCTTTTGCTGATTTTGTTTTTGTTGGCCTTAGGACTCTGTGCACTTACCTCTGCTAACCAGTGCTAAAGTGTGTTGTGCTCTATCCTTTAAATATGGTGAAATTGGCTTATACCCAATGGGCATATTTAATATACTTGTACGTCCCTAGTAAAGTAGTACTACATGTACCCAGGATCTGTAAATTAAGTAGCCCTTTAAACATGTCTCAGACCTGCAATTGCAGCCTGTGTGTGCAGTTTAAAATGCCATTTCGACCTCTCAAAAAACCTTTTGCCAGGCCTAGACCTTCCTTTTTATTACATGCATGTCGCCCCTAGGGTAGGCCCTAAACAGTCCATAGGGAAGGGTGCAGAGTATTTAAAATATTAACATGTACTTTTAACCTTTACATGTCCTGGTAGTAAAAAACTCTTACATATGTTTTCCCAACTGGAAGGCTTACCTCTCCTATAGGATATCAATGGGTTAACTTACTACTTTTTGTGTGGCTTAGCACGTCTTGTAAATATCGTACCCTTTGATGCAGGTATCTGCGTCAAAGGGGCTTGCAATGGGTTTTGCAATGGGCGTTCCAATGAAACATCCCTTGCTTTTTGACGCTGCTCCAGATTTACAAGGATGTGTGAATCTGAGGCAGAGCCAAAAACTAACGCCATTGAAAATCAGATGTTAGAGTGGTGAAACGAGGAGAAATACTTTTATTTCTCCTCGTTTTTTGCTCTTTCTGTGTGCTGCATTCTGCAGCACACATAGATTGAGCAAATTGCCATTAATGATTTTTTGTACAATGCAGGATCCCTTGCACCATGAGGCAAAAGGTGTCTGCGTTAGCTCTAGGCAACTTTTCTAGCACCGGCGCAAGGGAAAACACATGGGTGTGCTGTATTCTTGTAAATACGGCACACCCCTGCGTTTTTTAAATGACGCAGCGTGGCACAGCTAAATTGCTTGAAGTGCCATGCTGCGCCATTTCTTTGTAAATATACCCCTTGGATTTTTCTGTGAATTTCTAAGGTTTTTTTAATTCAATTTCCTAACTATAATGTCCCTGTAACTTTTGCTTTTTCAACCCCTGGGTGTAAAATTCTGCTCTGCTCGTGGAGTATTCACAATTCGGCAACTCTGCATTTCACGGAGAACAAGTCATTTCACGTGTGTGGGGAGTGCGACGAGACTTGATGGGCACTTGCCATCAGCTGGGCAACTTCAGCAGACAAGGGGAGTTCATCCCCCAACCAGTAATGCACCAGGAGACCCCTATACAGAGTGGTAGAGAAAGGGGGCACGACCTCCAATGACGTCACAGCAATCCCGCTGTGGAGGACTTACTTGTATCAATAATTGGGGTTCTTGGCCCCCAACGACCCTCAGCAGCCAAAGGGAGTTCATCCCCCAACCAGTGGTACGACAGGAGGCTCCTGTGCAGAGTGGTTGAGAAAGGGGGTAGGACCTCTGATGACGTCTCAGCCATCCGTCTGTAGGGGAATTACTTATGGGAACCATTGGGGTTCATGACCTTCAACAACCCTCAGCAACCAAGGTGAGTTTATACTCCAACCAGTAGTACACCAGGAGGCCCCTATGCAGAGTGGTTGAGAAAGGGGGCGGGCCTCCGACGGCATCTCAGCAATCCAGCTTTGGGGGGACTTACTTGTCGCAACAATAGGCATTCTTGGCCCACAACAACCCTCAGCAGGCAAGGGGAGTTTATCCCCCAACCAGTAGTATGCCAGGAGGCCCCTGTGCAGAGTGGTTGAGAAAGGGGGTGAGGCCTCCTCTGACTTCACAGCCATCTAGCTGTGGGCGACTTACTTGTCACAACAATAGGGGTTCTTGGCCCCCAATGACCCTCAGCAGCCAAGGGGAGTACATCCCCCAACCAGTAGTACCCCAGGAGGCCCATGTGAAGAGTGGGAGAGAAAAGGGGTGGGGCCTCCGACGACATCTCAGCAATCCGCCTGTAGGGGACTTACTTGTCACAACAATAGGGGTTCTTGACCCCCAACGACCCTCAGCAGCCAAAGGGGAGCGCATCCCCCAACCAGTAGTATGCCAGGAGGCCCCTTTGCAGAGTGGTTAACAAAAGGGGGCAGGCCTCCTACGACTTCTCTGGAATCCGTTCCTCGGGGCCTGGCCATACTCAAATGGGGGAGGGCCAATGCACCCACCCCCCTCCCCAAGCCGATTTCGGCCCCGGGGACCACATCCCCCGGGACCCAACCTTTATTTATTAATACAGGAGGGGGCCACGCAGCCCTCTTCCCCTGGTCGATTTTGGCCAGGGGGACCCCATTCCCCAGGGCCCAGCCTTTTATTTTTTTATTGTTTAAATCAGGAGGGGGCCATGTGGCCCCCATCCCGGGGCCACTTTTGGCCCAGGGGACCCCATCCCCTGGGGCCTGGCCATGGTTCACTGGGTGCCCTCTGGGATTCTATGGGCTTCCTTGCAAAAATACAGGAGATTCCATGGAAAGACAACTTTCTTATGGCAACAATAGATGTCTCTTCACTTTACACCTCAATCAGACATGAAGATGGCTTAAAAGCATGCCAATATTTTCTCAGAGCGAAATCAATCACTTAATGGAGCACTCAAACATGTTGACTGAAATGCATAGTTTCTGCTTAACCCATAATGTATTTATTTTTGATGGAACCCACTATCTAAAAAAAGCGAGGGACAGCTATGGAGACATCTTTTGCCCCTACTTATGCAAATCTTCTTATGGGGTACTGGGAAGCAGAAACAATATGGAATGATAAAAATCAGATTGTGAAAGATTATGGACAAGGTTTATCAACGACCTCTTCCTAATCTGGGAAGGAGACAGGAATGATTTGGAGCAATTAATTTTTATCTTTGAATCAGAATGCTTATAATCTGAGCTTCACTCATACTATCAGTTCACAACAGATAACCTTTCTTGATGTTGAGATTTTTATCAAAGACATGAAACTATGTAACAAAGTCCATTGAAAAGCTACATCATGCAACAGTATCCTTCATGCCAACAGTGGGAACCTAAAAATGTTGAAATGGAGTATCCCTTTCGGGGAAATGTTAAAAGCCAGATGTGACTGCTTGGAGGACAGTGATTTTGAGGAACAGATATAAGAAATGCAAATGAGGTTTCTGGCTTGGGGATACCCACTTGAAGTGCTTATGAATGCAGCAAATAGAGCAAAATGTCGGAAAAGAGAAGAACTCCTAATAGCTCGCAGAAAGGGAATATTGGAGGACAATAATGTCCATATAGTCATGGATTACAATGGTAAAAACCGAGAATTAAAACAAATACTAGACAAAAATTGGAAAATTGTGCAACTTGATGAAACCCTAAGGGATATGCTCACAGACCACCCTAGTGTAGCATATAGGAAGGTGCACCCTTAGGAGATCTATTAACAGAAAGTCATGTATGCCCGGTAAAACCTCCTAGCTCTAGTTGGCTCAGTCAAAATGGCTTCTGAAATTGTACTAAATGCAAGGCATGCGAGCATGGAATTAACAGAACTACATATAAACTAAATGATGGGGAAGAGAGAAAATAAGGGAATACTTCAAATGTGAAACCAAATATGTAGTTTATATTTCGGAATGCACCTGCGGAAAGAACTATGTTGGGAATACCACTAATAACTTAGGGTCCTACAACATTTAAGGGCCATAAAAAATTGTGACTATACATACCCCATAGCTAAACATTTTTGGGAGAAACATAATGGTGACATCAAAGAGCTACATTATTATGGAGTGAAACACATTAAAGCAAAAGATAGGGGAGGCAACCAAGAACTGACTGACCTTAAGAAGAATAGAATTACGACTCATCATTATGATGGGAACAGAAGCTCCCTGGCATAATTTAAATGTAGAGTGTTATTTTTATTCATGAAGTGCCATTCACGGGGGGCGTGGCTTGACGCCGATGCGGACGTAGCGGACCTCGGAGCTCCTCCGTGGCCACCTTCCGCTACCACACATCCTGATGACCTGGGGGGGCCCCTAAGCTCCCATCGGGTGTCAGACCCCTTGCTGCCCCTCTTGGTGCACTGGCGACGCTCCGCGCGGCCGGCCTGAGGCGCAGGGAGCAGTTTTCTGACCGGGTCGGCTCCCGGCAGTGAGCGCCCAAGATGTCGGCCGCGTCCTGATGGGGCGACCGCCGTGAGCTTGAGCGCCCTGCGCTAGGTAGTGGACGGCTGAGCAGTGGCTGTCGGCTCTTCCTGAAGCGGAGCCCGGCGGCAGATCGGGAGCAGAGGCGTCCTGCGGAGGTGAGACCTCTCTGACACAGGAGGCTGATCGCGGTCCCAAGTTGGTGGACCCGTGAGCTGAGGGAGACCCTGACTGCAGGAGTGGCCGGCAGGTGGCGACCGGCGGACCCGGCGGACCCGGCCTGGTGAGAGAGCGAGTGTGGAGGCGATCCCAGGTACGAGTGAGAGCGTCCGGCGGTGGGGAGCAGAAGGTGACGGCGCAGCACTGGAGCCCGACCTGGCTGCCTGCACGAGGCCATCTGGGCCTGCGAGTCTGATACTCTGAACTTCCCCTGGCCCCAATGCACTGCCGCGGAACCTAGCGGCCCCTGGCTGGACCTGTACACGGGAGGGAGACCACTAAGGAGTGCGCCTGGTTGTGGGGGAGCGCTGGTTGGGGGACACCGGACACCCGAGTTCCTCGCTGCATTGGGTGCCTGAAGACCGTGGTGCATGTCCCCGGAGGACTCTACTAACTGCACTCTGGGCCGTTGGGGGGCTTTTCCCCTGCTGTGGCACCCGGGCAAGACCGGCGCCTGCGACAAAGGGAGCCCCCAGACTCTCCACCCTTGGTGAAGTAGCTGTGGGATCTCGGAGGGGGACGGCCGTCCCTCGCGGTGTGCCGCAACATGTCTGGACACTATTGCCCGCTGCTGAGACGGAGCCCCGATCGCTGCCGGAGCCGATCCGGGGGGTGGACGGTTTGGCTGCTGGTGAGGACCTGCGGCGGCTGAGGATCCCTGTGGCCCCTAGTGCCCTGCTGAGATGGGGCGAGTGTCCAGGAGGAAGGGATTTGCGGTCCTCCAGATGGAAGGGGCAGGTCATCAATCCGAAGAGGAGGAAGAGGTGCCGGAGCGCTTGGGGGCTGCCGCACCGGGGGGACCTATGCTGACCGACATACTGCAGGCTATTACAGAGAAACCCTTGAGGCGAAAATTTACGCCATTGGTGTGGATCTCTCTCTGCTTAAAGATGACCACAGGAAACTGAAAGACAGAGTATCGGCGGCGGAGAAAACAATGGAGGGAGTACCGGATGCGGTGTCAGTCCTGCAGCGTTCCTTGACACAGGTGGAAGCCGAGGTTCGGATCTTGGAACTGCGGGCAGAGGACAGTGAGGGACGATCCCGCAGGAATAACCTCCGCTTGGTGGGGGTCCCGGAACGGGCAGAAGGGGATGACGCTGTCCGATTTCTGGAGGAATGGCTCAGATCTGAAGTGGCCCCGGTGGGACTGTCCCCATTCTTTGCTCTTGAACGAGCCCCTAGGGTGCCGGCGCGACCTCCTAAACCGGGTGCTCCCCCGCGACCGCTGGTGGTGAGACTGTTGCACTATCGAGACAGGGATCACCTCTTGCAGCGTGCTAGAGAAAAGCAACAGCTCCAGATTGACAACTCCAAGGTGATGATATTCCCGGATTTCACTAGGGAGGTTCAGAAACAGCGCGCCTCCTTCATTGCGCTTAAACGGAAACTCCGCCAGCTTGGTCTACAATATGCCATGCTCTTCCCGGCCCGGCTGCGAGTAGTGGACACCACTGGCACACACTTTTTCACTACCCCACAAAAGGCTTGGCAATGGCTTGAGATGCGACACACGAGATCCAGGCAAAGCTCTGCTGCGAGCCCCGTGGAGCGCGGCTCTCCTGCACATTCGAGTCCGGCGAGGGCGCCTTCGATGCCGAATCTCCGCCTTGAACGGGACAGGGCGGTACAGCCGGTTGCAGTGATCAGTCAGGGTGAGGTTGGCCCGAGTGCTGCTACCCCTAGTCGAACCCTGGGTGGATCCGAGACTTCTATCTCTTGCAGCCCGACAACGAACTCTGACACCGAGCTACCTGTGGTCACTCCACAGATGGCGGAACTTTTTGGCTGAGTGGGCAGCGGCTGGCTGAATGAGCTGAACTTATAGCCTGGTTTTGGTTTGTTTATTGTGTGCTTCTGGGCCTGCAGTAAGAGAGGGGCGGTGTCCATTGCTTATTATTGACGGGGGCCCCCTACTGGTGCTGAGCGGGGGGGACCAGGCTGGGCTTTGGGTCCTGAGGGATCGGCGCACGTCTCACTGCTGCTGTGTGCACAGGTAAAGGTTGTATTAGTTTGGATGGGAACTAGTTTCAGGGAACCTGTCCTGGGGAAGGGGAGTTGGCGGTTTGGGGGGGCATTGGGGGGTAGGGAGTTTTCGGGGCCAAGCATGCCGCTGCAGGAGGTGGGGACAATGGACTGCGAACCGCCGCCTCATGGGAACCGCCGTAGGTATCCGCTGTTTGTCCTGGAACATTAGGGGGATGCATAATATGACACGTCGCCATAAGGTCCATGCCTATCTTAGAAGGAGAGGGGTACAGATTGCGTTGTTGCAAGAGACACATTTGACCAAGCAGGAGGGTTTAGCCTTACAGCGCAGATGGCGAGGGCAGGTGTTCTGTACAACATATTCGGCCTACGCGCAAGGTGCTCTGGTCTGGGTCAGGGCTGGAGTCCCGTTTCAAAGTACTGGCCAACTGGTAGACCCTGAGGGCAGATTTGTAGTAGTGTTGGGGCGTTTAGATGGTAGAGACATAGTACTGGGGAGCATTTATGCGCCTAACACTGACCAGGTATAATTTTTTGCGCATCTATCAGCGAAATTGGCCCCTCTGCTGGTGGGATCTGTGCTCTTGGGTGGCGACTTCAATTGCATTACTGATGTCCATTTAGATCGGTCACACCCCCCCTTATTGGATGCTCTGGTACACAGACTGGCTGCGGCGAGGCGGACCTGGCAGCAGCGATGGGGGTTAACGGACACGTGGAGGGCCCATCACCCGACTGACAGGGATTACTCCTATTTCTCCTCATTACATGACCTGCATGTTCGCCTGGACTCAGTCCTTTGCTCTCCGGATGTACATGGGGGGATGGTGCATAACGAGTATTTGACCAGAACGTCCTCGGACCATAACCCCTTGCTGATGCAGTTGCACTGGTCACGGGATCGCCCGGCCATTCCCACATGGCGGCTGCGGCCGGACACACTGGAAGACCCAGTGTTTAAGGACACTATAGGGTCGGCCATTGATGATTACTTCAGGACTAATACTAATACAGCATCCACTCTGCTCGTCGAATGGGACGCCTTTAAGGCGGTGATCCGAGGGCGCTGTATTTGAGAGATGGTGCTGCTGCAAGATGTGACAACAGCGGAGCAACGCTTGCGTGTGTCAGAGTGAGAGCGCCCAGACCGTCCGGATAAACATGATGCGCTACTTGCGGCCAGGGAGGAGTTCGCGCTCCAGCTCGAGCGCTTGCGTTGCTTTGATTTTAAGGCGTACACAGATAGGATGCACGCGGAGCGTGATAAGTCTGGTGCCCTGCTGGCCTGGTTAGCCAATCCGGCGCGTAGAGGGACGGCGATAACGGAACTGCGGGGACAGGAAGGCGAGGTGGTTTACACTCAAAGAGGAATTAATGACCAATTTTTGCAATTCTACTCCGAGTTATATCGCACCAAGTTGGGCCCTGGCCTCCCTGATGATGAGAGGTTCCTGCCAGATGCGGCTCTCCCTAAGATTCGCTCTGAAGAGGCGGTTGCTCTTGGTAGGGACATCGAGGCGGGTGAAATACGCTGCGCTATAAAACATATGGTCAGGAACAAAACCCCGGGAACCGACGGGCTGCCGTTGGAATTTTATGCGACCTATGCAGACACTCTGGTGCCCTGTCTGGTGGCGCTGTACAATAGAGCGTATTGTGAGGGAGTCCTCCCTGTATCCACACGTGAGGCCATTATAGTTCCTCTTCTCAAACCGGGCAGGCCTGCGTGGGACCGCTCCTCGTATAGGCCTCTCGCGATGCTCAATATGGACTATAAGGTATTGAGTCGGGTGTTGGCAAGCAGGTTAATGCCCCAAATGGCGACGCTGGTGCACGGAGATCAGGCTGGCTTTATTCCGACCCGGAACACCGCCATGAATGTTCGTAGACTCATGCGCATCCTGGGGTCCGACACATATGATAAGGAGGAGGCCTGCATTTTCGCGGTCAATATTGAGAAGGCCTTTGATAGCCTAGAGTGGCCCTATCTTACTAGTGCACTGTGGGAGTTTGGGCTCGGGGAGCGGTTCATCCGATGGACGGCGCTGCTGTACAGTGAATCTACCGCCAGAGTCAGGACGGGGGGCCTAATTTCTGCTGCCTGTGAGGTTGCCCGAGGAACGAGACTGGGGTGTCCGCTGTCCCCGTTGCTGTTTGCTCTGGCAATGGAACCAATGGCTGCACATGCCAGGTCGGGCAGTTATTACGGTGGGCTTTTGGTGGCGGGACAGGAACAGCATATTGCGCTATATGCGGGTGACTTACTCATGTTCCTACCTGACCTTCGAAATGCGCTTCAAGGGGCGAAGCAGTTATTGGAGACTTTGGGGGGAGTGTTGGGGCTTTGTGTGAATTGGGCCAAATCGTGCCTGTTTCCTACCAAAGCAGGCGGGCGAGATCGGCAGACTGTGGGGGCGATACAATGGGAACCTTGTTGCCTCCCTTACCTGGGAACCCGGATTTATCATGACAGTAATGACCTGATGGAGGGTAATGTGGGGCAAGCGTTGCGTAGTGCCAAATCTAATTTTGAGTTCTGGGGGTCCCTCCCGCTCTCTGTTGCGGGTAGGGTCGCCTTGGTGAAGATGGTCACCTTGCCACGGTTCCTTTATTACTTTGGGACGCTCCCCGTTTGGATACCAACTAGGTTCTTTGCACAGCTCAATTCTTTAATCACGGGATTCCTGTGGGGAGCTGGGAGACGGAGAGTCGCGCTGCTTGCTATGAAACGACCCAGGGTGGAGGGGGACCTTGCGCTGCCGGATCTGGAGGCCTATTATCACGTTGCGCAATTCCAATGGTTTACGCAGTGGGTGGCGGGCCACATTCGACATCCGGAGACTATGGGGGAACGGATCCTAGCTGGCGCCTGCTGTCCTGTGTTCTGCTGCGGGTGAGCCCGGGAGGCGACACGATACCGTCGGACTTGGTCGTGGTGCAGCGGTGCTGGATGCGTGTGGCCAGGAAGCTGCGTGTCAGGACCCTGTATGCGCCTGAAATTCCGCTGACAATGTGCGAGGTATTACCTCATGGGGGTGTCTGGAGCAAGCTGCAGTCCTGGGCGGAGATGGGCATACTCACCTTGGGGGATCTGTACGAGGAGGGCAACCTCTACCGTTTAATGACCTCATGGAGCGTCATGATCTCCAGCGAGGATTTCCTTTTCATGCGGCCCTGTCTGCAGCAATAAGGAAGCATTGGCGAGGGGGTTTGTTGGAACCGGCTACGTCCCTTGCATGTCAGTACGTGGTGATGGCTGCGGGTACTTTAAGCGGTGACTTGTCTTTATCGCCGGATTACTCAGGACCTGCGTCAGCCCCTGACAGCGTTGCGACTTAAGTGGGAGACGGACCTGGGGAACCCATCTCAGACAAGACATGGGGGAGGTAGTTGAGAGGCCATGGAAGAGTTCCCAAAATGCGCGCTTCCAGCTCATTCAATTTTATGTCTTACATAGGGCTTACTTAACGCCCAGCAAACTGAACGACTATTTTGGGGGGTCATCTGCCTGCCCTCGTTGTAATCTAGAAGGGGCGGGGTTCCTGCATATGTTCTGGAGCTGCCCGCAGTTGGAGGACTACTGGTGGGAGACAATGTCTGTCTTAACGACTGTGACGGAGAGGGAGATAGCACTGACACCAGGGGTTTGTTTGCTACATGAGTTTCCCCACACTGCGAGGACCAAGGTCACCAGCAAGTTCATTGACCTGGGATTAGTGCTGGCAAAAAGAGAGCTTACTAGCCGGTGGAAGGCGAGGCAGGGACCTACCCTTGAGCGGTGGAGACGGGAGCTTGTAAAGTGGGCGGAGAGGGAAGGCAACTGCAGGATGGGCATGGCTAGACGTACGGGGAACGAGAAATCAATGGAGCTGGCCAGGGCATGGGTGGCGCTTGTGGAACTGACTAAGCATCCGCCTGGTGATGAGGAGAGTGTGTTGGCTGAGACGGGGGGCGCTCAAGACATCTGATATTGCGGGCTCTAACTGACGGAGATGATGGCAGGGCTGTGGGGGGTCGCCTCCAGTGTTTCTGCCCTACCAAGAATGCGGATTTGAGTGCTGGGGAGTCAGGCGGTCCATGGAGAAGAACTGGGAATACCTGGAACCTTTTAGTTAGTAGTCAGCGGCATGCTTGGGGGGTCTACAGGGGACTTGAGGGTTAGTAGGGGAGGGGGGTGTTGGGGCTGGGTGTTTTATTGTTTTTGTTTTTCCCTCTACTTGTGAGCGGTAAGTTGCCTCGTTGCTGGGTCTCACTGGCTCCCCATGGAGCGCGTTGCACTCCGCCCATGTTTTGCTATTTCTTACGAGCTCTCTTTTAGGATGAGGCTCCAGTCGCCCGCTTGGGTTTTGTGAGCACCCTAGATCCTGCTCCCTTCTATGCCACGCGCTTACACTTAGCGCATTACCTGTGGCCTTGTGTAGTACACGTCTACCATACCCGGTCAGCTTAGCTTGGTAGACCGGGGCCCCATTGTGCTTGTGCTTCATCAATTTGGCACGAGCTTGGTTGCACCCGGAGGCTTTAGGCCCCCGCCCGTGAAGGGCGAGCATTCTCTTCCACGCCACGCGCTTACATTCATAGCATCAATTGTGGCCTTTAACACAGCGCAGTTCAGTGGACTGCGTCCCCATTGCGGGGTATTTAACCTGCCCTCACCCTGCGGGGCTTCCGTTAACTCTTGGACCCGCGGGCTCTTTCTGTCTGTACCACTGCTCTCAGAAGCACCGGCCTGGATTCTTTTCACCATTTAAACACCCTGGCTGTAGTGCTTGAGGTCTGAACCAATTGGTACGATCTCCCCCCTTTTCTCTGGCCCCGACCCTGCAACAATCAGGCTGTCGTTTTTGAATCACTCACTACATCTGTCTCTGCTCTCAAAATCATTGACTACATTATGAATACCGTCATATTGGGTCTCATCCTCAGACCTTACTAATCATTGTGAGAGACCTGATCATGTGTACTACTAGTTTTTTAGACATTCTGGATACAGGGCCAACTGGACATGTCACCCAGTTTGGCATTTTTTCCTTTGCATTCTGAGTTTTTACTGAATGCGTCTTCTTTTGTAAGCACATAAAACTCTTTTTCTTGTTTCTTTTCCTACTTTAACGCCACCACCTTTTCTGTTAGGTTGGATTGGCGCATGTACTATTTGGCTAGTAGGCCAGGACAGATGCAGTGAATTCCCTAACCAATCAGGGTGAGTCACTCATCAATTTTCATGTGAACTAAATAGTTACATGTTGTCCAGTGTTAAGACTATAGAACGGTCTCACTGTGTTTTTAGTCAACCATGTTTTGTATGTATTTTTTTGTTGCACATGCTTCATTGTAAATAGCGCACATTGTTTTTTGTCTTATCACAGGTTTTCAACTGTGAAAATACTGAACATCAGGACCACTGGTTCAGTATAACACACCGGCGTTACTGCGCATTATCCTTTACATGTGCATGTACTTCACTTTGTTGCAGTAGCTGTATGCTCGACCCTGATGAAGGCCATGGCACTTTTATAGGTCCTTAGGCCGAAACATGTTGGTCACTCACTAATACAGTAGCCTCTAATGATGGCAGCTGTGTTATCAGCTAATTGTTTTTAATCCTGTCACAAGGTAGCCGATTAAAGTTGCTACATAGCTAACCTTGTAGCCAGTTTTAACCACGTTCACTTTAGCACTGCACTTCTCACCTAGCACACCACGCTCACATAGGGTTTTAGTCTAACCCACCTCATCCATGCTTAAAACATCCCTGTGCTCCTCCCTCGCAGCGAGGGGGTTGTAGCCCGCATAGAGACTAGGTCTTCTACGCAAGGAGGCACCCCTATGATGAAGCATGACACCTCTGGTGTGTGAAGGGAACCGTCCTTAAAGGGATCCCCCCAAGTATATGGTTGCAAACACCTCTTTGCACTTTATACCGCTCTTTTTGGACCCGTGGTCTCTTTTTGTGTTTGATACATTCAGCAGGTGTCATAATGATTAGGAGGTTAATATGTTCTGTTATACCCCTTCCTAATTCAGGACTGTGCTGAGTGGCTTTTAAAAATTAATTTTATAGGAATTTGCACAGTTCAAATGGGTACATTTGGAACTGTTCGGGACTTGCACTTCATGTGAGAAGAAATATTTTTATGGATCATTTGATTAAAATGTACTGTCTATTCAATACAAGTAATTTCAACATTTACCCGTATGATCCATAAATATTGCTTTTGGTTTGTATTTGTTGAGCTGTTGGCAATGAGGGGGCACGTAGTGTAGAGAGGATGAGAAAAAGTACACCTTAGCAATGCCATTATCTAGACGGGATAATATTGTAGTTAGCTCCAACTTCAATTTTGATAAAATTAGAAAAGTATGAAACATCTGACTTCTTAAAAAAATACCTCTTCATCAGATCAAACTATATTTACTTCCTCTTCATTCAATGAAACAGTAATTGACCTTATTCTTGAACAAAACTAATGATTTGATGCTTGTACTTAGGAAGTTATATAGCAATATGGTAATCACCTTATTGTTAAAGATTTCTTCTTGAAATAAATCTGTTTGCCTATTATGAAATTATTACCTGATCCTGTTTAAATAGTAATTATGACTTCTTAATGAACAGATTGGATAGTTCATGTACTTTCCAGAAATTTAATTAATTTGAAGTCTAATGACAAAATGGTGACATGTATTGGAATCATTTCTATCTTTGTTTCACGAAAATACATGTTTTAGCTTTCTTTGAAACTAAACAGCAATGAAGGACTATTCATGATGCTGTCACTTTAAATAGACTGTCTAGGCGTAGGACTCTATGGTCCACAAGTCGAAATGCGTCAATGAGTTTTATAAAATGCAATCTGATGAGCTAAATCCTGTTCTGGCCGAGCTGATAGGCGGGATATTCTCCGAGGACCAGCTGATTCCACAGTCATTGGATAAGGCTGCTATTAGTTTAATCTTGAAACTAAAAAAAGGCCCTAAGAGCTGCGAGTCATACAGACCAATTTCATTACTTAACTGCGAATATAAAATCTATACCCAAGTCTTGGCAAAGAGGTTAGAGCGAGTTATTGGAGTAGTGGTTCAGGATGACCAGAAGGGTTCTTCAAAGGTCGACAGTTGCATGAATTAGCACACAACTTGATAGGTGCCATAGATTTGGCTGTTGTGAATAAATTGCCATTAACTCTCCTAACATTTGATGCCACAAAGGCATTTGCTAGCGTAAGCTGGCCTTTTTTACATCAAATTATCTATAAATTTGGTCTGGGTGAGAACTTTGCCAAAGCAATTACCGAAATATATAGGAAGCCAACAGCCAGGATAATAGTGAACGGGAATCTGACTAAATCGATTAAGATAGAGAGGGACAAGACAGGGGTGTCCCCCTGCTTTTTTATCTATATATTGAGCCTCTATCAAATAAAATAAGGGCAAATCAGGAAATTTTGCCATTTGAGTGCAATGGCTGGGCAAAAAAAGTGGCACTATACGCAGATGATTCGATGGTATTCACACGGGACTTCGATGGTTCTCTCCCAACGCTATTGCAAACTTTAACTGCCTTTGGAAGAGTCTCTGGCTATCAAAGTAATCAACAAAAGACCGATATCATGTCATGGAACACACAACTGAACAATTCTCTTATAAAACAAGAAATAAGTTATCTTGGGATACAGGTGATACAGGACCTTTCTAAGATGGCCCAGGTCAATCTCGAAAAAAAAATGACAGAGAAAAGAGCTCTGTTAAGATCTTGAGGCTGTCTTCCACTTTCAATTTTAGGTAGATCTAATTTGGTAAAAATGTCAATTCTGCCAAAGTTTACTTTCATTTATAATACAGTCCCACTATCGCTTAATCTAAAATTCATAAAAAATTACAAGGAGAAATAACAAATTTTATTTGGTCTTGGGGGGGAGGATTGCCTGGAAAAAATGTCTAAGGTCAAAAATGGAAGAAGGTATCGCGGGCCCGACCTCAGTCTATACTGCTGGGCCTTTCAGTTAAAAAATATATGATCTCTCTTGTCTAATGTTATTTCTTCCCCCCCTCCCCCAGTCTTCAAGCCATGACAAAAGATTTGCCTTATGGTAGTCATTTTTTCCTTTTTAAATTTGGTCATCCAAACTTTTTCAAGAAAGTTACATTAAAGATCTTAAAAGCGGCATGTGAGCTTAGGTACCAGATCAGAGGAATTATGAGGATAACTTATTATAGCATGTTCGCACCTATACGGCACTCACCAGGGACCCCGAAATGCCTACACGATAAACTAGCTGTCCCACTAATGGAGGCAGGAATAAATTAATGGGGTCAACTAATACAAGAAAACAAAATAGTCTCCTGACTATATCCACGAATCAAAGACTATCCAAATTTAAATATTATCAATTATCAGGTTGGGCACATGGCCTAGGCAAAGATGGGGAAGGAAACAAAGAGTGGGAAGATAAACTGCAGGGCATTCCCCTCAACACAAATACGTTTCTAAGTGGTATTGGATGATGGTAAAGGGCGAGGACGAGACTTCTATGCCTCCAGAGGAGATCGGGAGGAGGGACCTGCCGACTACAGAATTAACACATGTATTGCAAGTATTGATGCTCACTTTAGGGTCGGTAATAAAAGCTGCACCTCTCGGAAGAAACCATTTATTTACAGTTCATATGGCACATTGGACCCCAAAAAGGCTATCAAAGCTGGGAGGTGGAGAAATCAAAGCCTGCCTAAAATGTTCCATGGGAAAAGCAGACGGTGCACACATGTTTCAGCAGTGCCCTCTGATCCAGGTCTTCTGGCAAGAAGTCAATAAGGCCATTTCTGAAACTTTGGGAAAAGAAATTGAGGTAAGCCTCGCTCTGGTCATGTTGGGAGTTTTGCCAGGTGATGGGTAACAGATAAAAATTTTAAAAAGGCACGCACTCATGCTATTTGTTTCAATATTATTGGCAAGAAGGGAAATTTGCTTAAAATGGGTATCCTCCTCGCCACCGGAATATATGGACTGGGTTAGGTCTGTTAAAGAGTAAATACCCTAGATCGTAGTTGCCTATCTAAAAAGAGAGATGGAATCTGGGAGGCATGGGATGATTGGGTTAAGAATACTCCCTAGACTATACCTATATAAGGTCCAATGATTATGAAATAAGTAAAAACCATGGCAGAAAAGAGGAGAAATACCAAGGCCGACAAAAATCCTCTGTTGCCTGGTTTATCTGAGACCCACGCTCAGGAACTCAGGAGAGAATGGTCGGAATCCTTGAACCAAAATTAAATTCTTCTCCTTCAGCAACTTACCAGAGCTCATACCTCACACACTACCTATTCATGAATGAGGACTAAAAAAAAGGAAAAAAAAGTAATTACTAGAGGTTCCTCTCAAGTCAGAGGCAATTGTTCCAATGACCTTCGCCATGCTGAGGGGCTGTGGCTTTAACATATACATACACTCTTTTGCTATTTGAATAATTTGCTTTTGTTTTCCCTAGGATAATTTAATTTGCCAAAGCTTGTTTGTAATAATGAGTCACCATTACAGATGTCAATAAACTTCTTTATTTGTTGGCAAAGTAAATGATACTACCCGACAATATATAGGAACTAGGATTCTCTGGTAACTACAAGTGCCATTAAATAACTAATTTGAGCCTTATATATTTAGGTTGGTGTGAGAGGATGTGTAATCAAGTCTTTTAAAGTGAATATTACATACGTCTCAGGTGAAATAATAGGAATTCTTTTTTCTTGGAAAATTACAAGAGATGTAAATTAGGAGAAGTAAAATAAAAAAAATTGCAAAAAATGGCTCTAAGGAGCACTATAAATTTATTGTTTGAAGGAAACGTTTTAAAACCAGTAGTTGTTCTTATTTTATTTTATATCTCTATGATTTTTCCACAATTCTGACCAATGAGTGAGAGGGTTGCAGAAACTATTCAGAATTTTTTCTGGGGCCACCAAAATGGAGAAAGTTGATAGAGAAATTGTTTTTAAAACTTATGAAAAGGGTGGAAAAGACTTCTGAAATCTGCACAATGTCCTAATGTCTCATTATGTACAAAATGTTCTATCAAATCTGAACAAAAACAGCATTCTATCTGCTTATACAATATTTGTGACATTTTATATTACGCAAATGAGAGGATAACTCGAACTCCAGTGTTTTGTTGCTCGAACCTCCCCAAATGTACAAGATATTATTCCCTTTCTTACAAAAACAAAAATTTAGACAAATCTCCGTACCCCAGATCCCACCCAAAAGCACAGTATATAAAGAACGCAAGAACACAGTCTCTGTATCGATAATAAGCAATCCCTCCCAAGAACAGTCAAGGAGTATGTGTGGGAGATGATAGGCCTCAGAGACTTAACAAAACCACATAAGAACCGTCGCCAGATGCCTACCGGTGAAACAGTTACAATATGAAAGAAAGCTCTCTATATCAGCAAGATGCCCAAGAACAGTCTGTGCAGTAGAGGACTTGTTGGAAAATGGCCCTCTCTGAAGGGACACCCCAGACTTTTTGCCTTGCTCTTCGTATTTTTCCGAACATCTTTTTGTTGGTTTTAGGATTCTGAGCATTTTACCTCAGCTGACCAGTGTTGAAGTGCATGTGCTTCTCCCCTAAACATGGCAACATTGGTATATACTCAATTGATATATTTAGTTTACTTATAAGTCCCTTGTAAAGTGGTATACCATATATCCAGTGCCTGTAATCTAAATGTTACTAGTGGGCCTGCAGCACTGGTTCTGCCACCCACACAAGAAGCCTTTCAAACCTGTTTTAGCATTGGGAATTCCTTAAAACACTTTTCAGCTGTAATTCCTGATCATAAAGGAGTAGCTGATTCATGTTTTATATCTTTGGAATGGTAATGATAAATCCTCTTTAAAGGTAATGTTAGATTTACCATTACTATTTCAGACATGCCACTTTTAGAAAGTGTAATAGCAACAAGGGGTTTGGCCCTAGGCGGCTGGACGGGGACGTAGTAAACTAAGAGAAAGAGGTGTCCTAGCAGTCAAATTCAAATGCTGCGAGCGAGTTTAACAGACTAAAAGCCATCAATTCAATTGATATGGACTTGAAGCATTTATTTGCTACTTCATTGTGTACACTTTACTCCACATTTAATCATGGGTCAGATAAGTGCGGATACGTTTCAGTCAAATACAAATTATACATTATGCAAAAAATAACAAAAACATACAGACTTTGTGATGAAGTAATGCGATGAAACAAACAATACATGAAGCATGATACATAACAACAATTGTCTTAACTTTATATCACCAGTCTTAGTTCACAAAAGGAGCAGCTACGAGGACATCCTTTAGCATCCACATTGTGTAACAAATTTGAAAAGCTGCTACCCACGGGAAAATAGACCTTAAACCCAGTAGTGAGACAATTCAAATACTATTTTTACTGGGGAAAACTTAGTTAAGTGCGAAAGTCCCCATGTTCGTGTAATGCCGACGCGTTTCGATTCCCAAGGTGGTTTGCGGAATTCTCATCAGGGCGTGGACTGGTTTATCTGATTGAATGGCGAAATAAATTCGCACGTTGCAGGCGAGAAGAGGCAAGTTAAAATGTAGATGGCACTCGAGTGAGGAACTGGGAATGAGAAACCATTAGATGACTTTCACAGCTGTTCACAAAGAGACGTGATGGGGTCCGTTTCTGTGTGAACTTTAAAGGAACCTGGCAATTAACAAACCGACTGAGAGCTAAAAAGAAGCGTATAAGAAAATATCACCGGCAAGGCGAGAATCGCCCTTCCAAAGTACAACCAGGCTTCCATTTAACCGGTAGTAAGCATTTCAATACCTTTTTGCAAATGCACCGACCGTCTGGCGCAAATCGTGCCATCTACATTTTAACTTGCCTCTTCTCGCCTGCAACGTGCAAATTTATTTCGCCATTCAATCAGATATACCAGTCCACGCCCTGAAGGGAATTCCGCAAACGACCTTGGGAATCGAAACGCGTCTGCATTACACAAACGCAGGGACTTTCGCACTTAACTAAGTTTTCCCCAGTAGAAATGTTATTTGAATTGTCTCACTACTGGGTTTATGGTCTTTTTTCTCCGTGGGTAGCAGCTTCTCAAATTTGTTACACAATGTGGATGCTAAAGGATGTCCTAGTAGCTGCTCCTTTTGTGAACTAAGACTGGTGATATAAAGTTTAGATAATTGTTGTTATGTATCACGCTTCATGTATTGTTTGTTTCATCACAAAGTCTGTATGTTTTTGTTATTTTTTGCATAATGTATAATTTGTATTTGACTGAAACGTATCCGCTGTTATCTGACCAATGATTAAATGTGGAGTAAAGTGTACAGAATGAAGTAGCAAATAAATGCTTCAAGTCCATATCAATTGAATTGATGGCCTTTAGTCTGTTAAATTGGCTTAGCAGCATTTGAATGTGACGGCTAGGACACCTCTTTCTCTTACTTTTAGAAAGTGGGCATTTCTCTGCTCTGTGTGCCTGGCAGCCTGTCTCCACTACACGTCAGAGTAGGGTGACAGGTACACTTTGGGGCAGATTAACAAGGAAGCGCCGCAGCGAGGCAACGCAAGCCCTTTGGCTGCGCCACGCTGCGGCACTTCCAAAGCACAGGAATGTTGACGCACAAACAGCTGCCATGCGCCGGCGCAGGCACCCTTGCACCATGGTGCAAGGATGCCTGCGTCATGGGGAGATTATTTTTGTGCAGGAAGGAGCACCTTCCTGCACAAAAACAATCACTACAGGCATTTTCCTCTTTCAATGCCTGCTGTAGAATGCAGCACGCATTGAAAGAGGAAAAAACGAGGAGAAATGAAAACATTTCTCCTCGTTGTGCCTTGCTACACCTCCCCTGGGGAGGCGTAGCATTCTAACTAATTTCCAGATTTACAATTCCTTGTAAATCTGGAAATGTGTCTTGTTCCATGGGTGTTGCATGGGATCACCCACAGCAACACCCATGGAACGCCCCTTTCACGCAAAGTGCTGCATGTAAAGGGGCCATATTTACAAGGACAGGAAAAGTCACGCAGGGTGGCTTTTCCTGTCCTTGTAAATATGGGGCAGAGAAATACGCCACCAGTTCGTCACAAAAAGTGACGTACTGGTGGCGCAGGGGGCTTGTAAATCTGCCACTAAGTGCATTCCCTCTAGACAGCCACAAACACAGGAAGGGTGAGTGTGACAGAGAATTCATCTGAATTCATCTGCATTCTGATAGCTCTTCCTGAGCAGGAAGAGATAGGGGGGAGCTGACACTTACACCCGAATAGGTGGTGTCCTGTTTCCCACACAAAGGGCTGATTACCCGTTACTGATAGTGTGGAGCCAAGGCTGGGATAAAAGGGGAACTGTGCACTTCAAGGGCCAGCTTATGAAGTCACCTCCACTTCAAAGTCATATTTGATTATAAGTAAGTACTGGGTCTCTGACCCTACCAAGATAAGACACTTCTGGACCTACAACTGCACTTTGTCACAAGGATTGCTGTGCTGCTTAAAGGACTCATTGCTGGACTGCTGACCTGGAAGGCCTACATTTCTCCTGTTGCCCTGTTGCTTGCTATTCTCTGACTCTGCTGAAGGAGAGACTTACTCTGCCTTTTTCTCCAAGTGTGCTCAAAGGGCTTGTTGGCTTGCCTCTTGTTGCTTGAGACTCAAGGATATGAAAGTCTCTACCCCTGCTCTTATGCCTGGTTCACTGTAAGTGGGCCAAGATACTTGCAACACGGGCATAGATGCATCTCCTGTCTGTGTGTAGCAGAGCCGGTGTATCGCCCCGGTTGCAGGAGTAAAATCTGCGCTTCGCTCTCAGAACCAACGCAGCGCCTTGAGAGCCCAACACATCGGAACTGTGCATCACCACTGCAGCAGCTCAGAGAGATCGACACATCCCTTGACTGCGTGAAGAGACACGGCTCATCGCTCTATGGAAACTACACATCTCAGCCCGGCATCTCGCCTGTGGAACCGACTCATCACCATCACTGTATGGAGAAGAATCAATGCATCCTCGACCTGTGGGATTGACATCGATGCACCTCACAATGCATCTCACTGATGCGATCAGGAAAGGTACCTTGTTTACCGGGGCTTGCATGTGTCCTGTAGTCAACTGGCGCTCCATTGCGGTTGGCCGGACCGTTGACTTTGCTCTAGTCTAGCAAGACCTCAAATAACCCCAAAAGCAAAATTTGCTTATAAGTGCTATTTTTCACTTATTCTTTTAAAATTCATATCTCGACTTTTACTTATTGGATTTTTGACATTTTGTTCTTGTTTTTTTCAGAATATAATAATCTATTTTTCAAAACCTGTGTGGAGTCTTTATGTGTGTTTTCATTGTGTTACTTTGTGTGTGTATGTTGCACATATATTTTATACATCGCCTCTTTAGAGTAGCCTGGCTGCTCTGTAGCAAGCTACCAGAGGGTGAGCACTGGTAATCTCCAAGTGTGTTTCTGACTTATTCTGACTAGGATTGTGGTTCCTGCTTGAACAGGGTGCAAAGTCTGACAACCAGAAAACCAATTTCTAACAGGACTCCACGATGCATTTTGTACGGAACTGTGGGAGAGCCCAAGAAATGTGTAAATCTATGAACAAACTGATCAAAGAGCGAACTGTGTAAAGAGCCATAACATATTCACATATCCTTTATGGTATTGGAAATAGACTGCACAGAAAATAAACAAAAAATGTGGAGGATTATAAACTGCATAAAAGAAGCCATGTGGGTAAACAGGAATTTATCTGTATTTCACCATTAGCAGATATCCTGGAAAGAGTGCCAGAAAACTACTTTTAACAAAATATTTTCCTATGTGTGCGTACATACATATAGATTAAAAAAACAAATTAACCCATGAACATTGGAAAATAAACAAATGGTTGGGATGGGTATTGTACGTTGATCTCAATGCAAAACCACCAGGGATTAGCCTGTGAGCTTTTGACCTGATTATGGTAAATGTATAGCAGCTATTAAAGCGAGTGCTTGACGTGTAAACTATGCAAATATATATGAATAAAGAGCTTTTTTTTAGGATTTGAAAATGAATGCATTTGATGATAGACTTTATGTCGGAGTTACTATTCACTGGTAAGTATAAGTGCCTTTAAATAGTTATACAGTTCCTATGAATCTAGAAGGACTGTGTATTTAGAACAACAAAACTTTATAATACAGCAACTGAGTCTTATGTAATCAGTAAATGCTGGTCTGTTAGGGTAGCTCACAGTACAGCATCTAAACTCCTAAACTTGCAGAGTTATAGATGTTGTCAGTAACCTAGGATATGACTCTCAGATTCCCAAGGAATTCGTGGAAACAGATCTAACCCTTTCATTTGTCCCTTTTGCATGCCCAAAGTGTCACAAAGTAAAGATTCAATATTGCATTTTCAAAAATTTATTGAAAAACTCAAATCATTGTAAATAAAACATGAACTGCAATTATCAGAAAAATGAGACACATTATTGTTATAAGCATTATTAGAATGGTGAGAAAGACAAACAATTCAATCATGTAAATTGTTCATAGTGTAACTAAGATTACTCCTATCTATTACTAATATCTCTATACTAAAGAGAGCATGTCGGGAGTACCCATCTGCCAGGCTTGCTGGAATGGCCTAACTCCATACCTCGGTACTGCATGTCAGGGAGCAGGTCTCAGTACATTAACAAATGCACTCCCGTCTGTGTGTGCAGCTATCTTCCTTCTCAGGATGAAGGTCGGGGAAAGCGTACTGCATCTCAGTCACAGCAGCATTCCATGATGACTGCGGCGAGAAGTGAACCTCTTACCGACTTCAAAATGGACGCTGTTGAAATAATAAAATGCCAAGCTTATCACACCGTGCCAAAGGTGCAAAGCAGAGTCTTACATTGTGTGGGGAGAAATAGCTGTCTCCAACTAACACAAAACAAAGGAAAATAAAACGAGGCTTTGTGTTCTTAGTTGTGCGACTCTGAAAATAAATTTGTGGACTACAGGGCGGCAATGACTATCAGAAACAAATGTGTGTGTTGGAAAATGGCCCTCTCTGAAGGGTCTCCCCAAACTTTTTGCCTTCCTCCTCCTCTTTTTCTGACCTCGTTATTTTGGGCTTTAGGACTCTGAGCACTTTACCACAATGAACCAGTGCTTAAGTGTATGTGCTCTCTTATCTAAACATGGTATAATTGGTTTACACCTGTTTGGCATATTTAATTTACTTGTACGTCCCTTGTAAAGAAGCACACCATATACCAAGGCCCGTAAATTAAATGCTACTAGTGGGCCTGCGGAACTGAATGTGTTACCCACACAAGTAGACTTTCAAACGTGTCTCAGGCCTCCCACTGCAGGGCCTGCGTGTACAGTTCACTGCCACCTCAACTTGGCATTTAGAACCCATTGCCAATCCTTAAACTCCCCTTCTATTACACCTAAGTCACCCCTAAGGAAGGCCCTAGGTAACCCATAGGGCAGGGTGCTGTGTAAG
Source organism: Calotriton arnoldi (assembly GCA_963921515.1). Lineage (NCBI taxonomy): Eukaryota > Metazoa > Chordata > Amphibia > Caudata > Salamandridae > Calotriton > Calotriton arnoldi. The sequence continues at coordinate 643,277 of CAWUFW010010143.1, forward strand.
TAAAAGGTAGGACATGTACGTTTATGTTTTGCATGTCCTTGTAGTGAAAAACACCAAAATGTGTTTTTCACTACTGTGAGGCCTACTCCTCTCATAGGTTAGCAATGAGAATTCCTTAATACACTTTTTAAACTGTAATTCCTGATTAAAAAGGAGAAGCTGCATCTTGTTTCATATCTTTGAAATGGTTATAATAAATTTTCTTACTGGTAGGGTTGGATTTTACATTGCTATTTTAGAAAAGGCAGTGTTAGAAAGTGGACATTTCTCTGCTCTTACTGCTCTGTGTGGCTTGCAGCCTGTTTCCAATACACTTCTGGGGTGGGTGCCAGTTACACTTTGTGCATTGCCTCTAGACAGCCACAAACACAGGAAGGGTGGGTGTGCATGAGAACTTATCTGCATTCATCTGCATTCTGATAGCTCTTCCTGGGCAGGAAGCGAGGGGGGAGCTGAAACTTGCACCTAAATAGGCAGTGTCCTGTTTCCATCACAAGTTGCTGATTACCTACTACTGCAATTCTGAAGCCAGGGCTGTAAAGAAAGGGCCTATATGCACTTCAAAGACCCTTCTTTGAAGTCACCCCCACTTCAAAGGCACAACTGGGTATAAGTACAGGCACCCTGATCAGAACTGATGCAGTGCTGATTCGAGGACATCCCTGCGCGGTCCGACGACGAAGCAGGACCCAACTGCAAGGTTCGATGATGATGCAGCACCCGCATCGTACGGGGTTCGACGACGACGCAGGACCCAACGGCGAGGCTTGACGATGACGCATTTACCCAACTGCGTGCATCGGAACCGGCACATCGAGTCTTCAACACCGATGCTTGCTCAATCCAAGATACTTTTGCAACGGGACCTGCATGACTCCTGTAGCCGCTTGCCCTCCATCGCGGTTGGCCTGAACTTTGAAATACCCTGGCCCAGTGCGACCTCAAGTAACCCCTAAGCGTTATTCAACTCTAAGCACTAGAGTTTGATTTAATCTTTAAAAATTCATAACTCTTGTTCTACTTATTGGATTTTTGTTGTTTTGGTCTTGTTTTACTCATAAAATTACTTTATATTTTTCTAAAACTGTGTAGAGTATTTTTGTGTTGTTTTTATTTGGTTACTGTTTGTGTGTGTGTGCTGGAAAAATATGTTACACATTGCTTCTCTGGATCAAAAGAAAGTTCCATAATTTCATACAAAAAACTCTGTTGAGATTACAAACAGTGTGACTGTCTACTCTCAAACTGGTTCAGTTACCAAAAGGCTTTCCTTACAAGCCAAGATATCCGATGGTTCTTCGAACACCCTGGAAGCCAACCTTATTTGTGCCTAATTGAACAAGAGATCGCCTAACCCTAACATATTCTTAGAAACCTGACATTAAGTCCAATTAGTGCCCTGCACTCCAAACAAATAATCCTAGACACTACAAGAGCGATTATGCTTATTGAAAAGAAAATCAATAACCAATTAACCAAATGCAACTTAATATCCCCCTGGACCAATAAGAAAACAGAATTGACTCTTCTACCAGACCTACGTCAGCCAAGAAAGGAATCTCGCTCATCAAAGGTCTCTATGTATCACAGAACTCCAGTATACTCACTCTCTCTCTCTAACCTAGACTTCAACATCTCCATAAAAATTAAAACCAAAATATTCAAGGTAGGCGCTTAGAGATCCATACCTGCAGAACCTATTTAGAAAACTAAACACATCAGGTCACTCAGCTTCCAAATTATATAATCACATTGACACATACTCATCTCAACCTTCCAACCCTCAAGCGAAAATGGGAAAAATAGTTAAACAAATGTTGGTAGAGATCCCCTGTCGGATAGGATCTGGAGAAAGATTTGTAACAATACCCAAAGGATAAACTGCTTGCAACACTTTCCCAATATATACTCTTCACACTATACAAGGGCTATTGGACCCCCCAACAAATTAGCTACACTGAACCTGACTGAATCCAACATATGCTGAAATAGCAAGGAATCCACAGGAGACATTGAACCATTCTTCAGCTGACTAGTCAAGCCTTACTGGGATAAGGTCTCTAACTACCTCAACAACATATTTAAGCACACATAGAACTAGACTTCCCAACAGTCTGGGTTTGCTGGCTGCCTCTAACACCCATCAATTTACAACTAAGCTCATCTTGTTTGAGTGGAAATCAGCCATTCAAAGCTCTATCCACAGCTGATGGGCTTGGGTTTCTTATTTTCACACAGCTCTCACATCAATCAGATTGACAACCCAAAGAACTTGCTTAGCCTATGGAGCACCAGGGATATATTTCTGCAGGAAACAAATGCCCCATAGAAACTTTGATCTCCATACCCCGAGCCGTAGCTAAGCACAACAGACCCTTCCCCTCCCCTCCTTGATACCTCTCCATCCCTCCCTCTCCTATAATCTCTTGGGGTACAAAACCAAAGACAATGTTTACTTTTCCATCGCTGGATACATTTGAACCTACTTTAATGTATAGTATGTATACCACCATAAAACCTCAATTCTATAGTTGAGCTGTGCATCTTCTTAAACCTTATATGCTGTCTATATACTCAGGCCCAGATTTATTAAACTTTAATGCAACACAGCCAGACACCTTTTCCAACGCGGACAGTTGTGGGCAGTCATGACCGTTCGCAGTCAGAAGGCTGCTGCTCAAGTAGATAATCTAGACGAGCGGCAGCAAAAACAAGTTGAGTAGCTGCGCCCTCTGGCGTGCCGTGTGGTGCCATTTGCGATGAGTTTTCATCGCAGAACACGCTCCCGGAGCTAAATCACAATGCCAGCAACACAATGTGCCTACTTCCTTCCATTGGCAGAACTCTGTGGAATATTGCTGAGTTTTTAGGTTGAGCCTGAGCCAGTGCACATGCGCTGCTCTGCGAGACTTGTTGTGGTGGAGTAGAAAATGGAAGCTCCGCCCACTCTCCACCCATATTTGCCATTGGCTTGTGTCATTGTCTGTCCTAAATGCTGGCTTCTGATTCTTCAATAGGCGTGTTAGTACCTCCTTAGTACCGCCTCCTCTTCATTTGTCACCTCCCATGGCGACTGGCCCCTTTACTTCGAGTGTTACACAGTACGTGTTATTTTGACTGTGAGCACTATTTTCTTTAATGAGGTTCTTCTACTGCCTTCTTACTCCCCCCCTCCCGTTGGCCATGCCTTTCCGTCCCCTCCCTCCCATTGTTCATGCTTCCCCCCCTCCCTCCCGTTGTCCGTGATGACTACCATTTGCAATGCAATAGGTCTCACGTAAATGCGAGACCTATTGCATTGCAAATGCTTTTTTTTTTCTTGCAGGGCGGCTCGCACAACTTAATTTGCCCTTCCTCCGGTGCCTCTCTCCATTTGGAAATGGAGCCCGTGAGAGAGAGATGGCCCTTGGGTGTGCATTATGCTTGGCAGTATCACCCAAGCATGAAGCGGGTGCCACCTTTCTTTTGTTTTGCACACTTCTGTGTGCTCCTTGAAGCTCTTTTTGCTTCCCATCCCCCGCTTCGCATTGAGCCCTCCGCCCACTTGGCACAAACGCAACTTCACCCTTAATAAGGCGGCAACGCCCCTTCAATGCTTAATCCTCCTCCGCATATATTTCAAAGAACAAGGGAACCACAGTAGTATGTCCAGGGGTAGTCTATGGTATATTAGAGAACAGGTAGCCTGGGCTACTGTTATTCTAATGAGTGTTTAGTACGGGAGAGCAAGGACAAGTCCATACAGGACTGATTACGCAATGTATGAAGGGACATAGGGTTGAAATGACATCACATTTATTGACAGCATAAATGGAATATCAAAGTTATACTTTTAGAGTGATAGTTCTGGTGCTCACACAAGAATATAGTGAAAGTGCGTGAAGTGAGGGTGCTAGTGACAATTAAAATTACATCGCATTGACAACATGGAAAACTTCAATTTAAATTAATATAACGCAGAAGTTGTGGTTGTAATAGGTCGACGGCGTTTCGATCTCATAATTGTGAGATCATCATCAGGACGAAAACAAGTGCAAGCAAGTAGAATCTATCAGAGGAAAGAACATAGTATCAACCATCGGTCCCAAATGCTGAGCATTTACATTGTATATACAACAACTTATTACTATGGACAGAGCTGTGAGGTAGCAATATATGTTGCCTCATTAAGAACCAGAAAACTTAAAAAATTCAGCAGGGTTAAAAATGGGGGGCTATGGACTGGATCACATGGGCCTGGAGGCAGTAGGTTAAGTATGCGTCCAGCCGGGATGTAGAGCAAAAGGGAACCAAGCACCGTGTGGATCAGGACGCTTGCTGCGGGGAAAAGCCTCAAAGAGTAAGGGGAAGTGCGCAGTGAAGACAAGCGCTAGTCGAGGTGTCCTGATCAACTAATAGCGTGAATGTGACACCCAGGCGTGCGCAAACTATAACAGCAAGGTGGTGGCGAGACTTACTTGCCAGAGGAGGAGGGGGGGAGAGGAATTAGCGCAGAGCCCGTGATAGTAGCGGGGTAGGGAAGCAATTTGATCGCCAAGTGGCCAGGCGGCGTTGGATCCGTGGGGGCGGGTGCCCGAGGGCACGAAAACCTGAAATTGAGGAGCAACGGATCAACAAGGGTCGGGAAGGTAAGGTTCGCAAAAACGGAAACCGACTGAAGCAACTTACTAGTTAAGCACAAGGCTAGTGATCCTGGGGAGGCAGGGACTGTAGGGCGACTTAGTGTCCTGAATGTCCAGCTTGATGAGGAGTCGTGGAGGTGACCTACAGACAGTAAAGGGATTAAGGTTGTGCTTAGGTGGGACGCCACAACGCGCTGAAGGAAAGGAGACTCACTATTTATCCGGGGGCCCCGGAGGGGGCACTGGCAGAAGACCAATGGTCCGGTGGTAGGAATCCTGTGAGGGTGTTGCGGGGACACCCGGGCTAAAGGAATTACTTAGGTACAACAATCTGTAACAGAAATGATGCAGTTAGCCCAATGAGCTGGCGGGGGCGGACGGGGTCCCCGAAACTGCGGAGTTCACTTACTGTAGGAAGCGATTTAATCTGTCCTAGAAGAACGGCGGGACCAGTCCACACGTCTTTGGGTTGCCGGAGAAAGGCCGGGACGTGAGCAGAAGAGAATTGCTCAGAAGGAATAGTGCCAGCGCGCGGGGAAATTACGCGCATGCACGAGTGAAGCACAAACACTAGAGTGCTAAATGTAGTAGACAACGAATCTAAACTTGAGGCCATATTGATGAGGCCCAGGTCTACAAGAAAGAAAGGGTGTGAACCTGATGCAGAGGGCGAGTACAGGAACTCCGCCTATTGAAAATTGTGCATGGACGGTCAGTGAGGACCAGGGGAAAGGAAAAATTAAAATTCAATATGTACATATTATATACAGGTCATGCATGTGTTTTACATATAGGGGTGAGCAAGGGAACGTGGAAGAGATCACAGGATCATATTCCATTCTTCAAGCGTATTAAGTCCATTTTCGATAGATCTCAGTTGAGCATCCACTTGCATTCTAGTCTGTTAAGTGTAGCTTGTGGATCTCCACCTCTTTTATGTGGTCGCGCGATGTCAATGACTTGCCAACGAAGGTCTGCCTCTGAGTGTCCTTTTTCCAGGAAGTGCTCAACCAGTGGTGCAGTCGTGATCTGGCAGCGTATCCTGCTTCTGTGTTGGCTTATTCTTGCTTTCTCAATTTCGTCAACGAAAAGGATAGCAAAGTTTTTGCCCCCAATTCTGCTATCCTTTTCGTTGACGAAATTGAGAAAACATTTGTCCTCAACCCAGCAAATCCATACCGGCTGAAAATCAGAAGCTGGCAACGCTACATTGACGACGTCTTTATGATACGGCAAGGCACCGTAACAGAACTACATGACTTTCACACATGGCTCAACAACTGCCAACACAACCTCAAATTCACGTACAGCTCCAGCAATGCCCAAATAGACTACCTGGATGTCACAGTGGAACCAACTGAGGGTGGCCTTTACACAACACTACACAGAAAACCCACTGAGCGTAACACGCTACTACACTACAAAAGCGCCCACCCACGCGCGCTTAGGGACGGCCTTCCTTATGGCCAATTTCTCATGATACGCAGAAATTGTAAACTTAAAGAAGACTTCTTTAGGGAGGCTGACACCTTATGTAGCAAACTGGCCAACAGAGGGTACCCCAGACGCCTCATAAAACAATCAATGAAACGAGCCTGGTACTCCCATAGGGAATTCCTGCTTGAACCTAAACCCAAAAAAACGACGTCTCGCATTGCTTGCGTAACTACTTTTTGTCCCGCCAGCAATAAAATAACGAAACGTATCAAAAAGCACTGGCCCATCCTGACTTCCATCAACATATCCAATGAAGCGCCCCTTTTCTCCTTCGAACATGGGCACAACATCAAGGACCACTTAGTGCGGGCATACAAGCCCTCACAGAATGACAGCACCTTACAGTCATGTTTTGGTCTCCCCCCAGTTGTGGGCCATTTCAAATGTGGGAACTGCGCAGCGTGTCCTTTCACTAATAACACCAAGGTCTTTGAAAATGGGAATGTGTCACATAAAATCTTCTTTTTTTCCAACTGTAATTCAGTAAATGTAATCTGCTGTATTCTCTGCCCGTGTGACCTAATCTATGTTGGACAGAGCACCCAGAAAATAAAAGCAAGAATAAGCCAACACAGAAGCAGGATACGCTGCCAGATCACGACTGCACCACTGGTTGAGCACTTCCTGGAAAAAGGACACTCAGAGGCAGACCTTCGTTGGCAAGTCATTGACATCGTGCGACCACATAAAAGAGGTGGAGATCCACAAGCTACACTTAACAGACTAGAATGCAAGTGGATGTTCCACTGCAGATCTATTGAAAATGGACTTAATACGCTTGAAGAATGGAATATGATCCTGTGATCTCTTCCACGTTCCCTTGCTCACCCCTATATGAAAACACATGTATGTCCTGTATATAATATGTACATATTGAATTTTAATTTTTCCTTTCCCCTGGTCCTCACTGACCGTCCATGCACAATTTTCAATAGGCGGAGTTCCTGTACTCGCCCTTTGCATCAGGTTCACGCCCTTTCTTTCTTGTAGACCTGGGCCTCATCAATATGGACGCTTGTTTAGATTCGTTGTCTACTACATTTAGCACTTTAGTGTTTGTGCTTCACTCGTGCATGCCCGTAATTTCCCCGCGCGCTGGCACTATTCCTTTTGAGCAATTCCCTTCTGCTCACGTTCCGGCCTTTCTCCGGCAACCCGAAGACGTGTGGACTGGTCCCGCCGTTCTTCTAGGACACATTAAATCGCTTCCTACAGTAAGTGACCTCCGCAGTTTCGGCGACCCCATCCGCCCCCACCAGCTCGTTGGGCTAACTGCATCATTTCTGTTACAGATTGTTGCACCTAAGTAATTCCTTTAGCCTGGGTGTCCCCGCAACACCCTCATAGGATTCCTACCACCGGACCGTTGGTCTTCCGCCAGTGCCCCCTCCGGGGCCCCCGGATAAATAGTGAGTCTCCTTGCCTACAGCGCGTTGCGGTGTCCCACCTAAGCACAACCTTAATCCCTTTACTGTCTGTAGGTCGCCTCCACGACTCCTCATCAAGCTGGACATTCAGGACACTAAGTCGCCCTACAGTCCCTACCTCCCCAGGATCCCTAGCCTTGCGCTTAACTAGTAAGTTGCTTCAGTCGGTTTCCGTTTTCTCCAACCTTACCTTCCCGACCCTTGTTGATCCGTCGCTCCTCACTTTCAGGTTTACGTTCCCTCGTGCACCTGCCCCCACGGATCCAACGCCGCCTGGCCACTTGGCGATCAAATTGCTTCCCTACCCCGCTACTATCACGGGCTCTGCGCTAATTCCTCTCCCCACCTTCTCCTCTGGCAAGTAAGTCTCGCCACCACCTTGCTGTTAAAGTTTGCGCGCGCCTGGGTGTCACATTCACGCTATTAGTTGATCAGGACACCGGGACTAGCGCTTGTCTTCACTGCGCACTTCCCCTTACTCTTTGAGGCTTTTCCCCGCAGCAAGCGTCCTGATCCACACGGTGCTCGGTTCCCTTTTGCGCTACATCCCGGCTGGACGCATACTTAAACTACTGCCTCCAGGCCCATGTGATCCAGTCCGTAGCCCCCCATTTTTAACCCTCCTGAATTTTCTAAAGCAACGATTTGCGATAATTATCGCAAAGCGCGCTTAGCGCTGTTTTTTTTATCGCCGGCCATCGCTGGATTTCATCGCCGAGATAGCGCGTTATTAGCAACGCTTATCTCCAAGGCGATAAAAAATCCAGCGATAGCGGCGAAATGCGAGAATATCGCAGGAAATCCTGCGATAAAACACCAGTGATAGGGGAATCCTTGATGATAGGCCATGGTGGACTTAGCCTCACAATCCACCTCCCATTGAGAAAATAGGTAAGTCAAGTTTTTAGCAGGTGTTAAATTCCAGCGATAATCGCGGTTAGCGCGACTTTTTATCGCTTCAGCGGGCATTGATAATAGGGGGAAGTTGTGTTTGCGACTGTTTGCAGTTGCTTTTAGTTGGGAACGCCTACTTTGCATGTCATTAGCGATAATTATCGCTGTCATGCACAGCGGCAACAAAACGGCCGCTATCGCCATTAAACTGTCAGCTAACAGCTGTTAGCGACAGCTTGCTAATAGGGCGATAAAAATATCGCCGCTTTATCGGCAAAAAGTGCCGCTAAAGTGGCGATACTGCCCTTGGTAATATGCCCCTAAGTTTTCTGGTTCTTAGTGAGGCCACATATATTGCTACCTCACCGCTCTCTCCATAGTAATAAGTTACTGTATATACAATGTAAATGCTCACCATTTGGGACCGATGGTTGATACTATGTTCTTTCCTCTGATAGATTCTACTTGCTCGCACTTGTTTTCGTCCTGATGATGATCTCACAATTATGAGATCGAAACGCCGTCGACCTATTACAACCACAACTTCTGCGTTATATTAATTTAAATTGAAGTTTTCCATGTTGTCAATGCGATGTAATTTTAATTGTCACTAGCACCCCTCACTTCACGCACTTTCACTATATTCTTGTGTGAGCACCAGAACTATCACTCTAAAAGTATAACTTTGATATTCCATTTATGCTGTCAATAAATGGGATGTCATTTCAACCCTATGTCCCTTCATACATTGCGTAATCAGTCCTGTATGGATTTGTCCTTGCTCTCCCGTACTAAACACTCATTAGAATAACAGTAGCCCAGGCTATCTGAGGACCTTTTGTCCTCAGATAGATCTTATGTACCACTGTTCTCTAATCCTCCTCCGCAGCATTTGTTGCTCTGTCCAACCTACTCCCTCGCTCCCAGGGGTCTCCCAGTCCCCGCTTCACCATGAAGTGCTGGAACTCGCAGACGCCCGCAGCGCTATAAAAGTCGCACCGCCTCAACAGGTCCCGCTGGCGCCAAATGCTTACGTATTTCCTCAATCCACATTGCCTTCATTTTGTATCTCTGTCCGTGTTTTGTAGTCTTCGCTATATACCCATATGGCGAACAGATAAAACGCAGTATTTCTTTTGCACGCAAAGAGTGTTCATGTGCTCCTCACCAGAGCCTTGTTCCAGCGGGCATGATTTGACACCATGAACCCGCCTGAGGTAAGCACATCTTGCAGTCTTGAGCAAGACTTGCTGCCCGCCTTGAGGAAAACCCCTCACGAAGGGTCATTCCGGCTGAGGCAATATTTCTATTGAACTTGCAGCAGCGTCCATTAAAGACAAACAGAGCAGACTATTTCTAACAAACAGAAAAGCCGCCTCCAGCACATGCACAACGTGTTTCATTTACTCCATGACAAGCCCCATAAAGTGTGTGCTAAATGCAATCAGGTCACCCTGTGGAGAGTGTGCTCACATTATACACTGAAAGCCCATATTTCCATATAAACCAGCACAAAATAACATACTTTAATAGCGTGCCACGCTATACATTGATTTATGCCAACAGCAAAGCGCCACTTATTCTGAAAGCTTGTGTGCTACGGTGGGGGGACTGAGTGCTTTTAGTCTTGGACAGTTAAGTATCTTAAAATATAGTTAAAAAGACTCTAGTAAAACGAGTTAATTAGCGTAGATTTACCTCTGTAAAAGCCATGCCACTGTCTCTAATTAAAATGTGTTTCTGCAATAATTATCATTAATAAGTTGTTGTGGAGCCTAGGGAAACCGGTTCTTGCTTTTACACAATGAAACACTTTACCCAGAATACGTGCAAAATGCACCTTCCAAAAATCCACACTACCGGCACTTGAAGCTGCCACGCTGGCATTGCTCCTGCCTCGATCACTCTTTCTTTGTCCTTTTCTCCGATAAATGTTTCACCGTTCAAAATTGGAAAAAAAAAGTTGTTTCTGGGAAATAGTTTTCTAAATGTATATATTTGTTTATCCCAGATTAAAACGGTGGTTCATTTGCTGCGAAATGAATTTAATAAAACACTGCAGAGAAGCTTCAAAATGCACCATTTTGGAGAGCTGCGCTGCGCCGTGTTTTACTCAGGCAAACTTAGGGGATATTACCAAGGAATTGCGATAATTATCGCAAATCGCGCTTAGCGCTGTTTTTTTATCGCCGGCTATCGCTGGATTTCATCGCGGAGATAACGCGTTATTATCAACGCTTATCTCCAAGGCGATAAAAAATCCAGCGATAGCGGCGAAACCCAGCAATAGCGCAGAAATCAAGCGATAAATTCTCACGCTAATGAAAAGCTTGCTAATAGGCAGGTGAGGACTTAACCTTACAATCCACCTCCCATTGACTAGAATGGTTAAGTCAGGTTTTTAGCAGGTGTTAGATTCTAGCGATAATCGCGGTTAGTGCAAGTTTTTATCGCTTCGCGGGCATTGCTAATAGGGGAAGTTGTGTTTGCGACTGTTTTCAGTCGCTTTTAGTTGGGAACGCCTACTTTGCATGTCATTAGCGATATATATTGCTGACATGCAAAGCGGCACCAAAACGGTCGCTTTCGCCATAAAGCTGTCGCTAACAGCTGTTAACGACAGCTTGCTAATAGGGCGATAGAAATATTGCCGCTTTAGCAGCAAAAAGTGCCGCTAAAGCAGCGATAAGGCCCTTGCTAATATGCCCCTAAATTTTAAAACTCTGCAGTCAGTACCTAAATAAAGGTTTGCTTCATAACACAGACAGGAAGGTTCAATTCAAAGGCCCATCTATATTATGCTATCGTGCAATTAACGTCTACGTAGCCAGCTGCACATGCCACTGACTCTGTCTCAGCTCCACCAGAATTCCAAACAAATCTCCTTGCCTGGAAATCTACCTATTTCACTATTGCCCAGCCAGCATTGAAATGACATTTGTGAAATGCAATGCTCCTTTGCTGCAGCTTTTTGTTGATAACTGTTCTCACAATATATAAGCAGTCGGGAACCAGAGAGATGCTGTCATCTCTGTGAAGTAGACGATATTAAGTTAATAAAACCCGTTGCCACCTATTTAAGCTCTTACTCTGTGCTTTTATTAATGTGTGCGCTTATATTTTATGTGGAAGGCTCCAGCTGAACGCTGAAGACACAATTCCACCTCCCACAATTCAAAACCACCCATCATAATTACACTATACATAATACCACTCAGCACAATTTCATTCAACCCCACATAATAACACTCTACTGACTACCATACAAATAGACCCCACATAAAACCAATTGTTACCACTTAGCAACAATTCGCATGAATATACACCACATCATGCCACATAATTCCAATCAGCACAGTTCTACGCAACACAAATAAACTCAACACGTTTCCATTGCACCCCATATAATTCAACAACAAAAAAACGTAATATAAATCAACAACTCAAGTACATAACATACCACATACATACAATTAACACCACATAATTCTACATCACACCACAAAATTCAACAGCACACCACAAAATTAAACTCAACTACATAACACTCCACAACACAAAATAACATACAACATAATTACTCTCCGTAACACACAATCCCACTACACACAATTCCTATACACTAAATACCACAAAATTACTATCCATATAATTCCACTGCACACCATATACATCCACTCCAATCCAAAACACATAAGTAAAAAACATTTTCATTTACGCCAATAGCTCGTAACTCTCATAAATGCGAGACCTATTGCATTGCAAATGCTTGTTTTGTAACTCAGCAGAATTCCGTGGAGTCAAATTCTGTGAGTTCTGCACACTCCTAGAAAAATCGATGAGAAATAAACATAATTCATAGCATTTTGAACCATTCCCAGGTCTAACATTCATGGAAAATCTGGAAATGCACCAAAATCCATGGGTGGATGCATGGGAACATCAACGCTCTACCCATGGAACGCCTCCCTGGGCAGAGTAACACAAGGGAGTGACTTGCACTGCCTTGTGTTATTCCAGATTAACCAAGCATTGCAGGGCCACACAATGTAGCCTTGCGTTGCTTGGCAAATCTGACTTTAGTGTTGCGTTGCTCTCGCGTTACCTTGTGTGATGCAAAGGCAATGCAACACTATAATAAATCTGCCCCTTAGGGGGCGTACTCACACTTATATACCGAGTGAATATATTTAACCACCTATGGATATTACGCACTACTATAATTTTTTTGTCTTTCTTACCCCTATAAGACTATGGGGCATATTAGCAAGGGCACTATCGCCGCTTTAGCGGCACTTTTTGCCGCTAAAGCAGCGATATTTATATCGCCCTATCAGCAAACTGTCTCTAACAGCAGTTAGCGACAGTGTGCGGGCATTAGCGCCCGTTTTTACCGCTTTGCATGTCAGCGATATTTATCGCTAATGACATGCAAAGTGGGCGTTCCGACGAACAAACCTGGGAAACACTCGCTAACAGGCCTATCGCCTATTAGCAAGGTGGCCATGGCCCCAGTTAGCGACGTGAAAAGTCGCGCTAACCGAGGTCATCGCCATTTATTTAACACCTGCAATTAGCAGGTGTTAGCCATACCTAACATGGGGGGGTGGATTATGCTGATACGACCACAGGGTTGTATCAGCAAGGTGTTCTCCCTTCTCCATGCAACATCGCTGGGTTTTTCAGCGATGTTGGCCCATTTCCCCGCTATCGCTGGAATATTCATCGCCATAGCGCTAATCGTTGCTAATACAGCGTTAGCGTGGCGATATATTCCAGCAATAGCCGGCGATAAAAAATCACGCTAAGCAGGGTTAGCGATGATTATCGACTCTTCTTGCTAATATGCCCTTATATTTTCTCAACACTGTCCAAAAAGAATTCTCAATAAAAAATTCTTGAAATGTAAACACTGCTTTCAAATTGGAAAACTGATGAAGTCTAATATTTGACGGTGAATATAATTGCGAGAAAACACTTGCTCTGGCAAAGTAAAAGCATTGGTTATGACTTGGTTAGATTTCAATTCTACTCTCTTCTGGTGAATAGTCCATCAGTATCTCTGCCCACCCCTAAAACAGGTTTGAGATCTCTGATTATACTTGGTACAAGTTGTGACTCACCTGAAACACCATACAAGGTGTTACAAAAGTATTGTGTATACGAATCAAAGCAAGCGACCCAAAGACCAAAATACAATTTTGGAGTGACGGCCCATTGATTCGTCGCTATGGAGACGATGAGAACAATGGTGCTGATGAGGTTGAGGAGTAACCCGGACACTTTCAGAGCAATCATCGTCAATGGATGAAGTTGACTGTGTTCTCTTCACTGGGATCCTGTAAAAAACATATGGAGCATTAAAGACATGTAGGGAGCACTCCTGGTGCTGCAAAGGTTTAAACTGGGAATGTTCTTTAGCAGGGTTATCTGTGAGGAACTACTTCCAGAGCCCGGGTCACCTAACTTGGAATTTGACCCGACATTTTTTCGGATTAAGTAGTTTTATTACACAATTTAGTAGATTGTAAAATACTACTAAGAGCTCATGGTGCCCTACATAACTTATTATTATGAGATACTGTGCCTTTTACCAAAATAATTAATTAACGGTGTTGATCTGATTTGAAATTAGTAATCATATTGAATAAATAGTGTCTTTCCATGACAACTCATATCTCTTTGGTGTTCTCACAATGGTCAACGCATTCAGAACGCCTCTGCTCGCCTGATCCTCGACATCCCTCACCGCAGCCACATCACGCCCCACCTGGGAGACCTGCACTGGCTCCCCGTCAACAAGAGGATCACCTTCAAGCTCCTCACCCACGCGCACAAGGCACTCTACAACACTGGACCAGCATACCTCAACTGACGACTCAGCTTCTACACCCCCAACCGCCAGCTTCGCTCCACCGGCCTCGCCCTCGCCACAGTCCCCCGCATTCGAAGAACGACCTCCGACGGCAGATCGTTCTCCCACCTCGCCGCCAAGACCTGGAACACCCTCCCCATCCCCCTACGGCAGACCCAAGACCTGCTGACCTTCAGAAGACTCCTCAAGACCTGGCTTTTCGAGCAGTAGCAGCATTCCCCCCCCCCCTCCCAGCGCCTTGAGACCCTCACGGGTAAGTAGTGCACTTTACAAATGTTCTGATTGATTGATTGATTATAGTGAGAAGCGTATATTAACAAGCATTGACAAAGCCACCGGTTTGACTTTTGTGCAGCGCATGCGCACGTTTATACAGCCACACAACATGTACAGATTGACGAAGATGACACTTGCAAATATGTGGAGCTACATACCTACGTATATTCATGTACACACAGACGAGAAATTACACAGACAACCCCTCCATACAGACCTACAAGAGCCCATACAAACTACCTGCCATGCACTCACCCATGCACACATACCACAAGACATTTATTATGCTACGTTATTCCGGGTGTTGTGTGTTACATGCTGATCTAATGTCTTCTCAAATGACTGACTATTACAAGAGTTTGGAAAAGAGGGAACAAGGGAGGGAGTGAGCAAGGGCCCTTATGAGTGAAATAGCTTCGAACTATAGTCACAAATCAGCCCTATTTTGTTTTGGGGTTTTTGCAGATTATGTAGTACGTTTGCAGTTGTGCAGCTCTTGCGCAACTGTTTTTAGGTTCAACAACAACTTATGTTTAAATTATTTTATTGTTGCAATGAAGATATAGCAAATTTCTATTATCCGACTCGGCGTCAACATTCGGCCTCGTCAGTTTTGATGCAACTTTTGATCATATAGCAACAAGGAGAAATCAACGAAAGAAGAATCCCCAACTCCCGCCTGCCCCCCCCTCCCCCCTCGGATGCCTGCCTGTCCTATTGCCTGATCCATTTATGA
This sequence comes from Calotriton arnoldi, assembly GCA_963921515.1. Lineage (NCBI taxonomy): Eukaryota > Metazoa > Chordata > Amphibia > Caudata > Salamandridae > Calotriton > Calotriton arnoldi. The sequence continues at coordinate 658,604 of CAWUFW010010143.1, forward strand.
ACCTTTCTTGCTTCCTGGGTCTTCGAATGTGTCTGTCGGGTGGGGGGCTTTTGTTAATCGTAATAATCTGAGGTATCGAGGGCAGGTAAGTTCAGTGAATTCTTGTGATAGAAGTGTAAGGAATGGATGCCATATTTCCCGGAAAGTGTCTCCCTCTGACTTCGCAGCTGATGAAAGGCTTTCCATACCCAATACACCCCAGATCCGGTGTAGCCAGTTAAGCCTAGTCGGGATTTTATCATAGCCCCAGAGCGCTGGTATAGCTTCGTGTGCTGCTCGAAGTGCTAGGGTTAACTGCCTGCCTCTTCGTGACTTGAGCGGGTAGGTGAGTGGAATAGGAAGGCCTAGAATAATATAAGAAGGGAATCTGGAAAGCTGGGTAGAGAAGTGTGTGTCTATTTCTGTTAGAATTCCCTCCCAGAAGTGTGCCAATTTTGGACAGTCCCAAAGTATGTGCGTAAGTGTGCCCTCCTCTGTGAGACATCTCCAACACTTGCTATCCTGTGCGGGGTCTATCTTATGTAAACGAGTTGGGGTTAGATCCCAATAAGAAACTATTTTCACTGATGCTTCGGTGCTTGAAGTGTTGGGGGCTGATCGTCGAGCTCTGTAATTAATGTCTCTCCACTCCTTCCGGGTCAATTCTCTACCCAGCTCCTGCTCCCAGCATTGTTCAGCTGTCGATTTTGTCTCCACCTCTGGGCCCATTAAAATTATGTACAAATCTGAGACTAATCGCTTCTCTGAGGTTCTACTAAGAAGCCATTTCTCAAAGATGGTTAGATGCCTTTGTGCTGCTTCTCTAATTCATTGATTCATAACCCAATGTCTAATTTGTGTGTAGTGAAATCTTTCTTCCTCTGGGAGTATGCCGTCTGCTCTCAGGGAACTGAATGGGATGGGACCATCTATATCAAATAGATGGCCTATCGATCTGCACTTAGGTTTTTGCCAGGCCTCAAATTCCCTGTGCTTCAGGGGAGACGGATACGATGTAAGGCCCTTCTTTGTCCCTACTGTGTCCCAAACCTAGAGACTAGGGGCAGTGATAGCTGAGAGATAGAGGCTGGGGGCACGATTAGCCTTGTCTAAGAAGGGGTTCTTCTACATTGAGGAGCCCGCTAATGCCCTATCCATAAACAGCCACGTTTTCTCTGACTCCGGCCGGGACCATTCAACAAAGAATCTAAGCTGGGCTGCCTGGAAGTAGGTGACGATAGATGGGACTCCAGGGCCTCCCTCTCCCGGATCTCTAACACTGATCTCCCTTCGCATTCGGGGCCTTTTGTTTGCCCGTGCAAAAGAGTGGAAAGCTTGCTGCAGTTCTTGGAGCACTCCCGGCGGAGGCCAAAGTGGTAGGGTCAAGAATATATACAATATTATCGGCAAAGCTGTCATTTCCAGGGCTGCGATCCGCCCCAGCCATGACAGTGTATCTGGGTGCCATCTGGCCAGGTCTGCTTTCGTTTTACTCACTTTTTTTGAGCCAGCTAGTTCTGCAGGAGCTCGCTGTTTTCTGTATATTCATCTTCAGTAAATATTCACTGTATTGTTCATGTACCACATGATAAATGATTTGTATTAATGAAATTATAGATTTGATGTATTTAGCGTTATTACTATGCAATAATATTGTTTTACTATGCTTAGAATTTTAATCATATAATTGTATTAACTGTTTTTATACTGTGGACTGATAAAATTGAATTGTGATTTTTGTCTTACAATTTCGTGACATGATTTGTTTTACACACTAGTCATATAAGTAATAAACAACACAAAGATATTCTCTTTTTTAACAAAATGAATGGCTTTTTTGTCTTCTTTGTTGAGATTTGAAAGGAATTGCCTTGTGTTCACCCATTAATACATTTTATTTGTGGTTTCTAAGGGCTATATTGTTTCCAGATATAGCGGATCTATTAGTATATTCTCTGTTGAGGGAACAGATATAACAACCTGTCTTTGTTCAACATTACAGGTGCATATTTAGGCATTTTTTGTGGATTTAAAAAAAAATTATTTTATCTTCTAAAGTAAAGGGAGTACTCCGTGTTCTTGGTTTATATACCCTGTCCCTTTTCTGTATAAAATGGTAACTCTCTTGAGATTATAAGTATCTATTGTACGCACTGCCTGCTGCGCCTCCCTAGTGCCCAAAAAGTGGTCCAACCGTGCGTATGATTTGTGTGCATGTGAATAAAATGTATAGTCTCTCGTCTCATGGTGGGACTCTCGCCAAAGATCTCTCATTCCTACTTCCTCTAACCACCGTGCACCTCCTTCACTGATCGCCCCCGTCCCTCCCTGCCTCTGTGTCGAGCGATCTAGGTCATTATTAAATACCAAGTTCAGGTCCCCTCCTAGCAATATCCAGTTATCCTGAGTCTCCAACGTCTCCCTCATTGCGTCCTGGATGAATAGCTCTTGCCTTTCGTTAGGAGCGTACATAGACCCCACCAATAGCGTGTTTGTGCCGATGTGAATGCGGTATCCCCGGAAGCGGCCCCTGATCTCTGCTACTTTTGCTCCTACTTTCCCTTGAAAAGACTGAGAGAACAGTATGGCTACCCCTGCTGCCTTCTGAGTTAGGGAGGAGAAAAATTGTTGTGGAAAAGCTCTACTCTTGAGTCTATGCCAGTCCCCGCTCAGTAAATGTGTTTCTTGTAGGAGGCATATGTCTGTTTTCATGTTTTCGAGGTAAGAAAGGATCGCCTTACTCATTATCGGGTTATTCAGTCCTTTAACATTGAGTTTAATGACCCGTAGAGTTTGTGAATCTGTCATCATATATATATATATATGTACTTGGAGAGAGTCATGTACCCCGCATAGCAAGCCCCCATCCCGCGTCTTCTGCCCAAGAAGGTATATTCGGACTGAAATGTAGGAGTGTAAACAAACTATTTAGCAGGCACCTGAAAACAACCCCCAAAACTAAACCCATTGTAAACCAAAGTCTCTGGGTTGGGAACAGCAGTTGGTTTGCCATTCCCTTACCAGCAAGAAAGTCTATGACTTGGGGGTGGTGTTGTACATCCTATTGTCCTCTGCTCCGTCCCAGTCCCCCCGCCCACCTGTTCTGTTTGCTTTGTGACCTCAGGCCGGATCGTTGCTACTCGTGTCCTCTGTCAGCTTGGCCAGGAGCGCCTTCCTTTCAGTCGCCATCGTTTCGGGGTCTGGACCAAATCCTTTGTTTTCCACTGGTATTTTCTTCCATCGCTCTCTGCTGTCTTGCCTTCGGACGTTGAGGGAGACATTCGGCCGGGTATTGTCTTGAAGTTCTATTTGTAAGAGATCTGGGAGCATATTAGCAAGGGCCTTATCGCCGCTTTAGCGGCACTTTTTGCCCCTAAAGCGGCGATATTTCTATCGCCCTATTAGCAAGCTGTCGCTAACAGCTGTTAGCGACAGCTTTATGGCGAAAGCGACCGTTTTGGTGCCGCTTTGCATGTCAGCGATATATATCGCTAATGACATGCAAAGTAGGCGTTCCCAACTAAAAGCGACTGAAAACAGTCGCAAACACAACTTCCCCCTATTAGCAATGCCCGCGAAGCCATAAAAAAACTCGCGCTAACCGCGATTATCGCTAGAATCTAACACCTGCTAAAAACCTGACTTAACCATTCTAGTCAATGGGAGGTGGATTGTAAGGTTAAGTCCTCACCTGCCTATTAGCAAGCTTTTCATTAGCGCGTTGAATTTATCGCTGGATTTCTCGCGCTATTGCTGGGTTTCGCCGCTATCGCTGAATTTTTTATCACCTTGGAGATAAGCGTTGATAATAATGCATTATCTCCGCGATGAAATCCAGCGATAGCCGGCAATAAAAAAAACAGCGCTAAGCGCGCTTTGCGATAATTATCGCAATTCCTTGGTAATATCCCCCCTGGTGCTTCCGTGAGGGAACGGTGCTGTTGGAGTTGGCCCTGTCAGTTGAAAATCAGACGGAAGGGGTGGCACCAAGAATAAGGCACTTTCTGGTCGCGGAGAAAGCTAGTGATTGGCCGGCACTTCTGTTGTTTCGAGAGTGTTGAGACTGCAAGATCTTGATACAAATGGATTATATGTCCTTGGAATTGAATATCGGGTTGCTCACTGGCCTTTTTCAGGATTGCTTCTTTGAGTTGAAAGTTATGTACACATGTGGGAATGTCTAGAGTCCTTGCTCTCCCTGAGCTCCAGCTCCCCACTCTGTGGGTTCTGTCTAAGCGAATGGGCATTGCCGTAGCGCCTCTGAGGATATGTGTAAATAGCTCAACAACATATGTCTCAATATCGTCCCCTTCTGTTACCCTAGGGCCTCTGCTAATGCAAATGTTGTTTCTCCGAGAGCGGTTTTCTAAATCCTCCGCATGAGCTTGGATGTCCAATTGTTGTTCTGATAGCCTGATTATTTCCTGTTGCAGTTGTTGGATCTCTTCGTCCCGTGAAGTGCCCTGCTCCTCTAAGGTGTCCACTCTCTGACCAATGTCCGTCACCTCTTTGCGGCCGTCTGTAGTTCACTTGCTAAGTTCCACCTGACCGCTAGTAGATCTTCCTTGAGCCTTAAAAATAGAGCTTCAAGGTATGGGTGGGTAATGGGGGCCACCAGATCTTCCTACATTGGGGAGGAGGCTCTGCTTTGTCCTCACTTGTCCCGCTTTCCTGTGGCCCCTCGGATTTTGCAAACATGTCCTTTATGGAGCCCCCCTTTTTCGTTCTTCCAGTCACCATCTTGTCGTGTGTCGAGCTCTATCCTGTAATATTCTTTACTAGCTTTCAGCTCTGACCCTTGAGTTGGGATGGTATTAGTTTTCGTTGGGAGGCTCCACTTTTCCAGCCAACTTCTGGTTCGTTGCTAAGGGCTCCCATTGTGGCTCTCACTCCAAGCTTTGCATCGCTCTCAGGGCCCTTCATAGTTGGTGTCTCGCCTCAGCTTTCTTCAGACGGAATTCCTGTTGCCGTCCAGTCTTTGTCTGCCAGTTGTAGGCCTCAGTAGGCCTCCCTTCTTCCAAGGTCTAATCTCGCGATTGGGGCCTGTTCTCTAATATATTGATACCGGCCCTTCCGTCCTATCTGACAGGGGTGCGAACTAGTACCCCCGGTGTGGTTTCTCTCCCTCCTCTTTTATCTGTTCCAACGCTGTAGCTCTCCGTGGGCCTATCTTTGTGTACTGCCTGTCCCCTCTCTCTTGTGTCCTTGTGGTGTGTTGGGCCTTCAATAGGGTTATCTTTTGGGAGGGGGGGGCGCCCCGCGCGGACTCCCACTACAGCAGCCCTAGACCAGCACTTATGGGTGTGCGGTGTGGCGAGGGTGTTTGGCTCCCCCAGTCCCCCTCTGCAGCCGCCACTCGGTTGGGCCTCCTCTCGCTTCTATCAGGGCCCGAAGTACAGTGAGGGTGAAGGCCATGCCGATCTGGGGCTTCGTTGCTGCTCCTGGTGTGTCCCTTGTGCCGCCCTGGTACTGTTGCTGCTAGAAGTCCTTCCTACTATCTTCCGGGCTTGTGATGGAGTGGGTGTGATAGCTGTGTTGCCCCCTGAGCATACCTTCCACGCCGCGCTCAGGGCCCGGACTGCGATGGGAGCAAGGCCTTTGTCTCCCCTTGTAACTGCTGCAGTATCGACCTATCTCTCCCTACTCCGCCTGCTCTCCCAGGTGGGAGCTCATCCACGCTCCTCTCGGGCATTCGCTCGCAGGGTCCCGTTGCATGCCTCTCTCTCCTCTCCCTGTATTGCGGCGGTGTACCTGTGCGTTCGCAGTGACGCAGTCTCCGGAAGCCGGCCTCATCCGTCTTCAGTGGTGGTATCGTTATCTCCTCAAGTGTCGCTCGAAGCTCCGGAGTCCACATCTTCTGCCGGAGTCCACCTGTCTTTGACTCCGTATGGGGCCCAGCTCCTCGTCTGCAGTCTCCGTTGGCTCGCCCGGCTTCCGACCTTCACTTCCGGCCGGGGACTTCTGTGTTCGGGATCGGGGCCTTCCCACTATGCCCCGTCACCGGCTCTATCTTGAGCATTACAGCCAGTTAGGTCGGGCCAAATTTCATTTCTTTGTGGCCGCTTGCTTTACCTCCGCTTCCCGACCCTCGGGCTTGGTCGAGGCAAAGCTATAATCAGGGCGGGATGAGGTTCAGGCCTGGTGAAGACGGAGCGGAGGAGAGATGCATCTCACTCCATCGCCATCTTTGCCACGCCCCTCAACAACAATTTAGATTCATTTGCAGTCCTCCCCTTAACAAAACAATCCCTGCCCCCTCCCTCTCTGAGTCAGTACTTAGTCCTCTACATATCATATCTTGCACCCTGTTCTGATGCTCTGTTGTGGTGTGTGAGGAGACAGGTGTGCCATGGAACGCTACGAGAGGGACCATATTCCTCCAGTTCTCTGTAGAATCTCGAGATAGCCTTAAACGTGCGAGGGGTCTTCCTGGGAGACTGTTGTTGGTGATCCCGTGGGTGATGTAGAGGGAGTGCTAGAGTCAGGATTAGTGAAACTATTTACCAGTGAGTCCCGCGCTCGGGCTGCGTCAATGGCGCCCATTCCACGTCTGGCTTCGCGCAAGAGTAACCTCCCCTCACAGCCCGCCCACTTCTCCATCTCTCTTCTCCATGTTACTATTTGTGGTCCCATCGATGTCTTCCAGTGCCTAGCAATTTCTCTCTTGGCCAGGATAAAGGGCGGGTCTTGAAATTTGTTTGCAATCTTACCTCTGGCTGTGCGCTGGAACCATCCCAATAGGCAGTGGCCCCGGGAAATAGGAATCTCTTTTCTATAACCGTTGCAACAGTGGTCGTAGCTTCCTCCCAGAAAGCACTAAGCGAGGGGCCTGTCCAGAACATATGTAAAAAGTATGCTCCCTGTTCCCCACATCTGGGGCAAGCTGTATCAGTCGCATGGAAGTACCTCATAATGCGCTCTGGGGTGAAGTACGATCTGTGGAGGACATAATATTTTTTTTAAATTTATTTATGCATTTTCAAGAGCAAGAAAGGCAGAAACAAGTACAGGCAATGTATCATGACGAGCATACAGGTTTTAGACAAATACAGTGAAATAACGGAGCAGGCATTGAGGCCAGAATAATACAGTGAGCGATAAATCAGTGCAAAACATCAGAGGCAGTACAATGATGATAACTGTAGTTCGCATACAGCAACAGTGTTCAGCCTTTGAAGTGGGTCCATGAGGGTGGGGAAGGACGGTAATTTAAAAAACATATATTAATCTTAAAGAGGTTCAGGCAGGCGTCACATTATTAGTCTGTGTGTTGTCAGACCCATCAAGAGGATGAGAAAGTAGATATGCCGTAAGGGGCCCCCAATTGTCACGAGGACGGGATGTTAGGGGGAGCAGTTCAGCAAATGCGTACATTTGTTCCTGCCAGAATACCATGTCTCGGATCCAGTCCTTAAATTTAGGTGCTCTGCCCCGACCCCACCTACATGCTTTGCGCCGTTTGGCGAGGAGGAGACTGAAGGAGACGAATTTCCGGTGTGCCACTGCTAGTGCCTTGGTATAACGGAAGATGTAGCGATGTCATTTGGTCCAGGGCTTCTAAAACCAGGAGCCAATACTCCTGCACAGCACTGCAGTCCCAGGCCAGGTGTAAGAAGTCAGCCCCTGCAACCCCACAACGGTCACATCTATCATTGTCACGCAATTTAAAGCGATGAAGCTTAGCTGGTGTGTAATATGTGCGGTGGAGGAATTTGTAATGCAGAATGCGGAGACGGCTACTGGACGTGCTTTGTTCCGTCTGTTTGCAACAGTAGTTCCATTGTTCATCAGTAAGAACCAGCCCCTATTCTATGGACCATTTATCCCTAGCAGTGTTCTGTGTGATGCTCTGAGTGGTGTACAGAGTATGGTATAGGGAAGAAACCAGGTGAGACGCCGCGTCCCTGTGCAATATTAGGCGCAGAGGGGTAACCTCCGGGGGCTCCCGAGGGTAGGTAGGGGTATGCTCCTTGAGTCCCTGGCGCAATCGGATATATAAAAAGATGTGCATGGGGGAAGGAGGTTGTGTGGAGAAAAGTTGCTGCGAGGTACGGAATGTGCCATGAAGATAAAGATCCGCCCAGGTTTTAATACTATATTTAACTTGGGTTTTCTTAAAAACTCCTTCCTGAAAGACGGGCATTTTCGGGTGATATACAAGGGGGAGCAGGGGTGAATATAACATGGGGGCCCGGGTTCTTGTAACAATGTTTTGCCATGCCTTCCTCGTACTGATGATGGGGGATGGGTCATCAGTACGTGGTGCAGTGGCGGTAAATATGGCGCCCTCCAGTGGAATGGGATCAGATAACCAGTGTTCGGCAGCCACCTGAGGCATGTATCTGGGGGGTGTGGAACCAGAAATGGGCATAATGAGCCTGTGCACATGTATAGTAAAGTTCAAAATTTGGTATGTCGAACCCCCCTTGCGAGTATGGTCTAGTGAGGACATCCCATTTTATTCTGGGTTGTTTACCACCCCAGGTGAGGCGAATTAGTTCTGTTCGAAGCATCGTGAAGAAAGTTTTCCCCGGGTCATAGGGTATATTCATAAATAAGTAAAGGAGTTTAGGGAGAATGACCATTTTGATCAGGGATACGCGTCCTGCAATGGATAGCGGTAGGGCGATCCATCGTGTGACATTGTCCCTTATCCCATCCAGAGCACGACCGTAATTGAGCCGCATTAATTCGTCGTGATTCGCGGTGACGTATATGCCGAGATATTTAACCTCTTCAGGGCACCACGCAATGGTAAAGTCTGGGGCAAACTCCGTGACCGATGTGGTAAGAGGGAAAATTTGGGACTTAGACCAATTTATATGGATCCTGGATAGCCCCCCAAATCTCACGAATTCGCGAAGCAGCGGGTTGAGATTTATTTGAGGTTCCCTGACATATAGCGTGATGTCATCCGCGTATAGGGAAATCAGAATGTGCCGAAGTGGGCATCGAAGGGCTTTGTCTTGGTGGTATTGTCGAATCTTGGCAGCGAGTGGTTCAACCGCGAGGGCGAACAAAAGAGGTGAGAGCGGGCACCCCTGACGGCTGCCACGAGAGATGGGAAAGGAAGGTGAGGAATGGCCATTAATGAGGACCTTAGCCTCAAGATTGGTGTAGAGCAGGCGAACCCAATATAGAAATCCCTTCGGCATGCCCATGTTTTGAAGTACTACGAAAAGGTAGTCCCATTCCACCGAATCGAACGCCTTTGTGGCATCAAGAAATACAGCTGCCAAGGATGTCTTTGGGTCTATCGTGCGGAGAGCGGAGAAGAGCGTGCGAAGATTATGTGAGGTCGCCCGCCCAGGGATAAAACCAGCTTGGTCCGGAAGGACCAATTTTTCCATTAATAAGCTGAGGCGATTAGCTAGGATCTTTGCGAGGATCTTAGTATCTGTATTAAGCAAGGATAGGGGTCTGTAGGAGTCACAACAATCCGCTGGTTTACCAGGCTTTAGGAGAGACGAAATCAATGCCAACCTCATAGATGGCAGGAGGCAGCCCAGCTCCTGTGCCTCATTAGAGACAAGTTGGAGAACTGGGATTAATTGGGCAATATAGGCCTTATAAAAGTCGATAGGAAGGCCATCAGAGCCTGGGGCCTTACCAGATTTCATTTGCATTATCGCCTCATAAATTTCGTCATTCTCAAAGGGCGCAGCAAGAAACTCCCGCTGTGAATCGCCAAGCCAGCCGAGGGTGATATCCTGCAAGAACGGGCCAAAATCGGGGGGCTCATCTCTGCATGTGCCATACAGGTCAGCATAGAATTCAGTAAAGGTATGAAGAACGGCCTGGCTGTCCCTATGCCGCACACCAGTAGAATCCTTAATCTCAAGGACGTAATTGGCAAATCTGGGTAGATGAATAGTTTGTGCTAGTAGCCTACCAGGGCGCTCGCCCTCCCCGTACCTGCGCGCGACATGGTATTTCCCCCGAAAGCGTGCCTCAGAGTCGGCAGTCTCTTTAAATTCAGTGAGTTTTTCTCTAAAGGAAGCGAGGCGAGGGCCTGAGTTATCCCCCCAGAGGTCAGCCTCCAGCTGCTTAAGTTCGCCCTCTAGCCTGTGGAGGGTGCAACGTAGATCCCGCAAAACCCCAAAGCTTTTGGCCATGCAAACCCCTCGGATCGTGACCTTAAAGGCCTCCCAGACCAAACCTATCGAGGAGACCGAGTCAATGTTGGTCTGAAAGAAATTGATGATTTCCTCTCCAACCTCAGCCCTAAACACCGTATCAAGCAATGCCTCTGGCATGAGTCTCCAGATTCTAGGAGTGGACAACGAGCTGGGCGGGGCAATCATTATAAGCACTGGTGAGTGGTCTGAGTAAGTTCTGGCGAGGTGAGTGGCCTGCTGGAGCCAGGAGACAGCCCCCCGGGAGACCACCAGGTAATCCAGACGAGCCCAGGAAGCATGTAAGGTAGTATAGTGAGTGCCCTCTTTTCTTTCAGGGTGGACGTGTCTCCACGCGTCTGTGAGCCCGTGTGCTGTGAGAATTCCCTGTAAGGCCTCTTGTGTTTTTGTATAGTGCAAGGGGGAAGGGTTAGATCTGTCTACTGCCGGATTAAAAGCGGTATTGAAATCTCCCCCCCAGATAATATGAGTGGATCCCACCTGTAATATGCGTCCCCATAATGTAGTGTAGAAATTGGGGTCATCAATATTTGGCCCATAACAGCATACTATCGTGACTGACTGATTCCCCAGCATGCCCCAAAGCATACAGCTTTGCCCCAGGAGGTCCTGCTATGTGTCCCCCAGAATAAAGGGAGTGTTCCATTTTACAAGTATCACTACGTCCCTAGAGTACGTGGAATAGGAGGAGAAGACTCGTGTGGTTGCCCATTTACTAGCGAATGTAGGGGAACGGGCTGGGTCCAGATGGGTTTCCTGTAACACCGCTAGGTGCACATGATGGCTGTCAAGGTATGTGAGGATTTGCCTGCATTTCCGGGGGTCACGAAGGCCCCTAACGTTCCAAGTGATTAAGTTAAGGTGTAAGGGCTCAGTGTGAGATGACATGCCAATTTATGTCAGGAAGAATGTAATATGCCTTGTACAAATCATTATAAAATGCGCCCTGCAGTAAATAGCCTGCTTCTGCCTGTTGAGAGAAGAAAACAATACAGACAATTACTTCAAACCCTCCCACCACCCCCACCCACAGCGGCACCCCAATCGTGCCGGTATTGCCACCTTTACCCAAAACCACTAACACATTGCAACAGTGCAATAAGGAGTGAGTCATAGTACAAGAAGTTTTTCTCGGGGGAACTCCCGTGTGGGGGTACACTAGTGTGCAACGAAAACCTCCCCCGTGTAAGATGCATGGGCCCTCTCCCATTGGACCAGGGAGATAGGGTGGCCGTAAAGGGGGAGAGGGTTGCTTGGCATAACAAAGTTTGTAGGTTAAAATACACGCCTACAGTGATGAACTAGAGAGCATAAAGGATATGAATCGAGTGGTAAACATATCATACAAGGCAAAGAAAAAAGGATTCGATGCCAGTAACATTCACCAACGAAATTATGGACTGGAAGAGCATCCAATCTTGGCACTTATCTGCAATCGGAGATAAAGGTGAAAAGAGTTCTAGATCATCCCAAGTGAGATATGGCGGGAGGACCTGCGACTCCGGCTCATGCCCAGGGCCACGGCAAAATGGAGTCGGAGGCACATCAAGTCAAAACAGCTCCAGGGTGGTAAGTAGGAGCAACAGCATAGTTAGTTATTCCAGATAGAGTCAGACAGCCACAGCCAGAGTGTGGTGTAATCAGTCAGCACTCAGTGATGGGGATTGGGAAAGGCGATCTGGAGAATCCCTAGATGGAGTATTCTTCCTGACGGTTCGGAGAAAGTCATCCACTTGCTGGTTGTTGGTAAAGAAATGGTGTTTGTCGCGGTAAGTGACTCTCAGGCGGGCGGGATATAATAGGGCGTATTCGATCTGCAGCTGGCGAAGCTTCTGCTTGGCTGGCAAGAACTTACGTCGGGGCTCCTGTACCGCCAATGTGAAGTCAGGGTATATGGAGAAGTTGGCGCCTTCAAATTGTAAGTTTTTGTGGTCCCTGGCCAGTTTCAGTGTGGAATCTCGGTCTCTGTAATTTAGGAGTCGGGCGACTATCGGCCGCGAAGTGGCTCCTGGGGCTGGGCGGGGTCCCAGGGATCGATGAGCTCGTTCCACGATGAATTGGGTGGAGAAAACGTCCGCTCCAAAGGTGGTACGTAAGAGACGTTCGACGAAGTCCTCCATCCGGCCGGTATTTGCACTTTCGGGGATTCCAGTAACGTGGATGTTATTGCATCGGCTTCGGGCCTCCAAGTCCTCGTTTTTGGCTGCAATTATCTTAAGGAGTTTATCCATTTGCGCCACTTGTTGTGTCACCTGAGAGGTGGCATCCTCCATATCGGAAATGCGCCTTTCTGCTTCCTTGAGTTGTTCGTCATGCTTCTCCACCTTCAGGACTATATAATCCATGCGGGTGTTCATGGAGTCCATCTTGTTTGAGAGATCTGTTAAGCTGTGTTGCATTGCCAAGAGAAGAGTTTTAACCTCATCCGCTGGGGTTGGTGGAGGATTAGATGACGACGTGTCGGCTGGCAGGTCTGTTTCGTCGGCATTGGAGCGGGTGACAGCTCTCTTTGTGTCGAAGGGGAGTTTAGTTTGGCGACTATCGGGCTTCCACATGCCGAAAAGTGTTCTGGAAGGAGAGTGTCCCGGCAATGGGAGAAATGAATGGACCCTTCCGCCTCGGGGTCCGCGACAGATAGTAGGCCCGAGGGAGGACGCCGCAGCAGCGCTGTTATGAGAAATGCAGAGGGCTGTGAAAAGGGATCAAGGACGTCAAACAATGGGCGAATACGGGCCTTCGCTGTCCTAGGGTGAAGGAAGTATCAGTAGGCACAATGGCGGTGGATGTGAGTAACCAGAAGGAGCCGGATTGCCAGGGGAGAAGAGCACAGAGGACTGGCCACAACGTCTCCGAGAGAGCGGGATGCAGTGGTGAAGCTGAGGTCCGGGATGTCGGTAGATGATGTTGCAGGAGAAATGGCGGCGCAGTCTGTAACAGTTCTGCAACAAATGAGGCATACACCGTTCCTACGGAAAATATCGCCCTAAATCTGTGGCTGGGCGCTGCGAGGGCCGCTTAGGAGGAGCTGTAGCATGTCACAGAAGCCCCTGTAGTGTAACGCCACAGCAGTGTTGCGAGATATTCACTGGAGTCCCGCCGCCCAGGGGCCACGCCACCAGCTCCGTGAAGCCTGAAGCGATGTCAAAGCCTCGGCCAGCAGATCATGGGGTGAGCCTCCTCTCGGCAACGCTCGTCGGTATGGCCGGTCTGCCCCACCGGGAAAACAGCAGAATAAGAAAACCCTGTCAGGCAGTTCAGCGAGGCCCCAAAGTGGGCAGGCCGGTGTAGTCCCAATTAATAGCGCCAATTTCTGGAGTGAGACTTGCCGCCAGACCGCCAGGCCGCCTGCAGTTTATCCCCGGCCCCGGGTCACTGAAAGAGCACAGGCAAAAGCAGGAGAGTCAATCCGGAGGATGGGGGGAGGGGGGAAGCGCCGAAGGGGATCGGCGTTGGCCGGTGCAATGAGGGAGCAGGCGGCCTGGGCGCCGGACCGGAGGAGGAGGCTCCGCGCCAACAGGTATGCAGGTGCGCTTGCGGCCTCACCGTAGTAGGGTCCTGCGTTGAGGGTACTGGATCCGGCCTGCCCGCTGCACGATCTGTGGTGCCGGAGAGCCTGGCGTGCAGCTCCGACGGAAGCCCGCAGCGCAGCGCTCCAGGCAGCAGGGAGGATTGGAGGCGAAACACCAGTGCAGGCCGCGCGGCCCAAGCGCCACGTGGGATCCCCGGTTCTCGCCTGACCAGTACAGCCGCCCACGGATCACCGCAGGTCTCCGCCTCCGCCTCGGGCAAATCTTTCCGACGTTTTGTCAGTGTCCGGCGGCACTTTCAAGAGCTGACTTCGCTATCAGCGGATAGCGGCAGTTGTTGGGAGTCTCTGTCAATGCATGCGGGGGTTATTGCGGCAGATTAACCCAGGATAAGCGGTGAATAAGAGTGCCAAGCGTCCGGAGCCTCACAGGAGTGCGGCCATCTTGATCGTGCGCCACCTAGCGCCCCGGAGGACATAATAATTGATAAGCTTGAAAACGTGCATTTCTTGATACCTTCAGGGTTCTTTCAAGGATATTGTCCCATAGTTTAGCCTCAATAGGGTTTCCCAGGGCTTCCTCCCGCCGCAAGCGCAGGTGCTCTAGTGGGCGCTGAAGGTTCTCTCGTCTCACCCTATGCAAGCACGAGACTGCCTTTATGGTGCCCGCGGAAAGAGCCATATAATGGTAGCTGCAATGCGCACTTGGTTCAGAAGAGCCAGTGCCCCAGTGGTTCCTCAGCACCATTGTAATCGCCCTTTGGAGGAGGAAGTGGCCCTGCGACAAATCAAATTCCGAACCTAAACCCCTCGAATGGGAGTCATAAGCCAGCCCTATGCATCTGACTGTGAGGATGAAGCTGGAACGGAAAATAGGCTTCCAGAGAGGGCAGGCCACATCAAAAGAAGGTAGAAGGTATAACGGTATCAACGGAAATCAAACAGTGTAAGCATCATGCCTGAGCTTTAAAGGAGAGTTAAGACTCTGCGGGGCATATTATCAAGAACGGCATTAAAATTATCGCCGCTTTAGCGGCAGAAAACTGCCGCTAAAGCGGCGATAATGGGCTTGATAATATGCCCTGGAGAACTCAATAGAAGCCCATGTTGACACCAGAACATGGGCTTCTGTTGGAATTCTCCAGAGCATATTATCAAGCCCATTATCACCGCTTTAGCAGCAGTTTTCTGCCGCAAAAGCGGCGATAATTTTAACGCCATTTCTTGATAATATGCCCCAGAGACTGTTAGTGAGATGCCAGGATAAGCCAGCGAAAACCAGGTACACATGTCCACAAACCAATACACAGAGACTGACCGATAGACAACAAACCTAAAGTGTTCCGGAGTGAATACAGACAGAACACAAACGTGCACACACAGAGGGACAAGGGGTTTGCCCACTGTGCCCTCTAGTGGTTCTGTTTGCATCAGAACTCCTGTCTGCAGCACTAAACTGGACTACTGATATTAATGTGTTAAATCTGACATCCTTGGTATGGTATTCCCGAAACATTTTGCTTTCACTCCCTAACTTTTACTCAACTCGTTTTTGTTGGAATTAGGACTCTGTTAGAACTGGGGGTCTCTAGTTGGCTGAGGTAGGTACCTTAGGTCAAATAGGGACCCTTGCTTCTACGTCAGGGAAAGGAAGGACACCTTCTCAGATAGCCCCCGCTCACCCCCTTGGCACGAGCAGCCAGGCTTATCTCCAAGGCAAATGTGTAAAGTATTTGCAACCGCGCTCTCAGTAACACAGTGATAACACCACAAAGGGACTCCACACGAGTTTCATAAAAAAACTATTATATGTTTATATAAAAAAGATATACGATGAGACCACACAATAAAGATCCAACATATGCGTATTTGTAATATTTCACCTTGCCGGTTATTATGCCAGCAAGCACTGGTAGGTTCTTGCAGTATTAATGAGCCATTCTCAATGATCTAATGCAGTCCTAATGCAATGCTATGCAGTTCGTAATGCAAGAATCAGGCAATTCATAATGCACCAATCAGGCAGTTCGTAATGCGAAAATAATGCAATTCGTAATGCAACAATCAGGCAGTTCGTAATGCAAAAAATAATGCACTTTGTAATGCAACAATCAGGCAGTTCGTAATGCAAAAATAATGCACTTAGTAAATGCAACAATCAGGCAGTTCGTAATGAAAAAATAAGGCACTTCGTAATGCAACAATCAGGCAGTTCCTGATGCAAAAATAAGATACTTCAGCACCGATCGCGGTGCTCTGGGCGGTCTCTATGCCACTCTTACTGACTCGCGGTCAGCTACTGCCAAAATATGCCCCCAACACTGTTCTGATGGAAAACAAAGTGCAGCTCCACACTCCGGCCCCGGTACTGCCACTCCTCGGCAAGTATGGGCCGCGATACGGACTTGAGCGGAGGCTCGCGCTGCAAAGATGGGAAAGGCCGAGAGCGTTTCTCTCAGAGCCCGCACCCCGCCCCAGGCGGCGACACACGCACGCTCGCTGAGCGTTACCTGGGGGGTGCGATCTCACTCTCCTCTCCTCTCCTCGGGACTTGGGCCTCCGGTGCGACTTCGTTAATCTTGGGCAGTGGAACTCGGGCCCCCCCCGACGGGGATGGTTCAAGGTCCCTCCTTGACAAAGGCAGGCTCGGGCCGGCGGCACAGCTCCTCTGGGGACGCCGGTCTGGGCCGATGGCAATGACGAACGCAGCAGCTCTGGTCACGCTGCTCGATCGAGGCAGAGAACAAGACTGCTCTGGGACACACAGTCACGGGGCAATTCCTCACTAAGGTCTCAGGCTGCAACAGGGCACATGCACACAGCGTCGCTGAGACTCACTTGAGCTCCGGGTGCACACGATCACAGGGCAATCCTCACGAAGGTCTCAGGCTGCACGAAGCACACGCACACAGCGTCGCTGAGACTCACTTGAACTCCGGGTGCACACGATCACAGGCAATCCTTACGCAGGTCTCAGACTGCACAAAGCACACGCACACAGCGTCGCTGAGACCTCCTTGGACTCCGGGTGCACACGATCACAGGGCAATCCTTACGAAGGTCTCAGGCTGCACGAAGCACACGCACACAGCGTCGCTGAGACTTCCCTGGACTCTGGGTGCACACGATCACGAGGCAATCCTTACGCAAGTCTCAGGCTGCAAAAAGCACTCGCACACAGCGTCGCTGAGACCCACCTGGAAACTTTTATGTTCCTGAGTTTTCACAACAGGGAGCCAGCTCTCCTCTGGCCCTTGGGGACAAGTTACTTCAGGACACAGCACACAGCAAAGTCCTTTCAAGCAGGGGGACACAGCACACAGCAAAGTCCCTTAGCCTCTCCTTGGTTAAATCAGCAAACTGCAGGCCAGCCCCAGAACACACAGCAAGGGTCAGTCCTTTCCTTCAGTCTCTTCAGCTGTTTCTTCCTTGGCAGAGGTTCCTCTTGACCACGAAGTAGTTTCAATCCTTTTCAGTCTTGATCAGTCCAACGTTCAGGGGTTTCAGCTGTCATAGTTATACCCCTAAATGTCTTTGAAGTCTTTGTGTTCAGGGGGGCACTGACCCCTGTCTAAACCAGTTCTGGGTGTCTCCCTGCTAGTGACACCTTCTTCCTTTAATAGTGGGGGTCTGGATCTTCAATCACTCAGCAGGAGATGGAGCCATTGTTTTATGGCGGCAGCCCAGGCCTCTTCACCTCCAGGGGCTACCCCTCCCCCCTACACTCCAGATGCAGGTCAGCCTGTTGCTGTCTCACCTCCTCCCCTGGGTCAGGACATTTCCCAGATCTTATCACATTCAAATCCAGACAGTCAATCCACAACCAGGCAGAGACACACAGAATTGTTAGAACAAAAAAACAGCCACTTCTAAAAGTGTGGTTTCTAAACACACAATGCAAAAACCACCTTCAGAAAAAGATGTGTTATTAAATTGTGAATTCAGGCACACTAAACTTCACCTCTCCATCTTAAGCCTATGGGAAGATGGGCTGGAAACATATTACACAGCCTCCCCCATTCTGTTCTATGGGCAAGATGGCCTTGCAACAGTGAAAAACGAAATGGAGAGTATTTCACTGTCAGGACATGGTACACACCTTAGTACATGTCCTACCATTCACATACACTGCACCCTGCCCAGGGGTGTACCTTGGGCCTACCATAGGGGTGTCCGATTTGCATAAAAAGGGAAGGGTAAGGCCTGGCAAGTGGGTGCACTTGTCAGGACAACAAGGCAGTTTAACAAACTGCGCGCAGGCACTGCAGTGGCAGGCCTGAGATTTCTTCTTTAAGGCTACTGGTGTGGGTGGCACAATTAGTGCTGCAGGCCCACTAGTAGCATTTGTATTACCAGCCCTGGCACACATAGTGCACTTTACTAGGGACTTTACTAGTAAGACAAATATACAAATTATGGACAACTAATTACCATTACACTTTATACAGGGAGCACTTGCACTTTGACACTGATCAGCAGTGGCAAAGTGCCCAAAGCATCTAAGTTGGCAACACCATGTCAGAAAAAAGGTCTAGGGGGAAGGCAAAAAGTTTAGGGAACTTTAGCCAAAAAGGGCCAAGTCCAACACAACCCCCTCCCAGCCTAAAGCCAGGGTAGACCAATCAACTACCTTGATGGACTTCCCTGCTTGGGGCGATAGAACACGGACGCAGGCCTGCTACCGCAGGGACACCCTCCTGTTCTATGCCTTCCTGACCCCAGGGGGTTCTCTTGGTCACTACTCCCTGGGCCAACTATGCAGCTCCATGGGTACTTCCTGGCAGTCGGGGGCCCTCTAGGGGTGCTGGTCTCTTGCCAACTCCCACCTAGAGCGGTACCCCTGGAAGACCCATCGGCCAGGATGCTGTCTCCAGTTATCCAGTCCTCCAGGTTAGAGGTGGGGTTACCCTGGTCACTTTTAGGGGACCTAGCCCTACTGGCTGGGCACTGTCCCACGGGTTTTCCCATGGGAGAACACCTTCCCCCCTTAACCTTCCATTTAGATTTTGTGCCTGCCATTTAGGAATGGCACCCACAAACTTCAGGACCGCGGGAGCTCTGGTTACAGATGCCCCAAGACCTCCTGACGCTAGCTGTTCTTCCTCACCCTGCTGGCAGGTAGGCGCTAGGCCTCCAACCTGGTGCTCCTCTAAGGAACCCTCCAGTCTCTGGGGTGGGGCTGTGGACCCCCGGGGACGCTGCTCACACTCCCTCCCTCTCCTTTGAGACAGGGTGCTAGCCCGCATGCCCCCCCACTACTCTGGGACCTAACTGCTCTACCTTGCTTCTCTTTCCTCCCAAATGCCTCCTCAGACCCTTGGACCCATGACCAGGGGCCTGTCTCGGGGGCAAGCTCCTGGGAATCAAAGAGCTCGCAGTCTAACAGGTGTTGGCGCAACTCTGAAAAATAATTACTGAGCCCAAATTGAGCAATCCTTGGTAATCATTCGCCATGCTAACCATCACCCAATCATCCAGTGCACGCGTGTACTCCTCCAGATCCTCCACCCGAGTACTGGATTTCAGTCTCTGGAAATCCCTGAATTTTTGCAGGTACTGTTCAGGAGTGAGCCCATACCTGAGGCATAAAGCCTCCTTCATATTGGCGTAGGTCAGGGTTCCCGCCCTCTCTAAAGGTGGTAAAACATCCCTCCCAGAAGCCTCAAAGTGTTTCCATAGGCCCGCCCCCCAATGCTTCTCAGGCACCTCATTCATCCTTAGTGCGATCTCATATGCCGTGAACCACGCATAAATATCATCACCCCTTTTGTAATCTCGCACTACCTGCTGGCACTTGTTGTGTGCTGCCACCATTCGAACTGGACTCTGCCTGTTTAGCCTTAATGTCCAGTTCCCTCATGCTTAACTCATGAGCTAAGAGAATCTTCTTCTCTTCCAAGGCGAGAGCGTTCCTGCTCTCCTCTGCTCGCTTTTCACTTTCAATGAGCAGCTTTTTCTCTTCTGCTTGAGCCTTAAGTTTTAAAACCTCCAACTCATGCTCTCTGACCCTTTGGTTTTCCTCCAGCTCCTCTGGGGAAAAACTCCGCCCGGAATGGTCACTACCAGCCCCGGAGGCTGGTCCTTCCACCGGCAAATCCTGTGGACCAAATCCATTCCCTGGGTCATCCTCATCCACCTCAACATCACCTGTCTCCTGAGCCTCTTTGGCTTCCCACCAGGCCCTCAAGGCCGTTTGCAGCTCCTCCTTCTTGGCGCTACTCTTCATGGGACATCCCAAAGCTCTGCAGAATTGCCTCAATTGATCAACTTTGTAGGTAAGCAAGGCCTCAATGTCAAACTCCAATTCTGCAACCTCACTGGCTACTTGACTCCTCTGAGACATGATGTGTGGCTTAAAGGTCGCTCAAAAATAGAACCGAAAATCAAAACACAATATGTGGTTGCTTCGTGGTCTGCGCTAAACTAGTGATGTACACCAATCACTGTGGGTGAATTTGCAAATACACATTCCAATCCCACACCGCTGACCACCAATGTTAGAACTGGGGGTCTCTAGTTGGCTGAGGTAGGTACCTTAGGCCAAATAGGGACCCTTGCTTCTACGTCAGGGAAAGGAAGGACACCTTCTCAGATAGCCCCCGCTCACCCCCTCGGTAGCTTGGCACGAGCAGCCAGGCTTATCTCCAAGGCAAATTTGTAAAGTATTTGCAACCGCGCTCTCAGTAACACAGTGATAACACCACAGAGGGACTCCACACGAGTTTCATAAAAAAACAATTATATATTTATATAAAAAAGATATACGATGAGACCACACGATAAAAATCCAACATATGCGTATTTGTAATATTTCACCTTGCCGGTTATTAGGCCAGCAAGCACTGGTAGGTTCTTGCAGTATTAATGAGCCATTCTCAATGATCTAATGCAGTCCTAATGCAATGCTATGCAGTTCGTAATGCAAGAATCAGGCAATTCGTAATGCACCAATCAGGCAGTTCGTAATGCGAAAAAAATGCAATTTGTAATGCAACAATCAGGCAGTTCGTACTGCAAAAAATAATGCAGTTTGTAATGCAACAATCAGGCAGTTCGTAATGCAAAAATAAGGCACTTCGTAATGCAACAATCAGGCAGTTCATAATGCAAAAATAATGCACTTCGTAATGCAACAATCAGGCAGTTCATAATGCAAAAATAATGCACTTCGTAATGCAACAATCAGGCAGTTCGTGATGCAAAAATAAGATACTTCAGCACCGATCGCGGTGCTCTGGGCGCTGTCTATGCCACTCTTACTGACTCGCGGTCAGCTACTGCCAAAATATGCCCCCAACACTGTTCTGATGGAAAACAAAGTGCAGCTCCACACTCCGGCCCCGGTACTGCCACTCCTCGGCAGGTATGGGCCGCGATATGGACTTGAGCGGAGGCTCGCGCTGCAAAGATGGGAAAGGCCGAGAGCGTTTCTCTCGGAGCCCGCACCCCGCCCCAGGTGGCGACACACGCACGCACGCTCACTGAGCGTTACCTGGGGGGTGCGATCTCACTCTCCTCTCCTCGCGACTTGGGCCTCCCGTGCGACTTCATTGATCTTGGGCAGTGGAACTCGGGCCTCCCCCCCAACGGGGATGGTTCAAGGTCCCTCCTTGGCAAAGGCAGGCTCGGGCCGGTGGCACAGCTCCTCTGGGGACGCCGGTCTGGGCCGATGGCAATGACGATCGCAGCAGCTCTGGTCACGCTGCTCGATCGAGGCAGAGAACAAGACTGCTCCGGGACACACAGTCACGGGGCAATTCCTCACGAAGGTCTCAGGCTGCAACAGGGCACACGCACACAACGTCGCTGAGACTCACTTGAGTTCCGGGTGCACACGATCACAGGGCAATCCTCACGAAGGTCTCAGGCTGCACGAAGCACACGCACACAGCGTCGCTGAGACTCACTTGAACTCCGGGTGCACACGATCACAGGGCAATCCTCACGAAGGTCCTAGGCTGCCTGAAGCACATGCACACAGCGTCGCTGAGACTCCCTTGGACTCCGGGTGCACACGATCACAGGCAATCCTTACGCAGGTCTCAGGCTGCACAAAGCACACGCACACAGCGTTGCTGAGACCTCCTTGGACTCCGGGTGCACACGATCACAGGGCAATCCTTACGAAGGTCTCAGGCTGCACGAAGCACACGCACACAGCGTCGCTGAGACTTCCTTGGACTCTGGGTGCACACGATCACGAGGCAATCCTTATGCAGGTCTCAGGCTGCAAAAAGCACACGCACATAGCGTTGCTGAGACCCACCTGGAAACTTTTATGTTCCTGAGTTTCCACAACAGGGAGCCAGCTCTCCTCGGGCCCTTGGGGACAAGTTACTTCAGGACACAGCACACAGCAAAGTCCTTTCAAGCAGGGGGACACAGCACACAGCAAAGTCCCTTAGCCTCTCCTTGGTTAAATCAGCAAACTGCAGGCCAGCCCCAGAACACACAACAAGGGTCAGTCCTTTCCTTCAGTCTCTTCAGCTGTTTCGTCCTTGGCAGAGGTTCCTCTTGACCACGAAGTAGTTTCAATCCTTTTCAGTCTTGATCAGTCCATGTTCAGGGGTTTCAGCTCTCATAGTTATACCCCTAAATGTCTTTGAAGTCTTTGTGTTCAGGGGGGCACTGACCCCTGTCTAAACCAGTTCTGGGTGTCTCCCTGCCAGTGACACCTTCTTCCTTTGATAGTGGGGGTCTGGATCTTCAATCACTCAGCAGGAGATGGAGCCATTGTTTTGAGGCGGCAGCCCAGGCCTCTTCACCTCCAGGGGCTACTCCTCCCCTCTACACTCCAGATGCAGGTCAGCCTGTTGCTGTCTCACCTCCTCCCCTGGGTCAGGACATTTCCCAGATCATATCACATTCAAATCCAGACAGTCAATCCACAACCAGGCAGAGACACACAGAATTGTTAGAACAAAAAAAACAGCCACTTCTAAAAATGTGGTTTCTAAACACACAATGCAAAAACCACCTTCAGAAAAAGATGTGTTATTTAAATTGTGAATTCAGGCACACTAAACTTCACCTCTCCATCTTAAGCCTATGGGAAGATGGGCTGGAAACATATTACACAGCCTCCCCCATTCTGTCCTATGGGCAAGATGGCCTTGCAACAGTGAAAAACGAAATGGAGAGTATTTCACTGTCAGGACATGGTACACACCTTAGTACATGTCCTACCTTTCACATACACTGCACCCTGCCCAGGGGTGTACCTTGGGCCTACCATAGGGGTGTCTGATGTGCATAAAAAGGGAAGGGTAAGGCCTGGCAAGTGGGTGCACTTGTCAGGACAACAAGGCAGTTTAACAAACTGCGCGCAGGCACTGCAGTGGCAGGCCTGAGATCTCTTCCTTAAGGCTACTGGTGTGGGTGGCACAATTAGTGCTGCAGGCCCACTAGTAGCATTTGTATTACCAGCCCTGGCACACATAGTGCACTTCACTAGGGACTTTACTAGTAAGACAAATATACCAATTATGGACAACCAATTACCATTACACTTTATACAGGGAGCACTTGCACTTTGACACTGATCAGCAGTGGCAAAGTGCCCAAAGCATCTAAGTTGGCAACACCATGTCAGAAAAAAGGTCTAGGGGGAAGGCAAAAAGTTTAGGGAACTTTAGCCAAAAAGGGCCAAGTCCAACAGACTCTGTGCATTTTACCCCTGTTAACCAGTACTAAAGTGCTTGTGATCTCTCCTTAGAAGACGGTAACTCTGGCTTACACCTAATAGGCATATTTAATTAACCTGTACTTCCCTAGTAAATGGTACTCAGTGTACCCTGGGCCTGTAAATTACATGCTACAAGTGGGCAGCAGCATTTATTGTGCCACCCACTAAAATAGCAATACAAAACATGTCTCAGGCCTGCCACTGCAGCCTTTAGTGCAGTTTTAAGCTGCCCTCTCGACCTGGCAAAACAAACCTTTTGCCAGGTTCAAATCTTCTTTTTTAAAACTTATAAGTCACCCTTAAGGAAGGCCTTATTCACCCATAGAGTAGAGTGCATGGTATTCAAAAAGTAGGACGTGTGTTTAAGTTTTACATGTCCTGGCAGTAAAATAACCCCTAAAGTTGTTTTTCACTGTTGTAAGGTCTATCTCTCCAATAGTCTAACACTGGATTACCTTGTTGCATTTAAAAAGTGCTATATAGTTAGAGATTTGCTGTCTTAATTCAATGAATTCAAATGAATTGTGGTTTAAACTCCTCTTTAATCATAGGTTTGGATTTTAAATTACAATTTTGAAGATGCCACTTTTAGAAAGTTGCCACTTGTAGTCCAAACCAACTTTGCCTTTCCTCAAGTGTACTAGGTCACAAAACTGTGAATAAATTTGCTATTGGGGTTTGGATATTGCTTCCAGACAGTGAGACAAAGGAAACCTAGGTGTGAGAGGAGAGGGTCTTCCTGACAGGATGACTGGGGAGGACCTGTACCCTGCCCTGATTACATTCCAAAGCGCCCTGTCTGCAGCACAAACAAAGCAACATGACACCAGGCCTGTCCTGCCTTTTGTCACCCTAGACAGTTTGGAGCCAGAACTACGGGAAGGGGAAGAACTCACCAGAACCAGTTTTGAGTGGTAGATCAAGGACTTTCCCCACACAAAGGCTGGCAAAACAAGCACTAGAAATGCAATCAGTCTCTCATTTGTTTGAGTTAGAGCTACTGGCATTGTAAATGGCAATGTCTTTTACATATGTGTTGTGGAGTGTATGTATGTGGTGTGTAGTGGAATTATGTGGGTTGGATTGATTTAGTTAGTTGAGTAATTGGGTGGCGTGGTATTGTGTGGTGTGGAGTGGATTTGTGTAGTGGAATTATGTGGCATGGTGTGCTGTGGAATTACGTGGATAGTAATTATGTGGTATTGAGTGTACTGGAATTATGTGGAGTGGGATTGTGTGTTTTGGAGTGTATTTATGTAGAATGATATTTTGTGTTGTGGAGTAGTATGCAGTGGAGTTTAATTATGTGGTGTGCTGTTGAATTTTGTGGCACGATGTGGAATTGTGTGGTGTGGGTTGGATGTGTGTGTTGTGTTGTGTAATTGTGTTGTTGAGTTGATTTATGTGGTTTGGTGTTGAATAATGTTTTGTGGATTGGAAATGTGTGGAGTTGAATTGTGTGGCGTGGAACTGTGTGGATAGCTTTGTGTTTTTGCTGGCGAAAAAGAACAAATAGGAAGGAGGTAAGCTCCAGATCTGTGTGTTTGGGAGTTAAAAAAAAAAGAAAGAGAGTTAGAGCTATTGGCGCTGTAAATGTAAATGTCTCTTACCTATGTGTTATGGATTGGAGTGGGTGTATGTGGTGTGTAGTGGAACTATGTGGGTTATATTGGAATTGTTAGTTGTGGCATTGTGTGGCATGGAATTGTGTGGTGTGGAGTGGATTTGTGTAGTGGAATTATGTGGCATGGTGTGCAGGCAGTTGTATTATGTGGATAGTAATTCTGTATTTTTTAGTGTATTGGAACTATGTGGAGTGGAATTGTGTGTAATGGAGTGTGTGTATTGGAGTGAAATTATGTGGAATTGTATTTTGATTAAGTGGAGTGTTATGTAGTGGAGTTTATTTATGCGGTGGTGATGTTGAATTTTGTGGTATGACGTTGAATTATGTGTTGTAAATTAGATATATGTGGTGTGTAGTTGAATTATGTTGTGGAGTGGAATAGTGTGGTTTAGTGTTGAATTAAGTGGTGTGGAATAGATTTGTATGGAGTTGAATAGTGTGGCATGGAACAGTGTAGTGTTTAGTGAAATTATGTTGAGTGGCATTATGTAGCATGGTGTGGAGGTTATTTATGTGGATTATTGCTATGTGGCATAGAGTGGATTTATGTGGTATTAATGTAAAAAACCAGATAAAACATACAAATGTAGTAATGCAACATTATTGTACGGAGGATAGATCGGTTTATTTATCCGGCACATTAATGGTGTAAAAAACATTCAAATCCTACTGCAATTTATGCAAAAGTCACGGAACTATGCCTTATATGTAGTTGCCACAAATATAGTTAACACAGCATACGTGTCAAACATCAAAGTAAGAACAAAGCTTTTTGAACTAATGTTACAATATGGCTCAGATTACAACAGCTGCTGCCAGCAATGATATTACAGTGTGAGGTGTTCGGGTAGGTTTTAAAGTAAGGACAAGGAGAGTTAGAGGTATTGGCATTGTAAATGCAAATGTTTTTTACCTAAGTGTTATGGAGTGTAGTGGATGTATGTGGTGTGTAGTGTAATTATGTTTTTTGCTTTGGAATTGTTAGTTGTGGAATTGTGAAGTGAATTTGTGTAGTGGTAATATGTGGCACGGTGTGCAGTTGAATTATGTGGATAGTAGTTATAGTCTATTCAAGTGTTTTGGAGGTATGTTTAGTGGGATTGTGTGTTATGGGGTGTAATTAAGTGGAATGTTATTTTGTGTTGAGGAGTGTTATGTAGTAGAGTTTATATATGTGGTGTTTTGTAGAATTTTGTGGTATGATGTGTGATTATGTGGTGTGTTTTGGATGTATGTTGTGTGTTATGAAGTTGTGTTGTTGATTAGAATTATGTGGTTTGTTGTTAAATTATGTGGTGTGGAATGAAATGTGTTGAGTTGAACTGTGTGGTGTGGAGTGAAATTATGCTGATGAAATTATCTGCCTTGGTGCTGAGTGTGTCACGTGGCCCATAGGGATATTGTCGTCTTCACTAACTTAGCATGGGCACGCTGCAGCTTGCCTGCTGCTTTGCGCACGTTACTATATGTCTTTATTTTTTGCAATAATTTCTATGGCTTTCACATGAGAATTCATCGCTGTGTTCACTCTCTGCATGTTCCTGGGATTTAGAATGAACATTATGTGCAAGATTGAACAACAATGCCCCTTGTTATTTTGTTCTGGCCAGGCCTTAGTCCTTAGACAAAACATACCGATGCAGCTGTTGTTTGGACAATGTACTTTGGTTTTTAGTGGGACACAGGAATAGGTGACACACACTTGAAGAGGGACCTTTCCAGGGAGAAGAGCAAGACAGCACCTGTGATGTAGATCTACCATCTATAGGCTGAGGTATGTGGTCTGCTGACAAAGCCCAGAGATCTTCTAATATATAATAATACTATTTCCTAGCACGGGGAGGGAGGTTAGGCTCTATTGTCTTTCCATGATGACATCTCCCTTCATGATTTATGGACTAGCTGCTATGCTGACTGTATTTGTATTATGTATTTTCCTGCTTATTGTGGCATGTATACTGCATGTTAGTTAAAATAAGTATTTTAAACTGTTTCGTGTCTCTGTCAGATCTTATTGTGGACAAGTACAGGAGTGCGAGCGAAAGGGTGTGTCTTGCTACGGCGATTCCTGAGAGATCTGGGAGTGTTGTGTTCTGGGGTGTCTAATCATTTGTTTCTCTGTGAGTGAGTAGGAGAGCAAGTGAGACACTATAGCTAGTCAGTCCTGGGCTCATGGGTACTAAGGTGGTAGGATGACTCAGTCCCTATAAACCAGGGTCCTATAATCCTGCGCATAGTTCTGTGTTTGTGCAGAATCCCTGGTCTGGTACTTATTCGTGAGACCCCTGAGTAGCGCTTGTGCTTGTCCATAATACCCTCTCACCAATTCCAGAGACGTCCGTGGTGTGAGGGCTTAACCTCCTATATTTGTATTTTTATAGGTTTTTCAAGCTTGAAGTCTAAAATGTTTTGCGTTACCGTTTTCCTGGTTTATCCTTTTACGTTTTTATTATGGCAGTCGCAATTGCGGCCACTAACCGCGCGGTGGTTACAGCATTTTTGACTCAATATGGAGTCCCCAATGTGGGGCGTCCTTTATCTTTGTTGTCGAGGCAGACACGGCTCACCGCTTCGAGTTCTTTTACTCTTGGGTTACATTTCCGGCAGTGGATGGAAATGATAATTTGTTTCATGAATATACAGCAGCCGCAGTGCCGCGGGCTTATCGCCCTTATGCATTACTTGAAGTTCCGTTGACGGCCTGGGAGCATACCATCTGGTTTAATAGCGGCCTTATTCACCCTGTTTCTGTGGTCCAGTTAGGCCACTCATTGCCCGTTTTGGCAGGTTTTACACCGCGTCCAAATTATCTTAATGTTACTCTCACAAAGCTACGTCAGTTACATACAATACTGATTCATATACACAGAAGTGTGATTCAATTTATGTCGCATTCGATTCAAGTGGCTCCGACTGGAGCTGCTCCTCCTCCGCCTGGACACAGCGGTGGCCATGTCATAAGCCCCATCATTGTTAATTCAGTGATGGGCAAGGGTCCTCAGAATAGAGATGATTTGCCATATTGGCTTGCAGAAAAATTTGAGCAACTTGAGGCTGTTTTTCAGCATACTACTCCTGTTGAGAAACACAGGATCCTGACAATGAGTTTACCGAGTAGTATTATTCCCGCTTTAGCTGATTGCACCACCTGGGGGCCGTGTTTGCTTAAGTGTATACACTATGCTTTGGCATCCCCTCCATGAGCGTTCTACCGAGTGTTCTAAAGAAGGTACAAGATGAACATGGGCTGGTCCAGCCCTGGAATTGGGGATGAGATTAGTGGGCATGTTCCCTATTGTCTCCGATAGGATTCTGGCCAACATTAAAGGTGAGGCAGTTTGCTTACAGGTGCCCCAATGCCTATCGGCTGTGGCGGATGTTGACCGACAGCAGCAATTGCCGATTTTTATTGCGGAGGTGTATACCTCGTTGGGACGCAATAGATTGGGAGTAAGACCTTTTACTCAGGTACAGAACAAGCTCCGTCCTGAGAAGGAGGGATGCCCAGTCTTTCCTAAAAAGGTTTGGAATAAAAATCAGCGGCAGCAACAGCAGAAGCCTGGTACACGTGCTGGCTCGCCACCACTTGACGCTTCTGAACGTAGATATGATTTGCACAACCACTCTAAAATTAAGACGCCCAAGAGGTTCCAGGTTCCTGATTCTCATTCTCCTCGTTCCTTTCAGGAATCATCGGATCAACAGTTCGGCAGGGTAGGACGTCAGGATCGCAGAGAAGGTGAGTCTGCGCAAGGAAGATGCGACCCGCAGCGCCAGTTTGATGTAAAAGTCAAGCAGGGGGAACCACCTCAATATCGACCTCAATTTCGGGAGAAAAAGGTTGCTGCTTTGACAGCAAAGTATGCCTCAAACGATGAGAACCCTCCTCCTCGACAGGAGTTGGGCAGTGACCCTCCTGGACAGTGCGGTAGAGGTTACCATAGTGCGGCAGACACTCCACCAGCGTCTGGAGGCGTAAGCAACTGACACTTTTATTACAGTAGAGACAGCTGATACTCGAGTTGCCGCTCCAGATAGACTTTATGAAGTAACCCTCCAAATTGAAGGTGATATTAAACGCTCGGTTAGAGCAGTGTTTTGGGAGAACCTCACTTCTTCTTATGATATTTTGTTGCCGGAGGTTGATTGGCCTCCCCCTTTTGTCTTAGCCTCCTCTAGGGGGGAAGATGTTAGTCTTCCTAGATTTTCAAAAAATGTTCCAGATGATGATAAAATGGCTTATGCCTCGAAGTGGGCATTATCCTTAGCACCGGCGTTATATCGCAATCAGGCAGGTTAGGACGAGGGTTCCCCGGTTCATGTGATTTGACTTCCACACCACAGCCCCATCCACAGTAACAATCAAACGAGATGCTAAGGCGTCCATAAGTGAAATCTTGACCCAGTTGGAATATCAGGGTGTGATTGAGCCCTGTGTTTCATCGATGAATAATCCTCTTTTTTCGATATTGAAACCGGTCGGTTCATATCGCATAGTTTTAGATTACATTTGACCTTTGAACAGTCATGTTCGCAGCTTTGCGGTTCAGAACACACATAGCTCTGCGTTAGTGAATAACACTGTTTGAAAAAATACAAAACCACGTTGGATATTTCCAATGGATTTTTCAGTCACTCTTTGACACCTGAGAGCCGTGATTTGACTGCATTCAGTGCATTGGGAAATCAGCGCAGATATGCGAGATTGCCTATGGGATATAAGAATAGCCCTGGTGTGTTTGCAGTACGCATAGTGTCCCTTTTGCATGAGATCGACCCCGATGCATTCTCGTACGTTGATGATATATCCTTGACGGATGATGAATTACAGCCGCATCTTTTGCGTGTAGACCGCTTTATCACACATTTTGCAAACTTTGGTTACAAATTTAATTTCGCCAAGTCTCACATCGCCTTTTTGGCGGTTCTTTTTCTAAGTTATGAACTCAACAATGAAGGTAGGGGGTTGGCCCCCCACTTTCTGTAGAAATGTGCTCAATTGCAACCTCCATCTACACTTAAAAAATTGCAATCTTTGCTGGGTTTTTTGAACTTCGGGAGAACATGCATTTCTGATTATGCCCAGCGTATCAAACCTCTCTACTCATTGATACAACCTTCTTTTTCAGCTTCCTCTTGGCTTCCGGAACATACCGCAATTCTTCAGTCTCTGCAGTCTGATCTGCTGGCGACCAACTTCTTGTTAACACAAGATAATTCTACCTATTTGGTGATAAGGATTGTACCTGGCGCATTTGGTTTCACCTACTTGACTTTCAATGAGGGGGACATGGTCCCCACTGCTTATAAATCGCATTTGTCAACTCCTGGTGAGATGCGTTTCTCCCCTACTGAAAAGATTTTGACCGCTGTCCAGATGGCGATTCTTAAAGAACGCTCTCTGGCACAGGTTAAATGTATTTTCATGTTTTCGCCAGTACCTGCTTTAGAAGCAGTTACAAAGGCGAGTGTCCCGAATTCCAAAGCCCTGCATCCACGTTGGATACAATGGGCTAGTTCTTTGACGTCGGCTAATGTCAAATTTGTTTTTGATCTTTCTTTGCAAACACAGGAGTTTTTACAATATGAACTTGTTCATCCTCCACCTTTATCATTACTACCACTTGATCAGTACAAAAGCATTATTTACACTGATGGATCTGCGCAGCCAGCCATTGGTTCTAAACATGCTTATTCTGCAGCCTGCGCAATAGTGGCAGGGAAGATTGTTGATGGGGATTTTAAATCCTCCTTGGTGCACACACAGGCACTTGGTGATTGCAAGGCTCGATTGGCAGAGCTACGTGCATTGGTTTTAGCGCCTGAATTCGCAGATGCTGAGGTTCCAACTCTTATTGTGTGTGATTCGATTTACTGTATACAAACCTTCAATGACTATTTGTTCTTCTGGACACAAAATGATTTTCGTGATTCTAAAGGTAGCGCAATTAAGCATAAAACGCTTTGGGTTCGAGTGGCCGCTCTTAAGGAACGTTTGCCACTCACACATGCTATTCATACTTTGGGCCATCAACGTATGGGAGCACACGCAGTTGGTAATTGGCTGGATGATGAGGCAGCCAAATCTGCAGTAGCCACTTGTTCAGTAGCAGCAGTCACTAGGTCTATGACTAAAATTGATGATGATATTTTGGCGGCGATAGCTACAACGAAGGAGGGTACTGAGTTTCCCCAAGGTTTTCCTTCATGCTATTCATACCACTTGTCCTCTGATCAACTTCCATTTGTGACTATTCCATCCGTTGGGGATCGGCTGATTCCCAACGAGGACCACAGACTTTCTTCAATAGTTGCTGCACATGAAGGCATTGCCTCTGCACATGCCAGAGTGACAGCGACTGTCTCTCTTTTTTTTGGGGGGGGGTTATTCATAGATCAACAACAGATACAATACACATCTATCTTCCCCTGCACATCTGGAGGGAAGGATAGAGCAAAAAGGATCAGTATAACAAATGCAGTGTCTTCATACGTTGTAAATATATGCTGTATGTGTTGCCAGTCCAGCATAGCAGATGACATCCTAGTGTCCATTTAGCCATACAAGGCCACTCAGGTAGCCATGCCGGGCATAGCCCATTCTACATTACGAGAGTCCACAGAGCTATCCTATAAAGAAAACATGTACGTGAAAGGAGCATAAGAAGAACAGAAGGGGAGAGGTAAAGGGAGGGAGGGAAGGGTGGGGTCTCTCTGGCCGTCTAATTTGAGGCAATCAGCAATGCGCTCGCATCGTATGGAAGCATTCGACCAGCGCCTGCTTAGCCGGTATCTACGGGGGCCACCGCCTGGTTGGGCAGCTGAGCAGCAAGGTAACTTTGCAGCGGTTCCCAAATAGTTTTGGGGTGCGCCTGCGCGGGCATTAGTTCCCAAATCTCTGATAGCTGGTTATGGCAAAATGCTGAGTCCCTGAGCCAGTCAGCCACCCAGGGTTTTCGCCTGCGGCCCCAGCAAATCGCCACTCTCTTTTTAGCAAGTAGTAGAAGCATAGCTGTCAGCTTCCGATTTTCAGAAGGTACATTGCGCACATATCCAAGCAAGGCAACCAGGGGGGTTCGTTCACATCTGCACCCCGTCACTTCCTCCAGTGTGTCAAATATGTTCCCCCAGTACAGCATGACCCCGGGGCACTCCCACGCCAGATGCAGGAAGGAGGCGTCTGGCGTCCTACAACGTACACAGCATGTGTCATCACTCAAACCTGCTTTGTGCATCCAGACAGGGGTCCTATACAGTCTGTGACTGAATTTGAAGTGAATCAATCGCAGTCTATAATTGGGCGACAGCTCCCTAGCCTGCGCGCAGCAATATTCCCACACTCTTTTGTGAAAGGGGGCTCCCAGGCATTCCTCCCATTTATGCTGTGCCGGGGGGGTGCTTATTGGAGACTCACGTTGCGTGCCGGTATAGAGTCATAATATCGATGTTTAAATATCGATATGCCATAATATCGATGTTTAAATATCGATGCGACACAATATCGACCTGCAAGAATATCGTCGACCAGAATATCGACATGCAGGTAAGAAATATCGTTTTAGTTAATATCGAAGTTAGTAATATCGGTAGTCAAAATATCGTTGTTAATAATATCGAAATTTATTTTAGTGTTCTGTATTTTAGTATATGTGTTAAAAGTATAGTTTATCTTTCTAATGTATGTTTGAAATTTTTAGAAGTAATTAATTTTATGTTAAGTAATTTTTGCGTATTTTAGTTCCGTAGTGGGTTGTGGATTTATAGGGGAATAGGGTGGGAAGTAATTTAATTATAATATATTTATTAATACATTTTTAGAAATTATAAATTTTTTAAGAAATTAAATATTGCGTTTTAGTTCCGTAGCGGGTTGTGAGTTTATAGGGGAATAGGGTGGGAAGTAATTTAATTAAAATTAATTAATTAATAATGTTAATTAATTAATATTTGTGTATGTAATAATTTATATTGTTAATTGTGTTAATTAATTTGTTATTAATTAGTTATTAATTGGTTATTAATTATTAATAATTAATTGGTAAATGTGTTGTGTCATTTTTTTAGGAGCGGGTTGTGGGTTTATAGGGGAGTAGGGTGGGAAGTAATTTAATTATAATTAATTAATTAATAATTTTATCAATTAATATTTAATATGTTATGTTGTTAATTGTGTTAAATCTTTGTTATTAATTAGTTATTAATTGGATATTAACTATTAATAATTAATTGGTAAATATCTTAAAGGCCCATTACGATACCCGGGGTAAAAAAATCCGCCAGGCATGAAAGCGGCAAAAATCCGCCCGCACACACCGTCTGAACACCGACCACGCCATTACGATTACACAAACCGAAAACCGCCATCGGCGGAAAACCACACAAGATACCGCCCGCCCTCGTCCGAGTCAGAGTCAAACCGCCCGCCACGGACGGAAACACGCACGACAACACAAAACCGCCCGCCCTCACGGCCGACACACCGCACGTGAAATTACGATCGCACCGCCATGAGCGCGGGAAACCACAAATATACCTCCCGCCAGCGCAAACAACGCCGATGAGAATTGACACGGCAGAAGCCATGGCGCCCACGTCCCTGCACAGAAACAATCCGCTGACAAAAACAATCGCACACAACATGGCCAACAAGTCCACACAGCAAGGCACGCACAAATACACAAGCACAGTACACATCCCGAAAACACCCCCTGGACAAACAAAAAATACAAAGGCCAGAACACCAGACACAACACACCTGAAAACAACAGACCATGAGGACACACCCACATAGGTAAGTACAAAAGCAGCACTCCCACAGACCACAACCCCTTGCAACATTGCAAACTAGAGAGGAGAGGAGAGGACACAGTGACACAGCAAGGACAGCAGCACACCACAGAAACGCACACATCACAACCACCACCACCACCACCACCAAACACCGGCACCACAAACCCCCTGCACATTACACAACACACACCGCACCAGCACCACAAACACCATGGCACCACAAAGAATGCCCAAGTTCACGCCCATTGAGCTGACGGTCATGGTCGACGAGATCATCAAGGTGCACCCACAAATCTATGGAAACCTGGTCCAGCACACAGCACTAGCCACCAGAAACAGAATGTGGAACCGGATCGTAGACCAGGTCAATGCAGTCGGGACCCTGCCCAGGAACAGAGTTGAAATCAACAAACGGTGGAATGACGTCAAGAGCCTGGTCAAGAAGAAGGAGAGCAAGAACAGAGAGCTGGCTGCCGTCACTGGCGGAGGGAATCCCGCGCTCTTCAAGACCTTCAAAGCGTGGGAGGAGAAGGTGTGAGTCATTATACATCCGGAGATCCTCGCCGGATTAGCAGGGGAGTGGAGGCTGGTAAGTACAAACTAATGTATACCAGCACACCGCTATGTACTCACATGCACTACCACCATGCCACAGCTCCCAGGGACAAACACCCCCATGTCCAGCACACAATACACAACACATCACACACACATGCAACAGACACCACCACACACAGCCCAAACCTAACAACTGTAAGATACGTGGGGGCATGTGTACACTCAGCCAGCCACGTAACCACCAACAGGTCCCCAAGTATGCCAGAAGCGCCACAACGAGCACCCACCACACCCATGTGTCCGCCATAGCTGCACTAACGGACAAGTAACAGGTAAGTGGCAGGAACACAAAGTGCAGTGGGTGGGAGGGTGGACAGCTCAAGTACAACACACACCAGGCCCCTAGTCCCACAGCACAGCAAGGAGGAGCATCCCCCACACCCCACACCCACGTGTCAGCCACCGCAGTGCACACCGACAGCCGAAAGGTAGACATCACGGTCCACAACAATCGGTGTCAGTGGGTGTCCAGCCATCACCACGACCCACAACACCGCCCCCACCCCCACAGACCTGCAACATGGAGCACCCCCGCTTAGAACCATGTGGCATCCAGTACAGTGCACGCACGAACAACCTGCAGGTGGGAAACTGGACAGGGCTGGATTACTGGAGGCATGAGGACCGTAACACGACCAACACATGGGACATGTTACGTAGCAGACGAACACGCAGCACCGCCCACTGTCACGAACAAGTGAACAATGTGCACACGGACATGAACCACAGACTCACACCCCACATGACCCATCACAGACACAGCAACACCCAAGGAGCCACGTCTGCATGCACAAGCCACACTGAATATAGTACCACACGGCAGCCACTGTGCAATCCATCACACACAACCGAAACACCATTGAAGTCCTGTCCATGTAGCCCCTACTGCCTGTCAACCACACACCCCACAACTACGCCTATGTAAGACAAACAACACTAGACGCAACAGAGCGGAACAACATAAATGCACACGAACACCACTGAACCCATCAAACACACAGACACACCATGCACATACAACATACCATCCATCCCATCCGTCAGCCCCAGTCTCATGAAAGGCATGTCATCCGCACAGCTGCCACACATACAGCAGTCACGCTAAGATACATGCCCATGACCAACCATGTGCCAGAAGTCAATGAAGCGCACGCCACACTGTGAGCAACAACACACAACATGGGCCACACCCCCCGAGCACTGCAGTGATGCACATGGCACAGGGCAGCACGCACACCAAGGAGATGGGACAACTGCAATACGTCGGGTGGCACACAACCATCACTCACTCATAACGACGCGTCCAATGCCATGTCCAGTAATCACAACAGACAGCAAATATGCAGGGCATGTCAGGCATGCACACACCTCAGACCATGCACTGTCATGCTGCCACAACACATGTCACGTTCGGCACCCATGGCTCACAGCATGTACCCCAAAAGCATATTCCATCCCAAATGCGTTTCCGGGGCATGCCCCCATGTTGCCATATGCGTTCCTAAGAGTCCCATTTGAACACCAAAAGCATATTCCATCCCAAATGCGTTCCTGGGGCATGACCCCCATGTTGCCAAATGCGTTCCTAAGCGTTCCATATGCACCCCAAAAGCAAAGTACAAACCAGACCCAGGATGGGCCTGGAGCCCGCATACACCAGAGTCACAATAAGTAGGAGCACAGCAACACACCCATCGGCATAGCCAATCCGTCCCATGCCACATGTGCACAGCACACAGTCCCATTGCCAAGCACACACAACAACAGATTGTACAGCCACACACCCGCCTCCGGGACACACGTGCACGAGAGTGCACGAACGGAGAATGTCAGACAACCAATACAGACTTCGCCAGGTGCAACACAATAACAAATCTCATTCTCTCCACAGGTGACGAACTGCTGGATGCTGGGGATGGAGACAGCAGCCAGCACAGCCAGCCTACAAGCCCCCAATGAGGACACACGGATGTGGAGGATCTGTCCTCCTCTTCGGACACGGACCACCAAGCAGGCCCATCTAGTGTGGCAGGGCCCAGCTGCTCCCCAGGACCCCTCCTACCCACCAACCCATCATCCATGGCTGCTGAACATTCCCAGCCCCCTGCTGCCACTGTCGTTGCGGCCACACCCACGGTCATTGCGGCCACACCCACGGGCATTGCGCCCACACCCACGGGCATTGCGGCCACACCCACGGTCATTGCGGCCACTACCACTGCCGCAACCGCCACCACGTCTTCGCTGGCCCCAGCCCCAGCGCAGGTGGTGGCCCGGATGACTGGATCCACCCTGGGAGCCAGGGCGAGGACCGTGGTGAGCATTGTGGCTAGTGGGCAGGCCGGTGGCAGCAGGACTGGTAGGAGGAGCAGGGTCAGGGAAACGCCAGCCTCTCCTGGGAGCCATGCCCTGCCTCAAATGGCCAGAGTCCTTGGGGCCTATGAAGAGGCCCAAGGACAATGGGCCAGGTCAGCTACAGACACGCGTGAGGTGCTGGGGGTGCTGAGGTCCATGGACGCCCGTATGGGCCAACTCGTGGACCTCATGGGCCAGCTGGTGGTGGCGGTGAGGTCACAGCCAGGGACAGCAGCTCCCCTCCGCCACCACCTGCCGGGGCGCAGGCTCGAGCAGCAGTGTCCAGTTCCCCTGCGTCCACAGCCAGTGAGCACACCTCAACCACCAGCAGGTCGCAAGCAGGCACCCCCCCTCGCAAACGTGGAAGAGGCCGTCCGAAGCGGAAACAGATCTCCCGGGAGGACTTTGCATGCTCCAGACGCAAGTGAGGCAGCCAGCCAGCCTTCCTTGACCACCCACTGCATTGACTTGGACTACGATCCCACTCCACACAGCCATCTGGATGGCATGTGTGTGTTGGACTATGGACATAGAACCAGTGGGTACACCCTGAGCATCACGCAGCCATGACCGACAGCTCATTGTCACTGCACGCACCACTTCTGTCATCACCTTACACACAATCACATGTCACAGTTTGAAATAAATGCACCTCTTCCACAAACTGCTGTCTGTGCCCTGTGTTTTAATTGTACGGAATACAACGGCCACCTTGAGCAGAACGGCACCTGATGCGTGGCATGGCAATGGAACCGGAGGGCCTGTAGGGACCTAGGGGTGGGAGACAGAACAGGAGCACATTCAATGAGTGTGTCACACACCCATCACACAGTACATGTCAACAACTACAAGCAATGTACACACATCGCACAGAGCAATAGGGCACAATGCCATAGCCACCATCAGTGGCATACTAACCTGGGCATGGAGCGTTGACACACAGCACGCAGTGAACAAAAGGCCACCCTGACACAGCACACACACACCTGCACAAATACAGACACATCAGCCGTCGTACATGGACACTCACCGTCAAGTGAAGTAGCGGGCGATGAGCTGCTGGCGCACATTCCCAGCTTCCTCCTCTCCGCTGTCCTCCTCACTCGAGCTGTCCTGGTCTGCGGGCTGGGGCCCTGGTTGATGTCCGTCATCCACAATGAGGGGGATCTGCTTCCGAATGGCCAGATTGTGCAGCATGCAGCACGCCACCACTATCTGGCACACCTTCTGTGGGGAGTACGCCAGCGCACCCCGGTGCGGTCCAGGCACCTGAACCTGGACTTGAGGAGGCCAAAGGTACGCTCGACCACACGTCTGGTCCTCCCATGTGCCTCATTGTAGCGATCGTCTGCTGGGGTGCGAGGATTCCTCAATGGACTGAGCAGCCATGCCCCATTCGGGTACGCAGAGTCACCTGGGTGTGAGGGACACAGAGAACCATTGCTATTCCAACTGGACAGGGGACAGCATCGCACAACCAGCACGCTACACCACTCCACATACTCACCGACAATACAGCCACGATCCTGTTGCAGATTGGACATCAGTCGTGGCAAGATGCTGTTGCGCATTACGTGTGCGTCATGGGCCGAGCCTGGGAACCTTGCACACACGTGGGTTATCACCATGTCCGCAAGGCACACCACTTGCACATTCAGGGAGTGCGTGTGCTTCCTGTTGCGGTACAGGTGCTCAGTGGCCTGTGGTGGAACAAGGCCAACATGTGTGCAATCAATGGCACCAACGACGTGTGGGATCCTGCCAAGGGCATAGAATGCACCCTTCACTGCCGCCAATTCACGAGCCCTGGGGAATCTGATGTACCTGTTTCGGTACAGCATCATGGCTGCCAGTACATCCCTCAGCACCTTGCTGAACATGGGCTGGGACATCCCTCCTCCACTGCCCACTGTGTGCTGGAATGACCCAGTGGCGAAGAAATGCATGGCGGCCATCACCTTAGCCGTGGGGGTGAATGCTGTCGGATACACCCTGCGGGGACGGAGATGGGGTTCCAACATGGCACACAGTCGATGCAGGGTTGGCCTGTCCAGCCGAAACTTCCTTATGACCTCAGTATCCTCCATGTCCGCCAGCAATTGGTATGGGCGGTCAATGTTCGGTCTCCGCCTAGGGAAGATGGCAGTGGACACATGTCAAAGCAACACAACACATAGCAATTTCGCATACACATCACTGACATGACTGAGCAAGCACATGAGTCACAGCCCAGCTGTCAAGCAGGGACGGCACGGCCACAATACACTTACACAGGTCTCCCACCAATGGCAATGGCTAGTGATACAAACCACTGCCATGAGCATGCACATGGGGATCTAGGCCCCAATGACTTGCGGGGCGTGCTGATGGGGACTGACTGCATATTCGTCAAGTGGCAACGCCGCGGCAACATGAATGTCTGCTGAGCATGGCACTGCTTCCGAGGCTGGATGAGTATGGCACACGACGACGACGATGTGGGCACAGGCTGAGCGGCCAAAACAAGTGGGACCTGTGGCACGAGGGGATATGAGACAGTAGTAGGTGTCAGCACTGCACCCTATGTACAGCACTGTACGGATCACACCTCCCGAAACATTGACAGGTGTTCACATTGACAGCCCCATGCCAAAACGGCTGTGTGCTTGCAGACACACGTCACAGGTGAGAGGTTACATTGCACGTGCCAGGTGGCAGACGTACATAGTGGGAGCTGGCATGTGTGTGCATGTGTCTCCTGTTCAGGATCCACCAGATGGGCGCTGACTCTGTACTGACCATTGGACACAGCATGTTTCGTGGAAGGCTTGTGTGTGTGGGATGGTGGCACTGGATGTGCCTCCGTTGGGTGGGGGGCCATGCACAGGGCGGGTACGTCGATAATTGCGCATTGTTGGTCACGGTGGGTGCACCCACTCAGATGTGTTGCCCTGTGTTCAATTCCTATGTCCGCATGATGATGGACTGTAGATGTGGGCAGACTACACATTGGTCGATGTGCTGTCTATGTGCATGTGCCTTTACACCAGGCACAGCTGCCCCTGCACATGTGACCCCTGCTGGACTCGCTGCTGGGTCTGTGGAGCTGATGCACCTTCTGTGCGTGGGGCGGACAGCTCACCTCACTTCCCTCATTGCGCATGTCATGACTTTGCCGCAGGTGACATGGATCATGGAGGGCCCACATGTACGCGTGGGTAGGCTACACATGTTTGTTCACTGGTCGCCACCCCCAGTCAGTGTTTCGAATGGGAAGGTTGTTGTGCTGGTGGTATATTCGATGTGGCGGATGGGCGGGCCTAGGTGCGGGCTTACATTCCGGACATGGGGGGTAGTTGGATTGGCGACTAGTTGCAGTACACACGGGACACGTCTCTTCCTTTCCACATCTGGGTCATCCCTTGTACTCACTGACAGTGATACAGTCATCTTCGCCCCAGCCCTCATGTCCTCCCCTCGCTCCCCCAATATGCATGTGCACCTGCGAGGCTAGCGCTTGCACAGGCAGCCCCAAGCTCGCACCAGAGAGGGCAAGGAGTGTATGTGTGGGTCCAGTTGCACGAGTGGGCTGTCTCAGGGTATGATGTGTGGCGGGACGCCGTCCACCTGCGTGGTGCCCCAAATGGAGACCCGGCCTGCATGGACTATGCATCACAGTCTTCGCCTTCCGGATCCGCCACCTGCGACACCCAGTGGCTGTGGCTGCCCTTGCGGCCAGGCCGCGTCCGTCTGTGACTGATGGCCCACACATTCACTCTTTGGCCTCTCTGGGGAGGGCTCGGGGGTGGTGGCGCACGCGCTTGCACTTAGTCGCAATGGCATGTGGCGTGGTTGGTATAATGGGCAATGGATGGGATGGTGCGAGCCACCTCCTGTGACGTCAGTGCTGCTCGTGCTGAGGTGCGTCCCCCTACACTTCCATTTGACTTGTGCCATGCTACATGTTGAGGTTCTATTGCCTGCGTGATATGACCAGGAGGAGCGCGAGGAGACCTCTCACACACCATGCTCCACTGCCATCCCGTGCCCTGTATCGCCTGTGCGGATTGACTATGTTGGGGTTACACCTGGTCGACTGGGGCTGTGTGTGCCTTGTCAAGGGGCATGGCGGGCGCACAACAGGATCCAGCTAGTCCACGGAGGGTGGGCTGACATGTGCGCCTGGTTCCGCATTGTTCGTGTGCCCGGCTGCTGTGCACACACGTGTTCACTTCCCCCCGACAGGTGTCCTCTCACAATGCCCAGGGAAGCGGTGGTGTACTGTTCATGACCCCTCCCAACACGGCGTGCTCCAACTTGGCATGTGCGCATCTACCCGTCGCACCCACCCACCTGAGCACTGCGTCCATACGACTTCACACGACACATGTGTGTCTTCCACAGTTGTGCTACTCATTTGCGTTGACATCCAATACCAGTGGACTACATGGTCATGTCACGACTGCCGTGTACTTCACATACTCTCATCCTCTCTCATTCGTACTTGTGAAATGAGTCAGCGGAGACAGTTTTGGTTTCAAACATTATATTGAGTCTTCTGTCCTCTGTGATGCAGTATAGTGGACACTACTGGCAGCGGAATACATGTTGAGGATATACTGAGCATGATTACAAATGGGATAGGGTGTGGGGTTACCATGTGATTGGCTGTTGCATGTGGGATGTGGGCTTCAGAGTTACATCTGCTTGGCCAAGGCTGTGCTAATGTACATTTACGTATAGCTGCGGAGCTGCGGACTTTGACACAGACGGTATACAAGTAGCCTACCAGACCGCTTGGCATCATGGGCACAGTCCATCTCAGTTCCATGTGACAGGTTTGCTGCGGTTGTTCCTCATGCACGCGTGCATGTGAGATGACATCAGGGCATGTGCTTGCGTGCATGCAGCGGCGTGCCACTTGTTGT
The DNA here is from genome assembly GCA_963921515.1 of Calotriton arnoldi. Lineage (NCBI taxonomy): Eukaryota > Metazoa > Chordata > Amphibia > Caudata > Salamandridae > Calotriton > Calotriton arnoldi. The sequence goes on from CAWUFW010010143.1 coordinate 700,227, forward strand.
TGCAATGTGGTGGTTACTGGACATGTCGCAGTCACTGGGGTCGTGTTGTTGTTGTTTGCACTTGTCGTCCGTGCAAAGGTCCTGGTATGGGATTCCCGGGGCGGGGGTGGGAGGGGTGCAGCACCTACAGACTCCAGGCGACCTATTCATGTCCACTGAGCGGTGTGTGTGTCCATGGGCGCTGGATCCATGTCGTGTCCTGGTTGTTCGTGCAGTTCCGTCCATGTGGGTGCGATACACAGACCCCATGCCACTGCCTCCCACGATGCATGCGGTGTTCCTGGATGTGATGGGGAACAGTGTGCATGTCCCGGTCATATCCGATGTCATGGAGATGTCGTTGATGGTGTGGTAATTGTTGCCGGTCGTTTGGTATGGCTGTTGTGGTGGTGACTGGCCAGTCCGTGCGGAAGCTAAGCATGGGTGCGGGGTTGGACATCATAGGTCAATCGGGGAACCTGCGTTGGGGTCCGACGAATTTACAGGTTGTCAGGTATGCGATGCCGTCCAGCAGGGCTTCCATGTCATTGGTGGTGTTTATGTTTGCCAGCCAATGTAGCGGATGGTGGCTGTCAAGGTGTTGTTCGTAAGTTGTCCCTTGGAGGACCATGATGGGGCATGCTGGGTGACATTCGATGTAGCTGTGCTCGATGATCCGTCGTGTGGAGGCACAGTGGTCCCATTTCAGTGCGGGTGCGATGTTGGCCACATACGCCATGCCCCCATAGGCAGAGCAGGCCCTGTCGTGTGCGTCCAGAGGGAGGAGTAGTGCTAGCAGGTCCGCCTTTAGACATGCCGGGTTGGAGAGACACATCTCCACGGGATGCTGGTAGGGACACCTCCGACAGTAGAAGACGGGTATGACGCAGCTGAACAATGTGATGCGGTAAGTCAGTCGGTAACTTACGTTCAGCAGGGACAGGAGTTCGCATCCCAATATATGTATCAGGTTGGTTTTGTACAGCTTGACCTGTCCGGCGTAGTTGGGTAGGTGTGTTGCAGTTGCCATTTTGCAGCGGTGCGTTGTGGTGGCGTGCTCCGGCTGTGTGTGCAGTCTGCAATGTGCACGCTCCGAGGTTGCTGTGAGCTCTGTGTAGTCGTAGGGAGACAGGACTTGTGTTCTGTTGGCTTGTGCGGAGGACACGGGCCCTCATCCCACATGCTTCTCAGACAGTTCAAGGTCAGTGATGTGTGACTCCTTCCAATTAACTTGCATGGGGCCGACATGGGGGAGTGTTTTCTTTATTCTTTCCCGTCCGTTGTGTTCTTCTGTGATATGCGCTATCTGCCCTGTGGTCGGTCTTCTCTGCATGCCTGTGTTGGTCTTTTATTGGACAATGGCTGTATTCACCGGCTTCTTTCGTAGGGCTGTGGTTTCGGAGTTGGAATGGAAGGTCATTCAGTGCTGTCTGCTCTCCCTTGTGGGGGCGGCAGGCTGCCTTTCCGCTCTGCGTTGGGCCTTGTGTGTGAGTGTTATTCTTGGGCCACCTGTTGTCGGTCCCCGGGCTCTTTGGTGTTCCGTTTTGTATGTCTTGTTCATATGTGCAGGGTGGTATGGGTGTTTCAGTGTGGTACTGGCGTTCCTCTTCCCGAAGGGGCCCTGCTTCTCCTAGTTGGTGTTGCCGCCGCTGTGTGCTTCGCCATGTTTGTTGCACTGGGGTGTGTCCTGCTGTTGCGTGACTTCACTGACATGTGTGCGTCGGTTGTGTGACGTTGGGTGTTGTCCGTGAATTGGGCGTTGGGGACATGTCTGTGGCAGGCCTGTCACGTGTCATGTGCGTTCGGGGTGGGGCTGGTGTGTGTGCTGCTTGGTTGTGTCCCTGTGTCTGTGTGCGACGCATGCATGGCGCTGCGGTTGGCCTCTGCATTGTGCGCATGTGTGGCAGCGTCATCGCCGCTTTGGGGCCGTGACGGGGTGGTTGGTTCCTAGTCCCAGGTGGTGTGTACACATGTGTTACGAGATGTTACAATTTGGCCTGTGTGTCATATGTGGATGCTATGGTAGATGTGTCGTGTACACGCGGGGGTGGGGGTAGTCCGCTTTTTCCGCCCTTGCACTGTGTGCGCTGTTTGCGTGCACTTGTTGTATGTGTGCCTACCTGCGTCTTCGCGGTACGTTGCGTCCTTGGTGGTGCATCAGATAGAGCATAGGGAGGGCCTGCAGTGCTGGATTCATGCTCGGGGGTGCCGCTTCTTCGGTGTCCGTGCTCGGCGTTCGTGTTACCGCTTCGGTTTGACGTACGGTGTCTCTTAGCCGTGGGTTCAGTTTGTGTGCGGCATCGTAATTTGTACGCCGGGCGGTACGTGTTTCGTCGGACGGTGTGTGTCAATTGGGCTGCGCCGCTACGTGTACGGGCGCACTTTGATGGCGGACGGTGTCGCTGGCTTGCCGGCGGTGTTTGGCTGACTTTTCGCACCGTAATCGGGCGGGCGTGTGGACTGCTGCGTGCAGGCGGTAACTGGTGCTTTTTGCATCCGCCAGCACGGCGGTAGTGCTTCCGCCCGACATCCTAATGGGCCCCTTAATTGTGTTATTTTTTTAAGAGCGGGTTGTGGGTTTATAGTGGAGTAGGGTGGGAAGTAATTTAATTATAATTCATTATATAATAATGTCCATTAATTAATATTTGTGTATTTAATAATTCATATTGTTAATTGTGTTAGATAATTTGTTATTTATTAATTGGTTATTAATTATTAATAATTAATTGGTAAATATGTTAATTGTGTAATTTCTTTAGGAGCGGGTTGTGGGTTTAGAGGGGAGTAGTGTGGCAAGTAATTAAAAATTAATATAATTATACATTTTTTCAGATAATATTTATTTATTGTTTTTTTATAGTCTTAATAGTATGAATTAATGTATTACTCATTGTTTTTAATTTTATTGTTCCTTGTTATTAGTTAATTAATTAATTGTTAAGCCATTATATTAATTGTGTCATGTTTTACAATAGTGGTGGTGTTATTTATAGAGGTATTTGGTGAGAGGTAAATTATTTTTTATTATTTAAGTATTTGTTAATTAATGTTTATTATTTTGCAGGAGTGGGAATAGTAAATTATTCACCTCCGCTATCCAACAGTTTCCCTACTGTTGCAATTGTTGGAGTGGGAATAGTAATTTTATCCCCTCCACTATCCAACACTTTCCCTACTGTTGCACTCTGTGGAGTGGGAATAGTAAATTAAACCCCTCAGCTATCCAACACTTTCCCTACTGTTGCACTGGCTGTAGTGGGAATAGTAAATTATTCCCCTCCGCTATCCAACACTTTCCCTACTGTTGCATTCGTTGGAGTGGGAATAGTAATTTTATCCCCTACGCTATCTAACACTTTCACTACTGTTGCACTCTGTGGAGTGGGAATAGTAAATTATTCCCCTCCGCTATCCAACATTTTCCCTACTGTTGCACTTGCTGGAGTGGGAATAGTAAATTATTCCCCTCCGCTATCCAACACTTTTCCTACTGTTGCAATTGTTGGAGTGGGAATAGTAATTTTATCCCCTCCGCTATCCAATACTTTCCCTACTGTTGCACTTGTTGGAGTGGGAATAGTAATCTTATCCCTGCGCTATCCAACACTTTCCTTACTGTTGCACTCTGTGGAGTGGGAATAGTAAATTATTCCCCTACGCTATCCAACTGTTTCACTACTGTTGCACTTGCCGGAGCGGGAATAGTAAATTATTCCCCTCCGCTATCCAACACTTTTCCTACTGTTGCAACTGTTGGAGTGGGAATATAAATTTTATCCCCTCCGCTATCCAATACTTTCCCTAGTGTTGCACTCCCTGGAGTTGGAATAGTAAATTATTCCCCTCCGCTATCCAACACTTTCCCTACAGTTGCACTTGCTGGAGTGGGAATAGTAATTTTATTCCCTCCGCTATCCAACAATTTCCCTACTGTTGCATTAGTTGGAGTGGGAATAGTAATTTTATCCCCTCCGCTATCCAACACTTTCCCTACTGTTGCAGTTGCTGGAGTGGGAATAGTAAATTATTCCCCTCTGCTATCCAACACTTTCCCTACTGTTGCAATTGCTGGAGAGGGAATAGTAAATTATTCCCCTCTGCTATCCAACACTTTCCCTACTGTTGCATTCCCTGGAGTGGGAATAGTAAATTATTCCCATCCGCTATCCAACACTTTCCCTACTGTTGCACTTGCTGAAGTGGAATAGTAAATTATTCCCCTCCGCTATCCAACACTTTCCCTACTGTTGCAGTTGCTGTAGTGGAAATAGTAAATTATTCCCCTCCGCTATCAAACACTTTCCCTACTGTTGCACTCCCTGGAGTGGGAATAGTAAATTTTTCCCCTCCGCTATCTAACACTTTCCCTACTGTTGCACTCGCTGGAGTGGGAATAGTAATTTTATCTCCTCCGCTATCCAACACTTTTCCTACTGTTGCACTCCGTGGGGTGGGAATAGTAAATTATTCCCCTCCGCTATCCAACACTTTCCATACTGTTGCACTTGCTGGAGTGGGAATAGTAAATTATTCCTCTCCGCTATCCAACACTTTCCCTACTGTTGCACTCCTTGGAGTGTGAATAGTAATTTTATGCCCTACGCTATCCAATATTTTCCCTACTGTTTTAGTTAATGTAGTGTAAAATGTTGTTTTAAAGATAAATATTTATTTTAATATTTTATTTTATTATATATATAATTTATTTTTATATTTATCTTACAGGTTTATATATATATATATATATATATATATGTATTTATAATTTTTATTATGTTTGTAACGTTTTATAATTTAATAAAATAATTATTTACTAATATTATTAAGTAAATATATATTAAAAAAATTATATATGTATGTTTCATTTATTTTTATATTACATTTATTATTTATAATTGTTAACATTTTTAAATAATTCTAACTATGTTTTTATTCAATATATTTATTATTTAATTTATTTTATATTATTTTTAAGACATTTAAAATAAACGATATTTTGAACAACGATATTTTAAACAACGATATTTTGGTTTCGATATTTTTGTACTTAAATTTGTAGAGATAGGATGTCGATATTTTGTCCATCGATATTCTTGACACGATATTCTGGTCGGTCGATATTGTTGTCGTCGATATTATGTCAGTGATCCATACCAGAGTGTAGACGAGTAATTAGTTTTCGAGGTGATGGGTTGGTTAGAAAGTCCTCAAGGACTTTTAATGTCGGTGGTGCTATAGGGAATGAGTCAAAAGCCTTGCACAACGCGGCTCTGAGCTGAAAATAAGTCAATCTGTCCATCAGTCCCATATGGTCATACCCCAGTGCCTTGTCCAAGCTAATAAACATGCCGTCAGGAAATGCACATCCTAGCGTGTGAAGCTGTAGCTTCCGCAGTCATCAACAGGCTCCTGCTTCAGCCGTGAAAGGGAATGCTAGGTGTCGAGTGAGTGGCACAGAGGGTGCAAACTTGGGGGCCTATTAGGATGGCGGGCGGACTTTCGTCCGCCCGCCATCCCTGCAGAGCTGGGACCGTCCGCTATAGGTGCGCCGGTCCCGCCCGCCGTATTAGGATGCGCCCGCCACACAGGTGGGCGCATCCTTGTAGTGTAACATTGCGGACGGTGCTGCTGGCTGCAGCACCGTACGCAATGTCACAGAACCATGTAGTGCATTGCGATGCACAACGTGGCAGGCACCGCGCGGTGCCTGCCACCTTGGGCATTACAATGTCAGGGGGGTACCATAGGTACCCCCCAAGTGCAGCACCCCACCTCCCCGGGGGCCCGCAACGGGCCCCCAAAGTGTTTTCCGTATGCCTTTCCATGGCGGAAGTCTCCGCCATGGAAAGGCATACCCCCGCTGCCATCATGATATGGATGGCGGTGCCTGCCAGGCACCGCCACCATATTGTGGGCTTTTTCCGCCCGGCCAGCAATCGTGACGATTGCCGACCGGCGGAAAAGCGGCGGACGGACTTTCCGTCCGCCGCGGTACCCCCTGCCATGGTAATATGGCGGGGGTAAATGTGGTTGTGATGGCGGGCGGATCGCCACCGCCAGCCGGGCGGTGGCGATCCGCCCGCCATCATAATCACCCCCACAGTGTCTAGTCGTGCCCTGCGTCGTAGCTCTTGCCATGCCCAAACAGTGCAGCCTACCGGATTGATTCCGGGCATAGGGCGGTGTTGCTGCCGGAACAGTAATATATGCAGTGGGACCGGGTCCACCTGGTCGCTCTCTGGGGCGGTATGCGGCATAAATTGGGTGGGAAAGATCCAATGGAACCCGAACTGGGCCTGCGCACAGTTGTAGTACAGTTCCATGTCAGGGGCACCTAGTCCCCCTTGCTCGAACGGAAGAGTGAGTATCTCCCATGCGATTCGCAGCTGGCTGCCTGCCCAGACAAGGGATATCAGATTTGATCGGAGTCTTTTCTTGAATTCCGTAGTGAGGGGTAGCGGGAGGTAGATAAAAACATATAAAAACTTGGGCAGTACTACCATCTTGGTGATGGCGATCCGGCCCGCCAAAGACAGCGAGAGTGATCTCCACCAGTGCAGCCGGCCCTCTAGCCATTCCATCAATTTACCATAATTGCAGCGCCAGAGCTCGTCAGGGTCCCGACTGATCCATATGCCCAGATATTTCACTGGGGAGTCTGCCCATTTGAGTGGAAACTCCGACCGGAACTCGTCAGTGACTGCAGTCAGCAGGAAGATCATGGACTTCCCCCAGTTGATCGTGACGCCTGAGAGGCCGCCGAACCTAGTGATTTCACGGATGAGTGGGTCAAGGTTTGTCGGCGGGTGGTTGACATAGAGGGTTACGTCATCCACATACAGTGACACCAGGATCACCGTGGTGTGAAATTAAGGCCACAGTGCGCATGATGTTGCCGTAATCTGGCTGCAAGTGGCTCCATAGCCAGGGCGAATAGTAAAGTTGACAACGGGCAGCCCTGCCTCGTGCCATGCGCCACTTTGATGGGGGGTGAGATCTCTCCGTTTATCCGCAGTCTCGTGGTTGGGGACGTATACAGAAGAGCAATCTTTTGGAGGAAGAACGGACTCACGCTGATACGGGCGAGAAGTTTAAAAAGGTAAGGCCATTCCAGGGTGTCAAATGCCTTAGTGGCATCCAGAAAGATGGCAGCCGCTGGGAGAGAGGGGTCGATCTCTTGCATGGTGGTGAAAAGGGTTCGAAGATTATGGGACGTGCTCCTACCCGGGACGAAGTCACACTGGTCGGGTCTGAGCACAATGGGGAGTAGGGGGAGTAACCGGGAAGCGAGCAATTTGGCGAGTATTTTATTATCAAGATTGACCATGGACAGTGGCCTGTAGGAGTCGCACTGCATGGGTTCTTTGTCCGGCTTTAGCACAGTCACGATCAATGCCTTGCGGAGGGAGGGGGGAAAAATCCCTGCTCAAGTGCCTCCTCATACATGTTGAGGAGATGGGGTACAAGGAGTGGTGCAAACTCCTTGTAAAATGCGGACGTGAGTCCGTCCAGTCCAGGAGCCTTGTCCCCGGGCATCACTCGGATCACACCCATCACCTCCTCCTCAGAGAATGGCTCGTCCAGGTACTTACAGTGATTATCGCTGAGCCAGACCAGTTCAATCGAGTCAAAGAAAGAGATCAAATCAGGGTGTGCCTCAGTTTGGCGCGCAGCGTAAAGTGAGGAATAGAAAGCCATAATTTCTGTTTGTACAGCCTTCTGTCCTATGGCTGAGGCATCGGCGCCGACCCGCAACTCGCTGATATAGTCCATGGCTTTTTGAGAAGTCCCGCTAGGGTTTTCCCAGCTCAGTCTCCTTCGCCATATTGGGGGGCTCAAGCCTCCTTACCTTGTAGTGTAGCTCCTATTTCCCTAATAGGCTCTGCGCATTGGAATAATATACTCTATAGGCTTGACATAGGACTGAGGTCGGTATGTCCCTATCGAGTATATTAAACTTAATTACTTGTGCCAGCTAGCTCAGAGGCCACTAGAAACTCCTTGACAAACAAGAAGGGAGTAGTTTCTGACAGCCGCAAAACATGACCACTTTGCTTCCCTTTAGAATCAGAACGTGTCCCAGAGTCGTGGAAACAATAGATAACCGTTTCACTCAGCTCAATCGTGCATGCTTAGTTTTCCTCAAAGTTACACAGAAAGAATAGACGGGCGTTTCAATAAAAGGTTTATTGAACAGTCTTGTTTCTTGTGTAAGTAATGTGTGTAGTTACGATCACAAGACAGTATGCAAGATAAATAATGTACAGCGTAAGCAGTAGAAATAAATAATACTGCGCTAGCATGATCTTTAGCAGATATTCATTTACATAAATAACACAGACTAAAAATGCGAGTACTCATACGATGCGTTTCTAAGCTAGTTCTACCCCAATTTACCTAACCTAACCTAGGTGTAGGGTGAGGTATGAAGTAGGTGGAGTATTCCTTACTATGGTATACAAAGAGTATGCCTAGTATGCCAAGAGTCCCTCTAGGTTCTAGTCAGCTCCATACCTTAAGAATGAGAGAGGTGGGAATCTCTTGCCAGACTTGAACTCCAACACCCCGCAAGGGAAGTCAGATCACTGGAAGCTGGACTCTCTGCGTGCAGGGATGACAGCGTCTTCTCAGTGCGTCAGGCCAGGAAACGGGCTCCTCTGAAGTCGAGGTCTCCTCTAGTTTACAAGGGCTAGGGAAGGTATATTTATACCTGAGAGGTACCTCAGAATGTTAGCATTGATGTGAATCGGACAGCGGAAGACGTCATGAATGAACCCCTAAGGTATAACGGTTCATGCATAATAGATGAGTCCTTGAAGAAATCAATAGTCCTGTGCTAGGGAAACTCCCGAAGCCTAAGGGTCTGTTCTTCAAGAACTCGTTGTGACGTTAGGGTGGACGGATGTCGGAGACCATGCCTGTATTTGGAGTGCACGGTTTAATGCCTAAATAAGGACTGGGATTTTATGCCTATATAAGGGCAGGGCGAATTGTGCCTAGATAAGGACATGATACAGGAAAACCTATATACGGACATCCTAAGAGGAATACAACACCCACTCCACTTTCGTGTGTACAATAAGAATATAAATGCTAAACATTTAAAATGCTAAACATAAAATGGAGTACCGCATATTGCTAAAATGTTTCTTAAAAGCATTTAAAAGGCATTCAAAAAACCTATTAGAATGCAAAAAGTACTGTACATTTTTAAGCATTGCTTCTCATTTCAGGCATATATTTGAAAATAAAATGCAATCGGAATGAAATAAGCAGTAATATTTACATGTGACAGAGAAATGATCGATATGTTGTTCAAAATCAAAAGTCATTTCATGTCATGGAAATTAATGAACTTTTTTAGACTAACACGATGATAAAGTGTCTGAGGAAGTACCACGAAGTCCGTACTATAAGAATAGTTCTACTTCAAGCAGATTGATGTGCCATTTAATTTGAAAAAACGGAAAAAAGTTCAATATGGGAAGAGTTCCAAGTTTTTGAAATATGAAGGCCAAATTGTTACTGCATCTCTGGATCACTGTGGGCTGAATCAGAGTCAGTGTACGGGTCTGGTGTAAACATGAGATCATCTATTTCTGTAGACAAAATATTGTCCACCGTAGTTGGTGATATTCGGAACACCTCGTGTAGTAAATTAATTGCACAGAGATGTGAAGCATCGCTTTCAGCATAGGATGCCGCAGCAATGTTCGCGTCCGTTGTTACCTGTGTGCCTGTAAATCCATCTCGTACCTCAGCAGCAGCCGGAAGCGTCTGTGAGATCTCAATGAATGCTGTCATCAGGATGGGTATCCTCTGGGGACAACACAGAGCATGGGCCGTTATCGGGTCCAGCAGAGTATCGACATCCGTTGGCGTAGCTGATGGAAATGTTAGACAGGTGTCCAACACGCATTCTTCACTGCATAGCAGGCATCGTAGAACAGGTAAGATGCAATCTTGCCAGATTGGTCTGAACAACAGGAACCACGTGGTATTAAGTTCCCGTAGATGATTCATGCCCAAAAGCTCTACTATTCGCTCACGGCACTTTCGTTCAAGGAGAGCTTTCTCCATTTCGCTCAGAGTGATGTCTGCGAATAGGCTGGCCATAGCGTAATAGCAGGAAGAGAAATAGAATTCCGGCAACAAGTGCTAGAATTAATGGTATGCCACCAAACACCGAATGTGCAAAGTTTGGGATTATTCTGAGTATTGCCTGGAAAGGTGTTAACAGGCCGGAACAGATGCTCCTAAATACATGTACAATTTCGCTTGTATCAGACATGTTAAAGATACGTCCTATCTTTTCCACGAAATGTATAGGGAAATTTGTACGTATTAAAGTCTGTTTCTCAGCCGAAGTCCTTGCTACTTGTAGATCATAGGTTTCTTTGGCCGAGGTCAAAGGCACTGTTTGTGGTAAAAGCATGGCTTTCATTCTGCTTAAAGTATCAAATCTTATAAAAAGAGACGTTCAGCGAAGGCCACAAAGGCGACTCCCTGACTGTGTCTATTGGGGCAAACAATACTTGCATACAGCAAGTGACCCTGGAGTTGACCGTTACTAGATATGGGACGCCTGGCAACATGCCGCAGCAACTCTGATCATTCAACATGAGGTAACTCCCATTAGAAAGTTGTCCAAATGTTGGATTAATCACAGCAGCTGGTGTACCCTGCTGGTGGCAAGACAAATTTGCCACAGAACCATTACAAGCCCCGTGTAAAGAAATGTCCTGACATATTAGTGAACCGCTCAGTGCATTTTTACAGTGTGTACCGCTCAGAAACACTTCACGATCCCCACTCCAACATCTATATGTGTATGGTAAATTCCAAGATGTCTTAATGTATTCCTTACCCAACCTTTCATATTTGCCTGCTTGCATTTGTTTAAGGCAATACTGAAACTGAAAAGTAGTCACAGGTAGTGTGATTTTGCCATGAATAAGCCATTCTGTAGCTGGTTTTTCTGTCACTGTGAATGGTAGCTTTTCCAATTTTTCAATGCCCAGCACTGTATACTTTGCTCCTCTTTGTGCCAGTTCGATCTGTTTATCAGTTAGATTGTATTCTGCAAACAGAATTGACGTGTTGATAAAACGCCAAGGCACATAGCCCGCTCGCAAAGATTTCAGCGTCCAGCCTAATAACACAATAGAACGTAATTGAGATTGGCCTTGTTGTAACATCGCCAAATCTTGTTCCAGTATGTCGATAGCAGAGGATACAATGCTGTCCAGTGAATATATTCTGGAGGACAAAGTTGTTAACCCATTGTCGACCACAGAGAGAGTTTTCTCTAAATTAATACGATCAAGTTCACGTATTCGTTCTGAGGCCTCCATCTGTGACACTTTCCATGCTTCATTATAAGCAGCATAGATGCCGGCATATATGAAACGTTTTTGACGTGGTTTTCTTGGTCCAAGCAAGAATTCCCTAAGGTCTGCGTCTTCTTTAAGTAAGGATAAGTGTTGTTTCACATCCTGTATTGTAGATTACTGCAGCCAATTGAGGCATAATTTACCTACACTGTATGTTGTTACTACCCCCGGATGCTGTCTTTGGACGTATCTTGGGTCTGGCCTATGAATAGTAAAGCCCTGAGTTTTATTCAGGAATCTTTCCTGACAGTTGTTCGTGTCTGTGGGCCAGATCAACCATTTTCTCCAATCAGGATTAGATCTGTTGAGTTGTAGTATTTTGTCAACTGTAACCGCTGCCTGTGTACTGTTATCACTTGCAGGTGTTGGTACAGAAGGTGTTTTCATCTCTTTGATCTTGGCTAGACCAAGACAAGATGTTTGTTGGATAGTTTCATTCAAAAACATTATTTGCTCAGGGATGATGCAGGCTCTAAATAAAGCTTCTATCCCCTGCACTTGCCAATCTTTACTACCCCAGACAGTTTTTGTGTCTATTGTGTCTTTCCAAAAGTCGAAACCCTGTATAGACAGTTGGGCAATAAATGCTGCAGAATAAATCTGTTTTGTATTTGTTAACATACTTTTCAGTCCTGTTTTGTTTACATTTTTATAGTAAAACGTTTCTGGATCAGATGTATTGTAACCTGAAAAACATGGAAACTTATTAACAAATGTTTTTGAACTACCTTTTGGTGGTGTAGGACAATGCTCCCATTGGTTAAACATAAACACATTTCTAGGGTATGCAGATTTATGCAAGTAATGATGACCATAGTGGTTATAGCAATACAGCTGTTCATAGTCTGATGAACCCTCTAAATATTCACTTTTAGAAAATGCAGCAGATTTTTCTAGGTCAAGCATTATGTCATTAATAGTCTCAAAGTCCCAATCATCAGAATAGGTACTGGACGAAATAAGATCACTTAGTGAAATTTTAAACAAATGTGGAATGTTCAATTGTTCCGTTGGACCGAATATATCGAAATCTGTTTTGTCCCACACTATACCATCCTGTATAGGAACGGCTGTGATGTTCACTGTTGACAAGTCTCTTGCTTCACGATGGGAAGATTTATGAGGTTTCAAAAGTAAGTTCACATCTTTTCTTTCAGTGTTCACATGGATGTATCTGCCATTTATAAGCACGCTCATAGTCATAACCAAAGCTAGCCAAAGCAGGAAAACAAATATTCCAGAAATAATCCAGAGTTCAATCCATGGTGAAACCAGATAAGTTTTTTTCAGAAAGTGAAGAAAGTCTTGTACTTGCTGCTTGAATGTTAATGATGCTGGCGTCGTTTCAGGTTCACTCGGATCTTCTGAGAACGTATCAAAGTTAATGAAATAGCCAGAAGCAGTTCTGTCAATTGTTGAAATTGCATCAGGATTTGTCGAAATCGCTGGAACCAGTTGATCACTTGCTACATTGGTGTAGACAGGTGTATTTGGACGAACTGTTACTTGATTTTCAAGAGGGATGAGTTCCATTGCATTGTTGCTCAGTCCTTCATCTGTTACTGCTGAAGTCTCGATGGTTATCAGTCTTTCAGTCTGAACCTCTTGGATAGTAGCGAGAGGAGTGTGTCTGCTACTAGGTCGGAGTCCACGAGGCCTACTATTTAGTATTGGCCACATACTGTAATTTGATGAGGTCGATGGACACAAATCTTTTCTCCTTTCTTCCAGCAAGGGGCGGCAGAAGTACTGTTCTTGTTCCTTGAACTGCTAGGACAGGTACTGGTTGTCTGTAAGAAGGTCCAAATTCCTTCTTGTCCGCAATCTTTTCTCTGACTAGATCCCCAACTTTTGGAATCCAGACAGGCCTTGCTGGGACCGCCGGTTTTTCCCCAGTGGTGGTTGGCTGCAGGAATACGTTGCGTTGTTTCGATCTTAGTTCATTGAGTTCCTGTAAAACAGCCAAATGATCTTTGATATCAAACAGTTTATTTTCCACCACTGTGCCTACGTGATCGAGGTCTGGTACCCACATTCTTGTCCCAAATAGGACCTCATATGGAGTGACCCCCACTAGAGAACTTCTTGGCAAGTTATTTAATGAGCGTTGGACCCCATAAAGATGTTTGACCCACCCATCACCCGAACCTAATATCCTAGCTGTTATAGACTGCTTTATGTCCCGGTTTTTCCTTTCCACAACCGAATTTCCCTCAGGATGGAATGGAGAGGAGTACCGCAATGCAACGCCCAGACTGGCCATGGCTTCTTTGTAAGCCCGAGAGCTAAACGCAGGGCCCTGGTCAGAATGTAGCATGCCTATTGCGTATGTGCCGATAAAGACTCGCAAATCTTTTATAACAGTTCGAGCGTCAGCCGAGCGCTGAGGCCATATCCATAGGAACCTTGATTCAGTATTTGTGGGATTGCATTTGTCCAGAAGGACGCATGCGCGTTGATAGTCTAATGCTGTCTAACAGTGGAGTCTGTACTGGGCAGCTACATTCGTAGCATGGTGTCTGGTGGCTTTCTCGCTGTAATTTACAGTCTATGCAGTTATTGATGAAGATGTGGATTTCTGTATTCATCCCAGGCCACCAGTACATCTCTTTTAATGTCAAAATTGTCTTAGAGATCCCTTGATTTGACAGACCCTCCCCCAAATGTGCTTTATAAATCAAAGCTGCTCTACGTTCCATGTTTGGGATTACCCTATCCCCCACTCCAGGGATTCGAGCAAAAGGAACGCTGTTCGCATCAATTACATAAGAGTACTTGAGTGGAAACTTTTTTGGTAACGCTGCACCACTGCCTTTGCTTGTAGCATTGACAGCCAACATTATTTCGCTGCCTATTTTTGTTTTTGAACGAGTGATCGCAGCTACGGAAGCTGTCTGAACAGCCCCCTTTGCGGCTTCGTCAGCCAATGAATTCCCTGCAACGTGAACGCCATCACGTTGATGACTCAGTGTGTGGATCACGTGAGCCTTTGGTAGTTCGTTTTTTAACTGAACTACTTGTTCCCAAAGCATTTTGGGCTTTATTGTGCCACCTTTCGCATCTTTGAAACCATTTTCAAGCCAGTTTTGTATATATTCATTATACGACTGAACACAGTAAAAGCAATCGCACACTATTAGTGTGGGGAATTCTCGATCTGTACTTTCAAGTGCCAGTTTGAATGCTTGTAGTTCAGCTCGCTGAGCTGTACAATGTCCTAGAGATTGAGTTTTTGTGACCATAGGTCTGAAGATACCATCTCGCATGCGACCTTTAACGATTGCACATGCTGCACTGTAAGCTTGCTTACCCCCTGTTGCGGGTTGTGCGGATCCGTCAGTGTAAATTATGAATTCGTAGTGATTGAGAGGCAGAATTTCAGTGGGCAGAGGACATTCTTGTTCATATTGCAGGAATGCTTGTGTTTTTAAATCAGGATCAAAAACATATTCAACATCTGTTGCAGCAAGAGAATTAACCCACTGTTTATATCTTGGATGTAATGCTTTAGCATTTGGAATGCTTGCTTTTGTTTCCGCTTCTAAAGCCGGTACTGGGGCTACGACAATAATGCGTTTCCCTTGGGCTGAGGCTCTTTCTTTTGCTACAGCGGTTTGAACTGCTGTCAGAATTGTTATTTTTTCTGTTGAAGTGAAGCGCATTTCCGCTTGTGTGTACAAATGAGATTTGTATGCGATTGGTATTTTCTCACCCTCATTGAAGGTTAAGTAGGTGAATCTGCATTGACCCGAAATTATTCGGATCACCAGGTTGCGTTGACTTACGCGTGTTTGTAAGTGATTTGTTGCTAACATGTTAGCCTGTAGTGAACGCAAGATTTCTGTGTGTTCTTGTGTCCAATTCTTGATTGAGTAATCAGGTTTGATTAATGCGTAGAGAGGTTTAACCCTTTCTGCGTAATTTAGAATGTATGTTCTTCCAAAGTTTAGGAAACCCAGGATGGATTGTAAGTTTTTAGCATTTTTGGAGGTTGGAGCAGCGCACACTTTTCTAAAAAGTTAGCTGCCAAGCTCTTGCCTTCACTTGAAAGCTCATATCCTAGAAATAGGACATTGAGATGGGCAATTCGGGACTTTTTAAAGTTGAACTTGTAGCCCTCAGAGGCGAAGCCCAGTATAATGGTGCTCACCCTGTTCAAGTGTTTGTCCAGGTCATCGTCCGTCAGATAGATGTCATCGACATAGGACAATGCCTCATTGTCATAAATTTCTAGTATCTCCGTTACCCTTGCTGAGAATAACCCCGGGCTGTTCTTGAACCCTTGTGGGAGTCGACAAAATTGACGCTGGGTCCCCATTATGGAGAATGCAGTTAAGTACCTGCTTTCAGGTGCTATGTTTTGACAAAAGAAACCATTGGAGATGTCTAATGTGGTTTTATATTTTTACGCACAATGTTATTCATTAATGCTGTGCTATGTGCATTTTGCACTGCAAATGTTTTACAACAAGTGTTTAAGTGTCTGTAATCCAAAACTAGACGATAGGTGTTGTCTGGTTTGGAGGCAGGAAACAAAGGATTGTTCATTGAGGAGGTGCATGTTTCAATCACCCCTTGGTATTCAAGTTGATCTAAGATCTCCCTGACCTGTTTTTTAGCTTCTTGCTTTATTGGATACTGCCTTTGTGCAGTTGGTTCATGTTTCAGATGTATTTTATGGTGAGGTGAGTCCTCATCCCATCCTACATGATTTTTGTGTAATGCTGGGGCCTGGGCTACTGCCCATTTCCTGGCATAAGTATATTTTAGATGAATTGGAATATGGTTAGAGAAGGCAGGCATAATAATGTCCTCGCCATGTGGGCACTCCCTGACAAATTGTGGTGGCCGGTCTTTTTCTGCTAGAAGTATGTCATAGCCCCTTGAAAGTTTTTCCCCAAAAAGTGATTTCACCTGTCTAGGTATGTCTCCCTCCATTCGGAGTGTTATTTCATATAACCTTTGTGGAGTACTAACCCTGGTGTCTACAGTCTCAACTGTAATGTACTCATTCAAGTCCACTATCTCCAGAAGTTCCTTCAGGTTCTGGCGAACTATTGTGACTTCTGCTGCACTGTCCAGCATTGTCTGAGCCCATTCTCCGTTCTTGAGTTGTGTTCTCAGTATTCTCGGCATGTCTGATCTTCAGACCTGCTACTTTCTTTTTGGAGAATTAAGGTTTTGTTTTATTTTTTGGAGTGTGTTTATCTTCTTTGGATTTTACGCGTTCTTCTCTATTTTCTGATCGTCCTCTTCTTTCCGAGTCCTTTACGAGATCTGAAAGGTACGAGAGGAACGTGTATCAGTATCTTGATACCTGTCAGGTTTTCTCAAATTATCCCTATTCCTGAGGTTATACCTCCTTTCAGAGGGCTCCTTTTGAGGAGACCTACCTCGGGATTGAGAACGTTTCTCGTTTGAATTTTGTTTATTAGTCTCCCACTTCTTTTTAGAAGATGTAGGAGTTTGTTTAATAGAGTCCTTCTCAGGACTTTCAGATAGTTTCGGCTTCACTGGTCTTCTACCCAAACTATCTCTGCCTAATTCTGCATATGATTGTTCAATTATTCTGGGTAGCTCAGTTTGATGTTCTGTAACATCGAATTCCCTTAATCGTTGGCGGATCGCCACTGCTGCTGCCTCCCCTTTAATATTAGATAATATTATTGTTGAGACCTGGTCGAAATTCTTCAGTAATTTCATACCTAAATTTAGAGCAGGCTCTGCCCCGTATTCATTTTGAATTTGTTTCAGGACATCAGGTATTACCGCAATTGATGGAATACCATGTGTTTTAGTATAGATGGCAGCAAAGACTGAGCCCCAAGTGGTGCAGTCTTCCAGTTGTGGTGTGATCCCCATCGGTAAACTGATTGTTAGTATTCTGTGTTTCTCATACGGGCTAGTATTTGGAAATACTGCTTCGATTTGAGTAATGTTTGAGCTATCCAGAATTGAATTTGCTCACGTTTTGTGGGCATTTTACCCATGACTGCGTATAGAGTCTGTGGTGTAATTTTTAGTGTATTCCCCTGTTGGGGAGTTTGATTTGGAATGGTTAATGGTGGTTGGACTGTGAAAGTCCGCATGACATATTGGACCAATTGTCTGTAGATTTTTATTAACTCTGTGAGTTGAGTAAGTAATTCCTCGTCTGACATCTCTTCAATGTCAGGATGAGGTGTGTAGCCGGCTAGAATCGGCCATGTTGCTCCTGGTCTACCTAGTGGACCGAGCCTGGTAATGTTTCTGGGATGTTTTAGGGCACCTTTAAACCAGAGCTGATGCTCCTGGTATGTTAGTGGAATTTCAATATCCTCGAAAGGAATATGTAGGCCGTGTTTTATGAGTTTTAGAGTGATGGCTCTTCTTAAGTTTGGAGGGATGTTTATGACACCCTCCTCGGTTTCAATTAAACCTGTAATGTTAAAAACTGCTGCTAGGGCTGGATCAGCCGCAGCTCCACCGTTTCCGGTGGCATCGTCCCCGTGTATGGACATTTGTTTTTGAAAAATGTAGAACAAGTTTCAAGGAAACAAAGATAAGGTGCACAATATTTTGGAACACTGTATCCTTCAACGTTGAGCAAACCAAACAGCTAATATATAGGGTGTTTCCCTATGTAGCCATGGTGGATACTTAACCCTGCCCACTCCAGACGTCTTTTGGAGTATATGGGTAGGGGTCTCTGAGAGAAAAAGCACAGCTGAGTTACTCAGTATCTAACGTTAAATTACTGCCTTACCGAACCGTTGGGCGCCATGTAGTGTAGCTCCTATTTCCCTAATAGGCTCTGCGCATTGGAATAATATACCCTATAGGCTTGACATAGGACTGAGGTCGGTATGTCCCTATCGAGTATATTAAACTTAATTACTTGTGCCAGCTAGCTCAGAGGCCACTAGAAACTCCTTGACAAACAAGAAGGGAGTAGTTTCTGGCAGCCGC
Source organism: Calotriton arnoldi (assembly GCA_963921515.1). Classification (NCBI taxonomy): domain Eukaryota; kingdom Metazoa; phylum Chordata; class Amphibia; order Caudata; family Salamandridae; genus Calotriton; species Calotriton arnoldi. Next base: position 718,550 of record CAWUFW010010143.1, read on the forward strand.
AAAACATGACCACTTTGTTTCCCTTTAGAATCAGAACGTGTCCCAGAGTCGTGGAAACAATAGATAACCGTTTCACTCAGCTCAATCGTGCATGCTTAGTTTTCCTCAAAGTTACACAGAAAGAATAGACGGGCGTTTCAATAAAAGGTTTATTGAACAGTCTTGTTTCTTGTGTAAGTAATGTGTGTAGTTACGATCACAAGACAGTATGCAAGATAAATAACGTACAGCGTAAGCAGTAGAAATAAATAATACTGCGCAAGCATGATCTTTAGCAGATATTCATTTACATAAATAACACAGACTAAAAATGCGAGTACTCATACGATGCGTTTCTAAGCTAGTTCTACCCCAATGTACCTAACCTAACCTAGGTGTAGGGAGAGGTATGAAGTAGGTGGAGTATTCCTTACTATGGTATACTAAGAGTATGTTAAGTCTAGTATGCCTAGTATGCCAAGAGTCCCTCTAGGTTCTAGTCAGCTCCATACCTTAAGAATGAGAGAGGTGGGAATCTCTTGCCAGACTCGAACTCCAACACCTCGCAAGGGAAGTCAGATCACTGGAAGCTGGACTCTCTGCGTGCAGGGATGACAGCGTCTTCTCAGTGGGTCAGGCCGGGAAACGGGCTCCTCTGAAGTCGAGGTCTCCTCTAGTTTACAAAGGCTAGGGAAGGTATATTTATACCTGAGAGGTACCTCAGAATGTTAGCATTGACGTGAATCGGACAGCGGAAGACATCATGAATGAACCCCTAAGGTATAACGGTTCATGCATAATAGATGAGTCCTTGAAGAAATCAATAGTCCTGTGCTAGGGAAACTCCTGAAGCCTAAGGGTCTGTTCTTCAAGAACTCGTTGTGACGTTAGGGTGGACGGATGTCGGAGACCATGCCTGTATTTGGAGTGCACGGTTTAATGCCTCAATAAGGACTGGGATTTTATGCCTATATAAGGGCAGGGCGAATTGTGCCTATATAAGGACATGATACAGGAAAACCTATATACGGACATCCTAAGAGGAATACAACAACCTAGATATAGTGTCTCTCTATGTGCTGCTTCTTCAAATTCGGCCATCTTGACCCAGATTTGGCTGAGTATTGCTAACTGGTTGGAGGCAAAGTACTCTGATTCAAGTTCCCGTATCTCCGTTTCCAGGAGCCGGAGGTCGCCCCTAAGAGCTCTCAGGATCCCTGCCTGTTTGGCAATACACTTGCCTCTTATAACGGTCTTGAAGGCCTCCCACAGCGTGGACGGGAATTCTACCGAACCCATGTTGATCTCAAAGTATTCAGTGATTGCAGATCTTATCTCTTCCCGGAAGACCTGGTCCCGAAGAGCCCCAGCCGGGAGTCTCCATGTGAATGCTCTACTAGGAGCGTCAGGCAGCGCAAATTCTAGTAGGGCCGGCACATGATCCGAGAGAGACCTAGCCAGATGAGCACTATTACACACCCAAGTGTCCATGTCTCACGACGTTAACCAGTAATCGACTCTGGACCACGAAGGTCCAGCGGTCGATACACAGGTTTCTTCCCTGCTGTGGGCGGTAAACAGTCACAATATCGAATTTTAAATATCGATATGGAAAAATATCGAGTTTAAAATATAAAATGGACATAATATCGACTTACAAAAATATAGTGGTGCAGAATATCGAAATGCAGGTAAGAAATATCTTTTTTCATAATATCGAAGTTAGTAATCTCGACAGTCATAATATAGTTGTTAAAAATATCGATTTTTTTTATAGTGTATTAAGTGTTAGTATATGTGTTAAAAGTATGTATTATTTTTGTAATGTATGTTTGAATTTTTTAAAAGTAATGAATTTTAATTAAATTAATTTTTGCGTAATATAAATACGCAGCGGGTTGTGGGTTTATAGGGGAATAGGGTGGGAAGGAATTTAATTATAATATATTTTTTTAGAATTATTTAGAAATAATTAATTATATGTTAATTATTTTTTGCGCAATTTAATTCTGTAGCGGGTTGTGGGTTTATAGGGGAATAGGGTGGGAAGTAATTTGATTGAAATTAATTAATTATTTTATTAATTAATAATTTAGGGGCACATTACGATACCCGGCGTAAAAAAATCCGCCAGGCATGGAAGCGGCAAAATTCCGCCCGCACACACCGCCTGAACACCGACCACGCCATTATGAGTACACAAACTGAAAACCGCCATCGGCGGAAAAATCATACAAAATACCGCCCGCCATCGTCCGAGTCGGAGTCAAACCGCCCGCCACGGACGGAAACACGCACGACAACACAAAACCGCCCGCCCTCACGGCCGACACACCGCACGTGAAATTACGATCGCACCGCCATGAGCGCGGAAAAACAACAAAAATACCGCCCGCCAGCGCAAACAACGCCGATGAGAATCGACACGGCAGAAGCCATGGCGCCCACGTACCTGCACAGAAACCATCCGCACACAAAACCAATAGCACACAACATGGCCAACAAGTCCACACAGCAAGGCACGCACAAATACACAAGCACAGTACACATCCCGAAAACACCCCCCGGACAAACAAAAAATACAAAGGCCAGAACCCCAGACACAACACACCTGAAAACAACAGACCATCAGGACACACCCACATAGGTGAGTACAAAAGCAGCACTCCCACAGACCACAACCCCTTGCTACATTGCAAACCAGAGAGGAGAGGAGAGGACACAGTGACACAGCAAGGACAGCAGCACACCACAGAAACGCACACATCACAACCACCACCACCACCACCACCACCAAACACCGGCACCACAAACCCCCTGCACATTACACAACACACACCGCACCACCACCACAAACACCATGGCACCACAAAGGATGCCCAAGTTCACGCCCATGGAGCTGACGGTCATGGTCGACGAGATCATCAAGGTGTACCCACAAATCTATGGGAACATGGTCCAGCACACACCACTAGCCACCAGAAACAGAATGTGGACCCGGATCGTAGACCAGGTCAATGCAGTCGGGACCCTGCCCAGGAACAGAACCGAGATAAACAAACGTTGGAATGACGTAAAGAGCCTGGTCAAGAAGAAGGAGGGCAAAAACAGAGAGCTGGCTGCCGTCACTGGCGGAGGGAATCCCGCGCTCTTTAAGACCTTTAAAGCGTGGGAGGAGAAGGTGCGAGTCGTAATCCATCCGGAGATCCTCGCCGGATTAGCAGGGGAGTGGAGGCTGGTAAGTACAAACTAATGTATACCAGCACACCGCTATGTACACACATGCGCAACCACCATGCCACAGCTCCCAGGGACAAACACCCCCATGTCCAGCACACAATACACAACACATCACACGCACATGCAACAGACACTACCACACACAGGCCAAACCGAACAACTGTAAGATGCGTGGGGACATGTGTACACTAAGCCAGCCACGTAACCACCAACAGGTCCACAAATATGCCAGAAGCGCCACAACGAGCACCCGCCACACCCATGTGTCCGCCACAGCTGCACCAACTGACAAGTAACAGGTAAGTGGCAGGAACACAAAGTGCAGTGGGTCGGAGGGGGACAGCTGAAGTACAACACCCACCAGGCCCCCACTCCCACAGACCAGCAAGGTGGAGCACTCCCCACACCCATGTGTCAGGCACAGCTGCACCAACTGACAAGTAACAGGTAAGTGGCAGGAACACAAAGTGCAGTGGGTCGGGAGGGGACAGCCCAAGTACAACACACACCAGGCCCCAGTCCCACAGCACAGCAAGGAGGAGCATCCCCCACACCCCACACCCACGTGTCAGCCACCGCAGTGCACAACGACAGCCGAAAGGCAGACATCACGGTCCACAGCAATCGGTGTCAGTGGGTGTACAGCCACCCCCACGACCCACTACACCCCCCCACCCCCACAGACCTGCAACATGGAGCACCCCCGCTAAGAGCCATGTGGCATCCAGTACAGTGCACGCACGAACAACTTGCAGGTGGGAAACTGGACAGGGCTGGATTACTGGAGGCATGAGGACCATAACACCACCAACACATGGGACATGTCACGTAGCACACGAACACGCAGCACCGCCCACCGTCATGAACAAGTGAACAATGTGCACACGGACATGAACAGCAGACTCACACCCCACATGACCCATCACAGACATAGCAACACCCAAGGAGCCACGTCTGCATGCACAAGCCACACTGAATATAGTCCCACACGGCAGCCACTGTGCAACTCATCACACACAACCAAAACACCATTGAAG